>JAPVLO010000194.1:1200000-2400000 GCA_027257055.1 Cephalopachus bancanus | reverse complement strand
GCACGAGGCCTGTTACCCCTCTTAGCCTCTAGGGGGAGCCCACGGCTCTTCGCCCAAAGAAGAATTGGCATTAAAGGGATGAGTTAGCTGGTTTTCAGAAGGAGGGATCTTGTTTAGCCTCCTTATCTGAAGCTGCATCTTTCAGACAAGACGAAGAGCAGAGGCTCTCTTTGCTCCCTTCACGTTCTGCTGCCAAGGAAGTCCCTTCCCTCTGTACAGCTTCTGCCTCTGGGAACTATCAGTCTCTGACGGAACACGACTGGTCTCCACTGGACTCCCTTGATCGTCCTTCTCCTGCTGGCCTGCAGGCGTCCTCTCATAGGACTGCCAGATAAAATACAGGACATCCAGTTAAACTTGAATTTGAAATTAGCAGCATAACTTTTTAGTATCAATGGGCCCCAATGTTGCATGGGCTGTACTACCCCGTGGCCCACACAGCAGGGCTAGGCCCTTGGCTGATCTGATCAGCTCCCGGGAATTCTGCCTATGACAGGAGTCAGAGCTTGTCAAAGTGTGACTACCTGTCCTGGATAAGTCATTACTGGGTGTCTCTGGAGCCCAGCTCGATCCTGGTGAAGCCCCGCTATTAAAGCCTGTCTTCTGCCAGCACTCTCTGCGCTCACTTTGCAATTTCCATTCCAATTTGTTGATCCAATCTCAAGCTGCATCACTGGTGTGGAGGAAGGGAGTGGTGTGGTAGTCCCAAGCCTAACATACAACAGGCCCCAGACTCTGTCCATCTTGTTAAAACATGTTCTAGAGAGAAATAGAGTTGTGTTTTTTAATGCCTGAAATGTATCAGGTTCGATTTAAAAATGAATAATATAGTTATATATTGCAATCTTAAATCCTGAGGGAAGAATGTGTCCAATCCAAACACTTTCAGCTATGACTGCTAGCAGTGACATTCTACTGGTGGTATTCAGAGTTCTATCTTTGAATGCCATGATAATCACTTGCTTCCCTTCAAGTCTGTCGTGTCTGGCATGAAATTTAAGAATGTAGAATACCAGATCAGCAGACTCTCACTCAACAGACATGGCACATCTAAGTGTGCAGTTAATGATTACTAGTGGGGTCTATTTCAAAGCAAAAAGTGAGGCAAGTGATGACTGACAGTAAAACAAAACCAAAAGCAAAAAACCTAAACTGAATAACTGAAAAATACATACATCAAACAGAATGGTAGTGGTGTTCAAGATTACAGATCAGAAATTTGATAACTACTGTTCTATCTCTGCTCTATGATATCAACATTTCTTTATTTTATAAATTCCACATATGAACATGATCATGTAGCATTTGTCTTTATACTCCTGGTGAGGGGGGAGAAGTGAATGAAGAGAGACTGGTTAATGGGTACAAACCTGCAGTTAGAAAATATTAGTTCTGGTGTTCTATTGCACAGCTGAATGTTCAATAGATGGCTAACAGTGAGGTATTGTATATCACAAAATAGTTAAAAGAGAGGTTTTGAAGGTTCTCACCACAAAAGATAAATGCATGAGATTACAGACATGCTAAATACCATGACTTGATCATCATACAACATATATGTGTGTTGAAACATCAAATTTTACTGCATAAATATGTACAATTAAAATGTGTCGGCCGGACATGGTGGCACGTGCCTGTAGTTCCAACTACTTGGAAGGCTGAGGTGGAAGGATCACCTGAACCCAGCATGTCTAGGTTGTGGTGACCATGAATGTGCCACTGTACTCCAGCCTGGGAGACAGAGTGAGACTCCAATTCAAAAAAAAGTGTCAATTTTAAAAATTAATTGATTAAAAATAGTCAGTTAAGTTTTTAAAAATTGAGAAGCACTCACTTCCAAGGTGGTCAGGCTGTATAAACTCAGTTCCTCCAGCTTGCTGAGAGCAGGTGCCCTGTACCAGAGCAGGATTCTTCAGGTGGGCCTCAGGTCTGAGGATTCCGAGCAGCAGGGACCAGCTCTGCACAAAGGAGCTCTGCTTCCCTGGTTGTTCTGCACCAACTCCAGGGCTTGTGTGGCACAGAGTAGATGCTCAGATAGTGTTTGTTGAATTAGTCTGTTGAACTAGGATGATATGCACATGAGAAAATCCTCCCAGTGTTTACAAAACCAACTCAATACATAAAGTTGTCACATCTCCTTTCTGCCACTTTCTCCTCTCCGTTACCCTCATGTATACTGAATAAGATATGACAATATCCTTCTCACATAGACATAGCCAGAAATCCATTCTGAGAAATTGCTGGTACTTTCAACATTTTGCATAATCATTATGAGATTGAGAATCAGGGTGCACCTACATTGTAATGGCTTTCCCAATCCTCACCCATAGCTAAATGTACAAACATTAAGTCATTCTCTAATTTAGAAAAAACAAAGTCTCATATTTAGCAGGTCTATTTCTGCACACAAGGCTCTTCAGGTACAGCCACTAATTAAATAGAATCTTGCAGGTGATGCAGTGGAGCAGTGCTGCAGGAAAGCAGCAGATGAAAAGTAAGGTGAATAAGAGCAGAATACCACAGCAGGAAAAATAGAAGGATGTGCAAGCTATTTTTGTGAAATTCTGAGCTTTTTGAACTTTCAGTAAGGCTCCAAGAAATGGACCTAAAGATTCACTATAAACATTTATTGAAGACATTATTTCAATGTTCCATGGCTGTTACCAGAAAGGCCAGTCAAATGTTCTGATTCACCAGGAAGGACTGGAGGCAATCTAGAAGGTACTGCCTTCCCTAAGTGCATGATTATGGTGTATCTTACACCCCAGTCATGCAGTTGTCTCACCTTTTAGATGCTGGAGAATAAGAAAGTTCTAGCAGAACCAGCACCAGCTCAAATAAAGGAAACTGCAGTAATGACTGTGATGGAGACACCTGTTGAAAGAAAGAAACTGAATCTCTTTTAGATTGTGTGATAAGTAGTAAAAAGAGATAAGACTGAAACGTGTAAAGCAAAATTTAAGACCTTAGCCATGTCTTTGAAATTTTGTGCATGTGTTTAGGAGAAGTGAATAGTAGTATTTACCAAAAAAAAAAAAAAATCTTATTAAGGAGTGATAAATTTAGAAAATCTAAGTAAATTCCAAAAGACTTGTGATAAATACATATTTTATAATTTGAATTGATTGAGGAAACAAATAATATTTGGAAAACTATTTTGAATGAAATATTTCTGTAAAATGCTTCACCTCAGGAGAAACATGCATGCCCAGTGCCCAGATATCGGTGTCCTATACCATTCTCCAACAAAAAACAAAAAATCAGAACTCCATGAGAAAATGGCTGATTCTAGGTGTTGGGCAGAGAATATAACAAATGAGCCTGGAGCATCTTATAGTATCAGAAAGTAAAGAAGTGCTTAAGAATTAAATGGTGGTTTTGTCAAGAGGACACAGGAGTTAACTGAAAGAGCTTCCAATGGTCAAAGCTGGAAGCATTTCAGAAACACAATAAATAATAGTATGCTGGATCATACCTTGGAGCATAGAATAGATATCCATGAGTCTATGCTGGTATAAATACATGATTGAATACATGAATAAATAGGGGAGAAAAGGCAAATCATCCCGCAAAAGAATTTCCAATAATTTATGCAGCTATTCTACCCTCAAGAGGTGAAGCACAGCTTCCCAGCCCATAAGTGTGGACTTCCTTCCAAAGTGACTTCCAAAATGATTTCCTTTCATAGAGTTCAGTATGAAAAGAGGAAAAACAGAGTTACGAGTAACTTTACAGTGGAGAAACCAGGCAAACATTGCTTAGGTAGAATGACTGAGGCAATAACAAGTCAGCAGTGACAAGTCATGTTGAGTGTATACATCTCTGTTACGAAAGAATGGCGCTTTACCTCTGTGGTCTTCTCTCCAAGAACTCTTAAACTCATGAAACCATGGGGAAAATATCAGACAAACCAACTTGAAGAAAATTTTACCAAAAATCTGACCAGTCCTCCTCAAAACTGTTGAGCCATCAAAAACAAAGAAAGTCTGAGACTCTGTCATTGCCACGGAAAGACTAAGGAGACATGACAACAATTTGGGACCCAGGGATGGGATCCTGGAACAGAAAAAGAACATTAGAGGAAAACTAAGGAAATCTGAATAATGTATAGTCTTTGGTTAATTAAAAAATACTTATAGTTCTATAATAAGACCTTGATTTTCAGAATGGATAATATTCTAACCATTTTCAAAATGAGAGAAAATATGAAAATAAATATATTGAAGGAGATGGGCTGTGGCAGGGGCATCTATAATCAACTGATGCAATTGAAAATGCAGGGCTTCTGTGTCTTGACTCTCTTTTGGGAAGTCAAATTAGACAGAGTCATTGTTTGCTCTCAACACAGCAAGTGAATCAGCATGTTGACTTCACAACACCAAGCCAGCCAGGCAGCCTTTTTATTTTTTTATTTTTTTACCTAGTAATCATATTTTATAAGAAAGTGAAGCGTAGACACCACGAGCCAACGGCAAATGAATGCTGTGTTCATAAACATGTCCTTATGTTAAAAATACTCTTCTCAGTGAATGACTTTGAAGCCAGGGAGACCTCTCAAGTGGGTGACTTTGAGGCCATGGCTAAAAGGGAGCCTAACTTTGTAAAAGGACCTGAAGGCATGGCTCCCAGACCTCTTATTCACATTGCTGGGTTGAAAAGGATGATATTTTTTGAATGAGTAAAATATGGGTCTGTTTCTTTGTTTTAAAGAGCAATAGCTAGTCCCACACACAAGATTCTCTTGCTCACTTATTACAGTCAGTCAACAATTTGCATTGAGCATCTCCTCTGGGCTCATAGCTATGATGTGAGCTCACAGCTATAGTAATAAAAATGGGTAAGGATGTGAAGATTTGGGGAAGATGGTGGAGTAGGAAGAACCAAGAATCTATCACCCCAACAATTGCACTGGCAGAATCTGGCTTATGTAACTATTTTGGAACTTTGGAGTCTATGGCTTGCATCTTACTGGTAAACTGTGGTGCATTTTGGCCAACTTCAGCTTTGAGCATGGTAGTAGCCACACAGCCCACCATCTGCCCTATGGTAGGCAGCTGTGCATGCATTCCTGTAACAACTTGAGTATAGCTATGGAAACCAGGGTAAGAGGAAAGCACCCTGCCTTCCAAATATCAGGGACCTATGATTGCTGATGAGTGCATTTCATCACGAGTGCAGAGATGTGGGTGGCTGTTGCTACTGTGCCTCCTTCAGGCCTTGCAAGCCCTCCCCTTCCATAGCCGTTGTTGGTGCACCTCCCTCCATTGCTGCGTCCTCTACCCACAGGGCTGAAGGTTTAAAGGGCTGGGGCCCTTGCTCTCATAAGGGCCATTATCCTTGTCTCTTCCTTTATGCGAGATAGACATTAGACGCCAGACAATTAAAAAGAAACTGCCTATATGGGAAAAGTGAGGAAGTGATCACACATGTTCAGGAAAAGGTACGTCTCAAGGAGAATCTGAGAAGACCTAAAGTTTACACCCCAGGCTGATCTTTGGTACAGAGAGACCTATAAACATAAACAAACAAACAAACAAACAAACAAACAAAAATGCTAACAAAAAATACCAAATCGTGGAGAAGGGGAAAAATCTGATTTTCAGAGTTAACAGATTATTAGATTCAAATGTCCAGTTTTTAATTTTAAAAAAACACAAGACATACAAAAAAGAAAAATTATGACCCTTTCAAAGGAAAAATAAATCAATCAACATAAACTGTCCCTGAAAAAGATCAAATGGCAGATCTACTAGAAAAAGACTAAAACAACGTAAAGATGCTCAAAAAACAAAAGAAGTTGTGGAGAAAGATGTGCAAGAAAAATGATGCATGAACAAAACAGAAATATCAATAAAGAGACAGAAATTCTAAAAAGTAGCCCAAATGAAATTCTGGAGAAGAGAAGTACAATAAATATAGTGAAAAATTCACTAGAATAATTAAAAAACAGATTTGAACAGCCAAAAGCAAGAAACAGTGAATTTGAAAACAAGACAATGGAATTGATTGAGTCTGAGGAACAGAACTGGAAATATTTTTAAAAAGTAAACAAATCCTAAGGGAGCTATAGAACATCATCAAGCAGACCAACATATGCATATGAGGGTTCAAGAAGAAGAAGAAGAGATAAGGGAAAAGATAAACTTGGAGAAAGAATGCAAAAATGGTTTCTCCTAATTCAATGAAAGAAGAAAATACAAAGATTCCGGAAGCTCAATAAAATCCAATTAAGATGAACTCAAAGAGAATCACACTGAGACACATTATAATCAAACTTTTGAAAGCCAAAAAAAAGGAGGGGAGAGAAAATCTTGAAAACAACAAGAAAGAAGTCATTCATCATGTGCATGTTCTGGGGATCCTCAGTAAGACTATCAGCAAATTTCTCAGCAGAAACGTTGAAGGCAAGAAAGCAGCAGACTGATAATAGTCAAAATGCTAAAAGAAAAAAAATGAAAATCTGTCAGCCGAGAATTGTAAATTTTCAAAACTGTCCTTCAAAAGGGAGGATGAAATTAAGATGTTCCACGATAAACAAAAGCTGAGGAGTTCATTACTACTAGATCTCCCATGCAAGAAATACTCAAGGGAGTCCTGTAGTGTGAAATGAAAGGATATAGACAGAAACTCAAAGACATATGAAGAAATAAAAATTTAAATAAGGTAAATGCATAGGAAATTAGAGACAGAACAACCAGACAGATGAACAAGAAAATAGAGGTCTTAAACAACATGATAAACTAACTAGATCTAACAGACATACACAGAAATGTCTATCCAACAATCCTACACATACTTCTTAAATATACAATGAGACATTTTCCAGAATAAAACATATTTTAAGCCACAAATTAAGTCCCAATAGACTTAAGAATCTAGATATTATACAAAGTGTCTTCCTTTCACCACGATGGGATAAACTTAGATCAATAACAGAAGTGAAATTGAAGATTCACAAATTTATGAAATTACACAGCACACTCTTAAACTACACAACACATTCTTAATTATAAAGGCTAATATTATTATATTACAACAATTTGTAACTCTTTGTTTTTTGTTTTTTGTTTTTTACAGGAGTTGTTGTTTGTTGGTTTTTTTGAGTTGGAGTCTCACTCTGTCACCCAGACTGGAGTGCAGTGGCCGCTCCCGGCCACTGCAGCCTCAACCTGCTGGGCTCCGGCGATCCTCCCGCCTCAGCCTTCTGAGTAGCTGGAATTATAGGCATGCACTACCACGCCCGGCTGATTTTTTTTATTTATTGTAGAGATGCGGTCTCACCAAGTTACCCAGGCAGGTCTCAAACCCGCAGGCTCAGGCAATCCACTCACCTCAGCCTCCCAACGCGTGGGATTACAGGCTGAGCCACCTAGCCTGGCTTTTTTACAGAATTTAAGAGACTAATAATTATTTTAAAAGTTATTAATATAAAAATAAGCATTATTGTAACTTTGATTTGCAACTCAGTGTTTTGCTTTCTACTTAACTTAAGTGACTAATGAATTTAAAAAATATTAATTTATGATTTGGCACACACAATATGCAAAGGTATAATTTTGAGATATCAACAATTGAATGGGGTGGGAACAGAATGTTAAAGAAGCTGTTAAAGATCTTTTGTATGTTATTGAAGTTAAGGAGAGAGAAATTCAAATTAACTGTTGTATGTGTTATAACTTTAGGATGCTAAATATAATCCCCATGGTTACCACAAAGAAAATAGCTATAGATTATATACAAAGGGAAATGAAAAAGAAATTTAAATGTTTCACTAAAAAAATCGACTAAATACAAAAGAAGACAGCAATGCAGGAAATCTGGTACAAAAATGTTATCAGGCAAAAAAAAATGACAAAAGTAAATCCCCCTTTATTAGTAATTAATTAAATGTAAAGACAGAGCATAATAGAATGAATGTTTTAAAATGATTCAACTATATGCTATTTACAAAAGACTCACTGTTGACTCAAAGACACAAATATATTGAAAGTGAAAAGTTTGGAAAAGATATTCTATCAGTAATGAAAGGCTAGCAGAAGTGACTGAACTAATGTCGGACAAAATAGACTTTCAGTCAAAAAAAGATTACAAGAAACAATGGACAGGATATATTAATGAAAGTTTTAATACTGCGAAAATATATAACAAACATATACTCACCTAGTAACAGGCTATCAAATGCAAAACCTGACAGAATTAAAAAGAAAAATAAGCAGTTATACAATCATATTGGAGAGTTCAGTACCCCATTCTCAGGAATGCATAGAACAACCAAACAGAAGATGATCAAGGAGATAGAGGACTTAAACAGCAAAATAAACCAACTAAATATCATAGACATATATAGAACGCACTACCCAGAAACAGCATATACATTCTTCTTAAATGCGCATGGGACATTTTCCAGAATAGAAGACATTTTAGGCCACAAATTAAGTCTTAATAGATTTAAGAAGTTATAAATCATGCCAAGTATTTATTTAATAGCAACAGGATGAAGATCCACATTTGTGGAAATTACACAACACGCTCTTAAGCAACCATTGGATTAAAAAAAACACACACAAAGGAAATTAGAAAACAGATGTATGAAAGCAAACTATGCTAAAAACTCATAAGAAGCAGTGAAATCAGTGCTAAGAGGGAAATTTATAACTATAAGCACTTACACTAAAAATTTTTTAAAATCTCAAATCAACAATCTCACTTTACAACTTAAAGACCTAGAAAAAGAGCAGACTAAGTCCAAAGATTAAAGCAGGGATAAACAAATAAACAAAAAAATGAATAGAAAAACAATAGAGATAATCAGTGAACCAAAAGTTGTTTATTTGAGAAAGTTAAGAAAATTAACAAATCTTTAGCTAGATGTACTAAAAGAACAAAAGAGAGAATACTCAAATTACTAGAACTATAAATGAAAGTCAGACCAGTCTACTGCTATTGTTTCTACAGAAACAAAAAGAATTGTAAGAAAGTACTTTAAACAATTGTATGCCAACAAACTGAACAAGTTAGATGAAACGGACAGATTCCTAGAAAACAAAACCTGCCAAGAGTAAATCATAATGAAAGAGAACGTCTGAACAATTGGCTAATTAATCAAAACTCTCCTAACAAAGAAAATCCCTGTACTTTGACTTCACCGGTGAAGTCTATCTAAATTTATAGAACAGCACTAATCCCTCCAAAACTTTTCCAACAACAAAAAAAAAGAAAATTAAAGAAAAGGGAATATTTCCTAACTCATCCTTTCAGGCAAGATTACCCTGATATCAAACCAGTCGAAAACAGAATAGGAAAAGAAAATTATAGACCAATATCCCTTATAAACATTGATGCAAAAATCCACAGCAAAATACTAGCAAACCAAATTCAACAGCACATTTTAAAAAGTTAATTTGCTGCGAGCATTTATTCCTGAAATGCAAAGATAGTTCAACATACAAAAATTGATCAAGAAAATATACTACATTAACAGAATGACGAAGGGGGAAATGTGCTGATCTCATTTCATAAAATTCAACACCTTTATATAATAAAAATATTCAACAAACTAGAAACAGAAGAAAATGACCTCAACATAATAAAAGTCATATATGAGCCGGGCTCGGTGGCTCAGCCTGTAATTCCAGCGCTTTGGGAGGCTGAGGTGAGTGGATTGCCTGAGCTCGCGGGCTCGAGACCCGCCTGGGCAACTTGGCGAGACCTCATCTCTACAATAAATCAAAACAAAATTAGCTGGGCATGGTAGCGCGTGCCTGTAGTTCCAGCTACTCGGAAGGCTGAGGCGGAAGGATCGCTGGAGACCAGCAGGTTGAGGCTGTGGTGGCCGGGAGCGTGCCACTGCACTCCAGTCTGGGCGACAGAGTGAGACTCCAACTCAGAAAAAAAAAATTAAAATTAAAAAAATAAAAGTCATATATGAAAAATGCTTGGTAAACCTCAAACTCAAAGACTAAAAACTTTTCCTCTATGAGAATAAGTCTATGATGCCTGCTGTCACTATTTCTATTTATCATAGTATTGAAAGTTCTAGCCAGAGAAATTAGGAGAAATAAATAAATAAATGGCATCCAAATAGAAAAGAAAGAATTAAAAGTATCTTTGTTCACAGATGGTATGATCTTATATGAAGAAAATCCTAAGGATAAAAAAAGGTTAGAATAAATAAATTTAGCAAATTAATAGAATATAAAGTCAACACACAAAAATCAGCTTCATTTCTGTACACATACAATCATCTGAAAAGAAAATTGTAAAAGCACTTCCACTTATAATAAAATCAAAAAGAAAGAAAAAACTTAGAAATTAAATTAACCAAGGAAGTCAATGACTTGTTCAATAAAAATTGTAGAACATTGCTTAAAAAAAATTAAAGAAGACATAAATAAATGGAAACACATTCATGTTCGTGGCTGGAAAAATCTAATATTGTTAAGATGTCAATATCACCCAAAATGATCTACAGATTCTATGTAATTTCTATGAAACGTCCAAAGATGTTTTTACAGATTTGAAAAAAAATCCTGAAACTCATATGAAATCTCAAGGGGCTCTGAATAGCCAAAACAATCTTGAAAAAAAAAGAAAACAAATTGGTGGAGTCATATTTTCTAATTTCAAAACTTCCTACAAAACTATAGTGATCAAAATAGTATGGAAACGGCATTAAAACAGACATACAGATCAAGAGAACAGAATAGAAAGCCCAGAAATAAACCCTCACATATGGTCAAATGATTTTTGACAAGGGTACCAGACCATTTAGTGAGGAAAGGATGGTCATTGCCACAAATTATGCTGGGAAAACTGGATGTTCATAGGTAAAAGAATGAAGTTGTACCCTTACCTAGTTAGACCCTCACCATATGCAAAAACAAACTTAAAATGTATTTGAAAGTTTAAATATAAGCACTATAAAACTTTTAGAAGAAAATATAGGACAAAACTTTCACATCACTGGATTTGGCAATGGTTTCTTGAATAAAACAGTAAAAACCTGGATAACCAAAGAAAAAAATCAACAAATTTAACTTTGAGAAAATTTGAAAAATTTTGTGCATTAAAATGTATTATCAGCAAGGCCAAACATGGTGGCTCACACCTGTTATCCCAGTAATTTGGGAGACAGAAGGGGGAAGATCACTTGAGGTCAGAAGTTTGAGACCAGACTGGGCAACATAGCGAGACCCTATCTTTACTAAAAGAAATTAAAAATTAGTTGAATGTGGTGGTATGGGCCTGTAGTCCCAGCTAATCAGGAGGCTTGAGCCCAGGAGGTTGAGGCTGCCATGAGCCATGATCATGCGTTGCACTCCATCTTGGGCAACAGAGCAAGAAACTGCCTCAATAATAATAATAGCAATAATAATATCAACAGAGTAAAAAAGGCAACCTGCAAAATGAAAGAAGATTTTGCAAAGCATATATCTAATAATGGATTAATATCTAGTATATACACAGAACTCCTAAAACTCAAAAACAAAAACCAACCAACCCAATTCAGAAATTGGCAAAAGACTTGAAGAGACATTTCTCCAAAGAAGATATGCAACCAGCCAATGAGCACATTAAAAAATACTCAACATCACTAATCATTCAGGATATGCGAATCACAACTAAAATAAGGTAGTCTATTAGAATGGCTACTATCAAAAAACAGAAAATAGGCCAGACACAGTGGCTCACACCAGTAATCCCAGCACTTTAGTAGACTAAGGCAGGAGGATTGCTTCAGCCCAGGAGTTTACAACAAGCCTGGGCAAAACAGCAAGACCTCTTCTCTACAAAAATAAAAAAATTAACCAGGCGCAAGATCATCTGAGCCCAATAAATTGAGGCTGCAGTAAGCCATGATAGTGCCACTGTACTCCAACCTAAATGACAGAGTGAGACTTTGACTCAAAAACAAAAAACAGAAAATAAATGTTGATAAGAATATAGAAGACGGTGGCTCAGCCTGTAATCCCGCGCCTTGAGAAGCTGAGGTGAGTGAATTGCCTGAGCTCGTGGGTTCAAGACCTGCCTGGGCAACTTGGCGAGACCTCATCTCTACAATAAATCAAAAATCAGCCAGGCGTGGTATTGCACGCCTGTAGTTCCAGCTACTTGGAAGGCTGAGGTGGAAGGATCACAGGAGCCCAGCAGGTCAAGGCTGAAGTGGCAGGGAGCTGGGCGACAGAGTGAGCTCCAACTCAAAAAAAAGAATGTAGAGAAATTGTAAACTGTATGCACTATTGGTGGGAACACAAAATGATAGCACCACTGTGAAAAATAGTATGGTGGTTTCTTTAAAAATTGCTCAAAGAATAACAATGTGACCCAGCAATTCCATTTTAGGGTATATACTCCCAAAAATTGAAAACAGGGTCTCAAAGACATGTTTGTACACCGGTGTTCACAGTAACATTATTCACAGTAGCCAAAACATATATGCAACACAAGCATCCATTGACAGATGAACAGATAGACAAATGTGATATATATACAATGAAATATAATTCAGATCTAAAAAATAAGGAAATTATGATATAGGATACAGCTTGGTTGAAGCTTAAGGAAATTTTTCAAAGTGAACTGAGCCAGCCACAAAAAGACAATACTGTATGATTCTACGTATATTAGGTACCTAAAGTAAATAAAATCATAGAGACAGAAAGTAGAATGGTGGTTGTGAGGGGTTTGAGGGAGGGAGGAAATGAGTTAGTGTTTAATGGGTATAGCATTTCAGTTTTACAAGATGCAGTGATGGAGATGGATGGAGGTAGTGGTTGCACAACATTATGAATACATATAATGCCACCTACAGAACTGCACACTTACAATGGTTAAGAGTAAGTTTTGTGTTACGTATATTTTACCACAATAAACAAAATTGAGGAAAAGGATATATACATATGTAAGGAAGTTCTTGCCTTCAGGCCATCAGGGGAGCAAACTAGTAAATTAATTCCTCCAACGTAATGGTTATATGTCCCCAAAGGTATGCCCGTGGTAGCATGGTGGGTCAAGGAAGGGACTCTGAAAAGTCTTTGAAGATGATGCCTGAAGACATAGGAAAGGAGTAGCCAATGTGAGAGCCAAGGTGAAACATCGTGGTGTGCGATGTGACCACTGTAGCCTGAACAAAGGAACATCCCAAGCGGAAACAGCCAGCCACCCTCTGCTATGCAAAAGAATTAGTGCTCATTCTAAGTAATTTTAGCCAAGGATGACATAATCAGTTTTCACTTTGGATCTACGGAAACTGTGTGGAAAATGGCCTGAATGATGGAATGGCTGAGGATATAAAGGAGGCTACTAGCCTGATGCAAAAACCAGAGGGGCCTGACGCATTGGTGTGGTGACAGCAGCGTACCACCAGCTCCTGGAAAAAAGAGAATAAAAACCCCAGAATTATAACATTTGTCAATTCTCGTGGTGTAAATACTCCCACAGCATCCAATTTTAGGCTAGTAATGTGACATCCACTGGCTAGCAAAATTACTGAAAATGCCACAGTTGAGTCTCAAGAGCAGATAAAAGACTAAGTAATCCTCGGTACACCATGACTTCAAGAAGATGAGGAAGAAAGAAAAACCAAGAGAGAATACTCTCATGGGAGGTGAGACAGTCTTAGGAAGAGAGAGAGTATTGAATGGCCAAGATGCTGCAGATAAGTTAAGTTACATAAAGACTACAAGGGGACTTTTGCATTTTGCAATCTAGGGTGTCACTTCTTTGTTGAATAAAGCCCATTCCGTGGAATACCTGAGGCGGAAGTCTGTCTACAAACATTTAAGCACTGATGGAGAAAGAAAGAAATTGTGAGAATTTTCTTCTAGTAGGAGCTCACAGATAGACATCGTGTCTTGCTTTCAAATCCCAATGCCAAAAAAAAAAAAAAAAAAGCCAAGGAGGTAACAGACTAAGAGTCTGAAGGGCCACACTGAAAGAATGCCTTTCTCTTCTGCTTTTAGAATGGTTCCAGCTCTTTGAAATCTTCCACTTCCCATCACAGGATGTACCAAGGTAAGTTGAAAGAGAAAAAGAGGGAAGGAAGGAGGGAGGGAGGGAAAAGGAGGGAGAGAGAAGGAAGGAAGGAAGGAGGGAGGGAGGGAAGGAAAGAAGGAAGGAAGGAAGGAAAAGGAAGCCTCTAACTTAAGAGTCACAAAGCCTTGACCATCAGCTCCTCCTGAGTACATCCTAACTTCAGGGAAGCCCCTTGATCCATCTGATTGGCAAGAAAAAAAGCATCAGAACCATGTACAGAGCAGCCCTCTGCAGGGTAAAAATTGCTTTCATGGTCATCACTATGTGGAGAGATTGGTTCACCCACTTGGGGACCGAGAGAACCAGAGCATAACAAGGATGAGGAATTTCCCCAAGTCACACAGATAGCAAAAAGTATCACTGAGACTTTGTTCTAGTATTTTTGAACCCATATCCAGGGGTGCCTCCACTTCATTGCTGACAAAATAATAAAAATAAAATGAGACAATGAAAAGGATAGTGATTTGGGAGAAAATGTTTTAAAATTTTACAAAACAAAGTCACGTTATTTGACATGAATCAAGTAAATCACACAGTTTTAAAGGTGAATAGCCTGATATTAAAAGAGTTAAAGTTAACAACTTGCTCAATACTCTGGTCTGAATGTGTCTTCCCCAAAATTCTTAAGTAGAAATCCTAACCCCCAAGATGATGGTACTAGAAGGTGAGGTCTTTGGGAGGTGATTAGATCATGAGGCTACAGAGAGGTCCCTCATCCTTTCCAAGTGAGAACACAACAAGAAAATGTCACCTATGAACCAAGAAGTGAGCCCTTACCAGACATGAAATTTGTCAGTGCCTTGACCTTTGACTTGCCAGTCTCTACAACTGTGAGAACAAAGATACACTATGTTATCGCAGCTGGAATGGACTAAGATCCTCAGGGCAGCATGGTGGGCATAGGTGAGATGCTGTCCTAAGTATTGCTGGGGGAGTGAACTGAACTAGTTCATTTTTCCACTGGTGTCTGTTCAGCCCAGCAACACTTTTATTTTATGGGTATAAATGTACAGTCACATAAAAATCGACAGATGGGTTTTGATTTTAGCAGCAGGAAGGTGGTTCTCCTAAGTCTTAATTTTCCTCCACTTAGATTTATTTTCACATCTGAGAGTCATTTAACTTGACTTCAGCTAAGCTGATTTCAAATTACAGACATGTGCAGGGTTTCACTTATTTTCAGCTAAATAGGAGACCCTATTACAGGAAACCTTATGGGCATCTGGCTGTGCTGCATACTTTCCTCAACAAACACAGAAAAACCATAGTGACCATCGGCAGGCAGTGGAGCAGTGTCAGCGAGTAGCTGGGCAGTGGACAGAAAGCCCCATGTGAAGTTCCAGCCCTGCAGGAATGTGGGAGGGTGGCAGGGAGCAAGCAGTGCTTTCCCCGGCTTTGGCAGGCAGGGCAGTGTATTAGCTATCCATTGCTGTGTAACAAAGTACCAGCAACTCAGCAACTGAAAGCAGCCCCAACTCATCATCCCCTAGACTGCAGGTCAGAAGTGCAAGCAGTCTCTCCTAGTTCTCTACTTGTGCACCTCACAAACCTAAATCAAGGTGTCGGCTTGACTGGGTATGACTTGCAGGCTCTGAGCTTGTGCAAGTTGGTGACAGAATTTGGGTCCTTGTGGTTGCAGGACAGAGATCCCCGCTTCCTTGTGGGCTGCCAGTCATGGCTGATCTCAGCTTCTAGAGGCTGCCTGCATTCCTTCACATGCCCCCCTCCCCTACCAAATCTTCAAGGCAGCAACACATGTTAAATACTTCTTGTGTTGGATTCTGACTTCCTCTTCTGCTGCCAGCTGGAGAAAACTTTCCGCTTTCAAAGAGATTACCTGGTTGGGTCATGCCCACTTGTATAATATCCCACATTGTATTGCAAGCTCAAGTGACTCAGGATAGTAATTACATCCAGAAAATCCTCCATAGTAGCCTCAAATTCACATCAGATTGAATAACCAGGGGACAGGATCTTATGGAGCATTGTTAGAATTGCACCTGCTAGAGAACATTCAGACAGCCCCCAGGAGACTATGCTGAACACAAAACGGTATAAAACCAAGAGATATACACACACATAGCGAAGGGAGGCATCCTATGGAAGAAGGCTCTGATGTTGAGCCTGGAAGAACCAGGAGACTTAAGGTACAGGTACAGAAAACTGCAGATGTATCAGGTAAGAAGAGAAAAGTTAGATGTCAATGCCCAGGGAGCACCACAAGCCGAGACCAGGGAGCATCGCAGAGTGAGGCCAGGGAGTACCACAGGCTGAGGACAGAGAGTACCCCAGGCTGAGGCCAGGTAGTACTACAGGCTTGAGCCAGGGAGCATCCCAGGCCAAGGCCAGGGAGCACCACAGGCAGAGGCCAGGGAGCACCACAGGCAGAGGCCAGGGAGCATTGTATTCTGAGTCTTGTTCACAAGAATAGTCGTGACAGAACGTCCATGGAGCAAACTCAGACTTCAGTAAAGCTATCTAAAGGGAGAGGTGACAAGGAAAGTATTAGTTAGGTACTAATGAGTAGTGCTTCCTCTATGAACTGCATATAAAAGATATACCTTTTACACTGCAGATGCACCTTGTTCATCACACTCAGCTTCCAGAGAATTGAGACAGGGAGCTCCCAGCTCTCTTTTCATGGGTGGATTCTGTAATATTGCATAATGTGAAAATGCATTACTTGCGTGTTAGTCTGCTTGGGCACCAAAACAAAGCATCATGGACTAGAGGACTCAAACAACAGATGCTCATCCTCTCACAGTTCTGGAGGCTGCAAGTCCAAGGTCAAGGTGCTGACAGGGCTGGTTCTTTCTGAGGGCCCTGAGGGAAGATCTGTCTCTGGGCTCTCCCCTGGCCTCTGGCTGGCAACCTCTGGTATTCCTTGACTTGTAGACACATCCCCTTGATTCCTGCCTTCATGCTCCCATGGTGTTCTCCCTGTGTGTGTGTCCAAGTCTCCCTTTTTATAAGGACACCAGTCGTATCATATTAGAACCACCCTACCCCAGTATGGCCTCGTCTTAACTTAATGAGTTATATCTGCCAAGACCCTTCTTCTAAATACAGTCACGTTCTGAGGTACTGGGGGTTACAAATTATTGGGGACACAATTTGACCCATAACAGTCTTCTTCGTTTTATTCTAGAGATGGCCCTATCTTTTGAGGGTAAGGATCAGAAAACATTTTATTTATGTAAATAAAGTGAATCAAACCCTAAGTAGTGTCTAACCTCTTGCTTCTCAAAGCATGAGCCTCAAATAAGGAGCATAGGATCACCCTGGAGCTTGTGAGAAAAGTAGGGTCCCAGACCCTACATCTGACCTGAGTTAGAGCCTATATTTTAGTAAAATTGCCAGGGAATTTTTTGCACAGTATTTAATACACCTTGTCAGAAATGGTTGGAAAATTCTTCAGGGCAGAATCAAACCAACACTCCAAGAAATTAAAAACAAGCTTTTGAACCAATACAGCCACTGTGGAGAACAGTATGGAGGTCTCTCAGAAAACTACAAATAGAATTACTATATAATCCATCTGGGAATTATCCAAAGGAAAGGAAATTTGTGAATCAAAGAGATATCTGCACTCCCATGTTGATTACAGCGTAACTCACAATAGTCAGGATATAGAATAAACCTAGGTGTTCAACAATAGATGATTGGATAAAGAAAACTTGACATATGTAAGCGATGGAATACGATTCAGTTACAAAAAATAATGACATTGTGTCATTTGCAGCAACATGGATGAAACTGAAAGACACTATATTAAGTGAAATAATCCAGAAACACAAAGCTAAGCTCCATATATTCTCACTCATGTGGAAGTTAAAACATGTTGATCTCAAGAAGTAGGGCAGAGAATACTAGAAGCTGGGAAGGAAGAGCGGGAACGGGGCATAGGGAGGAATTTGTTAACACTGCAGTTAGGCAGAAGGAATACATTCTAGTGTTCTGCAGCACTGAGGATGATTACAGCTAACAATATATAGTTTCAAACAGCTAGAAGGAGGATATCAAATGTTTCTATTACAAAGAAATGATAAATGTGTGAGATAATGGACATGCTAGTTACTCTGATCTGATCACTCTACGTCACATATATCAAAAGATCACTATGTCCTCCATTAACATATACAATTATTATGTGTGCATTCAAAAATTCAAAAAATTCAAAAATAAATGCTTTTAAAAAGATAAAAGCAAGGGTAAAAATTTGTAAGTACTTTTTGGAATAGGTGGCACAAAAGCTTTCATTTAGCTTACTTCTGATAAAGAGACAGGCTCAGAAATAAATCACAATGATACCTATTGTTTTTTTTTAAAGAGGCAACCAATTGCTGCAAGAAGAGACCTCCACATGTTCATGTACCAAGTGTAGATTAGAGGCCAGAAAACACATATGCACTCAACAAACCTTCATGGAGCCCCACAATATGCCAGGTGCTCCAGTGAGCAGAAAATCTATTGGAATCCTGGCTTCCAGTGAATGGAACGAGACAGGGAGCTCCCAACTCTGTTTTTCATGGGTGGATTTTGTAATATTGCTATAGTGTGAAAATGCATTATCCTCATGTTAGTCTGCTTGGGCACCTACTACTTCCCAGGATTACTGGCCTCTTTAAGCCTTAGCCTTCTCGTCTATAAAATGGCTACAATCATTGAGCTGAACTCAGAGGTTTCCAGGATTCAGCAACAAGGTCCGGTGGGGCTTAGCATAGCCTCTGGTACAACCCGGGTGCCAAATGAATGCTGGCTGCTGCTGTTCCTGCAAGCCCTGCTCGCGGCCCTCTTGGAGGTGGTGGGGGAAAGAAGAGACACGACCCAGAAGTGGACGACAGACAGCTCCATCTGGTGGGGGCCTCCTCGGGAGTTGTGTGAGCAGCTGGGCAGGCACCAGGCTTGACTGTACAACTCAGGAAATGGCAGTCCTGCCTTGGGTCACCAGCGAGGAGCCTGAGCAGCCCCTCAAAAGCCTCTGGTTTTCAGCAGATGCCTGAGGCTGCGACCCTAGCACTCCTGCCCCAGGCCTCCTGCCCTGCTGTCGTCAGGCTTCGCCATGGAAGGATGGTGCTTGGGAGGCAACACCGGACAGAGGACATTTGCCCTTTTTCTCTTCTTTCTCTTTCATTTTTGATGATTGGTCTCTTCTGTTAATTCTGAATCCAAACTGTGCTTTTGAATTCGTGTTTTTCTTGGGATGGGAGAGGATTGTGGGAAAGAGACGGCAGGCCTGGGCCAGCTGACATGGCAAACAGAGTAGGGATGGGACCTGGCTCCCTCACATATTTCAGCTACCAGACTTGGCAACAACACTCCAGAGGGAGCCATCCTGCAGACTCCATCCAAGAAAAGTAAATCGGGATAAACGGTGATTCACCATAAATCTTGCTCGAAATGATAACCTCCTGATCACTCACCCTCTCACATGCTCAAGGATCAGAATGTCCTAATTTTTTTTTTTGAGTTGGAGTCTCACTCTGTCACTCAGACTGGAATGAAGTGGCCGCTCCCGGCCACCACAGCCTCGCCTGTTGGGCTCCAGCGATCCTTCCGCCTCAGCCTTCCAAGTAGAGGCATGCACTACCACACCCAGCTAATTTTTGATTTATTGTAGAGATGAGGTCTCGCCAAGTTGCCCAGGCAGGTCTCGAACCCGCGGGATCAGGCAATCCACTCACCTCAGCCTCCCAAAGGGCAGGATTACAGGCTGAGCCACCGAGCCCGGCTGAGAATGTCCTATTTTAACCCTAGCTTCCTTAATACTGCAATTCCATCCCAGGTGGGATTTATCTGCCATTTTTATACAAGCAAAGTACGAAGTATGCCTCTACCCTGTGCTTACTCAGTTAAAACCCCTCCCTCATCATGCTGACATTCCTTTCCTTTGAAGTGACCCCCATTCCCTTATCTAATAAAAGACCCCAGACAGCCCCCTTACTCTTCCTCCTGAGCTGTCTCCCTTGTACAAACCCCAGGAAAGCCTTGTCTGGGAATCTGCTTGGCCTTATGTCAATTTCTATTACATGAGAGCCTAAGAACCTGAGGTCATTGACAATTGCTGCAGCCAGTAGGCTAGAAAGGGGGCCAGCTTAGAAAGGGCCTGTCTTCCCTGCTGGTCAGCTGGCCACATGGGTCATCATCTTACCTGAGGACCTGCATGGTAGACGCTGCCTCTTAACTTCCAAGAACTTTCCTGGGTTCCTGGAGGATTCTCATCCCTGGGGGCTTCTTTGGCTACATTCAGTATCATGTTCCCCAAGAGTCTCTGGGGTCACCCCTCCCAGTAGTACCCAGTGGTCTTGCTCCCACCCTGGGCCCAAGAGACACATCACATCCTGCCCATCCCTGACCACGTGAGGCTGGGGCTGAGCCAGGAGTAGCTCACCCTCCTGCCTCTGCCACCAGAGCCATTGGCTGCCCTGGCTGTCTTGAAGACTCTCAAGCAGAGCTGTCTCCAGCCCCAAACTGCCAGAAAGGTGCTTCCACCCTAGCTCTGCAACAGAAAGGAGTGAGGCACAGACACTGCCCCATGGGGCCCATGGGAAGAGGTGGGATCACACTTCAAGGAGGTCATCTCTCCAGTTCTCTCAGCTGGCTTCGCTCTCCCCCACCATCGCTCTCTCTCTCTCACTTTCACCCTCCTTTCCTCTCTCTCTCACTTTCTGTCTCACCTTCTCTCCTTTTCTCCCTCTTTCTCTCTCTCTCTCTCTCTCTCTCTCTCTCTCTCTCCCCCCCTTTCTCTCTCTCTCTCTCTCTGCCCTTCCTTCCTCCTTCCCTTCCTCTCTGTCTCTTTCTGTCTCTCTCTCCCTCCCCTCCCTCTCTCCCTCCCTTCCTCTCTCTCTCTCTCTCTCTCTCTCTCTCTCTCTCTCTCTCTCTCCTCTCTCTCTCGTGTTATATTCTCCAAGCGATGAGAGTATGAAACCTGCAAGGAGATTTTATTTTTGGTAAATTCTGTACAACGTGATCTGACATATCCCTTTGTCGTCATACTTTAGCTGCATCTTGGTGCGTGAAGGAAAGGTCCACCTAAGCATACTGTTACACGTATTTCCTTTAGGTAGACCCAGCCAGGACATCTAAGGAGACACGCAGACTGGGTCACCTACAATAGACAGTGTCCACAGGGCTGTAGCAAACCAACCCACTAGGACCTGGAGTAGGAAAAACACACTTCACAGTGGTGGGCAGGACTCCATGAGCCCGAAACAAGAGAGGTCAAATACTGGGTGCCACCTGCGAGGTCAGTCATGGTGGTGCTGAATGGACAGAGCTGCCTTCAAGGCTGTGGCTGGAAGACACACACTTCCATGGACTCATCCACACACCTGACTCCAGGCCTGTGGTGGACACAGCCCATCCTGAACTTCCTTCCTGTGCTGGAGTTGATGTCGGGCCACTGTTCTCCATCCTGGCTGATCTGTGGCACCTCCAGGGAAGCCTTTAAAATGCTGCCAGCATCCTTGTCCCACACCTAGGGATTATTATTTTATTGGTCTGTGTCTTAACCAATTCTGCCTGCTGTAACAAAATACCTGAGACTGGGTAACTTTAATCAACAGAAATTTATTTCTTACAGTTCTGAAGGCTGAGAAGGTCAGGATTAAGGTATCTGAAGGTCTAATGTCTGGTGAGGGCCCACTTTCTGGTTCATAGACAATTCTTCTCTCTGTGATTGCACATGCTAGGAGGGGCAAGTGAGGTGTCTGGGCCTCCCTTGTAAGGGCACTAATCCATTTATAAGGGCTCTATCCCCTGACCTAATTACCTCCCAAAATCTTCACTTCCTAATGTAGATAGATTATCCCTTATCCAAAATGCTGTGGACTAGGAGTATTTCAGTTTGGGAAATATGTTCGTTGTGTATACTTACTGGTTGAGCATGCCAAATCTGAAAATTGCAAACCCAAAACACTCCACTGACCTCCAGTTCCATCCATATCGCTGCAAATGAAAGGATTTCATTCTTTTCTTAGTAGCTGAGTAATATTCCACTGTGCACATGTGCCACATTTTCTTTGTTCATTGACCCATTGATGGGCACTTGGGTTCATTTCCTACCTTGGCTTCTGTGAATAGTGCTGCAATAAACATGAGGGTACTAGTAACTCTTCAATACACTAATTTATTTCTTGTGAGTACATGCCTAGAGGTGAACCTGCTGGATCCTGAGTCCAATGAGTATTTGCTTGGAGCATCCTGTTGTTGCTCACAGTTTCACATTTGGAGCATTTTAGGTTTTGGGTTTTCAAATTTGGGATATCAAGATTTCATGGATGCATTCAGACCAGAGTTGGATGCAGGCTCTGTTTCAGTCTCTAACACGCCTGTGTGTCTTTGTGAGTATGTAGGGGTTGTGAGTGTGAAGGGACCCTGAGCCAGGCACTGTCACTCAGTGATGAGCTCTGTGGGAGTCAGAGCCTGACAGGAAGCAGAAATCCAAGTTTCACAGGAAGCCTTCAGGGCCAGGTGTTGGGGCTTGGGCTCTAATTTACATGTAGCACAGGGATCAGACATTATATGGCTGGAGCTGCGATTTAGGGAGATGAGTTTGGCTGTTTTGTGCAAGATGGGTTGGCTGGAAATCAGAGCGCAGCGAAAGGAGTTGGGTAATGAAGGCATCAAACGCAAGGTAAGGACCAGGGGGAAATCCTGGAGTCTAAAAATACTTGGGCTTGGAAGTGCAGGTGCTGCAGCCCTGACCCACAGTGCGCAGTGGCAGCGGGCTTGCAATGAGTGCACACACATTCCCTTGTCGCCTGACATCAGGAGGGCTGCTGGCTAATT
The DNA here is from genome assembly GCA_027257055.1 of Cephalopachus bancanus. Classification (NCBI taxonomy): domain Eukaryota; kingdom Metazoa; phylum Chordata; class Mammalia; order Primates; family Tarsiidae; genus Cephalopachus; species Cephalopachus bancanus. The sequence goes on along the minus strand of JAPVLO010000194.1, from coordinate 2,377,176 downwards.
AGTGCGTCCTAGAGGACAAAAGCAGCTGGTATTTTCCTTTCTAATTCCAGTAATGATGTCCTATTTTAACATAATAAAAGGATTCTCTGGTAGGGGAGTGGGGCTGAAGAGAGGTGACTGGACCCCTGTTAGTTGTTTGGAGGGTACTCAGGGTTCACTGGGGGGGGTGTCACTGCAGTGTCTGAATCTCTGCATTTACATGGCTGCATGAAGGAAGCTCATAGGAAGATCAGAGTTGTCCCTCTTCCCTTTGATTCGTGGAATCCCAGTTATTGCCATTTGTCTTTAAGAAACATGGAGACACACACATGTCCAGCCGCAGAGCTGTGACACCTCATGTGATTCCTTTAACATAGCATTCTTGAAATGACACCAGTTTTAGAAATGGCAAACAGATTAGAGACCGTCAGGAATAAGGACAGGATGGAGAAGGCAGTGATGGGGGGAGCTGGGGGTTGCCAAATAGCAGCAGGAGGGATCCCAGTGTTGACAGACACGTTCTATATCTTGACTGTGGTCGTGGATACATGAACTGATGCATGTGATAAGATTGCATGGACATAAATACACACACACTAATGAGTATAAGAAAACTAGGAGAATATGTATAAGATTAGTGAACTGCAGCAACTCCAAGGGTGCACAGGATCCCTTTGTATTACTTCTTATAGCTGCATGTGAATCTACAACTATCTCAATAGCAATTTTCAGTTTAAAAATCATACCATCTTTCTGATGGAGCAGTTGTTATGGGGAAAAAGACATTGGAGGTATGGGAAAGTGCATCAGGAAGGGCCTTCCAGGCAGGACAGTCTGCCAGAACAAAGACTCTGAGGCAAAAGAGGAACCCAGCTGTGGCCATTGTGAAGATGTGTCTTTAATTCTAAAGCAGACAGAAAGCTATTGGAGGGTGCAGTAAAAATATTTAACACTGACCAGTATCATCCATGTTTTCCAGCCACTCTGGTTGAGCAGGTCCAAGAGATCAGCTGTGACCAGTAGACATGAGTGGAAGTGGAAGTGGAACATATATCACGTCTAGAAAGGAGCATGGCCAGGCACATGTGAGTTCCCCAGCTCTCTTTCCCACTGACATGGCCACACAGAAGCTGCATGCCCTGGCAAACATGGCTACAGGAGAAAGAAGCCTGCGTTTTTCAGTGGTCACTGGACGGGAGCTGGGCTGGAGTGCCACTGGACACCAGAAGGCTGCATGTGAATGGCACGTTAAGCTTTGTGTGGCAATTCGCTGAGATCTCAGGCTTTGCTTGTTAATGCAGAATCCCTAACTTAACCCAACTATTTTGAAAGGCTTTTGAGCAGGGGAGTGAACTTACTTGATACACATTTCAGCAGGATCTCTTGGGCTCTTGAGTTGAGAGCAAATTGAGTGAAGAAGCAGGAAGTCTATCGGGAAGCTATCACAACAACCTAGAGGAGAGGATGACAGCTTGTACCACTATGGCAATAATGAAGGTAGCTGTTTCTGGACATATTTTGAAGGCAGATGTGGCAGAATTTTCTGATGCATTAGTTGCGTGAGCACACAAGAGGAGCCAGAGGTCATGTGGTAGGGGGCTCTTAGAAAACACTTCAAAACATGTATCACAATTAAAATATTCCTGTTTGTTCATGCAAAACGCCGTGCTCAGTGCCTGCAGCCAAAACCACAAGCTTGTGCTATTGTTACAAAAAGTTCAAAATCTTACACCATGAAAAGCCCCTTCCCCCTAAAGTCAATGTAAAACCTGTGTAAGCTAAGACTCAACTGTGATCGGGGTCAGCCTTTGCGAATGAAGTCTGCTGGGCCGAACGCCAGCATTCCAGTAACACACGCAGCTTCCTGCATATCGGTCTCGGTGTCATGTTCTCTCTGGTTTGTTTTCCCGCAACAGTCACACTAAGATTTTTATCATGAGCAGCCAGAAAAATGAGATTTCCATTAACTGAGCCGAAGAAGACTCTGGGAGGTACTGGTATGGGAGGAGATGGAAGGAAGGATTAGGAGAGCACAAGTTCAATTTTGAAACTGTTGAGGTTTTTTGTTTTGTTTTGTTTTTTTGAGTTGGAGTCTCACTCCATGGCCTAGACTGGAGTGCAGTGGCACACTCCCGGCCACTGCAGCCTCGACCTGCTGGGCTCCAGCGATCCTTCCGCCTCGGCCTTCCAAGTAGCTGGAACTACAGGCGCGTGCTACCTCGCCCGGCTAATTTTTTGATTTATTGTAGAGATGAGGTCTCGCCAAGTGGCTCAGGCAGGTCTCGAACCAGCAGGCTCAGGCAATCCACTCACCTCAGCCTCCCAAAGCGCAGGATTACAGGCTGAGCCACCGAGCTAGCCCGGCTAGCTGTTGCGTTTTAAATGCCTTTGGAACACTCAGTTTCACAGGAGAGGTTTAGGTGGGAGCTCCAGGGTACCGGAAGGATGGAGGCTATGTCTTTGTAGCTCTGTTTCTAGCAGCACCCTGCTGCCGGGGAATGGTGTGGTTGTTCTTTCCCTAAGTGCCTTCTAGCCAACACAATTCAGATGTGAATCAACCTAGGTGTCCAACAAGAGATGAGTGGATACAGAAAATGTGGCATATGCACTTCATGGAATACTATTCAACCATAACAAAATAAAATAAATTCCTCTCATTTGGAAAAACATGAATGGAACTGGAGGAAGACATTATGTTAAGTGAAATAAGCCAGGGAAACAAAGTTAAAAGTTAGACATCTAGGCTTTGGAGTCGATCACACTCGGTGATGTATCACAGAAACAAAGAACAGAGTTCCATACGTTCTCATTCATAAGAAGGGCTTGAACAATTATAATGCTATAGGAAAGCAATTAGCAGTAATGGGAAACTGTTGGGGGGGTGGGATTGGCAGTTGAGGGAAACTGCTAGGGGAGGGAGGGGCATACCTCATTAACAGGGATACCTGCATGATCAATGTTTGTATACCTAACTCTGAATTGTACCCCACATCTTTACAATAAAAAAAAAGTTAGACATCTGGAAGCTAAAAAAAACTGATCGCATGGCAGTGAAAAGTAGAACAGAGGATACAGAGGCTAGGAAGGGTAGGAGGAAGTCAGGACTAGGAAAAGATTCGTTAAAGGATACAAACTTACAACTAGATAAGAGGAACAAGTCCTGTACCACTGGAGGATGAGTATCGTTAATAATAACATATTATATATTTTCAAATAGCTATAAGAAGGATATTAACTATTTCTGGAACAAACAAATGATAACTTTTTGAGATGATGAATATGCTAATCACCCTGATCTGATCATTATACATTATATGTATCAAAACGTCACTGTGTTCTCCATGAGTATGTACCATCATTATTTGTCAATTAAAAAACTTTTAAAATGTGTTCTGAAGGCTCAGAAGATGGTCAGTCTTGTCCCCTCCTCTTGCCTTCAGAAAATTTTTAGGAAGGGAAGATTTTATCCCCACCTTAACTATCCTGTTCTTCAAAACTCAAACCCCTCAGGCTTCAACTGGAGGCTACAGAAGCTTCCCCTTTGGCATCCAGCGTGCCTCCACACTGTGGGTCTCTCAAAGAGTGTGACTGCATTGATTGGAAACGAAAAAGCTGGTGCATGTCACCAAGATGTGCTTTATCTCAGAAACAAAGAACATTATCATAAGAGAAAGTGCTTCTATGAGCACAACTTTGACTTTGCTCTGTAATGAAAAGGTACAGCCCAGCTTTTGCAGCAATCTGTATTGCTCTTTCCTGAATTGCAAGCAACACCAGGCATCCAGGAATTTCCCTTTACCATGCAGAAAAGGAATGGATCCAGATCCAATTAAGTTATTTTGTGTTTCAAATGTCCCTCTTTGGTTGAAGTTGGTGGGGGTGGGATGGGAGATATATTTCTTAATGCTTCCTACTGTGGATATATGATAACAGTATTCAGAAGAGAGGTCTGAGCCACAAGTATGCATATGGGGTCTTTTGGGTCTTTCCTGTGGGGGGGGAACGGTTCTTTTCCTCTCTTCACCCCCCCCCCACCTTTTCTTCCATAGAATTCACCTCCTCCACTACCAGAAAAAGGATTCTTAAGTCCAGCTGGGTCCTCTGGATGAATCAGTGTCATATCTGACTGTGAGAAAGTCCATACTGGGTGTCCTGTTCCCTTCCTGTTCTTCAAACTGGCCTCGGGCTCTTCACTGGGCCAAGCCATCCTCCAGCCATCTGCCCATCTTGCTCCCTCTGTGCTGTTTCCTGACTTTTTCTTTTTTGTTTCTAAATTAAGATTATAATAAGGTGGGTGGAGGCACAGCCATTTAGCTTTCTTCTCCTTTAATTTTTCTCATAAGCATATGTGAGCGTCTCATCTTTCCAAAGTAGGGCAGCAGCTGCCCGTAGGATTTGGAATTTAGGCTTTGGACTGAAAGAGTTCTGGTTGGACCTAAGGCCTGTTGCTTAAGCTTTCATCCAGTTTGCCAGTGTTAGGCACTAGAATTTTGAAGATAAGTCCAGTTAAAATGTGGGGAGAGATGTCTACTTCCCCTTATCTTTGTTCACATCTCTCCCTGAGGGAACCTTGAGGAAGTTGCATGTTTGAAGTAGGCTTGAGGTCTTGGTTACTCCCTTTGTCTTAATGGTTTTGGACAACAGTGAAATCTTACACCATCCTAATTTCCTAACAGAGATGTTAACTGACTGTAAGAGAGAGAGACAGAGTGTGTGTGTTGCGGAAAAGAGGACGGTGGATCTATAGAACCAGACTCAACCCACTAGTTGCAGGGGAAGTTACTTCTCCTCTCTAAGCTTCAGTTCTTGTTGTTGTTGTTGTTTACTTGTAAAATGGAAATAACAACAGTTCCTAGTTTATAAACTTGTCGTATTGATTAAATGTGTTAAGATAAGTAAATCGTTTAGAAAGTGTCCAACATGGCTAAGTGAGTGTATGCTATTTTCTACATGTAGTATTAAAATCTGAGTATGATGAAATAAATCAGGGAAAATAAAACCCTGCCCAGATAACCTTCAACATATTTTCTAAGTTTTTAATGTCTTGATACTTTTTTTAGAGCTGAGATGCATTCTACCTACATTTCACAGATGTTACCTCTTGGAGTGACTCAAAGGGCTACTTAGTCATTCCAGACTTCTCAGGACCATACAGTGGCAGCAGAAATCAGGAACAGTCTGTGGGGCTGAGGAACTTGCAGTCTCAAAAGGAGGAATGTACCTGGAGCTCAGGGACTGAAAGAGGACACTTTCTGATCAGGAAGGATGAGTGCTCAGGTAATGGTAAAGGCAGAGCCATGAGATTGCAGACATTGATTATGATTTTAAAAAGAAAAAGGAATGTGGAGAGGGGAGGAGGAAGGAAACGTATGCTTTGCCTAAATGAAATATTGGACAAAAGAGAAAAGGTAAGAAACGCTAGATTGCCTGAATATTATCCCAGTGACATAAGAGCAAGGCAGGCCAGCGAATGGGGCATGTAAGAGAGAGAGATGACCACCAAGCTTTGGATTTCTATTGGCGATTTCTTACTCTGTACATCTCAGGCAATGTCTGGGTGCCTAGTGGCAAACTGGCAGGTTAGATAGGGCTCAGAAAGAGTTCTCAAGCAGTAAGTGACAGAATAAAGGGCATGTTTTGTCACACTCTAGCACTAAAAATTGTTGGCTCAGTGATCAGTCAGCTAAGCAGCAGCAATGTGAACATTCAGGACCTCTTTGAAGGCTGGAACTACAAGTGAGCTCTCCCCAGACTTCACTTCAATAATGCCTCACTTCTGAATTGAGTAGCATCTTTCAGCATACCCAGCCCTCACTCATCCTGTTCTGACAAGATAAAAATAGAAAGAACAAGAAGATAGTAGGGCCGGGCTCGGTGGCTCAGCCTGTAATCCCATGCTTTGGGAGGCTGAGGTGAGTGGATTGCCTGAGCCCGTGGGTTCGAGACCCGCCTGGGCAACTTGGAGAGACCTCGTCTCTACAATAAATCAAAAAATTAGCTGGGCGTGGTAGTGCGCACCTGTAGTTTCAGTTACTTGGAAGGCTGAGGCGGAAGGATCTCCGAAACCCAGCAGGTCAAGGCTGCGGTGACCGGGAGCGGCCATTGCACTCCAGTCTGGGCGACAGAGTGAGACTCCAACTCAAAAAAAAGAAAAAAAAGGAAGATAGTAGGAAGGAATGGGCATCCCATCATAATATGTTTATTTTATACTTTCTTTTGACTACATTGGATTAAATTTGCTTTTCTTCAGAGATGACACCAACAAATAGAAAAACAACCCATACTCATAGATTAGAAGAATTAATATCATCAAAATGACCACACTTTCCAAAGCAATATACAGATTCAACACAATTTCTATCAAACTACCAACATCATTCTTTACAGAATTAGAAAAAAATCCAAAAAAATCATATGGAACCAAAGAAGGACCGAATAGCCAAAGCAATTAAAAAACAAGAAGAAAGCTGGAAGTATCACATTATCTGACTTCAAATTATACTACTAGTCTATAGTAACTAAAACCGCATAGCACTGGCATAAAAGTAGACACATAGATCAATGGAACAGAATAGAGAACTCATAAATAAAGCTACAGACCTACAATTACCTGATCTTTGACAGAGACAACAAAAATATATACTGGGGAAAGGACACCCTGTTTCATAAATGGTATTGAGATCATTGGAGAACCACATGCAGAAGAATGAAATTGAACTCCTATCTCTCAATGTGAAGTAATTTTTCAGACTTAGACCCTTATCACCCTAAACCGGGCTTCTTTCTGTCCACTCCCTCAGGGAGCAACTTCTGGCCAAGGCTGGTCACTGCAGGATATGCATATGCCCAGTAATGAGTCACAGGATGTAGGTGATCAGCAGAGCTAAGAACAATGTGGGTGACACCTTTACTCACTATAATTGTAAAAGCCATATAGCAAATTGAATAACTAACTTGCTTGCATCCTCATCAACATCTGTTGCCTTTTGACTTTTTAATAATAGCCATTCTGACTAGTGTGAGATGGCATCTCATCGTGGCTTTAATTTGCATTTCACTTTTGGAGTGTGGGCCTCTTTTAGTACAGGTTTCCTTCACTAGGTAAGTGTTCTCTTGGAACCCATTTGCATCAGTGTTACTAGCTGGCATTGTTGTGAGAGGGTGCGTTCAGCTTTGGTGAAATTTTTTTGGAGATTCTGTCAACAAGTTTGCCCATTTCATTTGGGTGATTTATGAGTGCACCTGACCACACCTCGCTGAGTGTTCAGCAGTTTTTGACTGAAAATGGCATGACCCCTGTGCCCCATCCTCTCTGTTCACCTGATCTCACCCTGAGTGACCTTTTTTGGTTTGTTTCCCCAGATGAAAAAAGTCCTAAAAGGGAAACATTTTGCTGATGTGGAAGAGGTGAAACAAAAAAAACAGCAGAAGCACTGAAAGGCGTCAAAGTCGACGAGTTCAAAAACTGTTTTGAGCAGTGGAAAAAGCATCTTGATAGGTGTATTGCGTCAAACAGAAAGTACTTTGAAGGTGACTGAATTTTAAACAAGTATAAAAGCACATTATTTTATAAATAAATTCTGTTTTGGGGGTCCTCCTCATATGTTATACATACATACATGTGTATATGTATATGTATATATATACACATGCATATATACACATATATATATATATATAAAATAATATATATGTTTATATATACAAGAATGTATACTGTGCTATTTTTTGTCTACTTGCTCCACAAGTTATTGAGAGAAGAGCATTGAAATTTTAAATTATAATTATAATTTGTCTGTTTATACAGTTCTATAGGATTTTGCTGCATATACTTGGAATTTTTGTTGTTAGGTATATTAAGACTTTTAAGGTTGTTATCCTCTGATGAATGGACTACTTTATTATTATAAGATGATTCATTTTATTTCTGGTGATTTTTTCTCATTAAATTCTACTTTCCCTGATATTAAAATATTCATTTATGGTAGTATATGATATATCTTTTCCCATATTTGCATCTGTATATTTAAAACAATTTATATAAATTTATCTCAGGTAGCATATAGTTGTGTCTTGCTTTTATGTCCAATCTGAAAAATCCTTCTTTTAGTTGGGTTGTTTAGATCATTTACATTTTTTGTTATCAATGATGTGACTCAGTTTAAGTGTACTGTTTTGTTATTTATTCATTTTTTGTTTCTTTTTTTCTTTTTCTGCATTCCATTGGGTGGAGTTAGATTGAGTTTTATTTTGTTTTGGTTTTTAATTAATCCATTTCATTTTCTTTGCTGCATTTTTAGCTGTAACTTTTCAAAACTAGTTGCTTCAGGATTTGTAGCATATGTCTTAAAGTTACCATAGTCTATCTTCATATTGCCCCTACTTAGGCTTTATGCTATTGTTGTCATTACTTTTGTAATACATTCTCATTTTTGTTTTTAGCAGTCAATTATCTTTTAGAGAGGTTAAAAATAAGAAATAAAGTCTTTTATATTTACCATTTCTAATGTTCTTCATTCCTTTATACAGATGCAGACTTCTGTCTGGCATCATTTGCCTTCTTCTGAAAGGACTTCCTTTAATAACTTTTGTAGTGAAGATCTGCTGATGATAAATTATTTCAGCTTTTGTATGTTAGAAATGGTTATTGTTTCCTCTGCTCCATAAGAGTGGCTCTCTTCTTGGTTTTGTACAGCTTCCTCATGGGCTGATCAGAACTCGGCTGAAGACTAGAGGGGAACCTGCTCTGAATGCCCAGAGCTTTCTCTCTGTGCCCTCTCTCTTCTCTCTGTGTCTGTCCTGAGAACTCTGTCTGCCTTGCCCTTCTCACACCCCCAATTCCATCTTCTTAACTAAAGGACTACTGACATGGTCTGGTTTCCCCATCCTGTGCTGCTGCCTAAAAACTTTCTCCAGGCAGTAAGCTGGGTGATCACAATTAGTTCATTTGTTTTTTGCCTTTCAAGGCTCACTGTGCTGCACTGCCTGATGTCAAATATCTGAAAACCATTATATTACGTATTTTTTTCTGGTAAGAAATTAGATTTACTCCCTTTACTTCATCTTGATCAGAAATGAAAACCAATAATGTAGAAAATAATGTGCAATATAATAATACATTTATCATGAATAATTATATCTGGCATTTGGAACAGATCACGTGTTCAGAAATAATAAACAATTAGTGCCATTCTACAATAAGATTTTATTTCTAGCCATCTAAAGTACTTTCTAGGTGATTTTCCCCCAAAATTGCACCATGGCCTTTTACTCTTGTTTTCTCAAATTCTCACATTTAAAATCAAAACAAGTTGATTACCATGGGTCTTGCTTGCTTTGTCAGTTTCTCAGGGCCATTGCAAATATCAGCGAGATAATATTTATAAAATGTTTAGTGTCTGACACACAGTAAACTCTCAGAAAGTGGGAACCATTAGAAGGGAAGCGTTTGTCTTTCAGTGAAATATATATATGAAGAATAAAATCTACTTCCTGGTCTGAACTTTGTGGAGTGAAGGCACCTACATACACCCTATTGGTTTACAGGTGCTTGATGACATAGGGAGCCTATGGTATGGGAACATGGCCTTCCTGTTTTCCTCTGGGCATTCATGTGCAAATGAACTGGGCCTATATCCTAGAAGAAGAGCTCTAATTTTTTGAGCTAGCTTGTTTACATTTCCTGTACTGTACTACCAGTTTTTATTACTAGTTTATAGCCTTTATAAACATCTTTCAAATTTTTCTGACATATTTTACCACCTAGCTAAAAGTTATTAAACTAAAATGCCTATGGACTGGTAATGAGGAAGATACCTTCAGGAGAAGCTCAGATGGATACAGTTGGGGACCTTGTATCTCTACCCACCCAGAGAATTCTGAGTGTACGTTCTGGCCAGTTTGGTATTGCATTTAACAGCTTAACAATGTGCCTGAGAGCATGACAGGTAAAATCCTAGCTCAGTCACCAACTGTCTGAAAGTCCCTGAATGAGTTGTTTAACCACTTTGTTCCTCCATTTTGGGTAAATGATAGTGCCTGTTGTGTCCTTCCAACATTCATATGTTGAAGCTCTCTGTTTAATGTGATGGCATTTAGAACTGGGACCTTCGGGAAGTGATCAGAAATAGAGTGGGATTAGTGCCCTTGTGAGTCATGAGAAAGTTTGCTTCCTTTCTCTGCTCTCTGATATGGTCAATGAGAAGTCAGCATTTGCAGCCCAGAAAAAGGCTCTCACCAGAACACAAGCAGGCTGGCACCTTACCTCAGACTCACAGTCCAGCCTCCAGAATTGTGAGAAACAAATTTCTGTTGTTTGTAATTCACTCAGTTTATGGTAATTTTTTATAGGTTCCAGAACTGATTAAGACAGCACCTAATTCACAGAGCTGCAAGAAGTTAAGAAATTTAAAGCCAGGCTCGGTGGCTCAGCCTGCAATCCCATGCCTTTGGGAGGCTGAGATGAGTGGATTGCCTGAGCCCGCGGGTTTGAGACCCACCTGGGCAGCAACACCTCATCTCTACAATAAATCAAAAAAAAAATCAGCCGGGCGTGGTAGCGCCCGCCTGTAATTCCGGCTACTCAGAAGGCTGAGGCAGAAGAATCTCCGGAGCCCAGCAGGTCGAGGCTGCGGTGGCCGGGAGCAGCCACTGCACTCCAGTCTGGGCGACAGAGTGAGACTCCAACTCAAAAAAAAAAAAAAAGAAATTTAATGCGTATGAAATGCTCAGAAGTATAATGCATACTACTTGATTTCATGTGAGCTAGTATTAGTTTCTTAAAGAAAATACCATTTTCTCACAAGAGACAATACCCACACCTATCTATGATTCTTCAGATTAAGAAAGGACACCAAGTGCCCTCCTTGAAAAAGGCCAAGCCTTCATGGAGAAACAACCAAGAGGTACTAAGATTGCTCCTGATGGTCTAATCACCAGCACACAGAATATAACACAATTCAGCAAAAGAGAGAAATCTCACACATGTAATCAATATCACAACCCATCAATGCTTAGAGGAATATATATCCCTTGTTCCAAGTAGCTACCTGATGAGAACTTATAGAACACAATTTAACTGGGGTGATCTGCATCTGGAGATGACATGCTATGGAGACAGTGTCCATGTGGCTCTTCACTTCTGTTGCTGGTTTCCCATGACCTCATACCCCATTCAAGGCCAGAGCTATGTATCTTTCTTTAAGATGATTCTCTTCAGGCACAGAATTCACAGCAGTCAGAGTTATGTATCTTAATTGGTAAAATGCAAGTTAGTTCCTGGTACTTCCCAGTCACAAGCTGAAAAAAGATTAGTTGATTACTCAATCCCTATCAGTACCAGAACAAGTTTTATCCCCCACAGATATCTTGCTGTGCACTTTGCTTTGCCTAGGAAACCAGCCAGTGGGACCACCTATCCTAGCAGCTCTTTATTTTTAAGATTTATGTCAGTCAATTAGAAAAGCCCAGGAGTTTTTACACACTTCGTCTTTTCAGAGGACTTTCTTTCTTTCTTTCTTTCTCTCTCTCTCTCTCTCTCTCTCTCTCTCTCTCTCTCTCTCTCTCTCTTCCTCCTTCCATCCTTCCTTTCTTTCTTTCAGATGTGGGGTACAATTCTCTCTCTCTCTCTCTCTCTCTCCCTCCTTCCGTCCTTCCTTCCTTCCTTCCTTCCTTTCTTTCTTTCAGATGTGGGGTACAATTCAGGGTTAGGTATATAAACATTGATCGTGCAGGTACCCATGTTGATGAGGTATGTCCCTCCCCTGAACTGCCAATTCCACACCCCATCCCCTGACAGTTTTCCACTACTGCCAATAACTTTCTTATAGTATTATAAATTGTTCAAGGTCTGCTTATGAGTGAGAACATATGGTGCTCTGTTCTTTGTTTCTATGATAGATCACTGAGTATGATCGACTCCAAATCCATCCAAGTTGCTGCAAAGTCCATATATTTGTCCTTCTTTATGGCTGCATAATATTCCATTGTGTATATATACCACATTTTTTTTTTTATGGGTTGCAAATCCCAATTTTCACAAAGGTTATTTATTTATTTTTATTTATTTTCTAATTTCTCATCATGGTTGCACATTTTTTATTTATCCAGTCCAGCTTCAATGGGCAACATGGTTAGTTCCATGTTTTTTGCTATTGTGAATAGAGCTGCAACGAACATACGTGTGCAGGTATCTTTTTTCATAGAATAATTTGAGTTCCTCCGGGTATATTCTCAGTAGGGGAATTGGTGGGTCATATGGAAGGCCAATTTCTAGTTCTTTCAGAAATCACCAGACTGTCTTCCAAAGAGGTTGTGCTAGTCTGCATTCCCACCAGCAGTATAGAAGCGTTCCTTTTTCTCCACATCCTCGCCAGCATGTGTTGTTTTTTGTTTTAATGATGACCATTCTTACAGGGGTTAGGTGATATCTCAGTGTGATTTTTATTTACATTTCTCTGATGATGAGTGAAGCTGAACACTTTTTCATGTGTCTGTTGTCTGCCCATATATCTTTTGAGAAGTGTCTATTCATGTCTTTTGCCTACTTTTATTTTATTTTATTATTATATTTTATTTTATTTTGAGTTGGAGTCTCACTCTGTTGCCCAGGCTAGAGTGCAGTGACATGCTCCCGGCCACTGCACCCTCCACCCACTGGGCTCTGGAGATCCTTCCACTTCAGCCTTCCAAGGAGCTGGAACTACAGGCGCGCTACCACGCCTGGCTAATTTTTGATTTACTGTAGAGATGAGGTCTCACCAAGTTGCCCAGGTAGGTCTTGAACCCTCGGGCTCAGGCAGTCCACTAACTTCAGCCTCCCAAAGTGCGGGATTACAGGCTGAACCACCGAGCCCAGCTTTTTGCCCACTTTTTAAAGGGCCTGTTTGTTTTTTTTTCTTTCAACACATTTGAGTTACTTGTAGATCTTAGATGCTAGGCCTTTGTCAGATATACAGTAGGCAAATATTTTTTCCTATTCTGTGGACTGTCTCCCTGCTCTCTTGATGGTTTCTTTTGCTTTGCAGAAGCTCGTTAATTTGATGAGGTTCCACTTGTCTATCTTATTTCTTAAGGTATTGGCCTTTAGTGTTCTGAATAGGAATTGGTTGCCAGTTCCAATTTCCATAAGGATGTCTCCTACACTTTCTAAGATTCTTATAGTTTGATTTTTTTTTTTTTTTTGAGCTGGAGTCTCACTCAGTCACCCAGACTGGAGTGCAGTGGCCACTCCCGTCCACCGCAGCCTCAACCTGCCGGGCTCCGGCAATTCTTCCGCCTCAGCCTTTCAAGTAGCTGGAACTACAGGTGCCTGCTACCATGCCTGGCTAATTTTTGATTTATTGGAGAGAGGAGGTCTCGCCAAGTTGCCTGGGGGGGTCTTGAACCCACGGGTTCAGGCAACCCACTCGCTAGTTTGAGGTTTTACATTTAGGTCTTTGATCCATTTAGAGTTAATTTTTGTGTACGGTGATAAGTAGGGATCCTGTTTCAATCTTCTTCATGTGATCAGCCAGTTTTCCCAGCATAATTTACTGAATAGGTTCTCCTCTCCCCAGTGGTTGTTTTTGAAGGCTTTGACAAAGATGAGTTGGTTGAGGAATTGAGGCTTTGCTTCCGGAATCTCTATCCTGTTCCATTGGTCTATGTGCCTGTTCTTGTACCAATACCAGGTTGTTTTGATTACTGTAGCCTTGTAGTAAAGTTTGAAGTCTGGAAGTGTGATACCTCCTGCTTTGTTTCCTTTGCTAGGGATTGTTTGGACTATTCGTGGTCATTTATGTTTTCATATGAATTTCTGTGTTGTCTTTTCCAGGTCTGAGAAGAATGATGTTGGTAACTTAATGGGTGTTGCATTGAATCTGTAGATTACCTTTGGTAGGATGGACATCTTAACAATGATGATTCTTCCTATCCATGAGTATGGAATATTTTTCCATTTGTTTGTGTCTTCTTGGATTTCTTTGAGCAGTATTTTGTAGTTCTCCTTGTAAAGGGCTTTCACTTCTCTGATTAGGAAGATGCAAGGTATTTCATTTTTTTCGTGGCTATTGTGAATGGGATTGTGCTTTTTATTTGGGTCTCTGCCTGCTTGTTGTTGGTGTATAGGAATGCAACTGTCTTTTGCACATTTGTTTTGTACCCTGAGATTTTTCCAAAGTCCTGTATCAGTGCAAGCACATTTTTGACAGATTCTCTTGGATTTTCAAGGTATAGGATCATATCATCAACAAAGAGGGATAACTTGACTTCTTCTTTTCCTATTTGGATACCCCTGATTTCCTTCTCTTGTCTAACTGCCTGAGCTAGGACTTCTAACACAATATTGAACAAGAGGGGTGAGAGTGGGCAGTCTTGTCTTGCTCCAGTTTTCAGTGGAAATATTTCTAGTTTCTGTCCATTTAGTAATATGTTAGCTGTGAGTTTATCATAGATAGCACTTAGTATTTTGAGGTATGTTTCTTCTATACCTAGGTGTTTGAGGGTTTTTATCAAGAAGGGATGCTGGATTTTATCAAAAGCTTTTCTATATATAATGAAATAATCATGTTGTTCTTGTTTTAAAATCTCTCGATGTATTTTTTTTTTTTTAGTTGGAGTCTCACTCTGTCACCCAGACTGGAGTCCAGGGGCATGCTCCCAGCCACTGCAGCCTCAACCTATTGTGCTCTGGCGATCCTTCCACCTCAGCCTTCCAAGTAGCTGGAACTACAGGCGTCGCTACCACACCCAGCTAATTTTTTGATTTATTGTAGAGATGAGGTCTCGCCAAGTTGCCCAGGCGGGTCTCGAACCCGTGGGCTCAGGCAATTCACTCACCTCAGCCTCCCAAGGTGTGGGATTAAAGGCTGAGCCACCGAGCCCGGCTCTGTTGATGTATTTAATTATATTTATGGTCTTGCGAATGTTGAACCATCCCTGCATCTTGGGAATAAAGCCTACTTAGTCATGGTGGATGTTTTTTGAGATGCATTTTTGGATCCGATTTGCTAGAAGCTTGTTGAGGATTTTTGCATCTATGTTCATAAGGGATATTGGCCTGTAGTTATCTTTCTTTGTTGGATCTCACCCGGTTTGGGTATCAGTGTGATATTAGCGTCGTAAAATGATTTGGGGAGAATTCCATCTTTCTCAATTGCCTGGAAAAGTTTCAGTAGGATTGGTATCAGCTCCTCCTTGTAGGTTTTGTAGAATTCTGCTGGAAAGCCATCTGGTTCAGGGTTTTTTTTTTTTTGTAGGTAGTTTTCATATGACAGAATCAATTTCCTGTGTTGTTATTGGTCTATTTAGTGTCTTAACATCTTCTTGTTTCAACCTGGGGAGGTTGTATGATGTTGGAAAGTCCTCCATTTCATCTAGGTTATCAAGTTTGTTTCCATATAGGTGTGGCTTGTTTTCAATGTCTATTTCTGCAAAATGCTGAGTCTAACTATAAACACCATGTTTTGGACTTCCAACATTTCGGTCAGGGACCTCATATCTCTCCAGTAAATTTTCCTGGGAACTCTGTCGTATTTAGAATAATATTAACGGGTAGTATTAGTATGACTACAATTCAATTACACCTTAATTATTTTGTCAGATGCATGGTATGGGCTCTCCAACCACACTGCAAAATTTAGGGATGAGAAAAAACATTGCTGCTTCCAATCTGTAGTCTTTAGTTATGCTATTCCCTGAGACTCCGCCTCCTAGTTTATGCCACTTTCTCATCTACTCTGAGGTTATTGCTGCTTATTCAACAGGGAGAAAGGGAAATTTTGATATATAAACTATAACATAGTTTCAAGTTTGAAAAGTATAAATGTAGGCTATAAGGGCAACCAGCATTTTCTTTGGGAGTTTTTTAAATAGTGAGAGTACCTGTGAGCTAGAAGGATTATTTGTGAAATGAATGAAGGGTATTGAAAGGGAAGAGTTTCAATGGCTGTCAGCCATCCTACATAATGACAAAAAAAATCCTTCACACTTATGAATCCTTTCCAAACACTTACATGTTCTACTGTATTCACTGTGTTGTAGAGTTTGCCGATTGTAGAAGAGTAATCTAAGAAGCAATGCACATTGTATATTCACAGACCAAATTTTACATGAGGAAACATACATCAAGATTGAACGGTCCAGCCAAGACTAGACTAAGTCAATCAAACTGCCAGAGAATTGCCATCTCAAGATACTTTGGACAGAAATTCTCTTACTGCTGAGAGTTTGGGTTCTTCTATGGGTTTCCAGGGTTGCTTGAACTATTCAATGTATGAGAAACATGTAAAGTGATTTCTGTAGGGAATACCTCATTTCCTAAAAAATGTAAAAATTGTTTTAAATAGAGACAGAAATTGAGACTATGCTGCCAACAACTTAGGAGCCCAGAAGCTCAGGAACCCACAACTAGGGATTTGCAAGGAGAGAGTTCTCGTTTATGGACAGCTTGGAAAAGTCACAGCTTGACTTTTCTGAGAGAATCACTGCCTGAAGCAAGATGCTTTATTCCTCTCATTTGTCTTCTTTACCCTTGGCCTTTCTGAGCCACATCCATGTCAGAGGCCTCAGAATCTCTCTTAATAGCTGTACATATGAGTCTTGGACAACTCCATGCACATAAAACCTTCCAGTAACTATTTCATGTGGCCTTGGCCCCACCTGTGGGCACGTGGGGCAGATTCTGGCTCCCCGAAGGTGAGTCATGTTTGTGTCTACATGTGAGCTGTGACTTGGGGGCTCTGGAGTCTGGGCCTCCTTTCTTCTTGTGTTTAACAAGGATTACCTGTTCCTAAAGGGTGAAGCAGTCTTCCAGAGCATGGTACATAGGAGGACTTGAAGGAGCTTTGAAAAGAGAGGGGTGAATGGATGTGTCTAATGTTACAAAGAAACTCAGAATACAGACTTGTGAGAAGGTTTTTTGAAGTTCAATGGTCATATGCTCTATAGTTGTGATCAATTAGCAGGAGTCTCAGACTAGACCTCTGAAACCCAGTAAACCAACACCATTCAAATCATTTTACAACTCTTCATATGTGTAAAGAAATTGCATTTTGTTACTATGCCTTTAGCAGACAGGGTCTAGAATGTGAGGAGAATACACAGTGGAGGAAACCTCACAATGTCAGGTTAAAATGTGTAGCCGCACGCAGGAGGGCTACAGGAGGGTGTTTACGGAGCTTCAGGATATCAGAACCTTCACAGAAATAAGGATCTCTGTTACTCCAAATTCTTACCTCTGGATGGCTTAAATGCGCTCAAAGCCACAGATGTGCAGTACGTTTGCCCCAGTTCCAAAAGGCAAAATGACGCAGCACTTCAGTAGCCACTGCGAAGGTCCAGCAAGGCTATGTGTACACATGGAACTGCAGCTACCACACAGCTGTGCTGATGCTTATGACAGCACTCTAACGCTTAATAATTTCTGAAGATATGCTTTTCTCACCAAGAAGAAATGCCACACTTCCAGGTATGTGTGCAATATTATGGAGACCTGTGGTAACAAATACGTGAAGGATCAAAAAAAACCTGGAATTTTTTTATACAAAATTATGTATTTATTCTTACATGTTTAAACTTCAGTTACTTTCAAAGTCCTCTCTGATGGATGCAATACACCTACAGGCACTTTTTTCACTGCTCAAACAGTGTTGAACTCATCAATTTTGATGCTTTTTAGTGCTTCTGCTGTTTTTTGTTTCATCTCTTCCACCTTGGCAAAAGGTTTCCCTTTGAGGACTTCCTTCATCTGAGGAAAGAAGAAAAGTTTCCTTGGGGTGAGATCTGGTGAATAAGGAAGGTGGGGCATGGGGGTCGTGCCATCTTTTATCAAAAACTGCTGAACACTCAGCATGGTGTGGGCAGGAGTGCTCATGAATCACCCATCACGAAATGGGCAAATGTGTTGAAAGAAATTCACTGAAGCCAAACACAGCCTCTCCCAACACCACTAGCTGGTACACTGATGCCGATGGGTTCCTAGAATACTTGGCAGAAGAAGCCTGTACTATAAGGGCTCGCCCTCAAAAAAATAATTATGGGTTTTTTTCTGGTTGCTCCTTATACAATGGCCATCGTGGAACACTTTCTCTAAAGCACTGTCTTTTGATGACATAAGAAATACCTTGCTCTGTTTAATACTTCGTGTTTGTGCATATCTGTGTGGAGATCCTTCACTGAAGGAAAACAATCTCAGGACTCCCAAGGCAGTGGGTGGCTGTCACTCACATTCGCTGCTCATCCCTCTGCATCTGACGTGCAGTAAAGGCATGACAGATGCTTTTTGAACCATATGTGAACTGGAGGGACATGTCCTTTCCCTAAATGGTCTTTGTGAAACTTTTAAGAATTATTTTATAATTTAAAGATATTCATTTTTGAGCAGCATTTGGTGGACCTGCCCAACTGACAAGGCTTTTGGAGAGCCTTTGAGGTAGGGTAATGGAAGATCAATTGTAAGGGTCAGTGGAGCCAACCAGCTCACACAATCCATAGGACAACTGGGGAATCATTGAGAGGGGTGGATCCATTCCATGAAAGGAGAAGTGTGCCATTCTCTATAGTTTAAAAAAAGTTTTAGTCCTTAATATTTTTTTATAATCAATATTTTTTATTATGATATTGTGGGGTACAGTTAAGGGTTAGGTATACAAATACGTTTCGTTCAGGCACCTTTGTTGATAAGAGGTGTTTCCCCGTCCCGTCCCCAGACAGATATTTGCTACCATTAATCCCATTTCCCTCCCCCCCAATAGTTTCCTACTACTGTCAGTCATTTTCTTATAGTGTTACATTGGATGTTCAAGGTCCATTATATGAGTGAGAACATGTGATACTCGGATCTTTGTTTCTGTGAGAGGTCACTCAGTATTATAGACTCTAGTTCCATGCAGGTTGCTGTGAAATTCTTGATTTTGTTTTTTTTTTTTTTTATGGCTGCGTAGTATTCCGTCATGTATATGTACCACATTTTTTTAATCCAGTCCTCTTTTGATGGGCAGCATGGTTGCTTCCAGGTTCTTGCTGTTGTGAACAACGCTGCGATAAACATACATAGTACTTAATATTTTGCAGTAGGGTTTTGCTATTTATTTCTATTTTTCT
Source organism: Cephalopachus bancanus (assembly GCA_027257055.1). Lineage (NCBI taxonomy): Eukaryota > Metazoa > Chordata > Mammalia > Primates > Tarsiidae > Cephalopachus > Cephalopachus bancanus. The sequence continues at coordinate 2,358,117 of JAPVLO010000194.1, read as the reverse complement.
CATTTAAAACAGTAGAAACAACAACAAAAACTTATTCACTGACTGTAGCTTGGAAAGGGCATCTCTCTTGGGGTCAGACATAACTTATCATCTGTTTCCATGGATAGTCTGTACAATCTCACACTTTGCATCTTCCAGAATATTCTTTCTTTTTATTAAAAAGATTAGTTTATTTAGAAAGTAAATTGGAGAGGGAGAGAAAGAGGAGATTCACCTCCCCAAGGTAGGGGAGAAGGCCAAAGCTTAAGAGCACATGCCCAAACCACAGCTTAGCCAGGCAATGGCCCAGAATATTCTTTAAACTGGGTGCAACCTGTTGATTGATACTTTTCCACCTACAGGATTTTGTGTTGTAGCATCTCCTAGATCTTTCTGGATGCTCTCTACTCAAGAAACTCAGCCCTGAGGTCCTGTTTGGACTCGTGTGGCTTTGATGCATCAAGCATTCCAGGGTATCCATAGTTAGGCTGTAGTGATGGCTCTAGTCAAAAGGTTCGCACCTGTGAAAGAGATGTATGCCCATGGGATATCATGTACCTGGGAACCACATGTTCTTGAGCACAAAAGAGAACACTCCAACCAAAACCAATGAAGCGTCCACTCCCCCTTCTCTTATCAACAGTGCACATGCCAATTGCTGCAAGATCCTTCTCTTCACAGTTCCCCTCTGCACAGCAAAAAAACCCTGAGAATGAAGAAAAGAAATTTTCCAGAAAAGCAATACCCCTCTCACCCATGGAGAAAGGAGGTTCCTTGAGATTATGCTCACATTGCCAGACATTTGTGGCATGTGTTCTACATAAAGGTTTATAAAAGGGAATGGATCACTTTATGAAGGTATGAGCCATCGAGAAAGAAAAGGTTTCCTGAGTACTATGTACATTCGCGGTGTTTTCTCTCCCTTGCTCTCACATTCTTTCTTTCCTACCTGCAGAGTATAAACAAATTGCAGTTTTGAATCTGGTCTTTTTTATTATTATTTAAAATTTAAGTCTGTTTTTTTTTTTAATTTTTAAGAATAGTCATTTCATGGAACCAGGACCCAAAATGTACATATTACATTTGATTGATATATCCTTAAGTCTCTCTTATTTTTAAAAAAGTTTTTTCGTTTTGGGGGGCTTGAGATAGAGTCTCACTTTGTTGCCCAGGCTGGAGTACAGAAGCTTCATCATAGCTCACTGAAGGCTTGAACTCTGGGACTCCCACAATCTTCCCCCTCAGCTTCATGAGTAGCTAGGGCTACGGATGAGTCTGTGGTCACATTTTGAGGGACTTTGGTAAGGGATAAAGTTCTGAAATGATAAATTTAAGGAAAACACATAAAATACTGGTTTTCACAATAAAGTGACACCATTTTAAAGCCCAGACTGGTTTGCTGAGGACCTTCCTGGGGGATGCCGTTAGGGATTCTGGTGCTGGAGTAATCTAACATATAAAGACACTGAAGAACCACATTCATGAGGATTGTGCCATCAGAGATATCTGGCAATGCAGCTCACATGAGATCAGGGAAAACAGCTAACTCCAATCCTAAGCCAACAAGACTGATTCCACCCAGTTCCCACATGCTGGGCATACCTCCGCAGACACAGACACTCTCGTTTATGCAACAGTGAAGCGCTAGGCCAAGCAGACCACCTTTGTTCTGCCTGTTTCTCACTATCTAGAGCAGTCATTCTGTGATTAGCACCTTGACGTGATTTTTGACTTGCTCCTCTCTAACACTTTCTTCCTTGCTTGTTTGTCCTTTCAGTGGTCTATGTCTGAGCTCTTGAAGGAAGGAGTCAACTCTTAAAACTCCTCAAGAGTTCTCATACTTAGTATAGCGCCTTTTGTATGCTCTAGTACCATTTCTCAGATCTATAGAAAGAGAATTGAAAAATGAGTGTGATCCCACAGTCCATATCCATATGTGAGGTTCACTAGAAGACCCATTACATTGCAGAAAACGCAGCCACTGGCTCCACAGGTCTCACTGCATATCTGCCTGTAACCCTTACCTGATTTAAATAAACGCATTTTAAAAATCATGTTTTAACAGTTGGAGCTTCTTTTAGGAAACAAAACAAAACCATGCCTCCCTTCTGTAATAATGCATTTTACTAAAAGAAAATTTTATGACAAAGAAATATATTGGGTGTATATATAATAAGTGAGAATATTTTCTGATTGGTTTATCCTTTAATCAGTTTTCCCTTCTATTCATATTCATAATCATTAACTCTGCTACTAAGGGCAAGGTCATTTGTCAAGACTCCATGGTGGGAATTTTGGAAACTTTTTCAAACTCATCAGCATTGTATACTGGGTGATTTTTGCATTCCCTACTAGGAAATCAGTTTACAGTCATTTTTTTAAGCAATCCCAAGGTCATAAAAATGCATCTTGTGTTCCTGAGGCAAGCAATCCTCTCACTGAAGGAGGACTTCTTCAAACCTCAAATTTATCACATTGTCCTGTCCTGCTCCCCTTCCTGGAAGAGCCCCTCAGCATCAATCTTTTTTTTTTTTTTTTTTTGCTCCTAGAACTATTCATCAATCTTCTTGACACATGGGTAACCCGGTGTCCCTGACACCCCCATCCCAATGCACAGATGTCATATGCATCCTTCTCTTCTTTCACTGGATATGCCCTGGAGGAAACCCAGACTCACGGGGAAAGGATGGCCTTGATGTTGAGTGGATGTCAAACACAGAGAGCAAACTTATATTTTTCCTACAAGATACCCTGTAAAGAAACCTCGTGCAGCAAATTTTCATGTTCTTCCTTGTCCACAGTTATGTTTTAAAGTCAAGGAAAGAGGGTCAGAAACTGGAAGAGTGGATCAGGCAGTGAGAACCACTGGTGACATGTTTGGATTCCAACATGGACAACTTGGATTCCAGCTGACCAGAGCCTCTGATGGTTGCTATCTCGGCCTCCCAAGTTTCGCAAGACAACAGACACCAAAGCATCTGGGGGGCCAGGGTCTGCTGTCGGCTCTGGGGCTGACCCTGGCCTTCAAGAGGGTATTGGATACACTTGTCCTTGTGACTCTTTCGCTAGAGGTATTCAATGAAATATGAACACATAGTTCGAAATTTTCTGTGATCTTTAATTTGTGTAAATTTTCCCATGGAATAATTGTCTAATAATTAAACAGAAAAGCTATGTATTTCTGGCAAATAGACTAGAATCATGTGCATTAGATTCAGTTGAAGTGGTTGCAGATACATAAACTAAAGAGGCCAGATCACAGCTGCCTACAAATATTTGAAATGCTGCATGGAAAAACAATGATAGGTATATACATAAAACTGTCCAACATTTGAAAGCTTTCAAACTGTATTCTTAAATATTAACTCATTTTATCTTCTGAAAGATACTGTTTCAAATTATTATTACCTCGCTTCACAGAACAGAAAACTGAAATACTGTCATGTGTCCAGTTGCCCAGCCAATAACTGCTGAAAATAGACTAAGCATGTATGGTCCAACACACATTCACAAAGTCACTGCTAATACAAAATCAACAGCCATCTTTCCACTGCACCATACGTAAAAAGAGAACTGAATTTATTTTGGGTTATGCCAGAAGACACTACAATTGGGAAGGATGTTGAATAAGAGTTTCCTAAAGAAAGAAAATTCATCAAGGGAAAGAACCACCTGATAAGAAAATGAGTTCCTCATCCAGTGGCCTGCTTCTATGCCTGTGACAGTCACACAGGTTAGATTTGAGAGGTGTGTGCAATCATTTCCTACTGCTTTTGCAACAGATCACCTAAACTTAGTGGCTTAAAACTACACAAACATACTCTATTGCAGCTATGGAGGTCAGAAGTCTGAAATGAGTTTCAATGGGCTAAAATCAATGTGTCAGTAGGGCTGCATTTCTTCTGGAAACTTTAGGAGAGATTCTGTTCCTTTGGCTTTTCCAGCATGTAAAGGTTGTCCATGTTTCATAACTTTTAACTCCTTTCTTCATCTTCTCTGAGCCTTCTTCTGGTGTCTTCTGGCTCTCTCCAACCAGCCGTGAAAGATCATCTGCTTTTAAGGACTTTTGTGATAACATTAGGCCCATCTAGATAATCCAGAAAAATCTCAAGGTCCTTAATACCTTCATATCTGTGAAGTCCCTTTTTCTATGTAAGGTCACATAGTCACAGGCTTCAGGAATTGGGATGTGGAGGTTTTAGAGTCAGTATTATTCTACCTACCACAAAAGGGATTTCCAGACCTCTTTTTAAATTTATTAATTGTGGTTAACCACTACATTTTTATTTTTTTAACTCTCTGAGGTTCTTGAAGAATTCTCCGACTTGTGTTTCCTATCCACCAAGTGGTATTTACTTTTTAGGAAGGAAATTCCCCATGCTACTGCAGCTCTTCTACTGGGCCGCAAGTCCCCAGTTATTAAATACAATGGGAATTTCACTCAAAGGCACACGCTTGAGTAAATACATGCCGGTGATCTGTCCAATGCTGGAGCAAAATCCAGCTCTCTACTCTTCCACCTGGGTCATCTCTGTCTCTTTAGAACCAAGGTATCTCTCTACCTCTGAAAATCCCCACAGAATCAGAGGTCCCTGAGGTCCCCCACACTAGCTCTGAATCCTTTCTGTTCCAAGCTGTTGCCCTCACTTGGGTGACTTGGAAGAGAAGGACATGTCTCTTCCTCCATCTGCTCCCTAGATAGAAGATATTTTCACCTCTTCCTCAATTTTCCTGTCTCTAGTAAGTTTACCTCTTTCTTTATTCTTTGCTCTGTTTCTAGCTTTGGTTGGGTTATACCCTATTTTGTTATCTTTTGTCCAAAGTATGGAGAAAAATCTCAGTTGGGAAAGGAGTTTCTTTTATATTTTCAGTATCTGGGAATTACACAACATCACATTTAACTCCTTCTAAAAATGCACGATGTTTATATAATTTGGGTTTCAATGAGTGAATCAATTTATATCACATGACAAAGTTTTTATACCCAATACAGATTTTAATAATCAATATGATATTTATAACATTTACTTAAAATGCGACCATTCATACCTTAGCTCTTTTGAACATTATTCTTCAAAGACATTGAAAACCATTCATTATCTGACAAAGTACTTTATTTTAATTACTCTAATAATGACATAAATTGTCCACTTATTCATAAAAGAGCCAACTTACTTCAAAGAGCAGTGAGAACATGACAAAAGGGACATTGGTCCAACTAGAGATCCATCCAGTTCTGACTCTACCTTAGAGAGTCAGGAAATGGCCTGTGACAGAGCCAGGCATACCAAGAGCTGCCCTAGCTGCCTGCTGGGCTCTTCCAGCCAGTGTTGACCTGAGCGCTCCTGAATCCTGAGGTCAGAATGCTCATGAAACATTCCATCTCTCAGTTTTTCAGAAAGTAATACACAAAAATCAAGTTCAAAAAATATATTATTAAGGGAATGATGGTTTTAAAATATGTCCTAAAACAATTTTGAGCAGTGAACTAATGATTCTGTTATGTTTTCACTCAAAAAGAAGAAAGTAGAATTATCTTCTAACAGATTAGTGATTCATGATATTAGTACACAATACTAGTACTTAGCTGTGATTCTGAAAGTCTCAAAGCTGTTTTTAAATTTGGCACAAAATCTCATCAACACCAGCAAAACCTGATATAGATTAATAGAGATCTGTCTGTAGGCTTATTTATTCCACTTTTGGATATTGCTCTATTGCACTGTAGAAACATGAATGTATTTGACTGCATAATGTTCTCCTAGATGTTGCTGGGGTGTGTAAACATGGCTATATGAACCATATTTCTTTCTCAAGTCCAAAATTTTATAATTTCCACATCTGACTGTAAGAATTTTGTATAAATTTTGGTAGATTTACTGATGGTGATAATTCTTCATATTACAAGATTTAGTTATCCTCAAAGTTACATTTAACTGCTATTTACATGCTGCCAAAACAGATAGTCAATATAGTAAATAAACCCATAAAAATGCAAAACTAATCAGCCAGGCTTGGTAGAGCGCACCTATAGTTCCAGCTACTTGGAAGGCTGAGGCGGAAGGATCGCTGGAACCCAGCAGGTCGAGGACTCCAGTCTGGGCGACAGAGTGAGACTCTAACTCAAAAAAAAAAAAATGCAAAACTATTGTGAGCAATTTTCGGACATGAATACTGCCCAATTACATTTTTTTTTATTATCAAGTAGTTGGGAAGAAATAGCTTGACCATGCAGGACAGAAATCTCTCCTTGTTCAGCTGGAGGAAAGTAATCGAATCCATGTTATATACACCCTTCTTGCAATGCCCTGTGTACTTCTGGAAAAAGATAACTATTGACTACACATAACTAGAGAAAAATATTACTTCCAGTGAAAATTTTAAGTAAATCTTAAAACTGTGACTCTTCCGCATATTTCTGAATTCTTTTTGTTTTCCTTGCCTCAGTTTCTAGTCATCATTAAACATGCTCAGAGGGCTTATCAAGGTTCTGGATACTTTCGCCGATGTTATTCTTGTTACTGTTAAACTAATCTTTCATTCTATTTACTGAAGCTTCTTTATAGTTATGTAAAAGTTTCAAAAACTTTTTTAGAAGTTTAAATTGGGAATTATCTTGAAGTCAGATCTTATAGCCCCAATGTTTATCCAAATTTCTTTGATCTAACATCAGACTGAATTTGTAAAGAGAGGCAACAGACTTCTCTTTACAAATATTGCTTCTAGTAGGATCAAAAGTTCAGTGAAAATAGAGTTTTCTCAAGAGATTTAGAAAAGATTTCTTCCAGGCTAGGTTGGAAAACTATGTGAAATCAAAAGGAGGGAAACCATATTGTTTGAGCCTATTAGAAACTCTGAGGCGAATGCACTTGGCTCAAAACCTAAGTCAAAGTTCTGGAAAGCAAAAATCCAATAATTAACTCTTTTTTAGATTTTTTTAAAAAAGATGTGGGGTACAACTCAGGAAGAGGTATACTAGTGGTCATCGTACAGGTAAAGTTTGGACCTCCCTTTGGTCCCCACTTCACCTGGTTGGAGATCAGGTCCCCTCACGGATGTTGTGTGCCCACTCCTCTCCTGACAGTCTCCTGCGATTGCCAATCCCTTTCTTAGAGTATTATAGTCAATGTTCAGAAACCACTTATGAGGGAGAACATGTATCCAGTTCTTTGTTTCTGTGACAGGTCGCTGAGTATTACGGACTCTAAAGCCATCCAAGTTACTGTGAGGTTCGAATGTTTGTCCTACTTTACTCCATCGTGTAAGTGTACCACATTGAAGTAATCAACTTTTTAAAAACATGGATATCTATGAAAATGAGGAATGCTTATATTATTTCATTTTTAATTGAAAATATGTTTTCATCATTTCAAAAGCTGCATAATGCTCATGTGAAGTTAGAAAACAGAGATGAACAAAACTAAGCAAGTGATGTGTCCACCACCCAAATGATGCCGCTGTCTTCTCTCAGCAGACATGCCACCAAGTACTTTTCTTTGCACATTTACAACAGCATTGCAGCTTTACCAAAATGAGGTCATACTATAAATGGTATTTTAAAGCTAACAATGTGCATCTTTTTATGTCAAAACTATTATCTTACACAATAGCAGATTTCCTCAATTGTCCAAAAGGTTTTCTTTAGTACTGCTTTGTATAGAGCAGGTTCTGAATTCATGGCTAGACGTGGGATTTGGTGGTGATGGCTCTTACGACAGTCCACTTCCTGCCCCCATTTCTTTATTCATCACCCAAAATTATTGAAATACAAACTTCACAGGCTGATTGTCCTAAGGATGGTCTTTAACCTTCTGGATTTGCCTGTTTAAGTTCCTGAGTCTTTCTCAGTCTAAGCCTCTAACTCCTATAGTTTCTGCAGATTGGCAGCTAGATCTGAAAGCTGGGTAGATTCACACAAAATATTACTGGCCAGCATTCATTCTCTCTGTTGTTGTGTACTTCATATTGCCTCGTATTAGGAGGCATGACATCTGGTTGACCAGTGGTTATTGATGGGAAACTGAGAACTGAATTAGGGTCATGAGAGTTTATCCGTCATGTATGATTAGGTTTACCCCTCAATCCTGAAAGCCAGTTTATATGGAGTTAATTCAGCACTATGAAAATACCCAGTCCCCACAGGAATGTAATGCAATGTTTTTTGCTTTCGTTTTTTTGAATCAAAGTCTCACTCCATCAGCCAGCCTGCAGTGCAGTGACACACTCAGGGCCACCCCAGCATCGACCTGCTGGACTCTGGGATCCTTCTACCTCAGCCTCCCAAGTAGCAGGAACTACAGGCGCACATTACCATACCCAGCTAACTTTTTTTTTTAATTGTAGAGACGACATCTTGCGATGTTGCCTGGGCTGGTCTTGAACCCTCGAGCTCAGGCAATCCATGGCCTCCCAAAGTGCTGAGATTACAGACTGAGCCACCGAGTCCATTCAATGCAATGGTTTTAACACCACTTAATAATTTTTGCCCTGGGTGGTGTCATACTGATGATTTTTCTAATTCCATCATTTCCTTCATTCCTACCATCATTCTCTCATATAACAAAGAACTTTCCTCACCACTCAGGTTTATTTGGTCACCTCACCTATACTTTCTACTGGAAGAACACAATAAAGACAATAATTTTCATCATAGAAGAGTGCGGGGGGCCAAACCCTGCAGGTTTTGGGGAGTCCCTGGAAAGTTGTGGCGTTGTCGGTGAAACTGGAAGGGATAGATAATAAATGAAAGAAAGAGACTGGACTCTGTCTAATGCAGAAGCCGATTCTGTAGGATAGATATTAAAAGAAAGAAAGAAAGAAACTGGACTCTGTCTAGTGCAGAAGCCAATTCTGTAGGAGGGATAGATATTAAAAGAAAGAAAGATGGAGGGATAGATATAAAGAAAAAGAAAGAGAAAGAAAGAAAATGGACAACTGTTCAATAGATTGAGCAGAAGTTGTTTAATGGGACAAACCGTAAGTCTTTTATCTTAAATTTTCACAGGTTAAATCACAAGACTATTAAGTGAACACAAAGCCAGGTGGATGAGCCACCCACAATGCGTTTTCCCAAGCATGAGGAAGGACAATTCCCAAATTATCTCACTGTTCCTTATGCTTGGTTAATGTTCCTCAAAAGCAACACAACAATTCTAACATCACAATATTCTAATAATCAATAATTTCTAAAGCTTATGCATACACAACACCTAATGACTAACTTAAATCCTAATATCTTTCTATTCTGTACTAATTCTACCTACACTGTAGAAACTCTTAATTATAGCTCAAACCAGTTCCTAAAGAATGTGGCCCAGTCCAAAGATCACGCTGGGCCATTTCTAGGAACAATTGATTACAATCTCTTAACAAAATGGTTATTCTAAAATCCTATATACCTATCTTAATTTCTATAAAAGTTTCTAATTCCTAATCCTAATATATAAAGCTGATCATCAGCAATAAAGCTTCTAAAAATAAAACCCAAATATAAACTGTAAATTGTACCAAGGCCAAAACCAAAATAGTAGAAAATGGGACCAATGAAATTTCTAAAGTTAGCTGTATTCTTATTAAGCCTCAAAATATCATGTTTGATCATGCTTGAACTAACATAATTCACTGACGTAGCATAACCTATTCTACAATACTTTCTGTGAGTAAAATAAATTCAATTTCTATAATAAGTAGAAAACCCTTACACTAACTGTAGCTAAAACTGGTTTAAAAGAATGCAGCCCAGTCCAGAGTATGCGCTGGGCCCTTAGGAATGCGGCCCAGTCCAAAGTTCGTGCTGGGCCATTTCTGGTAACTCTGGATAATCATCTATACCATCTAAAGCTGAAAACAGCTCTCCATATGTATATAGTAATTCTACAAATATACTTTTAAATCTTATAAAGAAGCTTGTACCGAATAGAAGGCTCCCAAATGTGACCTGAGTCTGAATTATATCTAATACCTAAGCTGAAATTGCAGTTCATGGGAAACAGGAACAATGAGTTTCTAGAGCTAGCCATGCCTGTCACAGTCACAGAGCCTTCAGCCTGGGTCAGCAGAGCTCCTTTTGGCTGAATAGAAAAAGGGAGGAGGAAATGGGGTCAACAGCTCCTGAACGCATCCTAGTGGTCTCAGGGTCCACGGCCCACCTTGATCCCTAACGTTCAGGTGGGCCTCCGTGACCGGCTCCCAACATCTTCCCCTTTTTTATTTTTTTGGCACGAAACCATGAAACTCGGTGTTGAGCCGAGAAATACTTCTCTTCAGCACTCTGCAAAGTTCCTTCTAATGGGATGTGCTAAATACCAAAAAAGGGAAGAGGAAATGGTCCAACAGCTCCTGAACACATCCTAGTGGTCTCAGGGTCCTCAGCCCACCTTGATCCCTAACGTTCAGGTGGGCCTCCGTGGCCAGCTCCCAGCAGTAGAGAGAGTCTTAGTTGTTATTTTCTTTGGGCATTCTCTTTTCTGAGTTCCATGAACCTGTGCAGGCCATTGAGTAAATGGTTCCCCTCAGCTACAGTAGAATGCCTTGGGTCCCTTGATGTGTGCCCCTTCATTGTTGGATGCGTTCTTGCCTTGTGCCGCCTTGTGCCTTCCAGGGCCACTTATTCCTTCTGTGCAATGAGCCCATGATTTACTCACAAATAATGGAAGGAGGTTAAAGTTAGCTTTGATTAAATGGCGATTTTAGTGCTAAAACGATAGAAAGTTAAAAGCCAATTCTGTCCATTTTTATTGATTAAAAAGACCTCAGGTGTAAAAGTAAAACTACCATTTAAAAATGCAAAGTACATCATTCAGAGTAATCCATTCATATATGTACATAAAAAATTTAAGGCAAAAATTAACCAAATGAAGGTTTAGGGTTTTTTTCCCAGAATTATAAAAATTTGCTTAAGTCAATTTTAGACACGCAGCCAGATCGGATTTAAGCAAATTCCCAACTTTCTCTCACTAAAAAACTGAATCTAGACTCCCACAACTAAATGTTCAAGCCCATCTGTTACTAACAACATTCCTGTAATATTTGAATTGATTTAATCAGAGTCAACTGGGTGATGGTACAGCCAGCTGGACGTGGGACATATGAGAAGAGGAAGGGGACTCTCGGCGAGAAGAAATTGTCCATGAGGAGAGAGCTGGTGGAACAGTTCCTCTCATCCCACGAGCTTTCCAGCGCTGGCAGCCAATCTCATGCAATATTTGGGACACACTTAAGCTAAAAAAAATGTGTTTTGATCTGAAATGAAACTTTAACTATGCATCCTATATTGGATCTGGCACCCCTACTCTCAAAGCCAGTCTTTCCACAAATGAGGGGAGTCGAGTCTTCAAGAGCTGCCTTTTGTCTTACCTGGCTCAGGTTTCTCACCGGCTGGCACCTTTGCCCGACTGCTTCCTGGGACCTCATTACTCATCTGTTATGGCTTCTCCTGGACCTCAGGCTGAAGCGAGGTCTTACATTGGTCTTCACAACCAACCTTTTCTCCTCATCTTAGCTGCCCATCTGGTTTTAGATCCTATGCCCCTAGATACCTGTCCCAAACACAGCCAAACCTCACTTATTCTTATGTTCACATACCTCATTTCTTCATAATCCTTATTTCTGCCAAGAATTTTGGCTTTAGCCTTCCATCATGTGATACGCATTTCTAATGTCTACATCCACAGTTTGGTGACTTAGGCAGCCTTTACATGAAAGGAATCCTAACTTGTCATCCAAAGAGATCTACTTTATGTTACATTCATCCCAGGGATGGTAACAGATTGTATTGTCTGTCCCTCTCCTGCCTTGTGACAAAGGATTCTCACTGTTGACAATATTGCAATGTTTACTCTTTTTGGTTTTTTTAAGAAGCAATGGGTTAAATTGTCTCTTTCCAAAGCTAAATGGGCTACACAGCCACTCGTGTTTGACCTGTTAGCATTATAGCTGGACAATCTTGATCTTGGTCACACATGAGAATTACTCAGCAAGGTTTTGATTCTTGTTTATCTTAAATATCATTGCTGTGGTCCTACCTCCAAAAATATCTGATTCTGCTGGCTGGGGTTTGACCCAGATAATCGTATATGTTAAAGTTTCCCTAGTTATTCTAATGTGTGTCACAATTAAGAACCAAAAATATAATGTTAAATACAAATGGAATCCAAGTATCACAACAAAAACTTAATAAATATTTACCTCAACCCACTCTCAGTGGAAGAAACTAATTCTGAGAAGGCAGAGAATTCTTGGTAAGATTTTTGGATAATTGCATTCCAAGAAAAAAATGGGGGGGAGGCGGGATTCTAGGCAGATGAAAGAGTAAGCAAAGGCCCACCAGTGAAGGAATAGTAACTTCGTCTAGAAGTGAAAGGTACATTGGTATTGCAAGAGGGACCCCTAACAAGAGAGGTACATGCATTTGGCCATGAGATACTTACACTAGCTTACCAAGCTTCCTCCAGTTTTGAAATCAACACTGAGGTGCTAAATATCATGGAATGTGCCTAGAATATACATTGTTCATTAGGCTTAAAGGTACAATAAAATGACCAGATTCTTTGTCAGTAAAAATAAAACATCATACCAGAAAAGACCTATATTAGGATATTGATGAGCATGCAGGAATCTGAATCATTGAAGGATGAGAAAGAGAGCATTAGCTTGCATATGAAATTGATTCCAACTGAACACTGTGCTCAAATTGGAAGGCACATTCAGTTCCAGCTTCCTGGATAATGTAACTTTATGACAGAATTACTCCCACACAATTGTGTTTGTATGTACATAGAGACACAATATAACTTCTCAACCTCATCCATGCCTCCTAAAAGTATTATCTCTGCTATGATTTGAATGTGTTCCCCAAAGTTCATGTGTTGAAAACTTATTCCCTTGTGCAACAGTGTTAAGAGGTGGAATCTACAACAGGTGAGGCCATGAGTATTTCACCCCAACCAGTTGATTAATGTCATTATTGTGGGAGTGGGCTGGCTATCACAAGACTGGGTTTGTTATAGAAGTGAGTTTGGCCCTCTCTTGCTACTTGCCAGATGCCAGTGCTATGCTTTTAAACTTCTCAGCCTCCAGAACCGTAAGCCAAATAATCTTCTATTTATTATAAATTACCTAGTCTATATTATTCACTTATAGCAGCATAAAATAAATTAAGACAGCATCAGCTGGGCTCGGTGGCTCAGCCTGTAATCCCGCACTTTGGGAGGCTGAGGTGAGTGGATTGCCTGATCCCACAGGTTCGAGACCCTCCTGGGCAACTTGGCGAGACCTCATCTCTACAACAAATAAAAAAAAAATTAGCCGGGCATGGTAGTGTGTGCCTGTAGTTCCAGCTGTTTAAAAGGCTGGGGTGGAAGGATCGCCAGAGCCCAGCAGGTCGAGGCTACAGTGGCCGGGAGCAGCCACTGCACTCCAGTCTGGGTGACAGAGTGAGACTCCAACTCAAAAATAAAATAAAAATAAATATAAAAAATTAAGACAGTGTCCATAGTTCACTCCAGCTGTCTCTTAACTTAAGTTGAGGAAGAATGCTGAACATTTCTCTCTGAATTTTTTTAAAGTTAAGAACATAATTATAGAAAGTATTGTAATCACTGTTTTCATCTGTAATAAAGAGTTAAAAACAAATTCCTACAGGAATTTCTTCCCAAACAAAAATGACTTTAGGTGAATATAAAATACTCTGAATATAAAATTCTCTTTCTTATTTCTCTTTGTTTCATCATATCATCGTCATGATCATCATCCTTAAGACTTTTGGTGAACAAGGAAGAGGCTAATAGCTGTTGCTTTCTGAGGGGTCATGATGCATAGAGAGAAGTGTACCTTCATCCTGTACACATGTGGGTTTAGGGGCCCCATAAAGCTGCACCTCACTCTTTTAATCAAGGATTATGATACTGGGGGACAAAAAGGTCCACAATGCTCTAAGGAGTGTCTGTAAAAATAGATGGGACAGTGAGTGAAGCTACACTGGATTCACAGAGAAAGAAGCAAGAGGAAAGTGGCAGGGATGTAAGTACCCACCTTGCCTCCTTCCCTATAGGCTCACTTCCCAAGGGGCACAAAAACTTAGGAAAGACCTTTTGTCCCTAGGTGCTTAGAATCCATCCATTTCATAGAAGCAAATATTGATAAAGTACATAGCATATAAAGAGAAAAACAAATAGCTTAAATGAATGTATTCGTTTCTCAGGAAAAAAATCATAATGAATCCATCTAGTGAAAAGTAAGCACTCTTCACATGACCTGTGACTGTTAACAAATTTAATTAATTATAACAAAAATTAATACATTATTGGCATTTTTTGTTTTTTAAAAATAAGCATGTGATTTACATATTACAATAAAATCAAAGCTATTAACAGAAAGTTAAGGTGTAATCAGTATGAATTGAAACTAGACTTTCTTCTGCACATTATACATGAGTAATTTGCCAAATTGCCAACTAACAGTCCAGAGGCCCATTTTTAGTACATTGATGAGCTTGCGTTGATGTGCAGATGATAGTAAGGGAAGGATTTACCTTGCATTAGCCATGGCTCAACACAATAAATTTTAAATGTTACCAGGAATAGTTGTCCTCTTTTTGTAAGTGACCTACATGCCATAATTTAAACATTTGCATGTCAGTCTGCCTCGATGGAGGGCGTGCTACTTACCTAAAAATGTCTGTCTCTCGAGGGAAGGATGCTTCACATGGACAAAGAGGCATAGTTGGAACCTGGTGATGTAATAAAGAAAGAGCCATACTCAAGTGGTGGTCTTGTACTTCTCTCTGCACCAAGAGACTCGAGAATGGCAAAGTCACCTTGTCAGGTAATTGGTATTAATGGGAATATCCCTTGAGTCTGTTTTTCCCAAAAAGCCTCTTTCTTATATCTTTGCAGTATTGTAAGCAACCCCCTTGGGTTCCCTCCCACTGTGGGAGCTTTTCTAGCCTATCAATAAATCCTGCATTCTAGCCCAAAAAAAAATATTTGCAGTATTGGGATTGACTTTTGCCTTTTTCATGCATTCCTCTATATTGGCAAATATTTTATATCTACTTCAGTTATTCGTTCAATAACATTAGATCAACCATAAATAAATACAATAAATGATATAAGACTTAAAGTAAGATATACCTGAGAGGGAATCTTGGTTTTATCACTTCATTACACACCTGAACAAGTGTCCCAGCCTCTTAGAGCTCAGGTTTCCATATTTGTAACATAAGGATAACAATTTCTGTCTCACAGGGTTGTGGTGAGGAGAAAGTGAGATAGTACGTGTGAGTGTCTGTTGCAGTGGTGAGTCTGAGATGCACACAGAATGTGCTAGGTAATGAGGACACACAGAAGAAGCACACTCCCACCCCTAGAAAAGCTCAGAGCTTATGAGGAAGTTATATATGAAGCAATGCTTATAGCATAACTCATATTACAAACATCTCCATATGCAAAATACCCTATGAGCTTCAGTGGAGGAATTTTTCGATCTCAGTTCTATTAATGTCATTTTCAAATATTTGTTTTGTTTCTGTTTCTATTTGAAAGGTTCTCTACAGAAAAGTATTTAGGCCTGAGCCCACGGGTTCGAGACCCACCTGGGCAGGCGAGACCTCATCTCTACAATAAATCAAAAAATCAGCCGGGCGTGGTAGTGCGCGCCTGTAATTCCAGCTACTCGGAAGGCTGAGGCGGAAGGATCGCCGGAGCCCAGCAGGTCGAGGCTGCGGTGGCTGGGAGCAGCCACTGCACTCCAGTCTGGGCGACAGAGTGAGACTCCAACTCAAAAAAAAAAAAAAGAAAAGTATTTAGGATTTCCTTGGAAATTCAATACCTCTGATGCCCTTCTTCTTACAAAGATGATGCGTGCATCTGTGTGTAGTGAACTCTTTGTCAAGCACACTGTGGAAAATCTTCTCAAGACACTTATGCAATAATTGGCAGGGTGGAGTGTAAAATGAAAAATTCAACCAAAAATTAAAATTGTGTGAGATCAATACTAAATGAATGTCACAGATTACTAAATCCCGCAGAAATAAACATCTGCTTCTGACATTTCATATTTTAAACTAGAGTCCTAGAGATTTAGTATCTATATTGACAAGCTATTATAATATTATGCTGTGTGAGTAGCATAGTAGTTGTAATTTGTAATCATGTGGACACTGTAACCTATGAATGACCTGTTGAGGTCAGCAACCCCAGATAATGGTAGTGAGAGTCATGCAAATGCCCTAAGTTTGGGTCACACTCTCACCTAGTGGCCTAACTTAAGGAGATAATTGTGAAATCTTTTTTGTTTGTTTTGGACTGATCTCCTGAGCTAGACCCCAACAGACCAGACCAAACAAAAATAAAGGCCACTCGCGTTCAACGCCTCATCAACAAACTGAAATTTTCAAACAGCAGCAGATCCCCAAACAGACCAATTTTTCCTGCAAAGAGGAGAGTTCAGTCTACTTGAGTCAGTGTAATAAGGAAGTCTCTTCTGCATGAACTCTTACAAAAAAGTAACCTGAAGGATTCTGACACTGGCCAACAGGCTTTTTTCTATCGTTCTATTTCCTTGCTCTACCTTATAAAGCCCACTGCTCTGCCAGCGTCCAGTGGGAGCTCTTGTTTTACCTTGTAGAATAGAGACAACTCAAATTCAGGAAAGGCAAATAAAACCAGTTAGATCGACAACTACATTTGCTGTAATTTTGTCTTTTGACAATCCTGACAACTGACAACAGGATGTGAAGGACATTGCTAATAAGTTCTAAGATCCCTTGAGAAACACATGAGAGGCTCCGACAACCCCTTTGAGGTTCTCTTATTTTCTCACAGAGCCCTGATGGGTACAAATCCTTCTTGGATCAGATTCTACTCTTTCTTGGCATTGAGTCCCTGATTGTTTTGTATCTTGAATCCAGGGCTAGTTTGTGCTGTGGCAGAGTGTGTGACCTTGGGATATGTTCCAAAGGTTAGTTTGTGCTGTGAGCAAGCATATGACATTTCGGGGTTTGCAGGGGCTAAGGAGTCACTGGCAAGAGCTGCATTTTTAAAGGTAACCAACGGCAATTGCATTAAGTGGTTATTATTGCGGGAAGTATGAACTGCGGCTCTCAGAATTCACAGGCATTTGGATTCTAATCTCTTTGTTTCTTTTTCTTGTGAGGAATAGGTTAGGGGATAATCATGGGTTAAGTTGGTCCAGGAGATCTCAGAGCTAAAGCCACAACTGAACTGATGGGCACTGTTTGGACACTTAAGCACTATTAGAGTGCCCATCACACATACAAAAAAGACACCTGAATTCAAACAAGCTGGACTCGGAATGGGGTAGCACTACTGGCCTCAAGAAAATGTCCATACAATGATACTCTGAAGACATGACACAGCCCATCCTGAGCTGTTTCCTTCTCAGGCTTTCACTGTGGCTTTAAGAGACCCAGGATTCAACATAAAAGTGAGATCCTCAATTTATAAGGACTGGGCACTCTGCCTTTTGGGTACACTTGCCTTTTATGCGCACAGGTTGAATACCTCTTGTCTAAAGTGTTTGCTGTCAGAGGTTTTTGTGATTTGGGATTTTTTTGAATTTGGTATTATTTGCATTATGCAGGTGGAGCACATCAAATCTGAAAATCCCAAATCTAAAATGCTGCAATGAGCTTTTCCTTTGAGCACCACGTCGGCACTCAGAAAGTTTCAAATATTAGAGCATTTTGGATTTTCAGATCTGGCGAATGCTTAATCATTTAAGTTGTAGGTTCCAGAAACTGGGAACTACTTACAAAAATGGCAATGTTTTTCTGGAGACAATCTTCTGAAAAGATTTCTTCCTCTCTCTCTTTTTTTATTTTTTACAAAAGGCACATAAAATGCATAAGGGACTAATTGATAAGAAAAATTACATCTGCCAACCTTTTCACACAATTACTATAGTAGTGAGGAGCTATTTTTTGTTTTTTCTGTTTCCTTGTCTCCATCTTACAAAATCCACTGTTCTGCCAGTGCCCGGTGGGAGTTCTCACTCCATTTCGTAGAATGGAGACCGCCTCCACTCAAGAATGACAAATAGAAGTCACTTATATCTGTAACTATGTTTGTTGCAGTTTTGTCTTTTGACAAGTACATGATGAAAAGTTCAACTAAAAGTTAAAATTTTATGGGTTCAATATCGAATGAATGCCATAGACCATGGAGCCCTATAGAATTAAATACCTGCTTCTGTCAGTTCCTATTTTAAGCTAGATTACTGAGGATTTATTACCTGCCTTGGCAAGTGGTTACGATGCTCCATTATATGAGTAGTGGATTAGTCAAGACAGGTGAGGTAATGCTGCAGAAGCAAACAACTAAAATCCAAATGATTTTCTTTCTTTCTTTCTTTCTTTTTTTTTGAGTTGGAATCTCACTCTGTCATCCAGAGTGGAGTGCAGTGGCACACTCCCAGCCATCGCAGCCTTGACCTGCTGGGCTCCGGTGATCCTTCCGCCTCAGTCTTCCAAGTATCCGGTACTCCAGGCACGTGCTACCACACCAGTTTATTTTTTGATTTATTGTAGAGATGAGGTCTTGCCAAGTTGCCCAGGTGGGTCTCGAACCCGCGAGCTCAGACAATCCACTCACCTCGGCCTCTCAAAGCGTGGGATTACAGGCTGAGCCACTGAGCTCGGCCTCCAAATGATTTTCAACAAATGTCTGCCACTCACACATGAAGAGGTCTGCTCATTTCATTGTTATCACTTGGGTACTCAGGCTGAAGGAGGTTCCATTGCCACCTCAACCCAGACTTCAAGGTATGTGAAGGGAAAAGAGAGCACTCAAGGGAAACAGCATGAAAAATGAGTTCTTAACCACATCCACTTGGAAGTGACACATGTCTTCGGCTTACATTTTCTTAATCAAAACAAGCCACAAGGCTACCCCTAATGTCAGGGGGTTGGGAGTATGCCTGGAAGAGTAGAGAACTGTCATGAAGGGCAACTATTAGTATCTACCAAAGTCCACCTCTTTGTTTCATTTCCTTCTCACGTACGACTAGCCAACACACATGCCTCCTGTATGGAAGGCACCCAAAGTCCCATTCAGTCCTTAACCAAGCTCTCAAGGGTACATGGAAGTGTTATGGGACTGTGTTATGTTTTATTTAATACTGTGCTCTTTTGCAAGCAGAGTCACTCAGAGCACGAGTGCAGACCCTCACAGGTACCTGGGACCATGCCCAACAACTCTGTATATGCGCCTGTGAGCCAATCCAACCCTTCCTGTGCTGGCACCAAGGCCCCCTCCAGGGGCAAAAGGCAGTGTCAGGGATCTTCAGAGAAACAAAACACCACTGTTGGTAAGCCTTATCAGTTTCACAGGAAAACACCACCCTGTGAAGTTGAACCACATGCAGCCGCCATTTTTTTTGTTTTTGTTTTTTGTTTTTTTTGGGGGGGGTTGGAGTCTCATTCCGTCACCCAGACTGCAGTGCAGTGGCCGCCCCGGACTACCTCAGCCTCGACCCGCTGGGCTCCCACAATCCTTCCACCTCAGCCTTCCAAGTAGCTGGAACTATAGGCATGTGCTACCACGCCCGGTTTAACAGCCGCCATTTTTGAAGATCAAAATAAGTTGAATATTAGCATGCTGCTTCAATTTCAAATGCAGAAAGTAAGGCAAACAGACTGAGATTTTGTACTGGTCACTGGCTTTACTGACTATGTCCAAAATTCATATGCTGAAACCCTAATCTCCATGTGACTACAGCCAGATATGGGCCTACAAGGAAGGAGGTCATTAGGTTCCAGGAGGTTATAAGGGTAGTTAGTGCCTTGATGTAATAAGATTAGTGCCCTCATAAAAAGAGACACCAGAGAGAAGTTGCACATTCACTCTGTCACATGAGGACATGACAAGAAGACAGCCATCTGCAAGTTAGGAAGGAGCCCTCACTAGAAACCGAAACTGCTGGTACCCATTCTTTCATTTCCATTCATCACTGACCGAAATGTTTCCATTAAAAAAAAGTCCACTAAAAAAAAGTTTCCATTTACCCGTAGAAGCTGGAGACAGTGAAAGTTGAGTAGCCATTGTAAAAAAGTAAATATGATCAATGAACCAAAACAAGTAAAGACAAAGACCCTATATTGAAATACCAAAATAGCTCAACACATAAAAAGAGAAAGGAACAACCAAAAAGATATTGTTAAAGGCATGAAGCACACAGATTACAAATTAATAGCCATTCTTCAATTTTGACTAGAGTTTTTTTTGATCTGTGTACTGTTAGAAAGAACTTCTATTGACGCGGAAATGGACTCTGATCCAGCACTAGGACCTTGCTAGAAGTGTGAACCAGCGGCACCAGTATCACCTAAGACTATATCAGAAATGCAGGATTTCAGGCCTCACTCAGGCCTATATCAGAACCTGCATTTCAACAAGATTCCCAGGTGTTTTGTGTCCATGCTAATGTTTGAGAGGCATTGCACCAGAAGACTGTACAATGCTTTATACCCTGTCACATTAAAGAAAGCCTCCCTCACTGAAAGTCTGCACAGCCCTCATAAAAATCTGTGGGAATGAAGAAATTGAAGAATTATTTTTTTCTATTCAGTTTTGAAATCAGAGAATTCCTAACAAGATGAACATAGACACTTTGTCGACTCCTGTTCCTACCTTCCAAGAGCACATGAGTCAAGGAATGATCTACTGGACTTCCAAAAACCTGATCCAAAGAAGACAATTGTCTTTTCAGATGTCAAGTCTACCAAGTTGTGGGGTGGCCCATGTGTGAAAGCCCACAGGTGTGTGGCAGACCCTTGGAGCTGGAAGAGCCACTCATTTGAGCCCCTATCATGGTGGAGAGAATCATCTGCTTTCCTCCAAACCAGAAAAGAAGAAAATACAGTCTGGAAGGGAAACCAACTGCGTAGTGGAGTGGAAACTCTGGGTGGGAGAACTCTGGGGAATGACACAAGAAATGCCCTAGCCTCCCACAGTGATCTCTTGAGCCAAGTGACAGCTTGTGTGCCTTCCAAAACAGCCTTTCAAATAGCCATTGGACAGGCCACTCCTCTGCTTCAAACCCTTCCTCGGAGAAAATGCCAAACCTCTGCCACAGTCTGTGAGGAACTGCACAACCCAGCCCTGTCTGCCTCTCTCCCTGTCTCTCCATGGGCTCCAGACACATAAGCATGAAACGTGTGCCCAGTGCAGATGCATTGCCCCTATTGTCACCTCTTTCTGGAATGCTCTTCCTCCCAGGCTCTCGCAAAGTTAATTGTCATCACAGTCTTGAGGTCTCCTCATCTGACACCCTAATCCTACCTCTAGTGAGAATGTCCAATCTACATGAACACCCACTTCCACCACAGTCCTCTGTTCTCCTTCCTTATTTGCACCTATCTCCATCTAAGATGTTTATGTGAACTTATTATTGATTTATTGTTGACTCCTGCCACCAGAACACACACCCCTCAACGGCAGGGACTTTGTCTGTTTTGTGTGGATACTCATGCCCAGTTCTCTAAGCAGGAACCAGCCCTGTGATAGATGCTCAGTGAGTAGCTATGAATGACCAAAGCTGCATCCGAGTCAGAGTGGCTGTGATGTTTCTTCAACTCCCAGGCAGCACTGTTCTTCCCCAAAGACCTGTCACCAGTCCCTGAAGACCACTGCCTAGCACTGTCTCCCAAACATGAAGCCTGTGTGTCATAAACGAGTCTACACTCTATTATTCACTTGGAAGCAGGCCTAGCATGGGAACCAGGTGTCCACTAAGTGCACTCTTAACTTCTTGTGAAGTGTTATCCTTTCCTTAAAATGCTCAATATGTATAAATATTATTCCATATGGTTGTGCTAACAAATTACCACAAAATAAGTGATAGAAGACAGCAGGAGTGTATTATCTCACAGTTTTGGAGGCCAGAAATCCAAAGTCAACACTGATGAGCTGAAATAACCAGAGTCTGCCAGGCCACTCTCCCTCCCGAGACTCCGGGACAGAGTATTTCTTGCCTCTTCGAGTGTATGGCGGCTTCCAGCATTCCCTGGCTTTTGTCACCTCTAACCTTCAAGGTCAGGATATTCAGATCCCTCTCTCTGCTTCATTTTTGCTTTGCATGGTGTGTGTGTGTGTGTGTGTGTGTGTGTGTGTGTGTGTGTGTGTGATCTCCTTCTGCCTCTTTTTATGAAGACACTTGTGATTGCATTTTGGACCAACCCAGATAAGCCAGGGCAATCTCCCTATTATAAGATTCTTAATTTATCATATCTTCACATCTGCAACAATGCTTTTTTTTTCCACGTTAGGTAGCACAGCTTCAGGGATTAGGAGAAGGATATCTTTTAGGGAGGTATTTTTCAACTTACACAGTTTAGATTTTGTAATTTCTATTAAAAGACAATTCATAAAACATTTTGCCAACATTTCATAGAGAAAAAAATAGGAATCAAAGTTAATTTTAGTATTCACATGTAAAGTTGTATAATTTTTCGTCTCTAAATATACCTTTTCCCCCAAACAGTATGTGCTTCTTGGAAGTACTTTGGGTTTGGTAGCATTCAATATGGAAAGATTAATTATAGTTGCCTCTAATGAAAGAGAGTATTGGCTTAAAAAATGCCAACTACAATTAAATTGCATTGATGTAAAAATAAAATCTAATTATTTTTTAGGAAGAAAAATGTTTAGTGTTCTGGTTTTATAATGTATGTTTTCACATAATTAAACAATATATATCCATGCAGTTTTTGAAGATCTCCTTTCATCTGTTACATGTAATTGGTACACAGAAAGCACATTGCATTATGCAAGCATAATATTTGAGTAGTAGCATACATATACCTCTAGTCATTATAGATTTTATCAGCTTCACTTTAAAAAGAATATCATTTTTCATTTATTCATAGATTATGGATGTATGAGAGACACTGCTATTCTTCACTTACGCTGGTGGAGAACAGAATCCTCTCATTATTAACAGATTTAGTTCCCTGGCAAAATTATAGAAAAAGAAGTTGCAAATGCCATGAATAATACAGAAGACTCACACATAGATCCAGAAAAATCTGCAACTGTCCTAGATTTTAAATGATTTTAGAATCTTTTCAAAACCTCTTTTTAAAAAATGTAGTTATTTGAAATGCCATAGTGTGTTATTTTGGCTAAAAAGGTATTTATATTGAGAGTTGTGAACAGAGAAGAAAATGGTGTGAAAGTATATTTGAGATTATTCTAATTTCCTCTTACCCTTGAAATTTTAAGGTCCTATTGTTTTCTTCAATCCTGGGCTTCTAAAAAATCTCACGTTCCACATTTCCTCCATTTCTAGGATGCATGTTTTAATTTTTATGTCTGAGCATTTCTGAAGTTGAGAAACTTAGCTGCCAGAAATGAGGAATAAGTTGTGATGCCCTGGGGAAGTCATTCTCTATCTAAGCAAAAACAGTCTCCAGGGTAAGCATTTTTGTTTGTTTGTTTGTTCATTTTGTTTTGTTTTTAATTCGATTATCACCACGTTTGTGTTTTCTTCATTGGCACTACTACTTGGAGTTAACTTGTAAGTTATTTTATAACTCTTGGTTGTTGATTAAACTACCTTTATGAGATGACATTATACTTCCTCTGAAACAAAAAGTCAGGTGTGTGCAGTGCTGCTTGCCCACCCAGCAGCACTCTACTCTTGGCAGTGGCTTTGTGGAAACACTTGGAAGAGATATTACACAGTAATATACAGTCCTTCTTTTCTGACCCTGGTGTCTTGTGTCTTCTGCCAGTATTCACTAAACAATGAAAGGCTTGCAAGCCTTAAGTGAAAGCTCAAGCTCTTCATATTTCTTGACATTTAAGAGTAGCTGCTAAACTTTTAGCAATATGTTATTCAGATTTTAAAAAATGAGGCTGGGCACAATGACTTATGCCTGATGCTTGAGACCAGGAGTTTGAGACCAGCTTGAGCAACATAGTGAAACCCCGTCTCCACAAAAAAAAAATCAAAAAATTAACCAAGCGTGATGGTGAGTGCCTGTAGTCCTAGCTATTCAGAATGCTGGGGTGAAAGGATAGCCTGAGCCTAGGAGGTCAAGGCTGTTGTGAGTTGTGATTACAGTGATCATGCCACTGCACTCTAGCCTGGGTGACAGAGTGAGATACTGACTCAAAAAAAAAAAGAAAAAAGAAAAGAGAAAGACAGAAAGAGGCTGAGTTTCAGAAACGCATAAGGGTTTTTCTGATATTCTTGGATATGACTTTGAAAATTACGCTATCAATCTTAAAGATAGTAAAGAGAAAAATCTCAGTCACTAGGGATGGAAAAAAGTGTGTACATAATACCCTTTATAACTGCTGATGTTCAAAAGAGATTCAGAAAAATTGTAAGTCTACAAATACAAACTTCTAATTTTTAAAAAAATCACTTTGTTTATAGAAATGAGAAAAAGAGGGAAGTACTTTTATAGAAAAGTGTTTACAAAAATATTACATTGCATAGTATGCAATAAAGCTATAGCAAGTTTTACATTTTTCAAAATCTCGAGAGAAATAAAAATGAGAGTGAATGAGAGAGAGCAAGAGAGAATCTTGTGGAAAAATAACAAAAGAGGATTGGTTTAGACCAGAATAAAATTTAGAAAGTGAGAAAATTCTTATTTTTCTTGTTGTTTATCTATTTCCATTTTCCTACTGATAACAAAAATGATTTGTCCATGATTTGTTTTCATAATTTTTTTCTTTGAGTTGGAGTCTCACTCGGTCGCCCAGGCTGGAGTGCCGTGGCACACTTACAGCCCAACCAGCATCTACCCACTGAGCTCCAGCTATCCTTCGGCCTCAGCCTTCCAAGTAGCCAGAACTACAGGAACGCGCTACCATGCCTGGTTAATTTATTTTATTTTTATTGTAGAGATCAGGTCTCACCAAGTTGCTCGGGCTGGTCTTGAACCCATGGGCTCAGGTAATCCACTCGCCTTGGCCTCTCAAAGTGCGGCGACTGCAGGCTAAGCCACCGAGCCTGGCCTGTTTTCATAGTTTTTGAAACCAGGATCTTCCTTCGTTTATATTTCTCTTCTTAGATGGTATGCATCGTTATTAAGTTATTTAGGCTAGTTTTTCAAAATCTGAGTAGGCACTGTGCAGAAAGTGATTGGAATTTTTTTCGGATCTTTCCAGGGCAAACAACATTTTTATCAGTAGGAAATAAATGCAATAATTCTCTGCCTCCCTAGTAGCCTTTCCCAGGGATCTTGCCCAGGTCATCTGTGGCAGTAACTACTTTCCTATAAATAGGCTTTAAACTGAGATTCACCCAAGTCAAATTGGAAATAATTGAACTACATCGCAGTAATACTGATCTTTATGAGAACTTCTGACTCTCCTTGTGAATGGCAATCACAAGCTCATTACTTGTTTTGTTTTATTGCTGTGTGGAACTGTCCTTCAGTCAACACCTGTCATATAGTACAGGACTACATTTTGTGCATCTGCATATGTCTTACTTCCTTATGTAGTGCCCATAATGTTTCTATAATCAATGATTGACAAATCAAGCAAAGAAAAATATGTAATACAGTTGATTCTCATTATTCACAGTAGTTAAAGTCTACAAAGTTGCAACAAAAGCTAAACTAGTGAACACTGAACCATCGCTCTTAGGGGAAATTTGGGGTTAGGCCCCTGCATACCTCTGGTCATGAAATTTGTGTCAATTGATCAATACATAACCTTATTTTCAGTAAGCGTCCATTTAAAGACACTTTATTGAATATATATCATTGAGTCATTAACATCAAAGTCCCAGCCAACAGTCCTGTAACTCATGCTAAATAAAGCTTGTGAAAAACATGGATTTTCTTCGTTAAGGCACATTGTAACCTTCTTCTACTTAAGAACACTAGACAACACTACATTTAGGGACCACTTTAAATGGTGAAATCACCCACAAAACACAAAAATCCAAAAGAAATTAAGCTGAATAGGCCATGAAAAGGACACTGTGCACAGTGGGAGAGTTGGGACAAGAAGGCAGAGCCTGTCCTGTGTGAACTCAGCTGGGTGCATGAGCCTTGGGAATTCAGTTGTCGCTCTGGGCACACCCACAGATGACCACAAAAATGTCATGTACCTAGATTCAGGAGTAACAAAACAATGTTAGGGTATAGGAAATTTTCACATATGGACTTTGCAAATAATGAGGACCTGCTGTATGGATTCTAGTCTCCCTTCTGTTTATACTTCATTTCCCAGCAAAAGGTTTGCATTTAAATGACTTCCGAGACACAGATATTAGTGTTGAGCACAGCACCCAAGTTTAGGACCTTTTTATCAAGCACACATGGATTAAAATCTAGCATGTGTAGTAGTGATCCTCTACTGTTTGTTTAGTTCTATAGATTATGACTGTGCATTTCTCTACAGGCAGCCTTTTTCTTTTTTGCCTATGGAAGAAATATTTGTTTAAAATACATCTCTCTATTTGTATAAGCAAGAAAGGATGGGTACGGAATGGGCCATGAGTCAGTTAAATAGTTACCAAAAAAATTGGAAATTAGAGCAGACAGGAAGAGCTGACAAGACCAATGATCATTTCTCATACTTGGAGGAAAGAGGAATGATGGGGTGTAGGGTGCTGAACAAACCAGACATCCCCAGAGGAGAAGTATCTGTGCAGAGTACATCATTCCTGGGCAGTGAGAGCCTATGAATTACTAATAATTCACACCATGAAATAGGATTCTGTGGGCCAAAAATTGGCATTTTGATGTGGCTCACACTAATAGTTAGAATGAGATACAATAAGACATCACAAAGCAAAGAGCAAATTAATGTGAGGCTCTCAGTGTCTGGTATTTGGTTGCCAGGTGGCTTCAAGAAGGAGTGGCACAAGGGAGGGGATGCATCCTTCTATCATCTATAAGTCAGATTCACTATTTTTTGTATCACTGAGTCTTTCCTAGGCCATAACTGATATGTCAGCTGTCATGACTCTGAATTGTTGCTGGGGAAGACAGTGAATTACACGTGGGACATCTGAAAGTCTCTTGGTAAATGTAATATGATAACAATAAATATTCACCTTTGAGTAGGTGATGACTTGGCCCCAGGGGAGCTAATTTGCAAATTATGAAGATGACACATACTCAAATATTATTTTATGTATTAATAAATCTTCAAAGACTTACACCTGTAAACCTCAGTTGGAAACCATTACCAGCGTTGAACAAAAGCCTGCTCTGCTTAAGACATTATTTTAAGAACTAGGGAGGTTGCAAAGAAGCATGAAACCTGATCACTGTCCTTCAGGATTGTAGATTGTAGATGGGAACGTTGTATATAGTAGAAGAAAGAAGACACCAATATACTTCTAGTAACTTTTAGATTAAGAAATGGATAGTAATTCATTAGCATCACTAAGCATAATAATATAATACTAATAATTTACTAGTATCAGTACATAATAGAATACTAATAATTCATTAGTATTACTGAATGCCACAAGGAAAAATTCAGTCTTTGCTTTAGAGTACGGCCTGTGGCTCAGTGGTCTTGGCTCCCACACGTGGGGCTGACCTGCTGGTCTGCTTCCTCAAAACAAGCTCCAGTGCTGACTGACCATTGGGAAGACCCCAGTCTGGGCAGCAAAGATGTCCTTATTCTTCTTTTTATTCAATTGTTGAACCAAAATCTAATTTTTTTTAGAAAAAAAACTAAGTATAGAGAAATGTGACTTCAATCAGTAGCACAAAGACTTTGTAACCACATCCTAGAATGAAGCACAATGCTTCCAGACCTTGTCATGGGTTAGAGAAGAAGAGAGGAGCACTCTCCATGGGGGAGCTCCTTCCTGGAAGGAGGAAAGAATAAGACCCTAAATGAGCACTCCAGGTTCATTTTTCTGCAGAGTCAGCCGCACACTCCCTCTGCCCCCCAGCCCAGGGTGAGTGAGAGAGTGGCGGGATGGCCGGGGCACCATTTGTCCTGCCTTGAGATGCAGCTCATCTTGCCCTCAAATCAGGGAGAGCAGGGGGTGATGCGAAGGTGCCCCAAACCTTTAACCATTTCAAATTGCATATGATGCAAATGGTAATGGAGAGAGGTATGAAAATATAGGTTCAGGATCAAAATTCAGGAACAATAAATGAAATGCTACTTTGGACACAGTTGACCAAGCAGGACTTGAATTACCAAATAACAATCCCCGAGATGAGCTTCCAGGGATAAAAGTTCCACTCTCTCACTTGCCTTCCCTCTAATGAAATGCAACATTCAGCTACCTCAAGGACCCTGGGCTCTCCATAAAGTAGCAGAACTTCCTGTGAAAACACTAAGTTTCACATAGAAGTCATATTATTGTGAAAGATAGTCATAAATTATGTGGGGGTTTCTTTGGTTTTGTTTTTTTTTTTAGTCAGAGTCTCACTCTGTCTCCTAGGCTGGAGCGCAGTGGTACGATCACAGCTCACTGCAACCTTGACCTCCTGGGCTCAGGTGTTCCTTCTGCCTCAGCCTTCAGGGTAGTGGGGACGACGAATGCGTGCCACCATGCATGGCTGATTTTTTGATTTATAGTATAGACATGTCTCACTAAGTTACTCAAGCTGGTCTCAAATTCCTGGGCTCAGGTAATCCTCTTGTCTTGGCCTCCCAAAGTGCTGGGATTATAGGCATGAGCCACCGCATTCAGCCATATCAATTAATTTTAATAGCCCAACAATCCTTCTGGAATTGATATCTGAGAACAATACAGTCCCCAGAGAGGCCCAAAAGGGAAAAAATACTGAAACTGAAGTTTTCAGGCCCAGAGCTGTGCCTGCTTTGGTCTGAGCACCAATTCAGGAAACATGGGAAAGAACAAAGAAGAACATTTAAATGACTTGGACTCCCAAACTGCTGGGGGGTGGTGGCAGCGCTGATGAGTAAGACTGCTCCTGAATGTGGACTGATGGCAAAGAGATGCTTCCAAGGACCAAAATGTAAGCCTTATTACTACTTTTTATACACTTTATTAGGCTTACATTATACAAGTGGCAATTTCTTTTAATCATTATGATCTTTCCCAAATGAAAGATTTGCTGATGCATTTACTATCTAAATTACTGTAATGATGAAATGTTTTCAATCCATTCCTAACATGATTTTGAGATCTCTGCCATGAAAAATCAGTTTAATGCTGAGACACAGTATTCCTCTCTGTCACAAGCTACAAGTTACAAGCCTGGGTTTTTCCTGGTGATTCAAAGCATCCTCATTGTAGTGTTGCCCCTAGTCTATCTTCCTCCCCCAAATTTAGAGAAGATGTTCCATTTTTCATCTTTGAAGTGAAAAGAGATATCTGCTAGCAAGCCTGTTTTGAGGGTTTGAGAAATCATTATGAAAAAAGGATGTATTTATATAAAGCCAGAGAATTTGGCCTGACTGTCATGCATCATATGAACATGTCTTAGAGAAGTAAAAGAAGCAAAGGCAACCTTAACAATCCAGTGACTGACCCCTGAACCCTGGTTATCAGAGAAGTGTGTGCCTTGGGGGTAGTATGGACCAAGGACTCTGGAGAAAGGCAGATATTTTTCTCCCACCACGGGACCAGGTAGGCGTGTCTGAGTTTCCCATGACAAAACCTGGTTTGATATTTTATCATAGGGATTCACAGGACTCAAAAGAGTTATAGCTTGTGACAGCAAAAGGACACAGATTAAAATCAGCAAAGGGACAAAGCACATAGGGAAAGGTCCAGGAGAAGCAAAACGCAGGCTACAAGTTGTCTACTTCCAGTGGAGTTGCATGGAAAGTGCTTAATTCTCCCAGTAACCATGTATGACATATGCAAAGCTTATCAGTCCAGCGAAGCTCACTTGAACCTCAGTGTCCAGATTTACTATTGGGGGTCAATTAGGTTAGCAGACAGTGCCCATGTGGCTGACTTTAGCTACTCAGGTTCCAGCCACCCAAGATGACACAGCTTGCTCCAGAGCCTCAGGTAGACAACAACAGGTTGACATCATAACTCACATTGTTAGCATAAACTGAGAAAACTGGTACAGCATGGCCCAAACTGCCCAGCAGCATAGAATTTCTATCAGGCCTTGGATGTCATCTCTCAGGAGTCCTTCACAGGCTGGTCCTTTCTTTGGCACGTACAAGGTTTGAGCACCCATGCTTGCTGAGTTAACACTTTACTGCAAAGTTAGTTACTCTGCTTCCCTAGAACTTGATTTCCTTCTCAGAAAAACTGGGCTAATAAAAATATATGCAGCATGTTCAGAACAATGCCTTGTTTATAGCAAGAATTCTGTGTTCTCGTTTTTTTTTTATTTAAACTTTTAAAAATTATGCCAGGATGTGGTAAATTCTTAAGGCTTTCTTTCTGCCTCATATATACCAGACATGGAGCGAAGAAGTTGGCAAGCCAGAAATGCCAATTAAAGAAAACTTTTTTAAAAAGCCCCAAGCAAAGACTGCTTCCTCCAGCCAAAGGAGTAGAAAATGGGCAGCCCAGCCAGACAGAAAATGTTCAAACGATAACTGCCCTGCTGGATCCTGACACCACAGAAAAAACTGTGTCCCCACATCTACTTTCACCACAAAGGCCAAGTGCAGAGCCTAAATTCCCACCATCGTCATGTTGTCATGAGCTATTCAAATCTCCCTGGACTAATGTCAAAGAAAGCTAAATAGGAACCTGGGACTTTCATCTCTGATAGGTAGTCATGAACATCCCTCCCCTCTTAGCAGCATCCATAAGGAGCCTGGACTTCCAGGTCATCGTGATGGTATGAAGCATTTCTCCCCAGCTGGACGAGATGGTGTCCAAGCAGGCCTGGTGGAGAGTCAGGACTTCCACGAACTGCCTAGCAGCAAGAAATACACTACACCTCCCACCCCTTGTGCTAGAGGAGGCCACATGGGTAACAGTAACAAGGCATGCCTATGAATTCCAGCCACTGTGGTCATTGGCAAAGGCCAACTTCCATACCGACCCATTAGCAACAAATATGCCATTCTTCCTTCAAGTGTCAGTGAAGGCTGAGTGGGAAGGAAGATGCTGAAAAAATATTGAAAGAAGTAATGACTAAAAAATTCCATAAACACAGAGATATATTAGACTGTGCAGACCACAAATAGGATGAACTCAAAATAATACACATCAACTCACATCATAGTCAAACTTCTGAAAACTAAAGACACACACAAAAAAATCTTGAAAGGAGTGAGAGAGAAACAGTGTGTGATTTACGGGGGGAAATCAACTTGAATGACAGCTAACTCCACATGAGATACTATGAAAGTGGTACATTTTTTTATGTGCTAAAAGAAAAATAAATGTAAACCTATAATTCTATATCCAGCAGAAGATGACCAAGAGTCCCATAATAATCTTCATCAGAAAGAGAATAAGAAATTTTGGTGTTTATTCTCCCATAACTTAATCAAAATACCCACTTCATACCTATTAGTAATTTATTAATATCTTATTAATATTGATGGCAAGGGGACATCTGGATCACATAAATAAAACCAACTATTAGTTGAAGGGTAAATTTACCCAAGTTTTGTGGTTCAAGCATGGCAATAATAGCACCTTGGCATTGTATCTTTCTCAAGGTGGAAATTACTTTAAGCTCTGTTATTGTATAAAAGGGTGTATTTGATTTATGTGATGTTATACTAGTTTTGTGAAAACTACTTAGAATCTCATTTTTATATCTTTTTTACTTTTGAACTTTTTATACATACACTTCCAAAGTACATTATGTGAATACATTGAAACATCTTAAACACCTGGACTATCTACTTGGACTAGTCTACACCAGAGAGTTCACTGCCCAAGACAGTAGTAAATTTAAATTAAGATAAACTAAAATTAAATTCCTCGGTTGCACAGATCACTTTTCAACTACTCAATGTGGCTGGTGGCTGAAATATTGGATGTGCAGATATTTAACATTCTTATCATCCTCAAAAGTTCTATTGGCAGTACTATCTCACAGGGAAATCCAGCTATTTTTTTTTTCTTGGTCAGAGTCTCACTCCGTCACCCAGGCTGGAGTGCAGTGGCACGCTCATGGCCACCACCTCAGCCTTCCAAGTAGCTGAAACTACAGGCGCACGCTACCACACCCAGCTAATTTTTGTTTATTTATTTATTGTAGAGATGAGGTCTTGCCAAGTTGCCGAGACTGTTCTAGAGCCCGTGGGCTCAGGCAATCCCCTCACCTCAGGCTTCCAAAGTGCTGGGATTACAGGCTTGAGCCACCGCGCCTGGCCGCTACTTTAACTTCTTGGTACATATTTATCTTCTTAGAATATAGTTGTTTTATAAGAATTGTGAATTTGGAAATATATATATCTCATAATATCACATTGTAGTTATCAGTAATTAATAACTGATGTATTAATGTTACCACCATATAACAAATCCACTTTGGCTTCAACATCCTCCACCTTTTCTCAGTCTCCTCTCTGTCTCTCTCTCTCTCTTTCTCTCCTTTTCTCTCTCTCTGCCACAAACTCCATCTGCCCAGTGAAAATTTTGTTATTAAGTGTCCAGTGACTGCTTATCACTGCACTTTAAGGAGTGAAGCAAAATAAAACCTTAGAAAATATACAAAACAAAGATTTGAGTATCACATATTCTCACTCATATAGTAGACCTTGATCATCCAATGCACTACTATAAGATAATGACTGACAGTGTTGGGAAACTATGAGGGGGGGATGGGACTAATGGTAGTAAACATCTGTTTGGAGACGGGGAGACACCTGTTATCAACAAGGGGGCCTGAATGAAGCATATTTGTATACCTAACCCTTAACTGTACCCCACAATATCAAAATAAAAAATATCGATAAATAAAAAAAATAAAAAATAATACTATTAACATAAAATTGCCCTAGGGGAGTCTCCCACTCCCATCACAAACCTGATGCCATGACAGTACTGGTATAAGACCTAAAACTCCTCTGCCTGACGTCAGGGAGGAATAACCCAGCTCAAGAAACCAACCATTTAGAAGAAAAAAAAACCCCAAAACACAGCCTTTAATACCCCTAAGAAAAAAAGTTATAGCTCAACAATAGTTAAGTGCAGAAGCAGCAGCTTCTGTAGGCTGTTTCTGCCCGCTGTCCCTTCTTGAGAGTGGACTATTCTTTGCTTATTAAAGCTATTTGCTTGTCTTGTTAAAAAAAAAAAAGAAAGAAAGAAAAAAAACATACAATATAAAGTATATAGGTTTGGTTAAAATATCCTTCTCTCAACACATACATAAATGTAAATAACATCATGCAAAATTCAAGGGTCCCTAATGTTGCCTGTGAACTTTTATTTAAATGTGAATAGCATTTGTTGCTAGGTTTGCGTGTTTCTCTTCTTGATGTCTAAAATGCCTTCATAGTGCCCTCATGCAATTGTTTATAACAAGTTACTATATTTAGCACAAAGTTAATTGAAAAATATACATAGTTTCCCCAACAAGGATACTGGGAATGAAGTTATGAAGATTAACTTCAATAATCAGTTGTGACTATTTCTGCTATGTCAAGGAATGTTTTACTCAAGTGACAACATAAAATACTCATGAATCCTGTAAAGATGTTGATGCTGGGTCTCTGGTATCAAATATAGCTCCATGATTAGGAAATGGTTTCACATTCAGGAAACCCTCAGGCACACTACCAGTGTGTGGGTCATTACTAAGGACCAATCTAAAAGACTGGGGAATCTGTAGAACCAAATCCAAGAGAGCACTGCATCAGCTTCAGTAAATGGATGGCTGTCATCCATCAGTAAATGGAAAGACCACGCTGACCTGCCTTCTCCCCCCTTCCCCAGTGTAAACCACTTAACTCCAGTATAATGGATTCTCAATGACTTCTTCAATTGATGCTCATTTGTGGTTCCCAAGCTTTTGTGTGCTTATGTATCAACTATAGAGCTTGCTAAAATGCAGATTCCTAAGCTATAGCTTCAGAGATTCTACTGCATTGGATCTGGGTTGCACCTAAGAATTTGCATTTTGAAAAGCACCCCATGTCATTGAATGCAGATGCTCCATGAACCAACCTTTGAAAAACATGAGCTTCTTTCCTTCATAGCCTCTCTAAATGCTTCTAATGTTTTCTAAATGCTTCTAAATGTTTTCACTTTTTCACTTTATTTTTGCTTTAGTACAACAGTTAAATCATTTTTTCCCATTTCTATATGGATTGATGTGTCAGGAAATTGAGTAATTCTGTTAATTAAAAGGTCTAAACCTCATCCCAGGTGATTGATTCACTAGAGAAAATGGAAGAGAGATGTGGTATAAACAGCAATGCATTCTTGGTACTCTTTGGTCTCTTTTCATTTATTAAGCACAGAATTGCGAAGTTCTCCTCTGTCAGAGCCACGTAACACAGTGGTTCTTCCTTTGTGTGTGCACACACATTAGTGGATTACACAAACAGATTGTCAAAATAACATTTTTTCAAATTAGATTCCCATTGAAAGAGTTGGAACTAAGACTAGCTCCAACCATGAGGCTACTCAACCCACATTCTTTATTTCATTTCCTATTAAAGCCAGAGGAAACTCTGGGAAAACAGCTAATCAGATCTGAGGCATGAAGGGTTTAGGACCAGATGTTTTTTTAATATGCTAAGCAACTGGCTTGATAAGAAGAAAACCCAGAGCCTGTGTCCTGATAAAGAGAAACTAATGACAATTTTAAAATAAGCAACCAAAACCTCCTGTTCTTTTCATGGATTTTGTTGAGAGTCGTTCATTTATTATTTCACTTTTATCATTTACATTTTTCCTTTTTAAGCTTTTTGAGGTAAAATTAGTAGAAAAAATACATATTTAATATGTACAATTTAATTAATCACCTCCAAACATTCCCATGTGTGTAAGTGTGTGTATAGTAAGAACACTTAACATGAGATCAAATGTACAATTCCACATTGTCAATTATAGGCACTAAGCTATACAGCAGTTGTCTAGAACTGACTCATCTTTCATAACTGAAACTTTATACCCATTGAGAAAGCCAGTCACAGAAGGAATAATACTTCTTTTTTTAAAAGGAATTTCAAAATGCGAAGCAAAATACTATATCTGAATTCTTTTCTAAGTATTTGTAGCTAGACAGTGTCATCCTCTAGCTAAGACCCTTATTCAATATTAAAAAAGAACCCATCCAGATATCTGTTCTATCTGTCAAGGCTATTTAAAAGAGAACTGTTGCTATAAGATAAACATTTATATAATAAGTAGATAAAGTAATTATTGAACAAAAATTTGGCATGAACTTGAGTAGTCTTGAACATAAAATCAATCATGCTCATTTGTGATGAAACATAATAAAACTTTAAGCCAAAGAACATAACGATTCAATCCAAGTTTTGTGTTCAAATTTTCCCTGATCAATACAATAGAAAAATTAGCAAACGCTAATCAAAGAAACTTGTTTAGGTGTGAAATAATATTGTAGTTAAATTTTTATTGATTATTATTGTATTGGGTATATTTGACAATTAAAATTGTACATATTTAAAACATATAGTTTGATTATTTGATAACCATATATGTTGTGAAATTGTCACCAATCACCTCATACAGTTACTTTTTTTTTTTGATGAGAACACTTAAGATCTTTACTCTTGGCCAGGCTCTGAGGCTTAGCCTGTAATCCCAGCAATTTAGGAGGCCAAGGCGAGTGGATTGTCTGAGCCCACGGGTTTGAGACCCACCCAGGCAACTTGGCGAGACCTTGTCTCTACAATAAATAAAAATTTAGCCGGGCGTGGTAGCATGCTCCTGTAGTTCCAGGTACTTGGAAGGCTGAGGTGGAAGGATCGCTGGAACCCAACAGGTTGAGGCTGCAGTGGCTGCACTCCAGTCTGGGTGACAGAGTGAGACTCCAACTCAAAAAAAAAATGATCTACACTCTTAGCAAATGTCAAGTATACAATAAAGTATTGTTAGCCATAGTCACAATGTTGTACATTAGGCCTCCAGAATGTATTTATCCTGCATAACTGAAATTTTTTTATTTTTTTGAGTTGGAGCCTCACTCTGTCGCCCAGATTGAGTGAGACTCCAATGGCCACTCCCGGCCACCACAGCCTCGACCTGCTGGGCTCCGGCGATCCTTCCGCCTCAGCCTTCCAAGTAGCCGGAACTACAGGCACACACTACATGCCTGGCTGGGATTTTTTGATTTATTGTAGAGATGAGGTCTCACCAAGTTGTCCAGGCAGGTCTCGAACCCACGAGCTCAGGCAATCCACTCACCTCAGCTTCCCAAAGCGCGGGATTACAGGCTGAGCCACCGAGCCCGGCTCATAACTGAAATTTTGTGCCCCTTGACTAACATTTTCCCATTCCCTCTCTCATAGAAAGACAAACATTTTATGTTTTTATTTAAATATGTTTTATGTTCCAGTCAAAAATGATTGAAACAAAAGCCCTCCTCTCTGGGGATCTGGTGTGAGAGGCAGACTACTAAAGTGGAAATCCAGAGTGTACTACAGATCTCAGTCAGATACTCATTTTTTCATCCAGGCATATGGCACTGCTGGGCTTCTGCTCAACCTGAACCCAAATCCTGTTAGCACCTCCCTCTACTCATGCAAACTTGTTCTTCGACAGTGAGTTCAAATGTGACCCTTCATTCTCTTCCAGTGTTAAACACATTGTCCTCAACCTTCCTCCAGACAAAGTCAGCTGTTCTCTTCGCTAAGCTCCCTAAATGCCCAGGACATACCTCTCTATTGTGGCTTATGTCTGCTCGTCTGATTTGACTATGACCCCTGGGAAGACAGGGGCCAACTGCTCCACATCCTTACATAGTCTCTGGTGCTCCGTGGGTACTCAGGAACAGGCACTGGGTTGTGTCGTCTCAAACAGGAGAGACACCGCCTGGCCTGTTATGCACCCTGTGACTGCCCAGTTTACCTGCCCGATTGTCTTTCTAAAATGCTGCTTGGTGAGCCTGCAGCAAGGAATCCTAACAGGAAGCCCTCTTGTGGATGAGCCTGAGATTAACCAGCTCTTCTTTTTGCAAAAAGTAGATAAGGCTTTGTGATTAGACCCACACAGCTTTGGCCTGCTCCCTTCCCCAGGACTGTCCCATCTTTGTGTCTCAACACGGGGTGTCACCCTTGAGATCTGCATCTGTGAGCCTGGCATGTTTCTGGGCTGTGAGACAAACAAAATGTTTTAGCTGCAGGACATATTTATGTGCTCTGGCCAGGGACCTGTGTGTCTGTGATGCTGGGTAAAATTGGAGGTGGGTCAGTCCATGAACCCCTGGATGCATGAAGTGAACCCCTGAGATGCATGATGTGAACCTGTACAGCACATGGAATGCTACATGGTCCAAGCCCAGCCCCACTCAAAATTACGTGTTATAAATCACCTCAGATTAAACCAAAGTAAATGCCAAATGTCAAAAGAGATCCCAATCACTGGACCAATGCACCCTGAAATACAACCTAAATGAGTTCTGATACTTTACCTCGACCCGTCACTGCCTCCTTCAGCTAATGTAGAACATAAATCAAGAAACAGTATTTTTTTCCATTATCTTTTAGGCCTCCATTTCCCTTTTGAAATATCTCATCTTTATTCACCACAGGAAAAAAAAAGCAAAGAAAAAATGGTTAGAAATAATTAAGTTTCAACTTACGCATTCTGGGCATAGCTCACAGTGTAAAGGAAAATCCCATTTTGGGCAGTAAGCGAGTCTAAAGTTTGTCACATGAGTAACTTGTCTCCTAGGAGACCCAAGCGCACATCATTGCCATGAAGACCACCTTGGTAGTCCTCCCTGCTTGAAATGATTAACGTGGATCATCGACTGGGGCTTTTGGGAAGGAAAGGCTATGAATACACATCTGAGCCTTACAGACCATGACAGAAGCAGTGTGTTTGAGGATGGACTTGGGATACAGTGACTTACAGTGGGAATCTCATGGGCTGTGCCCTTAAAATTCTTCATGTACCTGAGAACAGATGAGAACTATCAGCACCAAGGAAAGAGCAGACGACCAGCACCCCAGAGGGACATACCTCCAAAAGCCAGGCTTGGGAAGATGCATCCTGCAAGCCGCCCAGCTATCCTTTTGTCTGCCTTATCTGACCCTCCCCCTTCTCTGAGTGTTTCCAAAGAATACTGGCCATCAGCAAGGGTCTCACCCCAAGGCGGCAGTGCTCCAGAGTTGGCTAGAAGAAAAAGAAAACATACGGTGGTAATAATCTATTATTTTAGCAATTCTGAAATGCACAATACATTATTATTCACTGTGGTCGTGATGCAATGCGATAAATCAGTAAAATTTACTCTTCAGGTCTTAATGAAACTTTATACCCTCTGATCAAATCGCCCCTCTTCCCTTCCCTCCCTCCTCCAGCCTCTGGTCATCATCTTTCTACTCTCTTCTTGAGTTTGACTTTTTTGGATTCCACATTTAAGTGCGATCATATAGTTTTTGTTTTTCTCTGCCTGCCTTATTTCACTTAACATAATGCCCTTCGGTTCTATTCATGTTGTCACAATGGCAGAATTTCCATCTTTTTAAAGGATGCATAGCAGGAGTTTTCAACCCCTGGGCCAGGGAACAGTCTGTAGCCTGCTAAGAACCAGGCTGCACAGTAAGAGGTGACTGACAGGCAAGAGAGTGAAGCTTCATCTGTATTTACAGCTGTTCCCCATCGCTCACATTACTTCCTGAGCTCTGTCTTCTGTCAGATCAGCAGCGTTAGATCACCACAGGAGCGCGAACCCCATTGTGAACTGTGCATGCAAGGGATCGAGGCAGTGCACTCCTTATGAGAATATAATGTCTGATGACCTAAGGTGGAGTTGAGGCGGTGATGCTAGCACTGGGGAGCGGCTGCAAATACAGATGAACATGAGCAGTCAGGTCTGACTGCACAGAGACCAAAGTAAATCAATTACTTGCAGACTCATATCAGAAACCTATCACTGAGTGGCAAGTGAGTTGGTGCACTTCAGTTGCACAGCTGCATTCGGTGCAGGTTTTAAGTCAGAATGCAACACGTATTTTAGTCCACACTATTCTATTTACCACGTCTATCCATGCCTCTTCTTTATGGTGAGTGGTATAATTATTTAATTATATACTACAATGTAATAAAAATGGAAATAAAGTACACAATAAATGTTATGCACGTGACTCATTCCAAAACTATCTCCTCTTCCAATCTATGGAAAAATGGTCTTCCATGAAATCAATCCCTGATGCCAAAAAGTTGGGGATTGCTACTGTATAGTATCCCAATGTGAGTCAATAAGGTGATGGATATGCTAACTACCTTGATTGACTTTTTTCTGCAGTATATACATAGATCAAAACATCACATTGTACCCCCTAAACATACACAATTATTTGTCAATTAGTTTTTCATCTAAATTTCCTGAAACTCATTTTGACATCATAACAGCAAAGGTCATCATCAGAACAGTTCTAATCACATTCATTGCAGCACCTGCTTACTCAGTCTTTTTAGAGCCTGGTACAGGACCAGGTGCTGGGATATTCACCCTTGAGGATGGAGGGACTCCGCCCTCTCCCTCAGCCAGTGACTTTTGTTTTCGGAATTGCCAATGTATGCCACATCTGGCTGTACAGGGAAGATGGGGCAGGTCAAGGAAGTATTGCGAAGACATCTCCCGGTAGGAACAGTGAGATGTACGGTAGAAACATTGACCCATGAGCCACTCCCAGGGCTGGTTCAGTAAAGGCCAGGAGATAAAAAGGAAAGGAAAGAAATGGCTGAAGAGAAAAATATCAGTGAACTGGCTATTCTGTAGTGGACAGGCCTACAATACCCTCTGTAGATTTGGGACAGTTAATGATCAAATTTGATGAACAGTACCAGGAAACATGTTTTCCAATAACTTGCTTTTAGTAATGTGAGTTTGGATGCTGATGGCATTTAAACATCATACATTTAACCCTCTTATAAGTTAGTTAGTTAGTTATATTTTACTTATTTATTTAGTTTGAATTGGAGTCTCACTCTGTCCGTCACCCAGGCTGGAGCAAAGTGGCACACTCACGGCCACCCCAGCGCCAGCCCACTGGGCTCAGGCAATCTTTTTGCCTCAGCCTTCCAAGTAGTCAGAACTGCCAGGTGTGCACTACCACGCCCAGCTAGTTTTTTCAGTTTTTATTGTAGAGATGAGGTCTCGCCAAGTTGCCCCGGCTGGTCTCAAACCCGTAGGCTCAAGCAATCTTCTCACCTCGGCTTCCCAAAGTGCTGGAATTACAGGACTGAGCCACCTTGCCCGGCCAGTTATGTACTAAGTGGAGTTTTATTTCTTCTATTTTCTGTATGTACAGGGTAAGGTTTTTTTGTTTTTTTAGAGATGGGGGTCTCACTATGTTGCCAAGGCTAGTATCAAACTCCTGGCCTTCTAGTAACCCTCGCACTGTGGCCTCAAAAGCTTCCCAGACTCCAGTCAAGCCACCATGCCCAGATGATGCCCTTTGGGAGGTCTGATGCCATCCCATCTGCTGTGGCCCTTTGTGACTTGTCAGCCCCAACCCCACATGCTGGCCAGTTCTCGTGGTGTTTGGTGAGAGCTGAATTCACCTACACAGCCCTGACTTCTCACAAGCCAGTGTGCATGTCGTTGCTTCTCCACCCAGCTTGTAGGCCTTTGCCGGAAAGGTCTGGATGTGACTTCTATTCCTGCACTCCTTTCATTCATTCATCCATTCAAAAAATGTCGTGATACACCAGAGTGTCAAGTTGACATGGGACTGGCAGGCTCCCTGGGAAAGAGACGGCAAAGTGGATGAGCAGGGAATGTAAGGAAACAAAGACAGCAGGCTGGGCTGCACTGAGGTGTTGCCATCTGAGGGAGTCGTCACAGGAGCAGAGTCCCGTGGCAGCCAGACATTCAGAGACAGCTGCCATGAAGGACAGGCCTATAGTGCTGGGAGAGCATGCAGAAAAGACCCAAAGCATCCAGTCTAATGAGAGAGTGAGTGGGAAGTCCAGAGCCAGGTGGGCGGGGATTTTCCAGAACCTGGGACAGGCCAACAGGCAGAGGTTAGTAAGTGAACACGTGGGCAGGCCCAGGCCATGAGAACGGTCAGGGGCTTTGACTCCACTCTCGGTGTGATGCAGGACCCCAAAGGGCATTTAGCAAGGGGATCACTGTGGCATTTGAGTTCCCAGAGGGGGCACTTCTTTGGAAGAAGTTGCAGGAACGCAAGAATGGAACTACTCGAGAAGAGATGGCATGGCTTAACCTGACTGTGTTGAGCTGCGAGAGTTCCAGGCCTCGGTGCAGCTGCAACAAGGCCCAGAGATCAGGTGGATGTTTACAAAGTACATTTCTTCCTGTCACGTACCACGATGCAACAGAACAGGATTTGCCCAAAATGGCTCCTGGAAGTCTATCCTGGGAGATGAGCTCAGGGGAATAAGTGACTTCCAAGAGAAAATACGCAGCATTTGGCAAAATCTGCATGCCTATCTTCTGTCTACCTTTAGCAAT
The DNA here is from genome assembly GCA_027257055.1 of Cephalopachus bancanus. Classification (NCBI taxonomy): domain Eukaryota; kingdom Metazoa; phylum Chordata; class Mammalia; order Primates; family Tarsiidae; genus Cephalopachus; species Cephalopachus bancanus. Next base: position 2,316,656 of record JAPVLO010000194.1, on the reverse strand, counting down.
TATGATGCATCAGTACACAGTGACTCAGAAGAGTCCTGAAGAAAGAGGCCCTTTGATAATTTCCCTTCACTCAAGGTTTCTCAGACATGTTTGACCATGGGGCCGCTTCTCCTATAACATAATACTTATAAATATTCCATAATATACACACTAAGAAATGTCATTACTAGGGGGATATAATGACTCGTACTTGTAGTCCTAGCTACTTGGGAGGTTGAGGTGGGAGGATACATTGAGCCCAAGAGTTTGAGGACAGCCTGGGAAATATAACAAGACCCCGTCTCTAAAAAATAAAAAATAATTTTTGAGACTGTCATAATAGGTTTTCCTAGAGGAATGAGATAGATGGAGGGCTTTTGAAGGAGTAGAACAAATGAAACTGGAATCACTGAAGAAAATAAAACAGCCAAAATGAATGTTCATATAAAATATTGTATGTATAAATAGATTCTTTAGAAAGCATACATTTTCTTTTTTTTTTTTTTTTTGAGTTGGAGTCTCACTCTGTTGCCCAGACTGGAGTGCAGTGGCCGCTCCGGCCACCGCAGCCTCGACCTGCTGGGCTCCAGCGATCCTTCCGCCTCAGCCTTCCAAGTAGCCAGAATTACAGGCATGCGCTACCACACCCGGCTAATTTTTTGGTTTATTGTAGAGATGAGGTCTCGCTGTCCAGGCGGGTCTCGAACCCGCGGGCTCAGGCAATCCACTCACCTCAGCCTCCCAAAGGCGCGGGATTACAGGCTGTGCCACCAAGCCTGGCAGAAACCATACATTTTCAAAGCATGTTCACTCCTGATGTTTTTTATTCCCACAACAACTGTGAGGTAGGTGGTCAAGGATTGCCGTGTAGTTGACATAAAACACAAGTGGGCTCAGCAAAGAGAACTGGCCTGAGCTGATGTAAACCAAAAATAAAATTCTAAGTCCCCAGACAGACTGAATGGATCCCCTCTGAGCTGAGGGAAACCTGAAAATCGAAATTCCAGGCTATCATGAAAAAGAAGGTTGAACACACTTCATTATCGATCCTCCTTCATGGAGTTTTATGTACAACTGACCAGCATTAACATTAAAATAGAGATCATAAGACTGACAAAACAGACTCTGTGGCAAGGAGATACCAAATTTCAACTTGACTCTAGTATAGTGTCACATGACAGATAACAGGCCCTAAAGGGAACAAAAATACTTTACTCCAAAATATGTATCTTTAACAGAATCCTCAAAGCTGTCTCTTGGGGCAATTTGCATCTGTAGAGAACACCTTTTTTTTTGAGTTGGAGTCGCACTCTGTCACCCAGACTGCAGTGCAGTGGTTGCTACCAGCCACCACAACCTCGACCTACTGGGCTCCAGCGATCCTTCCGCCTCAGCCTTCCAAGTAGCTAGAACTACAGGTGCACGCTACCATGCCCGGCTAATTTTTTATTTATGTAGAGATGAGGTCTCACCAAATTGCCCAGGCAGGTCTCAAACCTGCGGGCTCAGGCAATCCACTCACCTCAGTCTCCCAAAGGCACAGGATTACAGGCTGAGCCACCAAGCATGGCTGAGAACACCTTTTAAGATATTTACCACCTGTCCTCTCTGAAGCCCGCTACTTAAAGGCTTCATCTGCATGTCAAGAACCTTAGCTTCCTCATTACCCTTTATCTTAACTTGCATTTCTTTTATTGATTTCAAATTCTTTAGACAGAGCTTAACTCTTTCTACCAACTGACAATCAGAAAATCTTTGAACACATCTATGACGTGCAAGCCCTGTTTTGAGATGGCCCACCTTTCTGGGCCCAACCAATGTAAATGTCACCTATATCAGCTTATGGCTTGCCAGTAACTTCTGTCTCCCTACAATGTATATAACTAAGTTGTAATTCAATCACCTTGGGCATGGATTCTCAGGACCGCTTGGGACTGGGCCTCAGGACTAGGTCACTTACATTTGGCTCAGAATGGGTCTCTATAAATATTTGGAGTTTGGTAGGTTCATCAACAGTAAGGCTCTAGTGAGAGCAAGATGGGACTTGAATCTGATTCTAAACCCAAAGCTCCTTCCACTCCAGCACACACTGCTTCCTCAGGCTCCTGGAACACTTAAGGATCTCTTAGGAACTTGCTAGAAATGACCTTGAACAGATTCTTTGAAGAACTCGGTATTGTGTTTCAAAAAGCAGTACCCAAAACACTAGTTTTGTCACATACTGAAATGCTTTAAAACTGCCTCAGGATCAATGTACCCCTATAGCTAACACTGAACTCAGAGAAAAACTTTTAGTGTTTAAGGCCTACATTAAAATAACTGAAAAATTACATTTCGACAACCTAATATCACACCTCAAGGAGACAGAAAAACACAAACAAACCAAATCCAAAGTTTGTAGAAGAAAAGAAATAACAAAAACCATAACAGAACTAAATGAAATTGAAACAAAAAAATTACAAAGGATCAATGGAACAAAAGCTTGGTCCATTGAAAAGATAAACAAAATGATGACAGAGCACTGCTAGATTAATTAAGAAACAAACAAAGGCTGGGCTCGGTGGCTCAGCCTGTAATCCCGCGCCTTTGGGAGGCTGAGGTGAGTGGATTGCCTGAGCCCGCAGATTCGAGACCCACCTGGGCAGCGAGACCTCATCTCTACAATAATAAAAAAAATCAGTCGGGCATTGTAGCACATGCCTGTAATTCCGGCTACTTGGAAGGCTGAGGCGGAAGGATCGCCGGGGCCCAGCAGGTCAAGGCTGCGGTGGCCAGGAGCAGCCACTGCACTCCAGTCTGGGCAACAGAGTGAGATTCCAACTCAAAAAAAAAAGAAACAAACAAACAAACAAACAAAGAAGATTCACATTAGCTCAATCAAAAATTGAAATGGAGACCTTACAATTGATACTGCATAAATACAAAAGAACATCCAAGAATATTATGAGCAATTCTATGCAAACAAACTAGGCCATCCAGAGAAAATCAATAAATTCTTGGAAACATAAACTGCCCCCATCTTTGACTCAGGAAGAAATAAAAAACCTGAACAGACCAATAAGAAATAGCAAGATTGAATCAGTAATTAAAAGTCCCCCAACAACAATAACAACAAAGCTTAGGACTTGATGAACTCACAGCTAAATTCTACCAAACTTTCCTTTTTTAAAAAAATTTCGGAGGACGGGAACAAGATGGTGACAGCATAGGTGAACTTGTGAGATTCTCCAAACGTGAGTTCCCAAAAAAAGACTCTTACTTCTCTTCCCCCATCCCCCAGCCCACCACCAGCCACGCTGGTGCAAGGCCCAGGGACCTTTGGTCCCACACAAGGGCCAGATATTGCGGCGCCCTGCTGCTGCTGTTCCACTGCGTGCATGGGAGTCTCGGGTCCCAGCCCCCTCCCAGCTCCCTCCCTGGCTACATTGTCTCCAGCTTGGCACCTGGCACCAAGCCACCGGTCACTCAGAGAGGCTCTGGGTGCCCGCCCCTCCTGGCTGAAGTACCCTGTCGGGGGCCCAAGGACCTCTCACCACTCACCGCCTGCCCTTTGGACCTTTGGAGCTCTGGAACTCCGGGTCCACCCTGGCTGAGGCACTCAGCATGAGACTCCAAGCTGGGGGACCCAGACAAGCAGAGAAAAACAGATCTGCATAAACTGCCTCGCCATTCTCCAGGAAGAGACTTCCATTGCCCCACCCACCTATCAACAAACTTTACCTCAGTTCCTAAGGCAACAGTGCGAAACAGGAGACAAAGCCCCACCCCTACGCTGCAAGGAAAAACAAAGGGGAGAGGCTAGAATTGGAGATCAGAGAAGTGACTTTAGTCTGATCACTTATTTTGATTTATGATTTTATCATTGTAACTGTTAGTTTTGATCACGTTTGTTGTTTGCCTTCTGACTTACACTGTTTCTTGATTTTATTGGCCTGTGTCTGTGTAGCTATCAGGACTCTTTAGGGAATCTTTCCTATGTGTCTTTCTTCACTTCTTCCCGGCCTTGTGTCTCTTTCTTACCTGATAGTTGGTATGTATATCTGTTTTCCCTCTCGCTCTTCTCTCTTTCTAATTCCCTATTGACACCCCTTTCCTCCATTATTTTCCTCTTTTATACCCCCCTTTTTAATCTAGGGACCAAGACTACATACTGCTGAATGAACAGATTGTAAGGCAGAGGGAAATAGGTTCCAGTGTGCTCATACACCTGTGCGTGGATGCTAGAATCAGCATATACATTCTGAACCACAGCTTCCTTCTCAATTAAACCTCAAAACTGCAAAAAGTACAGATTGCAGCCTATGCTCCAACCTGAAAAGTGAACAAAGCCAGAAGACCCTCATAAGGAAGAAAAGGATATTGCAGAAGAGAAATAAAAGCAACCCCACCTTCCCTCAAAGACAGAATTAAAGAAGGGGAGGGAAAGGGGGAGAGGGAGAAAAATCTACACAAATGAAGAAAAACCAAAAGAAGAGTATGGGTCTCTCCCAGACCCCTGGAGGGCAGACACTGAGAAAACTGACTTCAGAAGGCAAACAATGAAGAACCCTCAGAATGAAGGGTCTCAAACTACAAACGTAGATATCAAGACAATAATGGAGAGATTAAAAAGAATTGAGGAGACACAAGAAGAAATTAGGAAGGAGCTGATATCTGAGATAATAGTAATAAAGAATACTGCGAATGAAATAAATAACAAACTGATAAGCATGGAAAGCAGAATTACCCAAGCAGAAGAAAGAATCTCAGAGCTTGAGGACCAAAATATAGAAATAACCCAAACTCTTAAAAACACAGAAAATAAGCTCAAAAAGATAGAACAAAACCTTCAAGACATGAGCAATTACCTCAAGAGGCCTAACCTAAGAGTAATTGGACTTCCTGAGGCAGAAAGAGAGACAGAGACCCACTGGAACAAACTTTCCATGAGATCATTCAGGAAAACTTCCCTTACCTAATCAGTGATGCAAAAATTCAAACACAAGAGATTCAGAGAACCCCTACAAGACAACAAATGAGAAGACCAGCTCCTAGACACATAATAGTTCACCTAAACAAAGTAGGCATAAAAGAAAAAATCCTAAAAGCAGCAAGAGAAAAAGGCCAGATCACCTACCATGGAAGACCAATCGGAATAGCAGCAGATTTATCTACAGAAACCCTGCAGGCTAGGAGAGCTTGAAGTCCTATCTTCAAAGTCCTAAAAGATAAACAATTTCAACCAAGAATAACCTACCCGGCCAAGCTAAGCTTCATCAGTGAGGGAGAATTAAAATCTTTCCCAGATATCCAATCCCTAAAAACTTATACTGCCACCAAACCATCTCTACATGAAACAAAACTTAAGAAAGTACTAAACACAGAAGAAAAGGAAAAAAGAACAACATTCTTCACAAGAGTACAGGGAAAAGAATAAAACATACATGAACCAACCCAAAACCAAAAGAAAGACAAAAAAAAAAAAAAAAAACCAGCGGAAGAACAACAACTCTATAAGAGCTCTATGATAGAGATGAACTCTCACATTTCAATAATTAGCCTGAATGTGAATGGACCAAATGCACCACTGAAAAGACATAGAATGGCCAAATGGATAAAATATCACCAGGCAACAATATACTGCCTTCAAGAGACCCATCTCACTAGAAAGGACATACACAGACTCAACGTAAGAGAATGGGAAACAAATTTTCAGGCGAATGGAACACAAAAGGAAGGAGGAGTCGCGATCCTAATTTCAGACAAAATACCATTTAGGCTATCAAAATTTAAAAAAGATACAGAGGATCTCTACATAATGATAAAAGGTTCACTCCATCAACAAGAAATATCTATCCTAAGCATATATGCCCCCAACATAGGTGCACCAACTTTCATAAAGCAACTTCTAGGAAAACTAAAGAAAGATATTGACTCTAACACCATCATAACTGGCGACTTTAATACCCCACTCACAACCCTAGACAGATCATCAGGACAAAAAAATCAGCAAGGAGATCTGGAACCTCAATGAGACTCAAGACCAAATGGACTTAATTGATACCTACAGCACACTCCATCCAAAGACCACAGAATACATATTCTACTCATCACCACATGGAACATATTCTATGATTGACCACATAATTGGACATAAATCAAGCATAAGCAAATTTAAAATTTTGGTAGACCGAAATTCTACCATGCACCTTCTTGTACCACAGTGGAATAAAAATGAACATTGACACCAACAAGGTCTCCCCAAAATCCACAAAGACATGGACACTAAACAGCATGATGCTAAACAACACCTGGGTCAATGATGAAATCAAAACAGAGATCAAAAGATACCTGGAAATAAATGAAAATGAAGAAACATCTTACACCTTGAAGGCTGTATTAAGAGGGGAATTTATATCCCTACAAACACACATGAAGAAAATGGAAGGAACACAAATTAACAGCCTAACAAGCCACCTAAGGAAGCTGGAAAAGCAAGACCACAAAAACCCTAATTTCAGCAGAAGAATCCAGATCACCAAAATAAAAGTCCAAATCCAGGACATAGAAGACAAAAAGATAATACAAAAAAATCAAAGAAACAAAAAGCTGGATCTTCGAAAGGATAAACAAGATTGATGGTCCCCTAGCTAGACTGCCCAAGAAAAAATGAGGAAAAAAACAAATAAGCACAATCAGAAACAAAAATGATGAAGTCACATCTGACCCTGAAGAAATACAAAAGATCATTAGAGACTATGTACACTTGTATGGAAACAAACTTGAAAACCTTAAGGAAATGGAGGACTTTCTGACATCACACAACCTACCTAGGTTGGAACAAGAAGAAATTGAGACTCTAAATAGACCAATAACAATCAAGGAAATCAACTACATAATAAGAAAACTACCTACAAAAAAAAGCCCTGGTCCAGATGGCTTTCCAGCAGAATTCTACAAGACATTTAAGGAGAAGTTGATACCAATCCTCTGAAGGAATTTCAGGCAATTGAAAAATATGGAACTCTCCCCAAATCATTTTACAAAGCCAACATCACATTGATAGCCAAGCCAGGTAAAGATCCAACAAAGAAAGAGAACTATAGGCCAATATCTTTGATGAACATAGATGCTAAAATTCTCAACAAGATCCTAGCAAAACCCGGATTCAACAATACATCTCAAAAATCATTCATCATGACCAAGTAGGCTTCATTCCTGGGATGCAAGACTGGTTCAACATTCGTAAAACCATAAATGTAATTAAATACATCAACAGATGTCAAAACAAAAACCACATGATTATATCATTAGATGCAGAAAAAGCTTTTGATAAAATCCAGCACTCCTTCTTGATAAAAATTCTTGTACATCTAGGCATACGGGGAACATACCTCAAAATAGTAAAAGCCATCTATGAGAAACCCACAGCCAGCATACTCCTAAATGGACAAAAATTGGAACCATTTCCCCTGAAAACTGGAACAAGACAAGGATGCCCACTCACACCCCTCCTGTTCAACATAGTACTGGAAGTCCTGGCTTGAGTAATCAGAGAAGAGAAGGCAATCAGGGGTATCCAAGTAGGAAAAGAGGAAGTCAAGCCATCTCTCTTTGCAGATGATATGATTGTGTACCTTGAAAACCCAAGAGAATCTGTCAAAAACCTCCTTACACTGATAAAGGCCTTTGGCAAAGTCTCAGGATATAAAATAAATGTACAGAAGACAATCGCATTTCTCTACACCAATAATAAACAAACAGAAACCCAAATAAAAAACACAATTCCATTCACAATAGCCACAAAAAAATGAAATACCTTGGCATCTTCCTAACCAGAGACGTGAAAGACCTTTACAATGAAAATTACAAAACACTGCTCAAAGAAATCAAAGATGACACAAACAAGTGTAAAAATATCCCATGCTCATGGATCGGAAGAATCAACATTGTGAAGATGTCCATGTTACCCAAGGCAATCTACAAATTCAATGCAATACCCACCAAATTACCAGCAACATTCTTCTCAGACCTAGAAAAAACAACACAGGAATTCATATGGAAACACAAATGTCCAAGTATAGCCAGAACAATCCTCAACAAAAGAAAACAAAGCAGGTGGTATCACATTACCAGACTTCAAACTTTACTATAAAGCTACAATCATCAAAACAGCTTGGTATTGATATAGGAACAGGCATATAGATCAATGGAATAGAATTGAGATTCCAGAAGCAAAACCCAATTTCTCAACCAATTCATCTTCGACAAAGCCTCCACCACCTACCACTGGGGAGAGGAGAACCTATTCAGCAAATGGTGCTGGGAGAACTCTCTGACCACATGCAGAAGATTGAAACAGGACCCCTATCTATCCCCATGCACAAAGATTAACTCCAAGTGGATCAGAGACTTAAATGTAAAACCTCAAACCATAAGAACCTTAGAAAATGAAGGACATACCCTCATGGAAATTGGAACTGGTATCCAATTCCTGAACAAAACCCGAAACCCACAGGCCATAAGACAGAAGATAGACAAGTGGGACCTCATTAAACTGACAAGCTTCTGCAAAGTCAAAGAAACCATCAAGAGAGCAGGGAGACAGCCCACAGAATGGAAAAAAGTATTTGCCAACACCAGGTCTGACAAAGGCTTAACATCCTAGATCTACAAGGAACTCAAACGAGCTGAAAAGAAAATAACAAACAACCCCATTATAAAATGAGCAAAAGATATGAACAGACACTTCACAAAGGAAGACATCCGAGCAGCCAACAGACACATAAAGAAATGTTCAACCTCACTAATCATCAGGGAGATGCAAATCAAAACCACACTGAGATACCACCTAACTCCAGTCAGAATGGCAATTATCAACAACTCAAAAAATAACAGCTGCTGGAGAGGGTGTGGTGAAAAGGGAACACTTCTACACTGTTGGTGGGAGTGTAAACTAGTGCAACATCTGTGGAAAGCAGTGCGGCGATTCCTAAAAGCTCTAAATATCAACCTCCCATATGACCCCACAATCCCCCTACTGGGAATATATCCTGAAGAACTCAAATCACTCTATAAAAAAGATACCTGCACACGTATGTTTATCGCAGCATTGCTCACAATAGCAAGAAACTGGAAGCAACCATGCCGCCCATCAAAAGAGGACTGGATTAAAAAATGTGGTACACATACACGATGGAATACTACGCAGCCATAAAAAAGAACAAAATCATGAATTTCGCAGCAACCTGGATGGAACTAGAGTCTATAATACTGAGTGACCTCTCACAGAAACAAAGATCTGAGTATCACATGTTCTCACTCATATAATGGGCCTTGAACAGCCAATGTAATACTATAAGAAAATGACTGATGGTACTGGGAAACTATGGGGGGAAGGGAGATGGGATTAACAGTAGCAAATATCTGTCTGGGGACAGGGAAACACCTCTTATCAACAGGGTGCCTGAATGAAACGCAATTGTATACCTAACCCTTAACTGTACCCCACAACATCATAATAAAAAATATTGATAAAAAATTAAATTAAATTAAATTAAATTAAAAATTTCTATTTTAGATTCAAGGGCACACATGTTTATTCATCACATGGACATATTATATAGCGGTGGGGATTGGGTTTCAGGTGGCCCATTCCCCAGACAGTGAACATTATACCCCTTAGGTAGTTTCTGAACCCCAATCCCCCTTCCCTCCCATCTTATTGATATCCCCAGTGTCTATCATTGCCATCTTTGTGAGCATTTAGGTCCCACATATGAGTGAGGACATTAATGAACTGGTACCAATTTTACTGAAGCTATTCCATAAGATTGGAAAGGAGAGAATTCTACCTCACTCATTGTATGAAGCCAGTATTATAAGACAGAACAAGAAAAGAAAACTACAGACCAATATCCCTGAGGAATGTAGAAGCAAAAATCCTCAACAAAATAGTAGCAAACCAAATTCAGTAGCACACAGAAAATAATCCACCACAATCAAGTGGGTTTTATCCTAAGGATGCAAGGGTTGTTTGATATATGCAAGTCAATAGACATAATCCACCATATAAGAAGAATTAAAAAAAACACAAATCATATGATATGTTCAATATATGCAGAAAAAGCATTTGATAAACTCTAACATCCCTTCATAACAAAAACTCTCAGCAAAATAGACATAGAAGGAACAGACCTCAAAATAATAAAAGCCATATTTGACAAATCTACGGACAATGTCATCCTGAATCAAGAAAAGTTGAACACATTCCCCCTAGACAGGGGAAAAAGCCAAGGATGCCCACTTCTGTCACTCCTATTCAACACAGTACTGGAAGTTCCATACAGAGCAATCAGGCAAGAGAAAGAAATAAAGTGTATCTAAACTGGAAAAGAAGAAATCAAACTATCTCTGTATGCAAACAATATAATCTTATACCTAGAGAATCTTAAAGACCCCTCCAAAAGACTCCTGGACTTGATAAGTGAATTCAGTAAAGTTTCAGGATAAAAAATCAACACACACAAATCAGTAGCACTGCTATTCACCAATAATGACCAAGCTGGGAATCAAATCAAGAATTCAATTCCATTTACAATAGCAGTCAAAAACTGAAGTATCTAGGAATATATTAACCAAGGAAGTGAAAGATCTTTACAAGGAGAACTACAAAACACTGATAAAAGAAATTTTAGAGCACACAAGCAAATGGAAAAACATCTCATGTTCATGGATTGGAAGAATCAACACAATCTCTATCAAACTGCCAATATCATTTTTCACAGAATCAGAGAAAACAATCCTGAAATCCACACAGAACTAAAAAAGAGGCAGAATAGCCAAGCAAAAGTACAAAACTAGAGGCATCACATTACCTGACTTCAAATTATACCACTAGGCTGAAGTAACCAAAACAGCATGGTATTAGTACAGGCAGAAAAACGAAACTTGATCCCTATCTCTCACCAAGTACAAAAGTTAACTCAAGATGAATTAAAGACGTAAGCGTCAGACCTGAAATTATAAAAACTCTAGAAGAAAACCAATGAGAAACTTACTGGACATTGGCAAATAATTTATGGTTAAAACCCCAAAAGCAAATGTAACAAAAACACAAATAAATAAGTGGCACTTCATTAAAATAAAAAGCTTCTACACAGTAAAAGAAATAATCTGCATAGTAAATAAGAAACCTACAGAATGGGAGAAGATATGCACAAACTATGCATGTGACAAAGGACTAATATCCAGAATCTACAAAGAACTCAAACATATCAGCAGGAAAAAAATCAAATAACACCATTAAAAAGTGGGTAAATATATGAATAGGCTTCTGTCAAAAGAAGATATACAAATGGCTAACAAATATTTTTTTAAATGTTCAACATCACTCATCATCAGGGAAATGCAAATTAAAATCACAATGAGATACACCTTATACCAGTCAGAATGGAGACTATTAAAAAATCAAAAAACAGCCGGGCTTGGTGACTCAGCCTGTAATCCTGCGCTTTGGGAGGCTGAGGTGAGTGAATTGCCTAAGACTGCGGGTTCGAGACCTGCCTGGGCAACTTGGTGAGACCTCATCTCTACAATAAATTTTAAAAAACTAGCCGGGTGTGTGGTAGCGCGTGCCTGTAGTTCCAGCTACTTGGAAGGCTGAGGCAGGAAGGATCGCCGGAGCCCAGCAGGTCAAGGCTGCAGTGGCCAGGAGTGGACCCTGCACTGCAGTCTGGATGACAGAGTGAGACTCCAACTCAAAAATAAAAAATTTTAAAAAATAGATGTGGGTGTGGATGCAGTAAAAAGGGAATAATTATACAGTGTTAATGGGAATGCAAATTAGCACAACCTCTTTGAAAATCAGTAAGGAGAATTCTCAAAAATTGAAAAGAGATCTACCATTTGAACCAGCAATTCCACTACTACCCAAAGGAATAAAGGTTGTTATACAAAAAAAAAAAAAGACACTTAAACCCGTATGTTCATTGCAATATAATTCACAATTGCAAAGATGTGAATCAACTAATCAGGATAATAAAAAAAGTAATATATAATATACACATATAATATAATATATTATATAGAGAGATGGCATGGTATACTATTCAGTCATAAAAAAAAGGATAAATATTGTCTTTTGCAAGAACTTGGGTGGAATTGAAGACCATCATCCTAAGAGAGCTAACTCAGGAATGGGAAACCAAACGCTGCATGTTCTCACTTACAAGTAGTAGCTAAACTAAGCCTCTGCAAAGGCCTGCATAATGGTATAATGGATATTGGAAACTCAGAAGGGGAGGGTGGGAAGAAATGGAGTGATGAGAAATTATCTATTAGGTACAATGTGCACAAGTCCAAGTGGTGGGTACACATAAAGCCCAGACTTCTTTGCTACTATACAATGTTTCTATGTAGCCAAAAACTATTTGTACCCATTAAGGCTATTGAAAAAAAAATTTTTTTAAAGAATCAAGGTCCCTTTAACCATGACTTGTCCCCCTACCAATCTTCACCCCAATTGCAGAGAGAGCATCTATCTGGAATTTCCTTATCTGACCAAGAAAGTTTCTTTCCAAAAAGAATGCAATTGTCTTAAACTTCCTCCCTAGGAATCTCATCAAATAAATTAACACTTGTACCCCTTAAATTTATATGTATTAAAAAATAATAATAACTGAAAGGACAGACCGAGAGTGGGAAGCCATTTTTCATCTTGTTCTTAAACCTTAATACAATGATGAGAAATGCACACTTTAGGTATAATTAACTTTACTGACTTTGCCTTTTCAGAAACAGACTTCCAGGTATCAGAAGTATCTCGTAGTGGCAATCAAGCTTGCCTAAAGTAAAGGGAATTTACAAGGACTAAGACACCATGCATTGGGCAAGGACTGTCAAAGTCATGAAACTTGTAATTACAAAAGTTATGACCGCTCAGAGGGAGAGAAGGTAGGGATTCGATCTTCCAGTAAATTGGGCACTATCTACAGCAGGGGTCCTCAAACTTTTAAAACAGGGGACCAGTTCACTGTCCTTCAGACCATTGGAGGGGCGGACTATAGTTTAAAAAAAAAAACTATGAACAAATTCCTATGCACACTGCACATATCTTATTTTGAAGTGAAAAAAACAAAACGGGAACAAATACAATATTTAAAATGAAGAACAATTAAAGTTAAATCAACAAACTTACCAGCATTTCAATGGGAACTATGGGCCTGCTTTTGGCTAATGAGATGGTCAATGTCCGGTTCCATATTTGTCACTGCTAGTCGTAACAAGTGATGCAAGTATGCATCAGTTAGTCTAGATCTGGTTGGAGATTTCAGATTTCATTCTGGAAAAAGTCTGTTCACAGACATAAGTGCTGCCAAAGATGGTTGCCATTTTGAGTGCATGGTTCCTGAGATTAGGATATGTCTCAGAGGGGAGAGATGCGTAGAAATTAAGAAGGTTGCTTGACTTGAATGCGTCTTTCAGAGAGTCACAATTCTGCAGTTCATCCAGTTCCATTTGGTAAATTGTATCCATATTTTCAATGTCAATAGAAAATGGGTTATGGAAAAGCTGTATGTCCTGTTCATGGAGATGAAGCTCTTTAAATCTAAATTGGAACTCCTTTTGCAACGTTTCCAGTGAATCCACACATGTTTTGTTTGGGATTGTAACCAATGGTTTTTCTGCTAACAGATTTTGAGTTGTGGGGAGATGGCAGAAGTTTTCCTCCTTCACTTGTTTGATGAGGAGGCCTAATTTTACTTCAAATGCTTTCACATGTGATTGCATATCACAGATGAGCTTCCCCTTTCCTTGAAGTTGCACATTGAGGCTGTTGAGTAGCTCTGTTACATCTCTCAGAAAGGCAGTTACATCTGTCAGAAAGGTAAGGTGCTATTTCCATTCTGCATCACTGAGCTCTGGTACTTCTTTGTTTTTTGAAAGCAGAAAAGCTGTAACCTGTGGAAGTAAGTCATAGAAATGTTTCAAAACTCTCCCTTGACTCAGCCAATGGACTTCTGTGTGGTACAGAACATCTTCATAGGCAACATTTAGCTCAGACAGAAATTCCTGAAATTGTCTGTGGTTAAGTGCATTAGCTCTAATGAAGTTCACACAAGATACCACAATTTTCATAACAGAGTCCCACTTTAGTGATTTACTACACAGCGCTTGTTGGTGGATGAGGCAGTGTATGGCTATTGAGTGAGAATGGTTATGTTTGCCCATCTCTTGGTTAATGCAAGCAATTACTCCTTTCTTAGACCCCACCATGCTAGGAGCACCATCAGTTGTCACACTGACTAGTTTAGCGCAGTCCAGCTACAAACCATTCACAGTTTGGCAAAACTTTTCGTAGATATCCTCTCCTGTAGTTGTTCCTTTGATGCTTTGCAGTGCAGCAAGCTCTTCTGTGACTTTGAAATAGTCATTCGTCCCACGAATAAAAATTAGAAGTTGTGCAGAATCACGAACATCATTGCTTTCGTCGAGTGCCAAGGAAAAATAGGAAAATTTTTTTGTGGAGTTTTGCAAATGCTGATGCAAATTGTCTCCCATTTCTTCAATCCTTCGTGTAATTGTAGGTCCTGAAAGACTCACTGTCCTAAATAAATCGGCCTTCTCTGGACACATCTCTTTGGCAACAGATAGAAGGCATTCTTTAACAAATTCTCCCTCCACAAATGGTCTGCCAGTGCATGCTATTAGCTTGGCAACTTGAAAACTTGCTCGCAGTGATGAACTATTTAGCTGCTTCTGCTTCACAAAAGTATTTTGCTGAGTTGTCAATGTATTTTTCAGTTTTAATATTTTATCTTTTCTCACTTCTCCGACCAAACAATCATATTTGTCTTTATGCTGAGTTTGATAGTGTCGATGCAAATTGTATTCTTCAAACACAGACACTATATTCTGGCATATCAAACACTCAGCTCTTTCCTTGTACTGCATGAAAAAGTAATAGAGTCCACTGTTCTTTGAATATTCTACACTCCGCGTCAATTTTTCTCTTTCTTGACATCATTGTTTCCTAGGGATTCCAAATTGCTATTAGTAATATATATATATATATATTGGTTTATATATTAGTAATATATATATATATATATAGGTTTTGTAGCGTTATGTGTGTGTATATATATACACACACACACACACACACACACACACACACACAGCGCTACAAAACCAATATACCAGCAATAACTTTGCCCACCCAGAGACATACAGACTGCACTCTGCACTGCCCATCAATGCAGTCTGATCAGTGTCCATCAATGCAGCCTTACCAGTCCACATCATTTCAGCCTCACCAGTGCCCATGCTGGTGGAACTCCGCTTTTACCTCAGGCTCACACTGGTGCGGTGCAGGAACCGGCACGATTACAGAGCCGGTTCCTCCACCACGTTTCCAGTTCACACTACCCTGTGTGAACTGCACTGCGATCTGTGAACTTGGGTAAGAAGACCCATGCAATCAGATTCCACTGCAGGAAAAAAGAAGGCACGTATGCCTTTTTTCTTCTGAATCTAATGCAAGTTCAGACATACAAACATATGGCTGAACTCACACTGCTCAGAGATCGCAACAGTGTGAACCGGGGCTTACACATCACACAACATACAACATCATACACAACTGAATAGCAATCAGAATACAAATGCACTCACTGCCAATTAAATTGGATTTCCTACTCCTCGGCTGTCTGCAGAGCAGGATTAAGTTCCCATGGGGCCCTAGGTAGGTTACCAGTTTGGGGCCCCCATGCAATAACACTGAGCACTGACCATTTGCATTAACACTGAGCACTGACCATTTGCATTAACACTGAGCACTGACCATTTGCATTAACACTGACTGCTGACCATTTGCAATAACACTGACCACTGACCATTTGCATTAACACTGAGCACTTACAATTATTATTACCACTGAGCACTGACTATTTGCATTACCTCTGAGCGCTGACCATTTGCATTACCTCTGAGCACTGACCATTTGCATTAGCACTGAGTGCTGACTATCTGCATTATCACTGTGATGCAACCCCCCTAGAAACCACCCCCAACCAACTAACCAACTTCAAAAAAAAAAGGCTCTCCTAACTTCAAAAAAAAAGGTTCTCCTAACTTCAAAAAAAAAAGGTTCTCCTAACTTCAAAAAAAAGGTGTCCCCTATCTGCAAAAAAAAAAAAAATAGACCTCCTAACTTCAGGGAAAAAAAGGCCCCCCTTAACCGCAAAAAAAAAGGCCCTACTAAGTGCAAAAATTTTTTTAAAAAATAGACCTCCTAACTTCAAAAAAAAAAAATCCTAACTTGTTCTTAACTCAGTCCTCAGGCAGCAGCAGGCTCTGCACAGGCAAGCCCGTGACTCGGCCCGATCACACCCAAGACTGAGAGGAGGAATAGAGAGATAGAGAGAAGGAGGGGAGTCGGAGAGTGCGACGCACATTCCACACATGCGCACTGCGGGCCGACGAGTTGCCTGCTAGGCAGGACAGGCAGTGGCAGCAAAAACACTCGGTGGGCCAGATAAATGTCCTTGCTGGGCCGCATGTGGCCCACAGGCCGTAGTTTGAGGACCCCTGATCTACAGTGAAGCCAAGGATTCCATGAAGCTACCCACTGGGAATGCCTAGGAGATAAGGGGAGTTGCATCCTCCATTAGCTTTGAGGAATGTCGTTCAGGAAGGTGCAGGAGAATTAGAATCCTTGTCATACCTTCTCTAGGGGCTATGATAATGTGGGTGGACATTAGTGTGTCTCTGTGTCACAGGTTCTCCAAGACATCCACAGGTGTTCAATAAGGAAGTCAAAGCAGTCACGGCAGTCACGTGCAACATCTCCAAGAAAAGGATTTAAGCCAGGACTCTGGGGGGCTACGACGCCACACTCGTCTAGAATGTAGGCCCACTCCCTGTCTGTGAGGGTGAACTTTTCTTAATAAATCTTTTCTTCTCTCACCTCTGTGTGTTGCAATTCTTTGTATTTACTCGGATCTCTGGGTTGCCAGTGTGCACCTCCAGTTTGCCGGCTCCGGCTGTGCTGCACCTCCCTGCGCTTCTCCCTCTCCATCCATCCACCCTCATCCTATCTGGGCCCTAACAATAACCAGGAAGGATCCTCAGACACAGAGAAGGGACTGAGAGTCCTCACCAAGCCCACACAGACTTTCCCTCTATTCCTCTGAGGAAAGCTCCAAGAAATGACCTGGGGATGTAATCTGCAGAATAAAACAAACTTTCTTCTTGTGTGGCTTCCCCCTCACCTTTCCATAACAACTTCCTTCCATCTGTTGGGTACATTCAATCTCCCTAATCATTTACTGCCCCTCAAAAGAATTGTCTACAGTCCCCATCTAACCTATGAATAAGAGTTTACAAACTCCTATACTCCACTGGGTTATTGGATGTTCACTGTATGATTTTCTCCTGTGCACATTAACAAACGTGTATGCCCAATAGAATATTACGCAACCATAAAGGAGGACAAATACATGGACTTTCACAGCAACTTGGATGGATTTAGAGTCTATCATACTCAGTGGTCTATCACAGAAACAAAGAACGGAGTACCATATGTTCTCACTCATAAGCGGACATTGAACAATTATAATACTATAAGAAAGCATTTGGCAGTAATGGGAAACTGTCAAGGGAGAAGGGTTGGATTGGCAGTTGAGGGAAACTGTGAGGGGAGGGAGGGCCATACCTCATCAACAAGGGTACTGTATAATCAATGTTTGTATACCTAACCCTGAATTGTACTCCACATCTGTATAATAAAAATAATAATAATAAAAAAAATAAATTTTTTTAAAGCAGGCAAAAGACATGAATAGATGCTTCTCAGAAGAAGATATGCGGGCAGCCTACAGACACATGAAAAAGTGCTCAGCATCACTCATCATCAGAGAAAAGCAAATCAAAACCACATTGAGATACCACCTAATCCCAGTAAGAATGGTCATAATTAATAAAACAAACAACAACAGATGCTGGCAAGGATGTGGAGAAAAAAGAATGCTTCTACACTACCGGTGAGAATGCAAACTAGTGCAACCTTTCTGGAAGACATTGTGGCAATTCCCGAAAGAACTAGAAAATGACCTTCCATATGACCCAGCAATTCCCCTGTTGGGAATATACCTGGAAGAACGCAAATCATTCTACAAAAAAGATTCCTGCACATGTATGTTTGTTGCAGCTCTATTCACAATGGCAAAAACGTGGGAACAACCAGGCTGCCCATCGAAGCTGAACTGGATTTAAAAAATGTGGTACATACACACAATGGAATATTATGCAGCCATAAAGGAGGACAAACATATGGACTTCGCAGCAACTTAAATGGATTTAGAGTGGATCATATTCTGTGATCTATCACAGAAACAAAGAACAGAGTACAATATGTTCTCACTCATAAACGGATTTGAACAATTATAATACTATAAGAAAGAGATTGGCAGTAGTGGGAAACTGCCAGGAGAGGTGGGGAGATTGGTAGGTAAGGGAAACTGTCAGAGAAGGGGGGGCACATCTCATCAACAAGGGTACCTACATAATCAATGTTTGTATACCTAACCCTGAATTGTACCGCATATCTTTAAAATAAAAAAAAGAAAAACAACAACAAAGAACAAATGTGTATGCCTTTTTGCCCACTAATCTGCCTTTTGACAGTTGGCTTTCAGCAAACCTTCCATGAAGTTGAATCTTCAGTGAACTGTTTCCCCTTGTCCTTACACTGGAACATAATTCCTCAATAAAATGGCATCCTCAGCCGGGCTCAGTGGCTCAGCCTGTAATCCTGCGCTTTGGGAGGCCGAGGCCAGTGGATTGCCTGAGCCTGCGGTTTCAAGACACCCCCCCACCCGCAACTTGGCGAGACCTCTCTACAATAAATCAAAAACTAGACGGGCGAGGTAGCGCGCACCTGTAGTTCCGGCTCCTTGGAAGGCTGAGGCAGAAGAATCGCAGGAGCCCAGCGGGTCGAGGCTGTGGGGACTCGGAGCATGCCACTGCACTCCACTCTGGGCGACGGAGTGAGACTCCAACTCAAAAAATAAAAATAAAAAGAACAATGAAGCATCCCCAGCCACATCTTATCCAGAAATAGCTGGTGACCAGACATGACTTGCCGTCTGTTGTTGCAACTAGACAGTTCCAAATGAAATGTCTGGGAATGGTTGGCCTGTAGTGAATTAGCCCCAAATTGAATCCCCTTGAAATTCAGAGGGCTCCAGGTTGGAAAAGAACTTATCAAGCACCTGAATAAGTAAAACAAAGCTATTTTGATACTTTTGTATACAGATTCTAAATGGAAATGCATACACACAATGAGATAACTTGATAAAGGCAACAAAAATAAACATCACCTTTAACTCAGAGGGTGGATATGGTGTTTTAGGAACTGAGGGTGTAAAATCTACATCTCAGAAAGGGCATTGTGCAATAAAAAGCACTTAATTTCAGGCAAAAATCCCATGATCTGTTTCACAGCCTCATTCCACCCACCTTGTTGGCTGTTGAACTTTTTTGCTCCGAACAAGTCCACAGTTCACTGTTCTTCTGTTTATTATCTTAATTGTTACTTTCCATCTCTTCTCGTTTTTCATCAAATTGTGGAGACCTTTAAATGCATATGGATCTATATAAGTTACTTTAAACCTGCATTTTTGTTACATGCTTTGGAATAACATAGTTTCATCCAATCCTTGTAACTGAACTCTTTCTGCTCATTCACTTACCCCTGAAACGGTCCTTGTTCTTATGAGCCTTTGGTTCTTCCACCTCACTTCTTCTCTGGAACTTGAAGATAACCACAGTAGTCCTGTATTTGTGTGTCCTTTGTGAAAAGCATTCCTAGCTGATGAATTGACATGTACCACAATAGATGCTGTGATATCACAAACACATTCAGATGGGGGGAAAACATTTGCAAGCAGCAAATGTGGGAGATAAGCAATTAAAGAATGAAGTCCAACCTGGGAAAAATTGAACACAAATGAAAAAATTCACAATTCTGAGCTTCCTGGGGCTCACGAAGCATACAGGTTCCAGTCTGAGGGTGCTGGTGGGAGGCAGTGGAAAGGCAAACAATCTCTGGTCACCCTCACTCCCACCCTCGGTACTGTCCGGTTGTGTGTGCATTATACATCACAGCAGTGACAGTGGAAAGGACAGGAAGGAACATTTGATTTGAAAGAGCATATGCTGCCCTTTCCCTAAGTGGGTCTCTCCCAGTGCGCAGAGTGGCAAACCACAGGGTGGGTAGCTGAGTTTCCTTCACAGAGCAGACAAGTAGATCCCGCTGCCCATACAGCTGCCCCATTACCTAGAGCCGGTAGTTTCGAACTCACCTTGACTCTGTTAACTTGAAAGGAAACCAAAAGCATTTCACCCCAAAATATAGATATTTGACACTTTTTGAAACGGCTATTTAAAAAATCTTCATTGGTGAAATAAACAGCCAGGCTTTCTCTGAAGCCTTTCCCTCGTCTGGACCTGAAAGCATGGCCTCCACCACAGACCACCCCCATTCTTGTTGAGGGCGGCTCTGCGGTTGCCTGAGATGTTTCTGTCTGTGTGATAAGACTGCCTGTGCTTGCTATGCTCGCCTCCTACTCTTGCCCGGTACTGGTGTTGCCACCTCTTAGCAGGGCTCAGAGAAACTCTGACTAGGGCCATTGTTCTTAGGCACTTTCATTTACCCTGAAAACAATTTACTCCTACAATCCCATCTCCCCCCTCCACAATGAAAAGAATATTTAAATGACAACCATCTTGCCTTTCTTTGGGCATCTACATTTTGTCTGACTCTCATGCATACATGTGCATGCTAACAAATGTGCATGCCTTTTTTCCTTGTAATCTAGTATCAGTTTGTTTTATAGACTCAAATTATGAAAACGTTAGGGAGAAAATTTAGACTTCCTAACAATCACAACTGTCACAACGACTATGACGCTAACATTTTCTGCATCATAAAATCCATGTGAAAGTTTTTGGCCGGCACGTATTTAGCACTTGCTCGAGTGAACAACGTGAACCTCAACCCAGCGGATACTGTCTCCAGCAGCATCAGAAAAGGTATTGGAGGGTTACAATGAAAACCTGTATCAGACTGAGGGTTCATAATGCTTGCACTGGCAACCTTCGGTGCAATGAGAGTGCTAGATAATAATCAAGGGCTAAATTAAATTTATGTAGCAGAAAATCAGGTGAAATGGCCACATCATTTACAACAGCAGCTTCTAGAAACCTGCTCTTCCATTGTTTGGGATCCTGTGCTCCAGTGCTCACCTGGTGTGCCAACGGTCTCTTTCACAGCTGTGGGAAACGCTGAGTTCCTTCTATGTCCCTCACACGTTCATTGCCATAGTAACTAATGCACTTTAATGAGAGCACAGCACAGGGAGACTGAAATGACGTAATAAAAGTAAAAGGGATAAAGTGTTATTAGGTTGAAAGAATACAAAACGAAGATTATGCTACATAAAGTGTTATTGATTTTATTAATATAGATTTACAAAGATATGCCAAATTCACATTTGAGCTGCCCATGAATAATGCCAACAGTAAACTACATCCTACTGATAAGACATTACTTGTATTTTTTTCTTCAGGATCCAATTTTCCAAATTAATAACCATTTTTATTAATTTTCTTGGATGAGGCACCTAAAAACTGGAAATATTTCCTGCATTCGGTCCCCATTTATTTTCCATGAACAGACTTAAAATGAAGTCAGACATAATTCTAATATTATTCTGTGATCAAATCAATCTGTCAGGCAGGGTTAGAGTTTGGGGTAATTTGTTTTTCCCTAACTTGTCTGCAAGCTTTAAAGGGAGGCATTTTTTTTAAGTTTACAAAACACCAGAACACTTTATTTTTAAGAAAAAGGTACAATTTCTCATTTTCTATTCTTAGCATAAATTTTAATTCTATCCAGTGGAACCAAAACCTCCTGCGCCCCTTTCAGTGTCATCTAAAACTTGGACTTCTTCTATTGCTGGATGAAAAATCCGTTCACAAATGAGCTGTGCCGTTCGATCGCCCTTTTTGACTTCAAACCCTTCTTTGCCAAAATTAAACAGTACAACAGCAACATTTCCTCTATAACCTTCACCTGTGACACCAGCTCCCCCACCTATAAAGTGTTTTGCCGCCAAGCCAGAACGTGGAGCTACCCTTCGGAACACCCAGAAGGAAGAGCGATCGGAACGTCCGTCTGCACAAGAGCTTTCGCCACAGGTGGTACCGTATCCTCACAGGCCCCGTACAGCCCGCAGCCCGCGGCCCGCGCGGACCCCCGCGTTCCGGCCGAGGCGTGCGCCGAGGGCTGGGCAGAGCGGAGCTGCACGCCGCCCTTCTCCGCAGGCCGGGCCGCTGGCTGGGGGAAATGGCAGGGGTCTCTCCAGAGCAGGGCGGGGCCGAGACAGAAGACCAGCCGAGGGAAGAAGAGCGCAAGCGGAGGCGGGAGGCGATTTGCAAGTGCGGCATAAAGGAGTCATAAAAATCAGGTTCCACATGATAAAGAGCGGAAAGGCGAGCAAGGAGCCGCAGGTAGGCTCCCTGAAGGGGGATGAAAAGCCACGACGCAAACAGGAGGAGGGGAGGATGAGAGTAGTCAGAGCCCTCCAAAGGCCACGCTGAGTCACGGTCGGTGCCTCGGCATCACTCCCAGGACCTGCCACCTGATGAGCGTCTCCCCAGGTGCCCCGGGAGCACACAAGGGAGCTGACAGGCGCCCTGCGCTCCGCAGGGGTGACAGCGCGTTCTTTTCATGCTGACGCTGTGTTCAGGGTCTTGACAGAGAGACTTGTCAGTGCACCCTCTTCCCACATTTTCATCCAGAGTTAATGGCAAAATGCTGCTTAGAAATGATGAAGAAAGAGCAGGCCGGGCTCGGTGGCTCAGCCTGTAATCCCAGCACTGCGGGAGGCCGAGGCGAGTAGACTGCCTGAGCCCGCGGGTTCGAGAACCGCCTGGGCAACTTGGCGAGACCTCGTCTCTACCGTACA
This sequence comes from Cephalopachus bancanus, assembly GCA_027257055.1. Lineage (NCBI taxonomy): Eukaryota > Metazoa > Chordata > Mammalia > Primates > Tarsiidae > Cephalopachus > Cephalopachus bancanus. The sequence continues at coordinate 2,293,665 of JAPVLO010000194.1, read as the reverse complement.
TCAAAAATGAGCCGGGCGTAGCAGCGCGTGCCTGTAGTTCCGGTTACTTTAAAGGCTGAGGCGGAAGGATCGCTGGAGCCCAGCAGAGAGCAAGTGAATCTCTCATTGTCTTCTTCACTCCTCCTGCCATCACCACCAAAGCAAGGTCTATCTATGGAAAAGCAATAGACCTTACTTGCTGAATATTTGTAATATGCCAGGAGCAATGTCAAGCCTTCACATTGTCTTACTTATCCTCACAGTGACCTTATGAAGAAGGTGTTACAGGTCCTGATTTTCAAATGAAGAGGCCAAAGGACCTGATCTCTCTGGGTTTTAGCCGCCATACCCAACGCCTCCCACATACATCCCAACCTTACAGGTTGCAGTGGCCTTGACACTGGAATAGCATGGCATGGGGAAAGTGCTAGCGAGTAGAAAACCCAACTGCCCTAACCCTAAGCATGTTATTGAACCCACCAAGCCTAAATATCATCATCTGTAAATGGGAAACCTTGCATCCACCAAGCTGAGTAAATTGCAATAAGGATCAGATGAAATATTCTGGAAAAGCACTCAGCACATATGAGCTCCACAGAGGCTCCTGTCTTGATGCGAAGACAGTCTCCCCTTTCTCAGCACTGGCCTGTGGCTGCTGAACCCTGCTCCAAGTCCACATAACACGCTCTTGACAAGCCCCCTCTAGCCACAGCCCAAATCTGCTCAGCATCCTCATGGCAAGTCTCCTGCCCAAGGCCTTGTGCTCCTTAGGCTTCTGACGTATTGGCGTGGAGTCCTGCTCATCAGTCCAACAGTGCAGATGCTTCCTTAGGTTTTGTCTCTGTGTCATCGGTTCCCTATTCATCTAAAATGGTGAATTTAGAATTTCACACCTGGAGAAGCAGACCTTGAAGGCCAAGCCCAGGCCTGCTGCCATAGATCTTCTGGATGTTGAACCCAAGAATCGGAATCATTAGGTTCCCCAAATGAGTCATCGATTCATTAAAGCACAGGAAATCCACATTGACCTTTAAAACAAGAAGCTGGGATTTAATCCCCAATGTCAGATGTTAAAGAATAGCAATTCCTGGAGATGTCCTTGTTATGCAGATGTTTTACTGTGATTTTAAGTATCATAACTATAATAATGTAAATTACATGAACAAATAACAATAGTGATGCTTTTTGTTGTAGTAGCGAGTTAGAAAATAAACAGAAAGCAGGCTGAACGTGGAAGTTTCCAGATAATAGGATCAGCTAAGAAATTCAATCAAATGTTTCTCAATACTCTCCTACAGAGGGAAAGAGAGAGAGAGAAATTGCTGTACAATTCTGTTTTCTAAAATGTCTAACACAGAGTACCATGTGGCCCTGGGTGTATAGCAGATCATCTCATAAGAGACAGAAAACTTACATTAAAGTTGACGGACTTCAGAGCCACCAAATAAGTGGAGTTTCCCTCCATGCAAGACGACTTGCTCAACACACCTGAGTTCGTTATTTCTTCCACTTTTTATTATAAAAATATTTAACTACACAAAAGAGTTGGAAAGTAAGTATAATGAACACCAAAGTACTCTTCATCTGTGTTCAGTCCATGTTCACATCCTGCATGGCTGCTTTATCTCAAACACATGTGCATTTGTTGTGTGTGCTCAGAACCACATGAAATTATGTTGCAGGTGTTGCAACACTTGAGTTCCAAATATTTCTTAGCATACAAGAGTAAGGTAATAGTCTAAAATTATATAATACACATTTCATTTTCAAATGATATTTAAAATGTATAGTTATTTTTTTCCTTTTAATCCTCCAGAAGTGTTCAACCAGAATTCATGCACTGCATCCTAACCCTCTTCGGTCTTCTTACAACCCAGAGCCTAGCACAGTCTCCCATTACATCATGCCATGGATTTTTCTGAAGAGACTAGAGCAGTTCCACATTCCAGATTTGCCTGACTGATTTCTCATGGTGCATGTAAGATGTTCCTGTATCTGCTATTTTTCCTGTAAGATCTAAATTATGTCTAGAGACAATATTTCCAGATTAAACCTTCAGAGAAAAATACCACTCAGGTGATGTGGGGCACTTCCTATGAGAAAGTAACAGCAGGTTTTCCCACCAAAGGTAGTGCCAAATATCTGGGGTAAGGTGCTGACTGCTTAATCTCTTAATTTCAAAATTACATTGTCCTCTTTGAAATCGGTAAGGAGGCCGGGCTCAGCCTGTAACCCCAGCACTCTAGGAGGCCAAGGCGAGTGGATTGCCTGAGCCTGCAGGTTCAAGGCCTGCCTGGGCAACTTGGCGAGACCTCATCTCTACAATAAATCAAAAATTAGCCAGGCGTGGTAGCGTGCACCTGTAGTTCCAGCTACTTGAAAGGCTGAGGCAGAAGGATAGCCGGAGCCCAGCAGATCGAGGCTGCGGTGGCTGGGAGCGTGCCTCTGCACTTCAGTCTGGGTGACAGAGTGAGACTCCAACTCAAAAAAAAAAAAAGAGAAAGAAATTGCTAAGGAATTGGAGGAGTGATGCTTTGTCACTATGTAAATATTCTGTTCCCAAAAAATCTTTCAATGAACAATTTCAACCTTCATTGATAATTCTTACCAAAATCAGGTATTAATTTGGGCTTAGAAAATAGTCATTTTCACATTCTGCTATTCTTAGTTCACTAATTAGGTGACAGTATTTTATTTTTAAAGAGTTTTCTTTATTTTCTTTTTTTGTAATACCACACTGAATTCATGAATTTTTATTCATTAAGTGTGTTTCAGTTATTATGGCTGTGTAAAAAATTATCTCAGTGGATAAACAATATGTGAGATAGACACACAAGGGAATATTATTCCGCCTTAAAAAGGAAGGAAATTCTGACACATGCTACGACATAGATGAACTTTAAGGACATAATGTTAAGTGAAAGAAGCCAGTCATAAAAGGATAAATACTGTGTAATTCCATTTCTATGAGGTCCCTAGAGGAGTCAAATTCAGAGACAGAAAGTAAAATGGTGGTCACCAGGGGCTGGAGGGAGGAGAAACAGGGATTTAGTGCTTAACGGGTGTAGAGTTTCAGTTTTGCAAGATGAAGAGCTCTGGAGATGGACGGTGGTGACTGGTTATACAGCTACGGGAATGCATTTAATGCCACTGAACTGTACATTAGCAAATTAAGATGTTCAAGTTCATGTATATTTTCATAAATAATAGATTTATATAACACAATTTTAGAAAATAAAAAGATAAATAAATAAAATCATTTCAAAAAGTAGTGGCATAAAACTACCACTTCTTGAACTCACTGATATTGTGGGTCAGAATTTGAACAGAGAACATCAGGGGTGGCCACCTGTGCCTGTCCCAGCCTTCAGCCAGAAGCTTTGAAGGACAGGGGCAGGAGTGACCTGAGTTGACACTGGGGTGGCTGGGGCCTCCGTTCCTCCTCTATGATCCTTGCTGTGTAGTCTCTCCAGATGTGCTCATTTGGGTTGCCTTACAGTGTGGGTGTCAAGGGCAAGAGAGAGAGAGAAACAGGCAAGTTTTATCCTTTTGTTGTTGACCTAGCCACAGAAGTCATATAAGCATCTCTCTAGGCTGAAGTAGTCACAGCACAGATCTGGATTCAAGGAAGAAACATAGAACTTCATCTCAGCAGGAGGACTTTTAGTCACATTCTACTAAGAGCACAGAACACATGGGATCTCAGGCTCACACATGCACACACACATGCGTACACATGCACACACATACACACACACATGCATGCACAGACGTCATAAAAAATATCTGCCGGCCATAAGTTAAAACTACCAATTGCATTCATTGTTCTCTGTGTTGCTAAATTGCCCCAAATCCTGTATCATCTGGACATCACTTGGAGTCTCGGGTTAGATTTACTTGCTTCTGTTTGTGTTCAGTATTGGGTTTATTTCATTCTCTCTGATTCAATTTTTTGGAGATTTTGTATATGTATGAACATATAGACATGCACACACACACACACATCCCTAGTTCAAAAGCCAAATTTATCTTAAAACACATTCTCAAGCCGGGCTCGGTGGCTCAGCCTGTAATCCTGCGCCTTTGGGAGACTGAGGTGAGTGAATTGCCTGAGCCTGCAGGTTCGAGACCCACCTGGGCAGCAAGACCTCATCTCTACAATAAATCAAAAAATCAGCCGGGCGTGGTAGTACATGCCTGTAATTCCAGCTACTTGGAAGGCTGAGGCAGAAGGATCACTGGAGCCCATCAGGTCAAGGCTGCGGTGGCCGGGAGCAGCCACTGCACTCCAGTCTGGGCGACAGAGTGAGACTCCAACTCAAAAAAAAAAAAAAATTCTGAGACATCTCTCTCCCACTCCTGCCCCTATCATCTCCACTTGTCACAATCCAAAGCCAACCATTCTCTTGTATGTCTTATTACTTTCTCATGGTCTCTACTCATTTCTGCACAAGCAATAGTGAGATCACACAGTGCACTGTTCTTACGTTTTGCCATGACCAGGAGGAATGCACAACCCAGGTTCACATGATGGAGGAGCCCTGGCCAGCATGGTCTCTGAGTGACTCTGCACTCACCTTATGTTGCGCTCAGCCATGAGGCTTCGGAGACTGTCCCTGCAGCAGGGTTCGTCTCACCCTGACCTTTGCCAATCCCCACTGCCTTTGAGAGTACCTTGGAGAAGCAGCCTTCATGTTCATTCATCTTCATTTTCTCTCCACTACCTTTTACTTACAAGTAAGCACTAAGCATCATGATCAAGAATAGGAATGCCACACCAACTAACTCAAGGATTCACGGGAGTCTCTTTATGTGGTCAGTGAAATGCATATTATTCACTTTCCCTTTCAGTGTGCATCATAAATTCCTTATGTGAGTCTGAGTAAGTGAGAAGCTAGCGGGCTCTGCTGAGGTGCAAGGTTTAAGGGCATGTTTGCAAAGTGTAATCCAGAAATTGGGAAGCAGTGGCCACAGCCACACAGCGCTCTCCACACCCTCCTCTCTTTCAGTGCAAGACTGACCACATGCTGGGTGCCAGCTCCGTCACAGCCACTCAGCTTTCTGCCAGCAGCAGGACAGTGCCTCTGGCCCCTGCAGCTGTCCACATCCACTGAACTGCAGGAGCTGGTCACTGTCTTGGTCCTTGGTAGCAAGGGCATCTGGGAAATGTCTCTCTCTGCGTGTCGGCTTACCTTTCCCACTTCTCACGCTGGGAAGACGGCGAAATGAGGCCGAAGGTGCCAATCAACCCACTGTGTAGACAGTCAACTCACATTCTGGGGCTTCTCCCCGTTGCTATGACCACAGCTGTTCTTCTAGCCTTGGCTCCTCACCATGTCCAGAGTCAAGTTTCGTGTCTGCGCATCTGTTGGGTGCTCTGACTCTCTTTCCTGTCTCGACCCCCATCCTTTGCTAACAAGTCCTCAGGCAGCTGCTGCTCCAGACCTCTCCCGGAATGTCTCACTGACTCCGCTGGAATGCTCACCAGCTCAGAGCTCCGTAGGCCAAGAGCTCAACAGGCCTCATGACCCAGCAAGGTGACCCTTTTCCCGGCACCACGTGCGTTTCTCCAGTTGCAGAGGCGGGAACCCAGATTTAACGTGGGATTTCTTCTTCCCCCTCACGGCCAAGCCCTGGGATGGCCTCTTCTGTCCACCCCCTCCCCACGAGCGGCTGAAGCCATTCCACCCGCGGCACCGGCGCCCTCTCACGTGGTCTCCACATCGAAGCCGGCGTCTGACAGGCGGAGCTGGACGCTCTCACTCTCAAGACCGCCCTCCTCCACCTCACAGCACCCTCCCCGCGGCCCCTCCGCGCCGCGACCCGGCCCTCTGGCCCCCGAGCCACCTCCTGCGTCTCTTCCCGCACCCGCCTCTCGCCGCGCTACGCGATCTTCCCGGCGGCCCCGCTCGGCCCTGCTCGCGCCCCGGCCTGCGTGCCGGGAACCGGCCTCTCGGGCGGGCCGAGCCAGAGGCGGGCCTGTGCCGCCTTCGCGGGGTCGGGTCCCCTCCCCTCTGCCGCCTGGGGAGCGGGCCTGTCGACAGGCCCCGCCCGCAGAAGCCGCTGCCTCCGGGGGCCGGGCCCCGCCTCTCCCCCGCCGCCCCGCGTTCCAGACCCCGCCGCCGCCCGCCCGCCCGGCCTCCCGCGGGCCGCCGCTCCGGGCCGGGGGGCTCGCGCGCGCTGGCGGGCCGCTCCCCGGCGCCTCCGCTCCTGGGTCTCCGGCGTGGCGGACTCGACGCCGGGGATTTTCCGCCTCCGCTCTGGCGGCCAGACCCCCGCTCCGTCCTGAGTCCCGCTCCAAACAACCTCTTCCGCACGCCTTTTCCTTATCCCCTCAGCAGGGCTTGGCTCTTCCCGTCTTTGGGGGTCCCTCGGCACTATGCTGACCCCCACCCCCCACCCCGGGAGACTAGGGAACTCCGCCCCGGTGCTGGCCTCTCCGCATCTGAATTGACAGACAAGAGAGGGCAGGTGGGGTGTCTTGACAAACTCCTGTGCTCCCTGGAGCCACTTAACAAAAACGAAAGGTCATTCTTTTAAGTATCCTAAAAGAGCTGGGTGTGGTGGCTCATGCCTGTAATCCCAACACTTTGGGAGGCCGAGGCAGGATTGTTTGAGCCCAGGAGTTCGAGACCAGCCTAGATGCCATAGTGAGGCATTTTCTCTGCAAAAATTAAAAAAATAAACTAACTGGGCATAACGGTGCATGCCTGTAATCTCAGCTACTCGGGAGGCTGTGGCAGGACTACTTGAGCCCAGGAGTTGGAGGCTGCGGTGAGCTGTGATCATGCCACTGCACTCTAGCCTGGGTGACAGAGTGAGGCCTCAACTCAAAAATTTAAAAAATTAAAAAATATATACATATATACATACAGTCTCCTAAAAGGCAAGGAAATCCATCTTCTGCATACCAAAGAAGAAAAGATGTGTGGACAAAGACACACAATTTCTTACAGCCTTTGGCACACCTGTCAGATCCATGCAGTGCCAAGGCAGAAGACACGTTCCTTTCTAACTGCCAACATAGAAGTCTCTGGTCTCGTTTCTGAAATCCATTCCATCATTTTATAACTAAAGTAACTTCAGTGAGATATCAGGGAAACCACTGCACAACATTAGCCTTTCTCCTAAAAGAAATCTGCGAGTACTGGCCAAAACAAGAAAAGAAAAAACACAGTCCTATTTATGTTTACTGGAAGGAGAGCAGTCAGAATTAGCGAAAGTAAAAACCCAGGTGAGTGAAATGCATGAACACCAGCCAGCATCTTAGACTGAAACCGCGAAGGTCCTGTCAGAATGACTAGCTGTCATTTTGTCTTTACAACCTGCAGACTGGGGCAGGATATGAGTATCCCTGTTTTACAGAATTAAAAATGCCAGGAGAGTAAGTAACTAACTTGTCCAAAGTTACACAGTCAGTGGCGGAGGTGTCTGGATTTCAACTCAGATCTCTCATTCTGCACCATTTTGCTGTACTTGATGAAGAGACTTGTAATTAGTTCCAAGTTTAAAGGAAGGGAAGTTCCTTGGGGGAGTCACTCTAATGAGTGGGTGAGAGGGACTCGTAATTAGCCTATCAAGGATCTCTAAGTAAATTAGTACTTCTCCCTGCAGAAAGGCCTTGAAAGCTGAGTTGCGTTAGGTAGGGCGCCATGCTCATTCGTCCCACAAGGAGCACCCGAGGCTGACGTTGCCCCTCTGCTGAGTCATCCCAGGCCCCACTGAGGAGGGCATCACTAATTAGATGTGGCTATGTGTGCTTCATCAAACCAGAACAAGAAGTGTTCATCACCACCCTATTTTCTATGCTATCAACTTAATTGATTTGGGACTGGTTTCCCAACGAGTGTCAGACTCCATCCTCCCTGAGCTCCCTAGGTGGGAGCCACTCCCTAGGCATCTGTCTACACAGGCACTCTACAGCATCCTGGCATGGGAAGGATTCGCTGGGCAGGCTGTGATCAGTGGAACCCCACTTCTGCAAGTCAGAAAGGCTACTTAACATATCGCTGCCTGCCACAGTTTTCCATCTGAACAGCAGGCTTAGGAGGAAAATAAAAAGTTAATACTGAGGCGGAAGGATCGCCGGAACCCAGCAGGTCGAGGCTGCGGTGGCCGGGAGCAGCCACTGCACTCCAGTCCGGGTGACAGAGTGAGACTCCAACTCAAAAACAAAAAAAAAAAAGTTAATACTTGTGTATAGTACCATTTCCACAAATGCCACTTACTATCATTATTGCTAGTGATCCTACAGGCTGCTCACCAGAGGTTTCCAACTTGGATGTTGCCATGACTTGAATTTTTGGGTCCCCCAATATTCCTATGTCGAGGCCTGACCCTCAGTGGGAGGTGAGAACTTGGGGAGATGATTAGGTCATGAGGATGGAGCCCTCATGAATAGGATTGGTGCACTAATAAGAAGAGACAGGAGTGAGCTAGCTTTCTCTTTGCTTTTTATCGTGTGAGGATACAACGAGAGGATGGCCATCTGTGAACAGGGAAGCTCTCAGACACTGGACCTGCCAGTGCCCTAATCTTGGACTACCTAGTCTTCAGAACTGTGAGAAATAAATGTTTGTTGTTTAAGCCACCCAGTCCATGCTATGGATACTTTTCTGCTTTGAATACCATCCTTATTTTTTATTCGCTATTATTTTTAAAATTTTTGTTTTAGAGTTGTAGGATGCAAGTGCATATTTCCTACATAAGCAATCTGCATGCAGATGAAGTGTGGACTTCCAGCTGGCCTTCTCTCCCCCAGTAGTGGACTGGGTACCCAGTGTGTTGCCACGTGCTGCCTCTCCTTTCCTCCCTCCCCTAGCAGTCTCCAGCATCTGCCAATCCCATCCTTGTGCCCATGTGACCAGTGGCCAGTCTATAATATATTCACTGTGGCAGGCCGAGCAGACTAAGACAGAGATTTCAAGTGAAAAGTGAAAAAGAAATCAGGAAGGGAGGGGGCAGGGAAGGAGAGAGGTGACATGGAAGAATCAGACATATAGAAATCAATTCTTTCTGGGAAAATTTTGGTCTCATTCTGAAAACTCTATTCTTTAGAACCAAAATGGCTTTCTCTGTTAGGTCTTCTTCCTTTTTCAGGGCATTATCAGGTCAATTCAAGTTACTCAGGGATGTGCCAAGCATCAGAGATCGGCAGTGAGGTAGACCCAACAGCCACTGGAAAAATGCTGAAAACAGACTTGCACTGACCTCTGAGAAGTCTGTGGGACTGTTAGCCCCTCCCGGGGTCATTAGCAGGCCTCATGCTGGCAAGAAAGCTGTGTGATCTGGGTAACAATGACATTAAGGAAAAAAAAATCCTGGGGATAATGCCAGTGATCTGGGCACTGTAATTTCTATAATTAAAAGCAAATCCAACACTGCAACAAAAGTAGGTCAGTCATGGGCTTGGTGCAGTCTTGATGAGAGTGGAAAGCAAAGATTAAAAAACAACAAATGAAGGTAAACAAGTTGCTGAAATACTTGAGCAAGAAATCGGTCTGAGCAGACTGCTATATATTAAAGGGTAACCTCATCAGTACCATGGTAGCTCAGATAATATTTTGTAACTGGAATTCCAAAGCCCAGGGGACATTTTGTTCCAGTTCTTACCCAACGCTGTCTTTGTTTAAGCAACAAACACGTTGATCCAAAGAGGAGCCCGACTTTTTCCATAACAGGAGACAATTGCCTTAATATGCAGAGCAAGGATAGGTGCTCAATGAAATCCCAGCTGTGTGCAATCAAGGTTTAATTTGTAACAAATTAGTCATGGGAACTGAATCTGGCCGGGCCGCCCATGAACCCAGGGAAGCAAGCTCTTGTTTCAGGATCAGGTCCTGTGCCTCACTCTATGTGGACAGGTCTGTGCGTTAGCTAGGAGTGGGGCTTTACAGATAGACAGGACTTGAATCTCAGCTCCACCTTCTACCCAAATGAACTTGCACAAGTTCTTTACTTCCTAAAGCCTGGGTTTTCCTCTCTATGAAATGTATATAATAATCAATTAAGTGAGCGCACATATCCATAAAGTTCTTGGCATGCCACTGGCATCCAATACATGGAAACAACTTCAGGGTTTAGCTCATGTTCCAAGAGAAGTGCCGCTTCTCTAGTTCCCATTGTTGCCTGCCTCACAAGCCCAATGAGCAAGTTCTCTCAACAGAAAAGTCCACTGTGCTTGAGACAAGAAAAAACAACAAACAAACAGGCAAAACAGATTTTTGTACCTGCACCATTGTCAGGAGGTATTGAGGAAAAGAAAGCCAGAGTGGAGTTGTTGCCATATCAACACACATGCATGCACACATATACAAACCTACACATACATACATGCACACACACAACACTCACACACACATACATACATGCACACACACACCATAAACTTGCAGACACATGTATACACATACCACACACAACATGCACACACATCCATGCATATGTATACATTACACATGCATGCACATATGCTAAACACGCCACATGCTACACACATGCATGCACACACATGCATGCACACACCATACACAGCATGCACACACCTGCATGCACTGATGCATAAACACACCACATGCACATGCTACATACATACACACACCACACATGCATGCACACACCATGCACTGCATATATGCGCATGCACACACAACACACATGCATATACACACCGCACGTGCATGCAAACATACACACATACCACATGTATGCCTACACACACCACGTGCATACATGTACACACCACATACACAGTGTACACATACACCACACACACATGTATACATATGTGCACACACACGCCAAAAACATGCATAGACATACACCACACGCTACATGCATGTGCATGTATGCACACTTGCATGCGCCGATGATTAAACACATGCATAAACACAAGCATACATACCTTCATACATACACACACAACACGCACATTGCTCAAATGCACCCACACACTTCCCAGAATTCAGACACAACTGCCCACTTAAATCTCTTCATGCCCTCTGCCTGGCTGTTTGGAAAAATGATTTTGTCTTAAAGTGTGTTCCCCCTGGAGAAAACGTTATTTTTTAGAGTGTCAAATGCCCTTCTTTGAGTGTCTAGTGAAGCTTTTTTTGCTTTCATTTCTACCTCATCTTAATCACTTATGATGGAGAGAAACTTTGTCACCTGGTGACTGTGAGGAAGGCCAAGGGTGGGCATGAGGGACTCATTTGGTGACAAGGGAGAAACCAAACAACCAAAGGCATTTAAAAATATCTCACAAGGAAACAATTTTACAAAGGTCATTACTTAGTGCTCCTGGATGCTCACTGAGGCTCTGACTGTACTCCTTGTGTGCTGGGATGGGCCACATGTGGAGGTCCCCAGAAGGGGCTACATCCCAGGTCCTGGATGCAGCTGGCTGTGCAGACCTAGGTGGGACCTGGCACTGGCAGGGACAGGCTCCCTCCCCAACCCCATAGACTCCACGTTGGAAACTCTTTCTTGGCTCTTTTCTGGAATACAATACTTTGACTACCAAAAGGACTGTCATCTTTAAGCAATACTGTTGAGTTGTGAAGTTTAATCTGAGTCTTACCTACTTATATCAAACCATAATTTTAGGAAAGAATTTCCAGAGTTTGTGCCTACTAAATCTCTTTTTTCAGCTTTTATTTCAAGATTGTCTTGAGCTGGATTGCCCAAAAGCACACTCAAATAATAGGAGTCATGTGCACGTTATTTACTAAGGAAGAATTCCCCCTGCCCCCCGCCCCCACCAGGAAATCTGCAAGGAGGTGGGGAAAGCAGAAGAGGAAAGGGAAGGACCCAAGTCAGGTGCAACCTCAGACAAGCTCCATCCATGCCTGGTCCTGGGAGCTCTGGAGCGGAGTTAGTCCTCAGACCTTGTCTCGGCTGTGCCCAGGTTGCCCTGGGAAGAGGTTAATTCTCAAACATGCCCAGAAATCTGCACAGGAGAGTGAAGTCTCAAGTCACCCTCTGGCCTTTTTCTGAGGAATTGAAGGGGCTGTAGAAACAAAAGAAACTCAGAAGGGGTACCCTGAAATGGGTTGACAGATTTAGCAAGTGCAAATGCAGAATAAATATTTCATGGGACATGCTTATGCTAAAAACATGCTTTTGATCTGAGATTCAGCTATAACTGCATCTTGTATTGTGTCTGGCAGGGTAAGAGGACTGAGCCTCTGATGTGCTCTGAAGGATGTACCCAGTGCCATGTGGACATCCAGAACTGGTGTCGTGAGAGCAACCTTGCTGAACATGTGTTAAGGGAGCTGGACATATCTTTTTTTGTTAGTTTTTTGTCTATTTTTTTTTTGGACACCTCTTAAGGCAGCCTGTTTATGAACAATCCCAATGGCTAGAAAACTTCCTTGCCAGTTTTCATGTGCTACTTGGGAAGAGCACATCTAATCTACTGTCCTGTACTTTTCTTGGGTAATTGAGGATGCTGCGTTTAGTTTTGCTTCAGGCTAGAAACCCTGATTTCCTTCTCACATTATTATATTACTCTATTTCTAGAAGGTTCCAGGCAGGTGTGAGAATTTCAAAGATGGCCCATGGGAATGGGGACCTTGTCCATTCTGGTCACAGACGTCCCCATCCTAGAATCATGAGAAGGTGCCAAGTGAGTATTATCTGTAGGTTGAAGGTGGAGTTCTCATTGGCTAAAGTCCCTCTTGGATGTCATTGTCCATAAATAAAATTGATATTGAATTACATTGACATGCATACTTAAAGAAAAGGAACCGTGATGACTTTTTATTGAATTGAGTGGGGTTTGTTGTAAGTGTCTCCTCAGCTTCCTGTCTTTATCCCTGATACCTTTTTCTTCTGAGGCAGCTTATAGACATGCCCTAGTTTTCCACTAAGCCACCAAAGGTTCCCTTGGAACTTCCATTTAAAATGAGACTGAGCCGGACTCGGTGGGTCAGCCTGTAATCCCACGTTTTGGGAGGCTGAGGCCAGTGGATTGCCTGAGTCCGCGGGTTCAAGACCCGCCTGGGCAACTTGGCGAGACCTCATCTCTACAATAAATCAAAAAATTAGCCAGGCATGGTAGCGTGCACCTGTAGTTCCAGCTACTTGGAAGGCTGAGGCGGAAGGATTGCTGGAGCCCAGCAGGTCGAGGCTGCGGTGGCCGGGAGCATGCCACTGCACTCCAGTCTGGGCGACAGAGTGAGACTCCAACTCAAAAATAAATAAATACATAAATAAATAAAATGAGACTGGCAGTGCTGTAGCACCCCTTCTAAACCTAAAATTTAGGAATGTTGTATCAGAATTAAACAGGTGAGCGGCTGATCATTTCAATTATTTTGCCATAGGACAAGGAACCCATTCGATGTACATCAAAGTCACTATATAGCACCCAGATGAAAAAGGAAATATATCCAAGAGACTGGCTATTTCTGTTGAATTTTTCATTTTGAAATAATAGCAAGAAGTTGTAAAAATAACATAGAGTTCCTGTACATCCTTTATCCAAATTGCCCCAATGATTTATATTAGAAAATAAAAGTAAAATGTCAAAACTGGGGAAGGGATACCCCTCATTCCTGCTGGGGGACGGGGGTTCAGGCTCCCCACTAAGGAGCCGATTTTGGTGTGGGTCTGGGCTGCAGCTTATCTCTGAGGTTTAGCAGGAGCTTTTTGTCTAGAAGTGATTGTCCATCTCTTTCCTGGCCTTTCTTGCCTCTTGTTTCTTGGCATTCGGGGCTACTGACTACTCCAGAAAGCAGTCCAGGATATGTGAGTCGAAAAGAGAATAAAAGGAACTAACGCTGGTCCTGAGATCCTTGATAGCTCTGCCTTTCTCTCTCCACCTTTTGGGGCCTTTTGTTTGTTTTAGACATACTGTCCAGGAATGAGATTTTCCATCCTTAAGGGAAGACATAAGGAAAAGTGTGGCTGCTCCATCCTGCCCAGAAAGGGAAGCCTCCCAGACTGACTTTTTCTACACTTAAGTATTTAATTTTTCCAAGACGTAAATGTTTTCTTTCTTTTTTACATGAGTTCTGTCAAATTGCCTGTAATACCAAATGAAGCTGCAAGAACACAAACACCTTTAGTTCTTTTAGGATCATCATACTGCTTTCCATAGTGGTTGAACAAACTTGCACTCACACCAACAGTGTCGAAGAGTTCCTTTTTATCTGCACCCATGCCATCATCTGTTGTTTTTTGACTTATAAATAATGATAACCATCCTTACTGGAGTTGGTAGTATCTCACTGTAATTTTGATTTCCATTTATCTGATGATTAACGAGGCTGAGATTGTTTCATGTATCTATTGACTGCTTGTATATCTTCCTTTGAAATAGTGTCTGTTCATGTCCTTTGCCCATTTTTTTAAAGAGACTGACTGGTTTTTTTTCTTTCAGCTCATCTCAGTTCCTTGTAGATCCTGGATGTTAGGCCTTTATCAGATACATAATTAGCAAATATTTTCTTACCTTCCATATGCTCCAGAGATCCTTCTTCTGGGAATATACCCAGAGGAACATAAATTGTTCTACAAGAAAGATACCTGCACATGCATGTTTATAGCTGCACTATTCACAATAACAAAAACATGTAACCAGCCCCATTGTCTATCAAAAGTGGACTGGAAAAAGAAAACATAGTACATATACATGATGGAGTATTACTCAGACATAAAGAAGAAAAGAATCATGGACTTCATAGCAAATTGGATGGAGTTGGACGCTATCATACTAAGCGATCTATCACAGAAACAAAGAACTGAATACTGCATGTTTTCACTCATAAGTGGGACCGGAACATTAATCACATTACCACAAAGGAGGGGTCAGCAGTCACTGAGCACTGCCAGACATGGGTGGGGGGGACACATAACAACACAAAGGGTACCTGGTCCCAAACCAGGGGAAGTGAGGGCTAGTTGGAGACACAGTCTACTTATACCCCACATCTCTATAATAAAATAAAATAAAATGAATACATACACCTTTAAAATGACAAAGCATTAGCGATTGTAGTAAATAATAACTTTTAAATAAAGAAAAAAACAGTGGCAAAGCCATCCCTGGTAAAAGAGTTCACAGCATATATTGTCACATGTAGCCCCCTCCTGCAGCTCTCAAGACATTTATATTTAATTTGGATGTCATAGGTATCAAAGATATTCATCTCAATGGAGCTGGGAGTATAATCACAGGAAGCTGGGAAGGTTTCAGTCAGCCTGACTTGGTTGACAGAGAAGGAAAATAGAGTGTTTACAAATGCCTCTAATATTGTATAAAACCAGACCATTGAACCAATTTCTTATTTTCCTCCTGCCTCCAACCACCTTGAGTCACCCCACAGATACCCACAATTGGGAAGGCCAGGACAACTGTCCCACATAAAACTACTGGAATAATAGTTGTGGTGGTTCCTATGAATTCCTTTGAAATAAATAGATCCCTTCAATCAATAGAGCAATTAAAAATAAAAAATTCTCTGACGTAATAATTAATTCAGGTGAGAATAAATGAACGTGAAAATCATTCAAGGAATGGCTGTTGGGAAACAGGCTATATGCAAGGTGCCAATGAGACCCTGCAGAGATGACTTATTGACGGGGAAAGGACAGTTTATCTTCATGATGAAGAATCTGCCAGTTTCCACCTGGGATGACCAGATGTTCTGTGCTTCCAGATGGGATGAGATACGAAACACACAGCATCATCTATGAAGTATTCTTGCCAAAAATGTTTACCTGAATCTAAAAAGTCATCTAGATTCAACTTTAGTTCACAGAAAATAGGAGAAATAGAGGTGCAAATGAAATGCCCACAAGAAAAAAAAAACCCTACAATTCCAGTGTCTTAGACAGTGTATAAGACAACTTGCCCAGACTTTTCAAAAAATAAAGATCATAGAGAAGAAAAGCAAGGACTATTTTAGATTTTAAAAGACCAGAGTCTCATAGAAATCTGATGTGATGAGTTGGCTTTAAATGGATCCTGGTTGAGGGAAAAACACTCTGAAAGGCATTTTGGAGATCATGAGTTCATGAATAAAATTCAACATGGTCTATAAATTAGACAATATTTAAGAAGTATCATTAATTTTCTTAGGCAAAATAACAATATTGTAATTAGGAGAATTTCCTTAATTCTTCAGAAATGTATGTTACATATTTAAGATTGAAGAGACATCATATCTTATGTTCAAATAGTTTACATACAAAATATGGGAAATTATTAACAATGTTAAGTCTACTTTTAGCAGGGATTAAGCAAACTATGGTCCATGAGCCAATTCTAGCCAATTGCTTACTTTTATCCATAAGCTAAGAATGGATTTTACCATCTTCAATGGTTGAAAAAATAGAAATAAGAATAATATTTTCTGACATGTAAAAATTATATAAAATTCATATTTCTTTTTTTTTTTTTGAGTTGGAGTCTCACTCTGTCGCCCAGACTGGAGTGCAATGGCCGCTTCCAGCCACCGCAGCCTCGACCTGCTGGGCTCCGGCGATCCTTCCGCCTCAGCCTTCCGAGTAGCCGGAATTACAGGCATGCACTACCACGCCCGGCTGATTTTTTGATTTATTGTAGAGATGAGGTCTCGCTGCCCAGGCTGGTCTCAAACCCGCGGGCTCAGGCAATCCACTCACCTCAGCCTCCCAAAGACGCGGTATTACAGGCTGAGCCACCGAGCCCGGCTAAAATTCATATTTCAATGTTCATAAAGTTTTATTGAGCACAGCCACACTTACATGTGGCTGCATGACTGCTTTGACACTATAATAGCAGACCCAGGTAGTTGAAATAGAGACTGTGTAACTCATAAAACCTGAAAAATTTCATATCCAGCCTTCTACAGGAAAAAAAAATTTTGCCAACACTTGACTTGAAAGATATGTTGATGTTTATCATTTCATGTTTTCAATTTTCCCATACATTGAAGAATGTTTGTCTCATTCTATTTATAAGAATCACACACTTGGAGCTATAATACCTTTTACCACAAAGTTACACTGAAATCAAACTTTTAAAACTAGTCATAATATAGTCACATCTTGCCATTGGAACTGCATGGTATTGGTACAACCACTCTAAAGAACAATGTAGCATTATCAAATAAGGACCCAGAGCTCAAAATACATCAAATTTATTTCTCAAGTAAGTCTTCCAAGTTCTCTGTTAAACAGAGAACACCCTACTATCTGTCATTAAAGATAAATAAACCATGGAGTATTTACACCATTAAGTGAATTAACTAGATTTAAATATCTCAACACAGATACATCTCAAACACATAAAGTTGATTTAAAAAGGCAAGTCTTAGAATACAATTTATAGTATGAAACTATTTTTGTGAAATATAAAATCACTTAACATTACCATAGATTATGGATGTGGTGTGTCTACACATATATCTATATCTATGTCAAAAACATATATACACAAAAACTAGGGGATACCTCTGGAGATAGGCCCATTGTGGGAAAAACAGAGAAGAATTATAAATACAAGGGAGAACCAAAATCCCCAAAATTTAATTATAAAAATTTGTGTATGTATTCTTACATGTTTAAACTTCAGTCACCTTCAAAGTACTCTTCATTTGATGCACTAGTCTTACCAAGATGCTATTTTCATTGCTCAAAACGGTTTTTGAACTTGTAGATTTTGACGCCATTTCGTGCTTCTGTTGTTTTTTTCTTTCACCTCTTCCACATCGGCAAAGAATTTCCCTTTGAGGGCTTTTTTCATCCAGGGAAACAAAAAAAAAGTCCATCCAGGTAAGATTGGGTGAATAAGGAAGGGTAGGACAGGAGGGTCAGGCCGTTTTTGGTCAAAAACTGCTGAACACTCAGAAAGCAGAATTTCATTGTTGCACGTTGTTCATGTAAATCACTTATGAAATAGAAAAACTTGTTGAAAGAATCTCCAAAAAAAATTCACTGAAGCCAAACGCAACCTCTCACACCCACTGATGCCAATGGGTTCCTCGAACACTTCCTTAACAGGGAAGCCCACATTACAAAGGCCTGAGCTCCAAAAGACAATTCTGGGGTTTTTTGGGTGGGTCCCCCCTTGTATATCCATAATGAGTTTTTCAAAATCTGTAAAAAAACATGTCACACTATTAACTACTGTTCCTTTTTGTAGGTGGTGAGTATTTAACTTTCTTATAATATTCTGTTTACTTTTCTGGTAGTTTTAGAGACAATTTTAAGTACAATGTCACCACTATTATGCATTTCTTTTTTCTGAATGATAGCCGATGCAATTTCATAAAGGAAGGACATAAAAATATTGGAAAGTATGTGGCAAAGTTGTCATGATTTACAAGTAACATGATTGCATACTTATAGAATTAAAGAAAAATCAGCCAAAACAATCAAAGAAATGATGTACATTACTAAGTGGATGGGTACCTAAAATTTTCCTGGAGAGAGGAACCAGAAAAGACTCTTTGGTAGGCCAGAGCAGGAAATTCTGGAGAGGAGACATCTGGAGAAAAAGATCTCTTCATTTCATGTATGAGCCCACTTTACAAAGCCTTTGCTCATCCCTGAGCTTGAAGTGCAAGACCCATCTAAGTCAACACAGCACAGGCTTTGGGAATCAAATTAAGATTTAAATCTCTGCCTATGTCCTAAGCTAACCTCTTAGTGACACATATGTAAAACAGACCCAAAGCAGAAGAATAAAACATTTGAAAGAAATCTATGGTTGAAAACAGCACTCACAAAAAGCAGGGCAGAACCTGTGGTCTGACCCTATCTGGATGGATTGGCTGCAGAAAGAAAAATGTCAAAATTCCCCAAGGAATTTTAATAGGACAGCAAGTCTACACAGCACAGCATTCAATCATTCACAAAAGCAGCACTTGTACCTATGTCTACGATGTATAGATACTATTGAATAAAATGCAAAGCAGTTTTCGCAGAAAAATAGAAACTAAGTAATAAGCAATGAAATCTTAAAAACTTAAAAATACAATATTTATAATTAAAAAATCACTAGACAGGCTCAGTAACAAAATATAGATGAAAGAGGAAAGAGTCAGAGAACTTGAAGGCAGATGGATCAATGTAAATGATTCAATTTGAGAAAAAAAAGAGAGGGAAAAAAGTTAAAAAATAAATAGTGTTTTTGGGATCTGTGGAAAAATATTAAATGACACATTCACCTAACATTTGAATCTCTAGAGTCACAGAAATAGAAGAGGAAAAAATGTGTGAATAAAAAATTGTATTAATATTGTCCACACACTTCCCCAAACTGATGAGATTCATAAGCTTATGAATTCAAAAGCTCAATATACCTCAAATGGGATAAAGTCAAAGAAAACCATGCCCAGACATATGATAATCAAACTTCCTAAAAACAAAGTTTAAAAAAATTATGTAAGTAACTAGAGAAAGAAAAGAAGTAGGGGGACTATGGATCAAACGTCCATCGATCAGAAAAAGCGCCAAGCAAAGGACACTGGAATGTGATCTTTAAAGTGCAGAAAGAAATCAATCCAGAATTCCACATTCAGCAAAAACATCCCTTAGATCAGATGGATAAGTAAATACATTCCCAAATTAAGACACTAAAATGATTTTCCTCCAGCAGAATTTTTTTTGAAACGACAATCCAAAGAACATACTTCAGAATTAAAAGAAAAAAATACCACATGGAATGTAGTAACAAGGTATGAAGGAAGAGCTTCAGAAAAGCTAACTACTTAGATAAACATAAAAGATTGTTCTTGTCTTAAAAGTCTTTAACATATGAAAGAGCATTGAGAGCAAAGCATATAACATTGTATGGTAATGTTTTCTTTTTTTAAATACATATTTTTTATTTTAAAATTGTAGGGTACAGTTAAGGGTTAGATATACAAATATACATTATGCAGGTACCCTTGTTGATGAGGTATGCCCCCCATCTCCAGACAGATATTGACTACCATTAATTCCACCTCCCTTACCCTCCTGCCTCCCTTTCATAGTTTCCCTCCACTGTCAACCCTTTTCTTATAGTATTACAATAGTTGTTCAAGGTTCACTTATGAGTGAGAACATGTGAAGCTCAGATCTTTGTTTCTGTGAGAGATCACTCAGTATTATAAACTCTAGTTCCATCCAGGTTGCTGCAGAATTGATGGTTTTGTTCTTTTTTATGGCTGCGTAATATTCCATTGTGTATATGTACCACATTTTTTTTTTTTTGAGTTGTCGCCCAGACTGGAGTGCAGTGGCCGCTCCCGGCCACCACAGCCTCGACCTGCTGGGCTCCGGCGATCCTTCCGCCTTAGCTTTCCAAGTAGCCGGAACTACAGGCGTGCACTACCACACCCGGCTGATTTTTTGATTTATTGTAGAGATGAGGTCTCGCTGCCCAGGCGGGTCTCGAACCCTTGGGCTCAGGCAATCCACTCACCTCAGCCTCCCAAAGGCACGGGATTACAGGCTGAGCCACCAAGCCCGGCTGGTATTGTTTTCTATACGTGTTGTTTTACTGCAAAGAAAAACTATAACACAAGTGAAAGGATATAAAGCAACCAGCATGTAACTTTAATGTAAAAATGTGGATTCTAAGGAAATGGAAAGGTTATGTGTGCATAATTACAATCTCTAGAGCACCCCTGAAAAAGAAATACATATGGCCAAATACATAAAATAGAATGCACGAGGACTGACAATTAAGTTGGCAAACTCTTCCTAGAAAAAGCTCTACATACCTCATTGCTGAATATCGCTATGGCCGCCTTCAAAGTACTCCCTTATGGAGGCTATGCATCAACACAGCCCATGGTCTGCCTGACAGAGCAATTTTGGGACACTTTTTCTGGAAGGGCCAACAGAGCTGTCACCGCAAGAATGTTGGAGTTTGCATTAGAGCAACAAACAAACATTTCTACTTAAACCTGACAAGAGAGGTAGCGAAATCAAGGACATGTGAGTCCAAGTTTATGGGCATAATGCCATGGAAACAATGGCAGTGTACAAACGGATTCAACGTTTTTCTGAGGGGAGAGATGGTGTCACTGTTGAAGAGAGGTCAGGATGGCCAGTCGCAAGTAGAACTGATGGAAATATTGCAAAAGTTCATTGAATTGTGTCTCAAAATCATTCGCTGACTGTGAGAAGCATAGCAGACCAAATAAACATGACAGAGAAACTGTTAGAAAAATCTTAATTGAAAATCTTGGCATGAGAAAGGGGTGTGCAGAAAAGGTTCCAAAGGAGCTCTTGTATCACGACAATGCACCAGCACACACAGCACTTTCTGTGAGGGAGTTTTTAGCCAGGACACAAGTCACTGTATTGGAACACCCTCCCTACTCCCCTGATCTGGCCCCAGTGACTTTTTTCTTTACTTGAAGATGAAGGAAGTATTGAGAAGAAGACATTTTGATGACGTTCAGGACATCAAGGGTAGCACAACAATGGCTCTGATGGTCACTCCAGAAAAGAGTTCCAAAATTGCTTTGACTGGTAGACTAAGTACTGGCATTGGTCCATAGCTTTGCAAGGGGAGTACTTTGAAGGTGACTGCAGTGATATTCAGCAATGAGGTGTGTAGCACTTTTTCTAGAATGAGTTTGCCAACTTAATTGTCAGACCTTGTGTGTGTGTGTGTGTGTGTGTGTGTGTGTGTGTGTGTGTGTGTGATGAACTATTAGCTATCAGCTATATAAAAAATGAAACCCTGTCACTTAGAGCTCTAGTGATGACATTGTGTAAAGTGAAATAAGCCAGGCACAGGAAAACTTATACCTTATGATCTCACCCATATGTGGAATCTTAAAAGTTAATTTCATAATAAATAGTCGAACAGTGGTTCCCAGAGACTGCAAAAGGTTAACAGAGGAGGAAGGAGGAGGCAGATTGGTCAATCAATGTGCACAATACTACAGTGAGATAAGAGGAACAAGTTCTAATATTCCATTGCACAATTAACAATAATGTATTTTATATTTCAAAACAGCAAGAAAAGAGGATTTTGAATACTCTCATGAAAAAAGAATGACAAATTTTGGAGGTGATGAATATGTTAATTATTCTAATTCAATCATTAAACATTGCATACATGTATAGAAACACCACATTGTAGCCGGGCTCAGTGGTTCAGCCTGTAATCCTGCGCTTTGGGAGGCTAAGGTGAGTGGACTGCCTGAGCCCTCCTGAGCCCGTGAGACCTCATCTCTACAATAAATAAATTAAAAAAATTAGCCGGAAGTGGTAGCGCACACCTGTGCTTTCAGCTACTTGGAAGGCTGAGGCAGAAAGATCGCCAGAGTCCAGCGGGTTGAGGCTGCGGTGGCCGGGAGCGTGCCACTGCACTCCAGTCTGGGCAACAGAGTGAAACTCCAACTCAAAAAAAAAAAGAAAAAAGAAACACCACATTGTACCCATAAATGTGTATAATTATCATGTGGCAATTAAAGTTAAAATAAAACTTAGGAAAAAAACAAGTATAAAGAGATTCAAATACGGTGCCCAAAAGATCTATAAAACTAAGCAAAAAAAGAAATAAATTTTTTAAAAATCTTTGTGACTTCAGTTAATAAAGATTTCTTAGATATAATACCAAAAGCATAATCCATTTAAAAGAAATTAGTACATTAAAGATCATCAAAACTTAAAAATTACCACTTCACAAAAGACACTGTTAGAGAATGAAAATACAAACCACAGACTGAAGGCAATTTGCAATATGACAATGGACTTGTATCTAGAATATAGAAAGAACTGCCAGTCTCAATAAGAAAACCAACAACACAATAACAAATGGGCAGTCACTTTACAAAAGAAGCTGTATGGATGGCATATAAGTACACTGACAAGATGTACTTATTAGTCATTAGGAAATGTAAATTAAACTACAATTTAATACCACTACCTAATAAAATGGTGAAAATAACATAAAAACAACAATAACATCAAACTTACAATATCAAGTGCTGACAAAGCAGCAGAGCACGTAGAACTCATATTGTTAATGGAATTGCAAAATGGCACAGAAACTTTAGCAAATAATTTGACAATTTCTTATAAGGGTAAACATGCTTAAGCTCTATGACACAATAATCTCTCACCTCAGTATTTACTGTAGAAAACAAAACCTTGTGTTTGAAAAAAAAATCCTGCAAATGTTTATGGCTTCATACATGATAGCTAACAGCTGAAATGTCCTAGTGAACAGTAAGCCAACCATAGTTTCACGCAATGAAACACTGCTCAACCGTAAGCCACAGGTACCTGTAGCAATATGGAGGAATCTCCAAGGCATTGTGCTAAATGAAGGGAGCCACACTCAAAAGACTTCATACCATATGAGTCCATCCATAGGACCCCCCGGAGAAGACAAAATGAGATGAACAAAAAACAAATCCATGATGCCAGTGGGGATTAGGGAAGGTGTTGACTACAGTGGAGCCACATGCCAGAATGTGGAGAGGAGGGTAACAGACTGAGTTGCGTCTTGATTGCTCTCATGGTTCCACCACTGTACATGTTTGTGAAAACCCATAGAACTAAACTCTAGAAAGAGTTAATTTTACTAGGTAAAAATTTTAAAATACTTAGAGGATAAAAATGAGAAGCGTTTTTTTGTTGTTGTTTTTGTTTTTGTTTTTTTGAGTTGGTGTCTCACTCTGTCGCCCAGACTGGAGTGCAGTGGCCGCTCCCGGCCACCGCAGCCTCGACCTGCTGGGCTCCGGCAATCCTTCTGCCTCAGCCTTCCACGTAGCTGGAACTACAGGCGTGCGCTACCACGCCTGGCTTAATTTTTTTTATTTATTGTAGAGATAAGGTCTCGCTGCCCAGGCGGGTCTCGAACCCGCGGGCTAAGGCAATCCACTCATTTCAGCCTCCCAAAGGCGCGGGATTAAAGGCTGAGCCACTGGGCCCGGCTGAGAAGCGTTTTCATTTATCAGACTGGGAAAAGTATTAAAGTTTGAAAACTCCTTGTTGACAAGAGATTAAGGAAGTAGACATTTTGAAAGCTTCTGGGCAGGAGAAAAAAATTGTGCAATACTTTTGGAGAACAATTTTGCAAAAGCTATTAAAAATTTAATGAATACAGTCTTAGATACACAATAATTCTATTTCTTAGAATTAGTTCTTTCCCATACATCTGAGGATGTACAAGGAGGTCCATTTAACGTGTATAGGTGTATGAATGTTTTATATCCATTAAAATGTAAAAAGAATCCACAGGAGAATGCTAACTGTAGTAATGGCTGAAGGTAGTGGTGGAAGACATTTGCTTCCCAATTCATACTCTAATGTGTGATTTCTCTTAAATTTTTACCATAGGCTTGTATGTCTTCTGTAATTAAAAACCTAAACTAGGTGGATGCAAATTAATATGCAGCTGAATAGGCAGAATGAGTTGTCAGCATTTGGCAAATTGAAGGATTCCAAATTCTAAGACACAGCTTTGGAGAACTCTATAGTCCAGCAATTTGCATCCTACCATCTGTTTCTTGCCCCCCATCAAATGGAATGTAGTGCCTAAAATAGTATCCTTGTTTAATAAGTGTAATTTCATCACCTAAAGCTATGTTCTTTCTGTCACTGTTTCAGCATAACACAGTCCCCTCTGCCGTGTTCTGAAGCTGGCGTTCTCCACAATGGGTATTATAATGTCATACTGTACTACCCACCCCTATCCCAGCTGTTTATAACTTTTGGAAGCAAAAAAAAAAATCCTGAGTCTTCTCTGGTCTGCATCCGTGTGCACACAGTGCCTACTGAAGTGTGCTCAGGCAAGACAGCAAGTTCTGTGCAGATCCTCCATCCTCGGTGTCCCCACCACACTGCTCCAGTGCACAGCCTCCTCGGCTGTTTCCTGGACTGCTGCAATAGACTTAAACTGGTCTCCCAAAGTTCCCAATTTATGATGGTTCAACTTAATGATTTTTAACTTGACAGTGGGTTTATCGGGATATTAAATGCAGATTTGACTTACGATGCTTTCAACTTACAATCGGTTATATCAGAATGTGACCCTATTATAAGTTGAGGAGCACATGTACTCTAAAACGGCCCTCAAATCTGTCTTCCATGCAGCACCCAGAGAGAGCATTCTAAAGCACTGTTACGTGATGTCTGCTCCTGCCTAAACTCCTTCAGTGCCTCCCTGCTTTTACTCAACAAAATCTCATCTCCATGGGGTGACTTGGTGTCTTTTTCAGCCTCATCATTCACCATTGCGTGCCCCATGATTTATGCTGCAGCATAACACCTTCCTGCCACAACACGTGCTGTGGCAAGGGGTGTATTCCTCTTCTGTACACCCCTCTTTCTTTTTCTTCTTCCTGCCACCTTGAGTCCTCATCACTTCCACTCCGGCTTCCAAGGCTGTCTGCCAGATGTCGTCGTTCTTGATCTAAGCTAGCGACCCCCTAGTGGCTTATTCTATACCCCGTGCAATCATCCATCATGTACTAACCAATGAATGCTGGCGTCATCTAATTATGTGCCTGAACTCCCAACCACTGTGTAGGCTCCAGAGGCATGTACCCCACCTGAGTCAGTTTTCTGTCTGTTGGACAAGCCACAGTGCCCAGAACAGAGACGGTATTCTAAAATCCTTTGCACAACTGAGAAACTGTACCACTCTGTAGATCACATTAGATGGTGGAGAGGACACCTGCTTCGTGTTGATGTTCAGCTGCCTAAAAATCATAAAGATGATGGTTTATAGGAGTCGTCATCCTTCAATCAATGGTAGCACAGGTAGCCATTGATCTGCTGTTTTGTGCTGTTGTTTCACACACATTTCTCTCTTTAGAGCAAGAAGCAAATGCAAACAAGTTGGGCTTTGGACTCAAGCTTTGTTTTGTCAAAAGACAACTTCATGGCTATGTTTCCAGTCAATACACACTTTATCACCTTTTGTTTCAGCTGTAAAAACTGTCATGGGCCTTTGGCTCTTATTTTCTGTGGCCTGTATTGGTGACTTTTTACAGAATAGAATTAAGAAATGTCTCAGATGAAACACAAAATAATTGGTTCTAGTGATACCCCAACCAGCCACTGAAGTGTGCATAACAAGCATGATAGAGACTGTAGTCGTTTGCTGAATCAAGGTGTATGAGTCAAAGGACAAAAAGGATCCAGGCTCTCTATGTGCTGATGGGAATGACAGGGGCCCTTGTTTCTGTGCTCTTTTTTTCTTCCCCAGGATCAGAGAATTGAGAAAGTGGTCAGGCTGGGACTGTTCCCTGTCATGTCAGCTGGCCAGATTGGAGAAGTAATCATCTTCCATGTGTTGGAAAAGAGGCGGGCCAGGAGATGGGCACTTCCCTTGCACTGTCTCAGTCTTGGTGTTACTCTCTTCATTCAACAGAGGAGTGCACTGAAGCTCAGGAAGTTGGACTTTGTTCAGTGAACTCTGCTGACCAGTGCAAGAGCCAACTTCAAACTCAGACCCAGGAGCTCCAAGTCAATGTACTATGCCCCTTACCTGTTGGTCCAGTGGTATCAGGTGTCACAGGGAGTAAGCAGGGGAGGGTGCTGGCATACTGCAGACAAGAAAAGCGTGAACTGACTAAAACACAGCACTCAATGCTGTTCCCTGTCTGAAAAGTGGTGGGATCCCTGTGACCAGGATCCAGCCATTTTTCAGAAAGTGCCACATCTTGTTCTTTTGCTGTGAGATGACAGTGGGCACGGTGGGACGCTCCCATGCCCATCCACCCCACCTCCACCAGCTCCTGCTGCAGGTGACCTTTGACTGCAGGTGGCCCAGGAACCTCCCTGCACCCCTCCCTGCACAGGCGCAGCATCCACTCTGTTCTGCTGCGGGGTTCACCACAAATCCCTCTCAGTTCCTCAGGAGATGCCTGGCAGCTCCTGCGTGGGAAGAATGGGAAGGGCCGGTATCCTCTGTCTTTGCTTGTTCCTGTCAAAAAGGCAAGACTCTCTCCCAAGGACATCACCCAGAGTGACACACTCAGCGTACTGCCCCAAAACACCAGGTGAATGGAATGCCAGTGCTTGTGCTCAGCAACCTCTAGTTCTGTGCCCCAAGTCTACTCTAGGTTTCTGTCATGGAGCAGCAATGTTCTACAGAGCTAAGCGGCAACAAGGAAGCAGGGGTCAAAGGTCACAGTTTCCTCAGCTTACTGGGTATTGTGAGGACTCATGCATCTTAATTTTTTTTTTTTTGAGTTGGAGTCTCACTCTGTCACCCGGACTGGAGTGCAGTGGCCGCTCCCGGCCACCGCAGCCTCGACCTGCTGGGCTCCGGTGATCCTTCCGCCTCAGCCTTCCAAGTAGCCGGAATTACAGGCGCGCGCTACCATGCCCGGCTGATTTTTTGATTTATTGTAGAGATGAGGTCTCGCTGCCCTGGCAGGTCTCGAACCCGTAGGCTCAGGCAATCCACTCACCTCGGCCTCCCAAAGGCACAGGATTACAGGCTGAGCCACTGAGCCCGGCTATGCATCTTAATTTTAATGAAGGTTTTCTAGTCTGCTTAAAATAGATGATGTGCCATTATTAAGGCCCCACTGACACCACTGGGCTTTTTCCCTAAGTGACTGATGCAGGTCTGTCATTACAACAGTCTGTGGTACACGTGTGTGGCCCAGTTATCCATATATATGAGCAACATTACAGAGCTTCCAGACCTCCGTGTGTCCTGGCTTGTAACCATTTACACTCGGCGAAGCTAGTAGTGGCAGCTGTCAGTCTCTGTCATGTCACCAGGGTTTATTAACAGCAGTCCCTGCCATCCACAAGTTCTTCCAATTTAAAAAGGACATTTACACGTATAGGTTTTTTTATTTAGTCATCACATAAGCTCAGAGGGATAGATATAACGGTGCACCTTTTCACAGTGGGGAAGGGAGGGTCCAGGTGTCTGGGGAATCCGGTTGTATGCACAATCAATAAACAGATGAGAGACCCTCACTCTTCCTGCCTGCCTGGGGCTCTGACTTCATTCTGAGGGCCATCCCTGAGGAGGGTCACAGGTGCCACACTTACTGCAGAAAGCCACAGCTCCTTGCCACTCTGCTAAGAAGATGTATGTACTATATTTCATGGCATAGAGGACATGGCCTAAGAACACAGGGAGGACACATAGCAAACTCTTAGAAGGTTCTTCCATGTTTATGGAAACCCCATCACAAAAAGTCAGTCTCAGTGTGCACGCATCTTTTGTGTGCGTATAAACATTGACATGTTTACTTAATTGGAAAGGAAGAAAAGACTTAAAAGCATATTATTAACAAAGTTAAAATAGGCCAAGGCTACCAAGCTCATTGGACAACTACATCAGCCTTGGCAGCCTGATGGGTCTGAGAGGCGATTCTATCTTTCTGCTTCTGACTGCAATTGATCTAACCATTCCATATTATTATGGTATCATGTGTCTGCACATAGGGGTCACATATATGATGTGCATCTGTCTGAAGGATATCAGACCAGAGTGGCAGGTGTTGAATTCTGTGCAAGAACATCTCTTTGTCACCCTCATCAGGCCTCAGAGCTGGCAAGTGCTGGCTGTGTTCTCTTCAGCTGAGCTGATAGGAGTATCTCATAGCATGAAGTAATTTTGGTAAGTAAAAGCTCCCGTTCGTGTGTTGAAAGATTCATTAGTACTTGGGGCAGGATGAGGGATCCCCCACCTCCCCTAAAAAAAGCGCTAAAAATTTTGGAGATTATAGCTGCCAGGAAACTCAGTACGAGACAAGAGTGAGACTGTGTGGCCTTCTCCCCCTACAAAATGCTTAAGAGGCATTAGGCAGCAGTTTAATGGATCTAGGATGGATAATATTTTACCCACTCTGGACAGACAACAATAGGAAAACAGCACTGAGGGGGGAGGCATGAGCTGGGAAGGAGCTGGACTTCCTGAGCTGCTGAAGGAACAACCTGGCTCTGACAAGCTCAAGACCCGGAACTGGAGCTTTTGTTCAGCCCACACAGTTGCATACATAACTGGGTTTAAAACTCAGACGATGTCACATGCAAATCTAGATTCTGGTCTTTTTCTCATACTTGTTCCATTTTTCTCATGCGATACGCATTGGGTATATACCCCAGCTGGTTCAACCCCCCAACCCAGCCTGTGTGCCCCTGGACAGGGGCTGCCAGTTAGTGTCAGCCACCAACTCTCTCAAAGATTGTGAGAGGCTTTTCTTTAGGTTGAAGCTTATCTCTCCACAGATGTGTCCATCAAAAGCTGCATAATGGGATTTCTAAGTATAAGTGAAGACTTACTACAAATTTAGCACAAAGGGCAGGCCCATTTCTCCTTTATTTTATTTGCCTGTATTCTGTAAAGATACAGAATATTTGATTCAAAATTTGGGCCTTTAAACCATTTTGCATAGGAAACCACTGGACGATATAGAAATAATTAGCCCAGAAAAGAGAAGGCTTGAGTACTACGGGAGGGTGGTTTCTAACATATGCAAAGTTGTCACAAGGGGGAAATGTTGGACTTGAGCTGCAGGGCTTCATTAAACTTGACCCTGGTCGCCCAATTGCAAGAGATGTATTTAAGACATTAAAATACAAAAAGATTGAAAGTAAAAGTCCGAGCACCTGTGGTCAAATTGTTAAAAAAAAAATTTATGGATTGCCTGAGCCTGCGGGTTCAAGACCTGCCATGGCAAGTTGACGAGACCTCATCTCTACAATAAATCAAAAAAATTAGCTGGGCGTGGTAGCACGCGCCTGTAGTTCCAGCTATTTGGAAGACTGAGGCGGAAGGATCGCTGGAGCTCAGCAGGTCGAGGCTGCGGTGGCCGGGAGCAGCCATGCACTCCAGTCTGGGTGACAGAGTGACACTCCAACTCAAAAAAAAAAATTTTTTTTTAATTGAGTATGGGCGTGGTGGCTCAGCCCTGTAACCAGCACTTTGCTCTGGAGGTGGAAGCCAGAGGATTGCCTGAGCTCAGGATTTCAGGATCAGCCTGGGCAATATAGTGAACCACCATCTCTACACTAAAGAAAATTAGCCAGGCCTAGTGGTGTGTGCCTGTAGTCCTAGCTACCTGGGAGACTGAGGTGGAAAGATTTCCTGAGCCCAGGAGGCTGTGACTACAGTGAGCTGTGATCATGCCACTGTACTTCAGCCTTGATGACAGAGTGAGAACCAATTAAAAAAAAAAAAAAAAGATAAAAGTATGCCATGAATATCTGAAAACGAAGATTTTTACGGCAAAATATTATTATGTTAAAAATGGCATTGCATAAAAATAAAAGATCCAATTGATAGGAAGGCATACCAAGTCTACATATAAAGCACTTTATAATAATAGTTTTAAAACAAATACAGAGCCAGGCTCGGTGGCTCAGCCTGTAATCCCAGTGGTTTGGGAGGCTGAGGTGAGTGGATTGCCCAAGCCCGCGATTCAAGACCCACCTGGGTAACTTAGCGAGATCTCATCTCTACAGTAAAATAAAAAAATTAGCCGGGCGTGGTAGCGCACGCCTGTAGCTCCAGCTACTTGGAAGGCTGAGGCAGAAGGATCGCCGGAGCCCAGCAGGTCGAGGCTGCGGTGGCCGGGAGCGGCCACTGCACTCCAGTCTCGGTGAAACAGTGAGACTCCAACTCAAAAAAAAAACGAATACAGAAAAGATGAACAGAATTACAAGAAAAAAATCATCAAATCTATAATGATGGGAGATTTTTTTCACGCCATGCTATAACTGATAAAATAATCACACCAAAAAAAGCAAGAATATAAAAGATTTCAGCAACAATATAAATTGAGCAACCTAAATACAAAGTGTTCCAAATCTGAAACTTCTTGAGCACTGGCATGATGTTACAAGTGAAAAACTCCATGCCTGATTGCATGTGACAGTCAAAATGCAGTAAAAATTTTGTTTCATGCACAAAATCATTGTATAAAATTACCTTCAGGCTACATGTACAAATTATATATGAAACATAGGTGGATTTATTCTTTAGACTTGGGTCCCATCCCCAAGACATCTAGGCATGTACAAATATTCCAAAATCCAAACAAATCTGAAATCTGAAACACTTCTGGTCCCAAGAATTTCAGATAAGATGATAAATTTGTATTAGTAAATATAATTTAACAAATTCCATAAACTTATGCATACAGAATAAGTTTCCTGACTAAAATGCAGTCAAACTAAAAAATCAATTACATTAGTAACTAGAAAAATCAACCTATGAAATAAAAATATTCCTCTAAATAAATATATGGATCAAAGAACACATCTCAATGGAATCTAGAAAACAATTTTAGATACACTTGAAGGGTAAAACTATTTACAAAAACATAGAGAAAGAGTTATAGGAAAAAAGAAAGGCTAAAAATGAATGAACCCATCACGAGAAGTTTAAAAAGAATGACACATTTAGCCACATACTCTTTGCCCAAAAAGAAGAAAGAAGAAAGTAATAAGAATAAATGCAGAAATGAATGAATTAGAAAACAAGTTTAGAAAAGTAAAAAAAAATTAGTTTTTGGAAAAACTTAAAAAATTAAGAAATCTGACTGATCAAGAAAAAAATAGCAGGAGAAATTTTTAAGAAGATGACCACAAAGATTATCATGATTCTTAAAATGTGGGCATCACAAGGATATTACAAATATCACAAGAGGAAATTATAATAATGACAATATATCTAAAATGTAGGAGAAATGGACAAACAATAGAAAAATATTACTAGCAATAGAAAATGTGGAATCCTATAATTATGAGAGAAATTGAAACTGTAATTATAAATCTTCCCACCAAGAAAACTTCAGGTCCAGCTGGTTGTACCAGTTAATCCTGTCACAAATTTAAGGAATAAAAAACCACCAATCTTGCTTAATTTTTTCATGGACTAGAAAAAAAATAGATTAAATATCCCCAACTTGTTTTTATATAAAGCCAGCATAACATTAATTCCAAAATCCAACAAGGAAAAAAGAAAATTAGTAGAAAGGAAAATTACAGTTTCAACTCTTTCCTGAATTTAGCAGCAAAAAATATAAACAAAATAATAGCCGATAAAATCTGACACTCTACAAAAAGGATAATTCCACACAACCAAGTTTATTTATTCCAGGAGTGCAAGAGGGGTCTAAAGCAAGTGACTGATGTAAAAATCAGTTGTTCTAACTTACCACATTAACCAAATGGAAGAAGATTGGCATGGTTATTTCAATAGACAGGAAAAGTATGATAAAATAAAATCTCTTCTTCAAGAGGAGTGTGCCTGTGTGGGGGACAGTCAAGGACACAGGGATGTTTACAGCAGCATTATCACAATAGCCCCAACCTATCAGCAGTCTATCATACAGCCACAGAAATGAATGAAATGTAATGGCACACAACATAGGTGAATGTCACATGCGAAATTTTGACACAAGAAAGCAAGACACAAAACAATACAGACTGTCAAATTCCCTTCTTATAATGTCCAAACCCAGGAAAACTTAACCGCTGTTCTGCTTGAACATAGGGGTCACCTCTGGGAGAAGCAAAGGGCTCAGGCCTCCAAGAGGACACAGGGAAGAGTTTGGCTGTTGCCAGAGTTCTGTTCCGTATCCTCAGTGGTTTGTTTTGTACTACTTTATCATTTAAATTCTCACACTTTGGCATCAGTGTGCCTCACTTCACCATTTAAACAGCTGAACTTGAGAGCCAGATGCGGTGGCTCATGCCTATAATTCCAGCACTTGAAGAGGCCAAAGTGGGAGGATTGCTTGAGCCCAGGATTTCAAGACCAGCCTAGGCAGCACAGTGAGACCTCGTCTTCACAAAAAAATTAGCCAGGAGTGCTGATGCACACCTGTAGTCCCTGCTACTTGGAAGGCTGAGGAAGGTGGATCCCTTCAGCTCAGGAGTTGGAGGTTTCAGTGAGCCATGATCATGCCACTGCACTCCAGCCTCAGTGACAGAGTGAGATCCCAATCCAAAAAAATGTTTAAATTGGGGCAGGAAGAAGACTAATATTTGAATCAGCATCTACTCTATGCTCAAGTGTTAGGCACATTCCACATCCCTCCTTCGGTCCTTTCAGCATCAGCCCTGATTTTGCAAATGATAAAGCTGGGTTTCAGAGAGATTAAGTGTATTATGCACCACCCATAGAAGGAAAGGCAGTGCACGCCCTGTACCTCAGCCATTAATCCAACCCTATTGCTGCCTCATCTCCCCAAGCTTTGCTATCATCTTTTAAGGTGACTATTTAAATAATTGAGTATGCATCATAATATTTAGTAGGTCATATTTATATGGACTTAGATATACATGTGTGTATATTTATGCAGCTTCACATATATAGATGCAAAAGTCAAGGTCTGGTTACTTGAAAAGGCTACCTAATTTTAAACATTGAACGGTGGTATTGACGTGACTGAAGTTCTAATTATTTTTCCCTTTTTCATTTAGTGACAGGTTCATATGGTCATTGGGAGCTAAGGATTATTACTTCTCTGTTCATAGTTTAGCAGGTGAACTTCAGAGAAAAAAAAAGACCTGCAGGCTTCCTGTACTATAATGTCTTCATTTTGAAAAGAGAATCTATACATCTCCTCCTACCTTATAGCACTGTTGTTGAAGAACATTGTAGCGTGGGCATAATTCATTGAAAGCACTAAGCCCTGCAGAAGTGCAAACAACCAATAGAAGCAAGGATCCACATCCCTCCAGTGTGTTGTACAGGAGCCATCGTGGAGGAGCAGAAATTTGTAAGTTTGAAAGATAAATGATTCCGAGAAAGGAAAGAGAAGTGAAATTGTCTTTCTCTGGTCAATCTTCCAAATGAGTAAATGTGTTTCTGTGTCTTCATCTAAAAGCAAGTAAATCAACAGTTTGAATATGTGATGTGATTATTTCTGAGGAAAAGAGGAATAGCTTAAAACTATGCTCTCACTGAGTTCAAGTTGCTTAGCGGAATTGAAGTGCAGAATGCTGCAGTGATAGGTTCAACAAGTGTCTGTAAGGCTTAAACCACATGCCAAGTACCTTGCAGGCACTTTTGGATAGTACAGTTCATTTAATTCTCCTAAAAATAGGAAACTGTATAGATGGCTTCATTTCAGAGAAGAGGAAACTAAGATTCAGAGATAAAATAACTTGTCTAAGAATGGGTGAATGACACGCCCAGGATTTGAACTCAGATCTTCTGATTCCTACTTCAGACTTCTATTCAAAAGGAACTTTAAAAAAAAAAATCATTTATCATATAACAAAATAGATCCAGAGCATCATTTCTTGGCCTTTTGGTAAAGATCAAGTGCAGATACAGAGGAAGCAAACTACTTTTACAAACTCATTTTGGTAAATTACCATATTAATTTATTCAAAAACCCTTCCTTCCTAAGTTCAAAGTTCTGTGCTAGATAATCACAGTGTACAGATCCCCAAAAGAAAATAATTAAAGGAATGTCCTGGAGTATTTCTCTTCTTAAGTACTCCAGTACTACTTTTACTGATGTCATTTAACATATGAAACCCTGAG
Source organism: Cephalopachus bancanus (assembly GCA_027257055.1). Lineage (NCBI taxonomy): Eukaryota > Metazoa > Chordata > Mammalia > Primates > Tarsiidae > Cephalopachus > Cephalopachus bancanus. The sequence continues at coordinate 2,259,260 of JAPVLO010000194.1, read as the reverse complement.
AAATGTTTGTTGACTTATATTCCAGAATTTTGGCTCCTAGAATAGATATGGTGTAAATTCTAGGCCTAGAATTATTAAATCATGGATTTAGGGAAATCAGTAAAATTAATTATAATCCAAAGTTTTAGAAATACTAGTCTAACCAGCTTAGACTGAACTCCTGTTGAATAAAGGGTCACACTCCATGGGCTCGGTGGCTCAGCCTGTAACCCCAGCGCTTTGGGAGGCTGAGGTGAGAGGACTGCCTGAGCCCGCAGGTTTGAGACCTGCCTAGGCAACTTGGAGAGACCTCATCTCTACAATAAATAAAAAATTACCCGGGCATGGTAGCCCGTGCCTGTAGTTCCAGCTACTTGGAAGACTGAGGCGGAAGGATCGCCAGAGCCCAGCAGGTAGAGGCTGCGGTGGCCGGAGCGTGCCACTGCACTCCAGTCTGGGCGACAGAGTGAGACTCCAACTCAGAAACAAAAAAGGGTCACACACCAGTTTGTCATCGGGCCTTAGGATGTCTTACACAGATTTAATTCAATGAATTCACATTCTTCCCATATCCAGGCCAAACTTTTACTTGAAAATTATTCCATGAGTTAAGATCTTACTCAGATCCAAAGAGGTTCCTAAAAATAGCTTCATACATTTATTATAGACTTCCTTTTCAAGAAAATGTTGAGAACTCATTCTAGGAGAACTTCTAAAAATCACTGAACATTTGTTAACATTTTTCCTGGTTAATCTTTTAAAAGTTTAGATGTAATTAAGAAATATAAGTAATACTTTACTTGGGAGAAATAAATTGTGCTATTTCTCTCTGTGCAGCAAATGATTTTTCTCTCTAGGAATTCTATGGTTTTCCTCAGTAGAATTATATTTTCTTCATTCAATATTAGCAACTGAGAGTAGATGTGCATTTAATTCTTCAAATACACTAGAGGTTACAGTTCCATGTTAGGCCAAATTAATTTTGTTTTTGCACTGACTTTTGTTAAGTGCTACGAGCTAAGCATGATTTGCAGATTGCATGGATGCTTGGGTTGGAATAATGGACATGGCAGAGCCTCCTGTGTGGTGCAGACCCCACCAACAGCATTCATGAAGCAATGAGTAGAGTTGATCTAATTAAAATATGAATTGTGTCTGATAAGCTACGAAGCTATAACCTTAGTGGTCCTGTTGTTTTCTAACCATATAATTCAGCTAATTGGTAGCTCAGGGTCCCCCAGAAGCCCAATTACCTAAGTGAAATAAATTAATGCTTGTATTAAAGCCAATGAGGTCCCTAAAAGACTTGGGAAATACCTACCCTTCAGGGAAAAGAACAAAAGACTTCCTTGTGGATATCTGGAAGGGGATTTCACAATCCTTCACTAGTTGGCTTTGTGGGATTTCACTAGGGGGTAACTTCTCCTCTAGTGCATGATGGAAAACACCAGTTTTCCAACAAAATTCCCATAAACATTTCTCTAGCCATGCTCAGTCCCCAGTATTCTTTCTCATTGCAGGGCCCAGTTTAACCTGCTTTTCTCTTCTCTGCACTTTCCACTACCCACTCCATTCCTGGGAACAGTCCCTTCTTCAAAGACTGAAGCCAAAGTAGTTACAATCTTGCCATTCCTGCTTTTTCTCTCTTCTAAAAACAAACGTATTTTTATTTAAACCACGAAATGCTAATCCTTAAAGAGAATCCAGAAGAGGAAAATAAAATGACAAAATAAAATTAGAAAAGTTATAAAGGATTTTTTTTTTAGTCAGTCTCACTCTGTCACCCAGGCTGGAGTGCAGTGGCACATTCACAGCCACTGCAGCCTCGACCTGCTGAGCTCAGGTGATCCTTCCACCTCAGCCTTCCAAGTAGCTGGAACTACAGGCACACACCACCAGGCCAGGATAATTTTTTGATTTACTGTAGAGATGAGGTCTTGCCAAGTTGCCCAGGCGGGTCTCGAAAGCTACAGAATTCTCCCAGCATTGATCTCCAAACCACAGTCCTCTGGCTCGCCTCTCAGATGGCATCTTAGCCCGCTGGTGTTGCTCTAAAGGAAAGTCTGAGGCAGCTCAAGGCTCTGCATCTGGACAAGAAGTATGGTGAAGTCTCCACTTCTGGGACGACCTCAGGTTGCTGCCACTCATGACAGAAGACCAACAGGAGCCAACATGTGCAGAGATCGCATGCAGAGAGGGTAGATAAGAGAGGAGACGGTGCCAGGCTCTTTCTAACAACCGCTCTCTTAGGAACTAATAGAGTAAGAATTCACTCACTTATTACATTACTTGATGTGAGAATGGCACCAAATCATGTATGAGTGATCCACTCCCATGACCCAAACACCTCCCTTCAGATCTTACTTCCAACATTAGGGATCAAGTTTCAACATGAGGTTTGGGGGCCAGAAATCTGAACTACAGCAGATGCAACTGGATTTCCTTGCTCCTTGCTTCCCCTTTCCCCATTTCCCTCCTTTTTCTCCACTTCCTAGTCTTGCCCCTTTCCAACAATAGGTTGGAGAATTAGATTGAGGGTAATTTTGTTTATATCAACATAAGCCTCTTTTGCCCACCACAGTCAACTTCAAAATATTGCCCTCCAGATGCAAAACTTTAAACAATTGAACATTTCTATCCACAGTTCAGGTGCGATTTTAGGTCCAGTAGTTTAAACAGGAAGAGAACCAAAGTGCTATGATTTAAAAATGATTCTCATAGAGGCTTTGCTGCAAACTATTACGCAGCAAGTCCACTACTTTCACTCCTTGGCTCTTAAAGGTCCTCCTGAACATGAGATGTAGCATTTCCCTCTGAGGATTTACGTCCTGTGTGTCTGGAGGAGAGTGGGGAAGAGAGACACCCAAAAGAGCTCTCAACAGTTCACTCCCTTCCCAAAATGTGATCTAAGTGTGCCGTTTTGCATGGCCACATCCATTTGTCCAGAAGATGCTGAACCAAAGCCCTTTGGTTAGTCTTACAAAGCAGTTCATTGTGGTTACCAACAAAGGTTTCAAGTGGTGAGATGAGGCCAACCTCAATGATGTCTTCCCCGCCAAAGTCCCAGATTTGGTCAAGTTTGAGTAAGTCCCAGTGATAGCACTGTTTTTTAGACAGCCAGGATGTAGTCTCATTTCGGATTACTGTCTATTACAATCCACTCAAGGGCATTTAGATTGACTTTCTCATCTTTGGAGTCATTCTCAAAAGAAGATATGCAGGTGGCCAACAAACCTACGAAAAATGCTCCACGTCACTCATCATCACGGAAATGCAAATTAAAACCACAATGAAATACAACTTTACACTAGTCAGAGTGGTCATTACCAAAAAATAAATAAAAAATAGATGTCAGTGTTGATGAAAAGGGAATGCATATACACTGCTGGTTGGAATGTAAATTAGTACAGCCTCTATGGAACTTAGTATGGAGACTTCTCAAAGAACTAAAAGTAGATCTACCACTACTTGGTTCCTACCCAAAGGAGCACAGGTCATTATACAAAAAAGACAACTGCACTTGTATGTTCATTGCAGCACAGTTCATGAGTGCAAGGATGTGGAATCAACCTAAATACCCACCAACTGATCTGTAGATAATGAAAATTTGATACACACACACACACACACACACACACACACACACACACACACACACCCCTCATGGAATACTATTCAACCATAAAAAAAGAACAACATAATGTCTTTTGCATCAACTTGAATGGAATTGGAGACCATCATGCTAAGTGAAGCAATGCAGGAATAGAAAACCAAATCAGCATGTTCTCACTTATAAGTGGGAGCTAAGCTATGGGTCTTCAAAGGCATATAGGATGGTGTAATGGACAATGGAGACTCAGAAGGGGGAGGGTGGGAAGCAGGGAGGGATGAAAAATCACCTATTGGGTACAACGTGGACCAATAGGGATGGTGAGTTCACTTAAAGCCCAGACTTCTTGGCTATTATACAAAGCAGCCAGTTAACCCCAAACCATTTGTACCCCAAAGCTATTGAAGAAAATAACATAGCTAGAAGAGCAAGAGATGTGCCACCGCAGAGCAGCATCCTGCAGCCCACACACAAATGCAAAGACAACGGGGCACAGGTGCCTCCAGCCTGGGATTCATCGTCACAGTGGTTTGGTGAAGCCACAGGGACCACATCACTGAGTCTTCGCAGCCTCAGGCACCCCACGTGACGTAACCCAAGGCCATCAGAACATCCGGAGGAACACGTTTGTGTGTGGCCCTCAGGCCTGGTCATGTCCACAGCTGAGCGCTGAAGCCAATGGCATCAGCTCAGCAGGATCAGGGCTGCCATGTCAGCAAAAGCACGTTTGTTTCCACAGCTCGTGAATGGGATGCAAACCTTGCAGCACGTCAGATTGCCAACTGCAGTTGCTGTTTGGGCGGTTTTGCTGCATCCAGGGAACAGAGAGAGCATTTATCACCACCAGCCCTGAGGTTCTAAGGTGCTCCCTCCTCAGGTACCAGTGTCCTTGTTCTTCCTGTAATTTACCTTATATCCAATCATCCCCTATTTGACCAGCCCTTTTTTCTGAAAGGATCAAGACACATCCTTGTATTATCTGGAGGGAAAGAAAGGGATGGAGAGGTTCTTCAGAGGAAAAAATTGAGAGAATTTGGTGAAACATTTCATGTTGAATATTAGGGCAAGACAAAGGGGTAGGGGTAGGGAGGAAGAGAGGAAAATAAAGGAAGAAAAACAAGCCAGGGAGACGAAACCTGAAAGATAATCATTAGATTTCTAAGTAAACACTTATTGAACTTGGACAAAGCAATTCCATGTGCCTGTAAAGTGATCAATATTTCCCAAGTAGCAGGTATGTGGCCAAGTCCACTTTACCTCCTTCTCCATATAACCTAAAGAATGTGGCACCAATACTCAAGTCAAACCCAGTCCTCCCCGTCCCAACAAGCATTCCCTGAAACCCCTCTGTTTCATCCAAGGTTTTTACTGAATAATTTGTCAAAAATGTAAAGTAAATGCTTATTTTTTTTTTTTGAGTTGGAATCTCACTCTGTCGCCCAGACTGGAGTGCAGTGGCCGCTCCCAGTCACCGCAGCCTCGACCTGTTGGGCTCCGGCGATCCTTCCACCTCAGTCTTCCGAGTAGCCGGAATTACAGACATGTGCTACCACGCCCGGCTGATTTTTTTTTTTTTTAATTGTAGAGACGAGGTCTCGCCAAGTTGCCCAAGTGGGTCTCGAACACGCGGGCTCAGACAATCCACTCACCTCTGCCTCCCAAAGTGCAGGATTACAGGCTGAGCCACCGAGCCCGGCTGTACCCCATTTTTTTATCCAGTCTTCTTTCAGTGGGCAACACTGTTGGTTCCATGTTTTTACTATTGTGAATACTGCTGCAATAAATATGTGTGTGCAGGTATCTTTTCCATAAAGTGATTTGAGTTCCTCCGAGTACATTCCCAGTAGGGGAATTGCAGGGTCATATGGAAGGTCGATTTTTAGAGCTTTTAGGAATCGCCACACTGCTTTCCACAGAGGCTGTACTAGTTTTCACTCCCACCAACAATGGAGAAGTGTTCCCTTTTTGCCGCATCCTCTCCAGTATCTGTTGTTTTTTTCATTATTGATGATGGCCATCCTGACTGGAGTTAGGTGGTAACTCAGTGTGGTTTTAATTTGCATTTCTTTGATGACTAGTGAGGCTAAGTATTTTGCATGTGTCTGTTGACTGCTCGTATGTCTTCTTTTGAGAAGTGTCATATCTTTTGCCCACTTGGTAATGGGGATGTTTGTTTGTTTGTTTGCTTATTTTTTCTTTTTGGCACATTTGAGTTCCTTGTAGATACTAGATGTTAGGCCTTTGTCAGATACAAAGTTGGCAAATATTTTTTTTAATTGAACAATTTATTATTTTATTAATATTGTGGTAGGTGGTACCAAGAAGACAGAGTAAGCTTTGGCATTTTCTAACAGAGAGATCTGACCTATTTTATTTTATTTATTTATTTATTTAATCAATATTTTTTATTATGGTTTTGTGGGATACAGTTAAGGATTAGGTGTACAATTAGGTTTCATTCAGGCACCCTGTTGATAAGAGGTGTTTCCCCATCCCCAGATAGATATTTGCTAAAGTTAATCCCATCCCCCCCCTAGTTTCCCAGTACTGTCAGTCATTTTCTTATAGTATTACATTGGATGTTCAAGGTCCATTATATGGGTGAGAACATGTGATACTCGGATCTTTGTTTCTGTGAGAGGTCACTCAATATTATAGACTCTAGTTCCATCCAGGTTGCTGCGAAATTCATGATTTTGTTCTTTTTTATGGCTGCATAGTATTCCATCGTGTATATGAACCACATTTTTTTAATCCAGTCCTCTTTTGATGGGCAGCATGGTTGTTTCCAGGTTCTTGCTATTGTGAACAACGCTGCTATAAACATACGTGTGCAGGTATCTTTTTTTTTTTTTTTTTTTTTTTTTCCGAGTTGGAGTCTCACTCTGTCCCCAGACTGGAGTGCAGTGGCCGCTCCCGGCCACCGCAGCCTCGACCTGCTGGGCTCCGGCGATCCTTCCGCCTCAGCCTTCCGAGTAGCCGGAATTACAGGCATGCGCTACCACGCCCGGCTGATTTTTTGATTTATTGTAGAGATGAGGTCTCGCTGCCCAGGTGGGTCTCGAACCCACGGGCTCAGGCAATCCACTCATCTCAGCCTCCCAAAGGCGCGGGATTACAGGCTGAGCCACCGAGCCCGGCTAGGTATCTTTTTTATAGAGTGACTTGAGTTCTTCAGGGTCTATATCCCAGTAGGGGGATTGTGGGGTCATATGGGAGGTCGATTTTTAGAGCTTTTAGGAATCGCCACACGGCTTTCCACAGAGGTTGCACTAGCTTACACTCCCACCAACAGTGTAGAAGTGTCCCCTTTTCACCACACCCTCTCCAGCAGCTGTTATTTTTTGAGTTGTTGATAATTGCCACTCTGACTGGAGTTAGGTGGTATCTCACTGTGGTTTTGATTTGCATCTCCCTGATGATTAGTGAGGTTGAACATTTCTTCATGTGTTTGTTGGCTGCTCGGATGTCCTCTTTTGTGAAGTGTCTGTTCATATCTTTTGCCTATTTTATAATGGGGTTGCTTGTTTTTTTTCTTTTCAGCACGTTTTAGTTCCTTGTAGATCCAGGATGTTAAGCCTTTGTCAGACCTGGTGTTGGCAAATACTTTTTTCCTAGTCTGTAGGTTGTCTCCCTGCTCTCGATGGTTTCTTTGGCCTTGCAGAAGCTTGTCAGTTTAATAAGGTCCCACTTGTCTATCTTCTCTCTTATGACCTGTGGGTTTTGGGTTTTATTCAGGAATTAGATGCCAGTTCCGATTTCCATGAGGGTATTTCCTTCATTTTTTAAGGTTCTTATAATTTGAGGTTTTACGTTTAGGCCTTTGATCCATTTAGAGTTGATCTTTGTATATGGTGGTAGGTAGGGATCTTGTTTTAATCATGTGGTCAGCCAGTTTTTCTAGCACCATTTACTAAATAGGTTCTCCTCTCCCCAGTGGTTGATGGTGAAAGCTTTGTCAAAGATACGTTAGTTGAGAAATTGAAGTTTTGCTTCTGGGATCTCGATACTGTTCCATTGGTCTACATGCCTATTCTTATACCAGTACCAGGCCGTTTTGATTACTGTAGTTTTATAATACAGTTCAAAGTCTGGGAGCATACTGTTTCCCGCTTTTTTGTTGTTGTTGTTGTTGTTTTGCTGAGAATTGTTTTGGCTATTCGTGGTCATTTATGTTTCCATATTAATTCCTGTATTGTTTCCAGGTCTGTAAAGAATGCTGCTGGTAATTTAATGGATATTGCATTAAATCTGTAGATTGCCTTGGGTAGGATGGACATCTTAACAATGTTGATTCTTCCAATCCATGAGCATGGAATATTTTTCCATTTGTTTGTGTCATCTTTTACTTCTTTGAGCAGTGTTTTGTAGCTTTCATTGTAAAGTTCTTTGACTTCTCTGATTAGCAAGAGGTCAAGGTATGTTGTTCAACATAATATTAGAAGTTCTAGCTAGAGCAATCAGACAAGAGAAGGAAATCAGGGGTATTTAAATAGGAAAAGAGGAAGTTAAGTTATCCCTCTTTGCAGGTAACATGATTCTATACCTCGAAAATTCAAGACAATCTGTCAAATACTTTCTTCACTGATAAAGGACTTTGGGAAAGTCTCAGAGTATAAAATAAATGTTCAAAAGTTAGTCACATTCCTATACATCAACAATAAACAAACAGAAACCCAAATAAAAAGCACAATCCCATTCACAATAGCCATAAAGATTGAGATTTTTTTTTTTGAATCAGAGTCTCACTCTGTTGTCCAGTCTGCAGGGCACTGGCAAACTCAAGCCACCCCAGCATCGATCTGCTGTGCTGCAGCATTCCTTCCACCTCAACCTTCCAAGTAGCTGGAATTACAGGTGTGCGCTGCCACACCCGGCTAATTTTTTTTTTTAATTGTAGAGATGTGATCTCTCCAAGTTGCCCAGATTGGTCTCGAACCTGCGGGCTCAGATAATTCACTTGTCTCTGTCTCCTAAAGTGCTTGGATTATAGGCTGAGCCACCAAGCCGGGTCAAGATTGAATTTTTAATGGGATTTTTTTTTTTTAATTACTCAATCTTCCTAACTAAAACAAAGTGATAAAAATGATAATTACTTACAGAGGTTAAAAGGTCACTGAAAAATATTTTCAGCCTAGAGGATTGGTTGTGATTAATATTGTTGGAGCAAAACCCCCAAGCAGCATTAAAAGATATTTGCGGTGATCATGTGTTAAAAATGAAGTTAAACTCAATAGTAAGTCAGGATAAAAGAATGCCACAGCTGCTTCTCTGTCAGTTACGTGGAGATAATCCACAGAAGTGTACAACTTCTTTCTGTGTCCAAAGCAATGAAATTCATATATTTTAAACAAATTTAAATAATTTTAAAAATCACTTTCATAATTCTTTCATTGAACTTGAAATGGTTGCACAAAATTTATTTAATCAGCATATTCAGAAGTAATTTATTCCTTTTAGTTTCTTGTTGCAATGTTATTACAAATGTGCATGCTAGCAGTTTACCATTGAATGTAATTTTTGCTGTATTTGACTGGGCACAGTGGCTCAAGCCTGTCATCCCAGTACTTTGGGTAGCCGAGGAGAAAGGAATGCCTAAGACCAGGGGTTGGAGACCAGCCTGGGCAACTTGGCGAGACCTCGTCTCTACAATAAATCAAAAAATTAGCCAGAGCCAGGCTCGGTGGGCAGCCTGTAATCCCACGCCTTTGGGAGGCTGAGGTGAGTGGATTGCCTGAGCCCACGGGTTCGAGACCCGCCTGGGCAGCGAGACCTCATCTCTACAATAAATCAAAAAATCAGCCGGGCATGGTAGTGCATGCCTGTAATTCCGGCTACTCGGAAGGCTGAGGCGGAAGGATAGCCGAAGCCCAGCAGGTCGAGGTTGCGGTGGCCAGGAGCAGCCACTGCACTCCAGTCTGGGCGACAGAATGAAATTCCAACTCAAAAAAAAATTAGCCAGGTGTGGTGGGGAACCCCTGTGGTTCCAGCTACTTGGAAGGCTGAGGTGGAAAGATCACCTGAGCCCAGCAGGCCGAGGCTATGGTGACCATGACTGTGCCATTGCACTGCAGCCTGGGTGACAGACAAGACTGACTAAAAAAAAAAAATTGTTTTTTGCTATATTTAATGGATAAAATAATTACTACTTACATAGTAAAGGGAAGCACAAATTATTATCTTAAGAGGAATAAATGACAAACATTAATATAATGTCTGGGAAGAAAACTGACATCTGTTTAAGTCTACTAAAAATTAGCATCACTGGTTAATAATGTACAAGCCACTTACTAATGCTGTGTGGTTATCAGTGTGTTCTGGCCGGCAGATGCAAAACAGTGATATACTTGTTTTGTCATTTGATGTGTCAATTTATTTCTAAATTTATTTTTATTTAAAGACTATGAAATGAATATTGTATTCACTATTTTGAAAGGAAATACTGTAACTTAAGACTATTAGGTTTGATCTTCTTGGAGTATCACCTCAACTCCTACACTCTCTGGCTGTATCTAATCTTACTTGCAGTAGACACTGAGTTTCTGTGGAGGTTACATCAGACACACTGCTATGAAGTTTCAGTGTCTCCACGTAGTGAGATCTTCTTTAATATATCAAAACAAAGTTGTTGTATATTTTTGCCAATGAACTTGTGTATGTAAAGGTGCCATTATGTATGCGGGTACACACATACAGACACTTCTCTGAGCTACTCATGAACAGAAGAACCGCTGGGCCACGGTGGGTGCTCCCTCAGCTTTGCTAGTTGAGGCTAAGCTGACTTCCAGCGCTGCAGGACTGCTTTGCACTGCAGAAGCATGGTGAAGTGTTCCAATGACTTCACTTCCTCACCCCCGCTTGGTATTTCAGACTCTGAAGTTTTTGCCAATGGACTTGTGTATGTAATGGCGCCTTCCTGTGGTTTTAACTTGCATTTCTTTTCTTGCTACGAAAATCAAACCCCTTTTCTTCTGCTCATTGGCTGTCTGAATTTCCTCATTTGTGAATATCTCTCTCAAGTCTTTGGCCCATTTGATCCCAACTACTTTTCCTCACTGATACATAGGAGTTCTCTAGCTGCTTTGAACACCAATCCTTTGTTGCAAATATCTTCCCACTCCTATCCCTTACCTTTTCACTCATTAAATGACTTTTTATTAACAGAAATTATTATTATTTTCTTTTTAGTTGGAGTCTCACTCTTATCACCCAAGCTGGTGTGCAGTGGCACGCTCACAGCCACCACAGCCTTGACCTGCTGGGCTTAGGCGATCTTCCACCTCAGCCTTTCAAGTAGCTGGAACTACAGATGCACACCACCATGGCTGCCTACTTTATTTTTTATTGTGGAGACAAGGTTTCACCAAATTGCCCAGGCTAGTCTCAAACCCCCTGACTCAGGCAATCCTCTTGCCTCAGCCTCCCTAAGTGCTGGAATTATAGGCTGAGTCATCGCACCTGACCAGAAATAATTAATTTAATTTAGACAAATTTATTTTATGCTTAATGCTTTTTGTGTTCTATTAAGATTGGTTTCTACATAATGAGGGGGAAAAGTGCTTCTCTTCTATTGACTTCTAAAAGCTTTGTAGCTTTTTTTTATATTCAGGTGTACATGTTTTTCTTGAATTGATGTTCTTGCATAGTGTGATAAGAGACAGCTTATATTTTTTCCATATGAACACAAAACGCCCCAATACCACCAAATGGCTAAGGCCACTTCTGTCATGTACCAAATGTCTATACACGCATGAGTCAGCTTCTGGATCCTCCACGCGGTGACCCTGTTCCATCTGCCTATTCCCAACCTTAATCCAGACCATCAGGTTACTAATGCTGTATGATCCCTGGTGAGAACAGGTAGAGCTAGCCCTCTCTCCCTGTTTGTCTTTGGTTATTGTAGGACTTTTGTATTTTGATACATATTTTGAAGACAATGCATCAAGTTCTTTGCAGCACTTGCAGAGATTTTGACTGTGGTTTGCATCAACATCTTGACCATATCAGGTCTTCTAAAGGATGAACACAGTGTCTGTACATAATAAGATCTTTAATGTATCAAAAGAAAGTTGTATTTTTTTCTCTGTACAAGTCTTGTATATATTTTATTAGATATGTTACTAGGTACTTGATATTTGTAATGCTATGTTAAACAGTGAAATTTCAAATTTTGACTTCTCATAGCATTTTTCTGACAGAAATAAACTTGTATCTAGCAGTCTCGTTAAAATCTGATTGCTTCTAATTTCTCATCAGTGGGTTATAGCTCTTCCCATGTGTTATCAGTCATGGCTGTGAACAGACAATGGAAGGAGGCATTTTCAAAGCTTCTGATAAAAGTGCACAGCACCCCATGACAGAGCCAGGCATCTCTACATGGATTAGGACTTGCTAGTGACCTATGCCAGGTGCATTCTTAGAGGTAGCCCACTGTGAGTGGTGGAAAGACTCAGGGAGCAGGACCAAAGGCAGGGATGGGAGTCACAAGACATAGCGATGAATTCAGATTTTTTTGATAGCCCATGCTCTTTTAGAACCACAATCTTCTTATTCTCAGAAATGTTCTTGCCTCTTTCTTTCCTTTAAAAAAAATCTCACTCGAATGTCCTTTTCACAGTGACAATAGTTCTACAGCCCCCAAGTAAGTTACTCTTCCATCCAAGCATACTTGCTAACTTTATCCTCATCCCCTAGTAACATACACCACAGGCATCATGGTATATTCACTCTGTTCTACCAGTATACTCTTAGTCTTTAGAGGGAAGGCCTGTGATCCCTAGGCTGACATTGTGCTGGACACAATATAAGTTCACATACATTTTAACAGGTCGAATACAAAACTATGTGCATTGTTTTCATTTTGACTGTATCTCACTAACATTAAATCTTGGTGGGTGTTTTTGTGAGGGATGAGGAGTTAGAACTCTTTGTTTTCATTCAGGTTACATAAATCCCATGATTATTAAAGAGTAACAGGTTAATGGTACTCTCTCTGTCTCTCTCTCTCTCTCTCTCTCTGAAATATTTTTCTAAAATGTGATTTGAGGCAGAAAATATACCAATATTAAATAATTGAAGAAAGATATTTTATGATACACTTAGTCTATAGTGCACATATAACAATACAATAGTAATTAAAGGCCAAAGATACTAAAAATTTTACACTAGGAAAAAAGAAAATACTATATTCTTGGTAAAGGATCTGAAGATTGCTTCAAACCACCAAGTCAAATTTTTGGTCTTAGTTTTGATAGGATAGGATATAGGTTACAGACAGGCATGAAAGAGAAAAAAACAAGTCTGTGATTCCATAATATAATCTTAGTGAAATATCTTACTTCTCAGAAATAAGTGTACTGTCTATAAAACTGAGAAGTGGGGTTAAACCACAAGATCCTAAAATCCCTCTCAGCTCTAATGTTCTAAAAATTAGGAGAAAACCACATATGAATTTGAGTGAAATACAAAGAAGGGAGGGAGGGAGAAAGAGGGAGAGGAGAAGGGAGGGAGGGGGAAAGTTCAGGGTTAAGTTTTCTAAATGACTTAGAAATTGTAAAAATGAAGATTCAGGCCATTATCTTGCTAAACTATGGTCTGGTCATGTGTTCTTTGAGCTATGGCTGCTGCCATGTTTTCCTAAGCTTTGGCCCCCTTCCCTACCTTGGGGAGGTGAATTCACTCTCTCTCTCATTTACTTTCTAAATAAATTATATTTTCTAATCTAAAAAAAAAAATGAAGATTCAAAATCACCTTACCTGAAACCTTGCCATCTGAACTTCCATGTAGCATAAGTGTGCAAAGTTGCCAGGTAAAATTCTCCTCCACAAGATGACTTGGAGTGATGATTTAGGCTTATTCATATAGAGACTTTGGATCTGACAAAAAAGCTATAAACCCTGCAATTAGCTTTACTTGGACAGCATGAGCAAAATGTTGTTGCAAAGCAATTTAAAATAACACAGAGTTCACTCTCCTTGGAAAGACTCCAGGGTAAAAAGTCCACTTGACATTCATTGGGCTTCGCGGTTTGCAAAAAGGCTCAGTTCTAATTTTAGAACCAAGTAACAAACTTTCTATCTGGAATTGTGTAAAGAACATGATCTTGATCTTTGAGGTAATATTTTCTGTAATTTCCTTCTGAAGTGATTAATAAAACCTTTTCATTGAATTGACTATTCAATGAAAACAATTAATTCCATAACTTCAAAAACTCATTTTTATGTAAGTAGAACCAAATAACAATTTGGTCTGAAATATGATTCACATGCTTTTCAAGAGCCTAGGTTTAAGAACTCCTAAGTGACTTGCAGCAAAGATTTAGCTCACAGCTTTCTCCTGTGCTGATGGATATGGTCTCTGTGAGTGTTCCTGCTGCAACACCCCCCTCTGATATGTGGTGTGCAGTGTTTCACACATCTGCATACTGTTCTTCTTCAAGGCCCTCTGTTGCCAAGTTTCACAGAGCAGTCATTCTGACGTGTCTACAATGCCATGACGTGTGAGCCAGCCCTGAGCTAGGCGATGTGGACACCCTGGGTTAACACTCACACAGACTCTGTGAGGCACCCTCAGGGTTTCTTCCTATAGACAGGAAGCTCCAGGCTCCCCTCCCCATCTAAATGATACTAAAGCCCATGCTTTTGTCCTACTAAGCTCTTCCTGTTTCCCTAAATCCAGTAGAGTCCACCACAAAGAGGAGGTCCCTCAGCTTAGTACCAACCTTGATATAAACCAAGCCTTGGCTTGCAAGGGCATTGAAGAGCTGCCAAGCCTTCCATCTGTCTTCTCGGTAATCCCCATCTTTGCAGTCTTGGGAATGGCCTGAGCTTTGCTTTGGTTTCCTCCTCCGCCTGCCATCTGTTTACTGCCTCCAGGAGAGCAGGTGTTCCCTGACTGTGCATGGTGCCGGGTTCAGCAATAGGGACAATAGATTCTAACTTGAAAACTAAAAGCACAGACCTGGCAAGGTGGTGCACGTGTGTCGTCTCAGCACTTTGGGAGGCCAAGGTGGGAGGATCGTTTGAGGCCAGGAGTTCTAGACCAGCCTGAGCAACATAGCAAGACCTCATCTCTACAAAAGAAAAATTAGCCAGGAATGACGGCAGCACTTGTAGTCCCAGCTTCTCAGGAGGCTCAGGAGAGAGGATTACTTGAGACCAGGAATTCAAGACTGCAGTGAGCTATGATCATGCCACTGCACTCCAAACTGGGCAACAAAGCAAGATCTTGTCCCTAAAAAAATAAAACTAAAAATGTTTTAAAACTCCCAAGAAGATACACACATTAGCATAGTAGGTAAGATATAAAACAACATAGGAATGAATACACACATCGATAAAAACAGAAAGCAATCCCAACCTGGTTGACTCCTGGTTGCATCCTTACACTGGGCAGTGTCTAGCATTCTACAGACCATTCTCCTACTCCGTTATTAGGGAGTACAGTCAAGTGGCTTCTTCTGAGCTTCCTTCTTTATTTTCCTCCAAGCAACTGGTTCTTGCCCCTCACTACACTTTAGAAACACTGGGAAACTTTTAAAATTGACCCTGGAGAGTCTGACTTGATTGTCTGGAGGGAAAGGGATGACACAGGCATTGGAACTTTTCAAAACTTTCTCCCTCCCCCAATCACTTCCAATGTGCACCCACCGGGAGACCTTTGGCCAAGATTCATGTCTCTGAGAAAATCGTGTCACAAAGATGACTGAGAGCAGTCATTCTTTCACAGAAGAAAAAAAAAGGTGTCCCTGGCAGAATAATGGACTCAGTCATCATTTATAAAGGACATCCTGATTTGAAATAAATCCCACATAAGAAAAATAAAACTGACTTGTCTAATTCACAACCAGGAGCTATTTTGCTGTTCAATATGTTTCACCTGTTGAGATACTGTTGGCTCATGTGCTACAGATGTGCATCTGCTTTGGAGGGGATCTCTTCCATCACTCTGTTCCCAGCTAGCTGGCTGTAACGACTGTAGGTGGACTTTATATCCCTGATATGAAAGAACCTGGGTCAGAGTCAGAGAACCGTTTCCCGTTAGTTGGATAACCTTGAACAAATCACGTAACTTGGAAAAGGCTCAACTTCCCTCTCTGTAACAAGGAGACACTAATAAATGCCCTAATTAGCATTGGAAGTGCTCTGAGAATTGAGATGGGTTTGGTATAAGTACTTTGTACCCTGTAAATTGCTACAAAAAGTCAGTGTCAATGATCTTCTTTGCTTGTATCTATAATCTCAGCAAGACAGTTGCTTTCTTGTTTGTCTGGTCATGTGCAAGCACCATTTATATTTTTCAGCACTGTGTTGGCTTTACCACCATCCTGTAGATGCAGATGGAGCACCCTCTTGGAGCCACAATGCAGACTATCTTCCCTAAGCTTGGAATAACACGTCTCCAGTATAACCTGAGGTTGCAAAAACACACATTTACTTGTCTCACGGTGTGTGAAAATCCATCGACATAGTGACCTTCTCGTAGACACAGTGCCGGAGGAGTCAAAACTGTGGCAGGCATCAGCATCCCTCAAAGGCCTTCTTCAAACAGATGGCTGGCTCTCACCCCAGAATTTCTGATTCAGTAACTCTGGGGCGAGACCCAAGAATTCACATTTCTAACAAGCTCTCTGCCCAGGGGATGCGGTCTGAGAATCATCACACTTTGAAAACTTTAAGCAAATAACCATAAAAATGTGTTTAAATGAAACCCTGAATATCTGAAAACATCCAGAGTTTTGCATCTTTTAGATATCTACTTCTCCCGCACTTAACCAAAGACCTTTGAACTTTAAGTTTTTGGATTTGAGGACAAATAGGATACTGATTGTTGCCTTTGCTTGTCATAGGGGAAAGTAATTTGATCTTCAAAACAAAGTAACAAGCCGGGCTCGGTGGCTCAGCCTGTAATCCCGTGCCTTTGGGAGGCTGAGGTGAGTGGATTGCCTGAGCCCGCGGGTTTGAGACCTGCCTGGGCAGCGAGACCTCATCTCTACAATAAATCAAAAAATCAGCTGGGCATGGTAGCGCATGCCTGTAATTCCGGCTACTTGGAAAGCTGAGGCGGAAGGATTGCCGGAGCCCAGCAGGCGAGGCTGCGGTGGCCAGGCACGGCCACTGCGCTCCAGTCTGGGCGACAGAGTGAGACTCCAACTCAAAAAAAAAAAAAAAAAAAAAAACCAAAGTAACAATATCAAGATATAAGAATCTGAGCTTATAATAAATATATTATTTAAGAGCCTTATAAGTTGTATTTCTTCTAAAATCTTCTTAAAGACATGATTAGCACCAAATTGGTATCACAGTTTTCTTGTTTGTTATAAATTCAGTCAAAACTAAGTGAATATAATAGCACAGTCTATTACATTAACATTATTTACATAAATTGCTGAACTCAGGAGGACTTTGCAACCTTGAATTTGTAAAGAAAAAGGCTCTCTCCATATTTTGAAAAAAGAGAGTCTTGGTTTTGAATAGCACTTGTTAAAAACAACAAGTTGTGTTTTCTGTAGAAAGAAACTCAACTTAATCTTTTTTAAAAATACAGGTGTTTGCCCATGATGGCTGTGTACACTGTATGTCACTTGACAATGAACCGCAGTTATCTGTTCTTCTCTCTCACATTGGCATTCCTCTCAGTCCTTTTCAGGGTGTCATTATGAGAGGCATATTTTTAAATCAGTTTTAGATGGATCTTTGAGGTCCTTTATTTCAGTTTTCCTGATTATCATTGCAATGTAACCCCCATGAGTTTGGATCCTTTACTGTTTATTGAGTGCCCGTGAAAGGGTTGCTGAAGGTTCACATGAGTCTAAACATTGCCAGGGCTCAGGCTATGGGGTGACCTCTTGAGAAAAATGCAGTGCCTTTTGTGGTAAGATGAGAAATTGCCCTCGTGGGGTCTGGTGTCTTTTGCCATGCTCTTATCAAGGTCCGGTCTTTGCAAAGTGATGATGGTGTCAGGAGCATCGTTCTATTGGGCATTCACAGGCAAGCTGCTCCCCACCTGACTTAAATTCCCATCTCAAATTGACAGCCACACCCCGGCGACTCTCAGGAGCATCATCTGTGGTCTTCCTTGTGATGACTGACTAATATTTTTTTTTTTTGAGTTGGAGTCTCACTCAGTCGCCCAGACTGGAGTGCAGTGGCCGCTCCTGGTCACCACAGCCTCGACCTGCTGGGCTCCGGCGATCCTTCCGCCTCAGCCTTGTAGCTGGAATTACAGGCACGCGCTACCACGCCCGGCTGATTTTTTTATTTATTGTAGAGATGAGGTCTCACCAAGTTGCCCAGGCGGGTCTTGAACCCCGAACCCGCGGTGTCAGGCAATCCACCCACCTCAGCCTCCCAAGGCGCAGGATTACAGGCTGAGTCACCGAGCCCGGCTCTGACTAATATTTTAAAGCCCATGACTATCTCTTTAGAATTGCATATTCCTTCTTTAAAGGTTTCCTTTTTAAACACACACACACATGTAAATGTTTTTCTTTTTTTTTGAGCTGGAGTCTCACTCTGTCACCCAGAAGTGCCGTGGTACACTCAGAGTCACACCAGCATCGACCTGGCAATCTTTCCGCTTCAGTCTTCCAAGTAACTGGAACTACAGGCATGAGCTACCATACCTAGCTAATTTTTGATTTATTGTAGAGACGAGGTTTCACCAAATTGCCCGGGCTGGTCTCAAATCTGCGGGCTCAGGCAATCCACTTGCCCTGGCCTCCCAAAGTGCTGGGATTACAGGCTGAGCCACCAAGCCCGGTGTAAGTGTTCTAAAGTCATTTTATTTATCTCAGTACAGACTAAAAGTGGATTTAGAACTTCAGTTGGAAAAACTTCCCACCATTTGCAGATGTTCAGGGCACTCATTGCAGTTTCCCAGTCTCTGGGTTGGACCTATATAATCTTTTTCTGTTGTTGCAGTTATCTATTTCTGCATAACCATCCCTCTCAGAATTTAGTGGCATACCTCCACAATCATTTAATGATATCCCATAATTCAGTGATTCAGGAAACTGGTCAAGGACACTCTGGGTGAGTCTTCTGCCCCATCTGATGCGGGCTGGGTTTACCTGGTGATGCTCCATTGGCATCTGGGCTTGTGTGGAGAGTCTAGGTTGGCTTCAAGTACGTGCTTGGAACCAGAGCTGGGATGGGTGGGACCTTCAGGCTGCCATTGTTTGCTCTCCATGGGGCTTCTCCACATGGCTTGCTTGGACTTTCTTTCAGCAAAACTCTCTTGGGGTAGTTGGCAATCTTAGATGACAGCTTAGGGGTCCAGGGGTAAGTATTCCCAAAGACGAAGGCAAAAGTTGCAAACTCTTAGAAACCTAGTCTCATAAATCACATAGCTTCCCTTCCACTGCATCAACTTGCCAGAAAGAATCAAGAGAAAGGGAATTAGACTCCATCTCTCATGAGCAAAATTATTGCAGTCACTTCTAGTCAACCACAGTCACCTTCCAAGAGATTAATCAAAATTTTTTTTATTCTTTTTTCTCTTTATTGATTTGAAGTTTTTCATTTCTCAACCCTTTTGTAGTTAAGGCCAGGTGACCAGATGTGGCCAGTGTGAGTTCTCCACTTTGTGTATAAATTGAACAATGTGTGTTGAGTAGGAACGTCCACAAAAGGTAAACAGTCAAGGATGTTTAGTTGAATGACTGCTTAAAGGACTAAAGGTGCTTCTGTAGTGGAATTTAGAGGGCCAAGAAATCCTTAACTCTGAATTCAACATGGTACTACAGGAAGACTTCTGGATTTTTGGGATGTGTATGGGAACAAAGAGGTATCTGATGACCATAACAGTGAATTGCAACAATGACGGAAACTTTCACCAAATATTTTCCCGTTCCCCCTGAAGGGCGCTGTGAGTCTTTGCAGGGAGGTGGATGGATGTTATTTCCCAGATGACACGAAGAGCAGCTGTAAGCTTTCCGTGTGCTACCTTCCCGCTGATGCCGAAGGTGGAAGACGTGTGGTGACATGAAAGATGGGCTTCGACAAGGCAGATGTGTGCAGTCAAAGCTGCAAGGATGACTGAGACACAGCACTGTGGGGCAGCTGCCTTGGGGACTTGCCCAGTCTGCAGCTGTGTGTGGCCAGAGATTCTGGATTTGGTTGTCACCTGGCCGAGCCTCTCTGATCTGATACAATACTCTGGTTTTGCTGTGTTAGAAGCTACTCTTAAAATTGAAACGTGCACAGTTGATTTAACAAAGGATAAAGTTGACCATTGTCTCTACCCTCCTCCCAAACAATCAAGTACATTTGAATTCCAGACTCTTATCTCCACTCACCCTTATCATTACCCAACATTTTCATTCCACCTTTATTTATAACCTTGATATTGGTTATTTGTTATCATCACTAATATTGTTAATGATAACTATTTTTTTAGCTGTACCTACAAATTTAGCAAAAGTTGGCTCCCTTCCTTGTTGTATTACACTCCTTTTGACTTAGTTTTTACTTCCTCCACTGAAATGCATAGTTTAACAGTTGTTTTAAAATGAAAAGGGACGGCAAACTTTCCAAATTTTTGTTTTCC
Organism: Cephalopachus bancanus; assembly: GCA_027257055.1. NCBI lineage: Eukaryota > Metazoa > Chordata > Mammalia > Primates > Tarsiidae > Cephalopachus > Cephalopachus bancanus. The sequence goes on along the minus strand of JAPVLO010000194.1, from coordinate 2,239,122 downwards.
TGAAATATTTTTATTTCACCTCCACCTTTGAAAAATAGTTTCAGTATGCATAACATTCTAGGTTGTCAGCAATTTTCTCTTAGTATCTTAAATATACTGTTTCACTAAATACTGTTCTTTACCCTAGAAATCAACAAATATTTCCTTAAACAGAAAGATGGTAATATTTTAGGCCTTGTAGACCATATGTTTTCTATTACAAGTACTCAACAGTGCTATTGTAGCATGAAACTATAAGTATGCAAATGAGTGGGTATAATGAATGAGACAGGAGATAGCTAGAGAAAGGCAGACACAGACAGGTGGGTTCTCTGGCAACAATGTAGCAAACTCCCAGCAGGCCTTTCAGGCTCAGCATTGGTAAACAAGTTCCCTGCCAGCCTCTCAAGCTAGAGCTTAAGTAACTCACTCCTGGGATAGAAAAACAACCAATCAGCTCGCTGCCAAGTACCAACGAAGCAGCTCATCATTAGGCCCTATCTCCTGCTGTTTGGTCCTCAGTACTGACCAATCGGAACAATTAGTGCCGACCAATCAGCTCACAGCTAGTGCTAGCCAATCTGCTCAGTCTTAGGGCTATATAAGCACCAGGTTTCAGCTACAAATTGGTAACCCCTTCAGGCTTCCTCCCACTGTGGGAGCTTTTCTATCCTCTCAATAAATCCTGCTTTCTCACTTTCCAACTGTCTGTGTCCCTCATTCTTCCTGGGCATGAGACAAGAACCTTGGCCCCGAAGAGCTGCGACCTGAAGAGCTGCAGAAGATTGTCGGAACCCAAGAGCCATGCACCCTAGAGACTGGCTTGCCGGCCAACAGAGCTGGCTGGAAGAAGGTGAGACTCAGAAGCTGAGACAATCCGGGGGCTAAGTTTGCCAACCCATTGGAGCCAACATTCTGGGGGCTTCGCTTGCCAGCCCACCAAAACAGCAACACTCTCAGGGGCTGGCTTTCCAACCCATCAGAGGCAACACTCCAGGGGCTAGGCTTGCCAGCCCACTGAACCAGGAACACTCTCAGGGCTTGGCTTGCCAACCTATTATAGCCAACATTTCCGGGACCAGGCTTACCTGCCCCTCGAGACAACCCTCTCTGGGACTTGGCTGGCCGACCCCTTGAGTTGACACTCTCAAAGCCCAGGCTTACCTGAAAAATCCATATCACCAATAAAACTTTATTTGCAAAAAAGAAGTGTCTGGACCTTGGGCTGTAGTTTGTTGAGCACTGCTCTATAGCTAGATTTGAGGAGTCTGTTCTGAGTATAATTGTTTCTTCCATTTTAAGCAGTGTGCTTTTGTCTTTGGTGATCAAAACATGGTGTGATTTATACAATAAATGAGTCCTCTTCGGGACTTGTACTTCCCTAATCTAAGGAGCAACATCTTCACAAATTCTGAAAGAAGTACAACCACTACCTTTTCAAACATTATGCTTTTCTTTCTACTTTTTTTCTCTCAAACTCATATTAAATACAAGCTAAAATTTCTCTCCCACTGGTATGCCACTTATGTTGTGCTTTATATTTTCTGCTTGTTTTTTTCTTTGTTGTATATATATTATATATATATATTTTTTTTTTTTTTTTTTTTTTTTTTTTGAGTTGGAGTCTCACTCTGTCACCTAGACTGGAGTGCAGTGGCCGCTCCCAGCCACTGCAACCTCGACCTGCTGGGATCCGGTGATCCCTCCACCTCAGCCTTCCAAGTAGCTGAAACTACAAGCGTGCGCTACCATGCCCGGCTAATTTTTTATTTATTGTGGAGATGAGGTCTTGCCAAGTTGCCCAGGCAGGTCTCGAACCCACGGGCTTAGGCAGTCCACTCACCACGGCCTCCCAAAGTGCTGGGATTACAGGCTGAGCCCCCAGCTGTTGTATATTCTTTAGATGCTTCTTTCACTCAGTAATTCTTCCTTAAACTCTGTCTAATGTGCTATTTTATGTACTATTAATTTTTTAAAACTACACATTTTTATTTCTAAAAGTTCTCTTACTTCTTTTAAAAACATTAATTTTCAGATTTCCAGGAAGATGGCGGCATAACCAATCAGAATGTGAAAGTCCCTGTGTATGTGAGTGATTGTATGGACAACTCTGCATGTATTTCTGTGCATAAGCGGGAATGTGAGAGGCTGACGGAGTGGGGACTCAAGAGCAAGATGCCAGGGCCCTCCTGGTAAAGACGCTGGTGCCACAGCCACTCTGCTTGGACCCTAGCACTTTCCAGAGTGCAGAAGTTGAGTATCATGTTCTAAATTCAGCAAAGCTTTTCCCAGGAAGAACAGCTAGAGTGAATGCAGACCCCACCACCACAGCACTGGGCTGAATGTTGGCAGCAGAGCCCGTGAAGGGAGTGCAGCGAGACAACCTGAGGAAGAGTCCTGAGTAAACAGTGGGGAGAACTCATCCAGAACCTGGAATGGGCTCCAGAGTCTTACTACTATGTCCCGATCCAAAAACTGTGGTAACTGCTAGAGAGGGAGCTATCGACCCCAGTGGTGACAGGAGCAGCAGCCAGCCAGGAAACTGCCCAGACTCTCTAATACCTGGGCAGAGAAGTGCTCCAGGACAGCCTCTGTGGAACAGCAGAATTGCATCTTGAGCCCAGGCACTACCTCTGTGTTGCATCTGGGCTGCTCTTTGTGACCTCAAAGAACACTGTCACCAGTGCACAAGCCCCGGTAGGCAACACCAGATGTCAAACCCCAGACGATCCACCCCTCACTGAGAGTCAGCTGCTGGGCGATAGATACAGACAGCACAACTGCCCAAGAAGGAGGCTGGTGAGTGCCTACCTGACTCTCCCTGCCCCAGCAACAAGTGAAAGAGATTGGGAAGGCAGAGCAGGGACAGTAGGCCCCATTGCCCTGCAGTGAACTGGATGCCCTGGGAGATGTGACAAAGTTGAGACAGGAAAGAAGGGGGTGAGTTCCTAAGAGATGCTGTATCAAGTAATTTCAGCCCCCTTCCCTCACACAGGCATGTGACAGCTACCAGTGGCAGGCAGCACAGGATGAAGATTCTAACATCTTAAGTTTCAACAGCGAACAGGGAACCTGCAGTCACAGTCCTGCAGTCACAGAACCCATCACAAGAGGGAGCCCCCATTTCACAGAGACACACTAAAGCTGAGAACACTTTATCAACTTTTTTTTTTTTGAGGGGGGGATATTGGTTTTGGTTTGTTTGTTTGATTATCTCGCTGGGTTGCTTTGTTTGTTGGTTCATTTTCTCTTTTCTTCTTCTATTTCTTGTTCTTTGGTTTTTTTCTCTTTTTTCTTTCTTTATCTTTTTTCTTTCCTCTTTTTCTCTCTTTCTCATCCTTTCTCTTTTTTTCTTTCTTTTCCCTCTTATGCCATTTATTGGACTTAGGGGCTATGCAAGCATACCCACTGTAAAGTCATATTGTGCAGAGATAAATAGCAAGTCCCAAATGACCCATTCACCAGATAACAAACATTATGACCTGCCAATAGACTCAGAATCCTTGCAGCTCCACCCCCTAGTAGGTGCTCAAAAATGTAAAGACACAGCATAATGCCCCTCTCCCAGCCCTACTTCATAATTGAACAAACCTGAAGCCTTGGGTCAAAGAAGAACAAAAGGTAGAGCAAATATCAGATGCAACTGCTTCTCCATTTTCCTCTGAGCAACAGAATAAAAGAGAAAGTTAAGAAAACTGCTACAAATGAAGAAAAACCAATGAAAAATTGCCGGTAACTATCAGAGTCACAGCAAAGAGTCAGTGCTAGAAAGAACAGCTATTGGGGCAAAAAATGGCTATCTCCCAGAACAACAGTACCCAGAAGGTACTTACGGAGATCAGAGAATTGTTGGATAGAGTGAATAAAAATCAAGATATGCAAGGGCTAAAACTAAATGAAATTGCAATGGAGCTAGAAAGGCTCAAGAAAGCATGCTTAGAAATAACAGAAATAAAGAACTCCATCCAATAAATAAATAACAAACTGACAAACATGAGGAGGAGAATTAACCAAGCAGAAGAAGGAATCTCAGAGGTGAAAGACCAAAATATGGAATTAACCCAATCTATTAAAAATATAGGGGAAAAAAATCAAGAAGACAGAGGAAACTCTTCAAGAGATGTGTGGTTTTATCAAGAAACCAAACCTATATCTGATTGGAATACTTGAAATAGAAAAATAAATGGAAAACACTTCAGAAGAAACATTCCATGAAGTCATTCAAGAAAACGTCCCTCATCTGGCTAGAGAGATGACTATACGAGCACAAGAGATCAAAAGAACCCATGAAAGACATCTTATGAGAAGACCAAACCCTAGTTACATAGTAGTTCACCTACACAAAGTAGACATAAAATAAACAATACTGAAGACAGCAAGGGAAAATGATCAGGCTACCTACAAGGTCAGACCAAAAAGAATTACTGCAGACTTATCTGCAGAAACACTAAAGGCTAGAAGTAATTGGACCCTAATATTTACTGTTCTCAAAGATAAACAATTTTTACCAAGAATTATCTATGCAACCAAGCAAAACTTCATCAGCGATGGAGAATTAAAATTCTTCCCAGATACCCAATCCCTAAGAGAATATGCTGCATTGAGACCAGCTCTACAGGAGATGCTTAAAAAGGTGCTGTGCACAGATGAAAAAAGAAACAAAAAATACCGTATACTTCACAAGATCACAAACAAACACAGAAGCTGCAGAACACAGCACACCTGCAAAAATGAAAACACACACATATATGAGCACAAAAACTAAACAAAAACAAAGTAACCTTATGAGAGCATTATGTCAGGGACAAAATCTCACACTGAAAAGACATAGAATTTAGCCAGGCATGGTAGTGCACACGTGTAGTTCCAGCTACTTGGAAGGCTAAGGCGAAAGGATCGCCGGAGACCAGCAGGTTGAGGCTGCAGTGGCTGGGAGCAGCCACTACACTCCAGTCTGGGCAAATGAGTGAGACTCCAACTAAAAAAAAAAAAAATATAGAATGGCAAACTGGATAAAAACACAAGACATAGTAATTTTCTGCCTCCAAGAAACTCATCTCACCATAAAATACTCCCACAGACTCAAAGTTGGAGAACAAAAAAACAAATGTTCAGATGAATAGATAAAAAAAGAAGGCAGGAATCATGATCTTAATATCAGATAATAGAATCTTTAAGCTATCAAAACTTTTAAAAGATACAAAAGGACACAGTGATAAAAGGTTCGATCCCTCAACAAGAAATATCCATCCTAAACATATTTGCACCCAACATAGGAGCACCAGCTTTTATAAAGCAGTTATTAAGTAAACTAAAAAAAGATATTGACTCTAACACTATCATCGCTGGGGACTTAAATGCCCCACTAACAACCTTAGATAGATCACTGAGGCAAAAAAGTCAACAAAGAGATCCAGAACCTCAACTTGATGCTTGACCAAATGGACTTATTAGATACCTACAGAACACTCCACCCAACAACCACAGATATACATTCTACTACTCGTCAACACATGTAATATAGTCCAAAATCAACCACATCCTTGGCCATAAATCAAGCATAAAAAGATTTCACAAGAATGAAATCCTGCCATGCATGTTCTCAGACCACAGTGGAATACAAATCAATATCACCACCAACAAAATTCCCCCCAAACTCACAAAGACATAGACATTAAACAGCATGATGCAGAACAACTTGGTCAACACAAAAATCAAAATAGAAATTAAAACATTCCTGGAAACAAATGCAAATGAAGAAAAGCTTACCAAAACCTCTGGGATGCCATGAAATCAGTACTAAGAGGGGAATTTATATCTCTACAAACACACATCAAGAAAATAGAGCCGGGCTCGGTGGCTCAGCCTGTAATCCCACGCTTGGGAGGCTGAGGTAAGTGGATTGCCTGAGTCCACGAGTTCGAGACCAACCTGGGCAACTTGGTGAGACCTCATCTCTACAATAAATCGAAAATCAGCCTGGCGTGGTAGCACGCGCCTGTAATTCCAGCTACTCGGAAGGCTGAGGTGGAGTCCAGTGGGCCGAGGCTGCGGTGGCCAGGAGCGGCCACTGCACTCCAGTATGGGCGACGGAGTGAGACTCCAACTCAAAAAAAAAAAAAGAAGGAAATAGAAAGAGAACAAGTTGACAACCTAACAAATCACCTAAGGGAGATGGAAAGGCAAGACCACCAGAATCCCAACTTCAGCATAAGAATCCAGATACCAAAGTAAAGCTCAAATATGGGACATAGAAGACAAAAACACAGAAAAAAATCAATGACAAAAAACTGGTTCTTTGAAAGGATAAACAAGATTGATGTACCCCTAGCCAGAATGACCAAGAAAAAGAGGAAAAAATACAAATAAACACAATCAGAAATGCAAAAGATTAAGTCACAACTGACTCCCCCCCTTCAAAAAAATACAAAAAATTATCAGAGATTATTCTGCACACCTGTATGGAAGTAAACTCGATAACCTAAATGAAATGGAGAACTTTCTAACATCACACAATCTCCCAAGGTTGAAACAAAGAAATTGGGATCCTAACTAGACCAATGACAACCCAGGAAATTGACTCTGTCATAAAAAAAAATTACCTACAAGAAAAATCCCTGGACCAAACAGATTTCCAGCAGAATTCTATAAACATACAAGAAGGAGTTAATACCAATTATTTGAAAGTATTGCAGGCAATTGAGAAAGACAGAACTCTCCCCAAATCATTTTATGAAGCTAACTTAACACTGATACCAGAGCCAGGTAAAGATTCAACAAAGAAAGAGAACTACAGGTCAATATCCATAATGAACATAGATGCAAAAATTCCCAAAAGGATTCTAGCAAATCAGATCCAACAATACATCTCAAAAATCATCCCTCATAACCAAATAGGCTTCATCACCAGGATGCAGTGCTGACTCAATATCCACAAGACCATAAATGTCATTAAATACATCAACAGATGTAAAAACAAGAACCACACGAATATATCATTAAATGCAGAAAAAGCTTTTGATAAAATCCAGCATACTTTCTTGATAAAAACTCTTGAACACCTAGGCATAGAGAGAACATAACTCAAAATAGTAAGAGCCATCTATGATAAATCCACAGGCAACATATCACTAAGTGGACAAAAATTGGAAGCATTACCCCTGACATTCAGAACAAAACAAGGCTGCCCACTCTCAACCTTCCTGTTCAACACAGTGATGGAAGTTCTAGCTATAGCAATCAGACAAGCGAAGGAAATCAGGGGTCTCCAAATAGAAAAAGAAGTCAAGTTATCCCTCTGCTGATGACATGATCCTACACCTCGAAAATCCAAGAGAATCTGTCAAAAACCTCCTTGCACTGATAAAGTACTTTGGCAAAGTCTAGGGACACAAAATAAATGTGCAAAAGACAGTCATATTCTTTTTTTGTTTTTTTGGTTTTTTTTGAGTTGGAGTCTCACTCTGCCACCCAGACTGGAGTGCAGTGGCTGCTCCCGGCTACTGCAGCCTCGACCCACTGGGCTCCGGTGATCCTTCTGCCTCAGTCTTCCAAGTAGCTGGAACTACAGACACACGCTACCACGCCCGGCTAATTTTTTTATTTATTGCAGAGATGAGGTCTCATCAAGTTGCCCAGGTGGGTCTCAAACTCAAGAGTCTTCCAAGTAGCTGGAACTACAGACCCGCGCTACCATGCCCGGCTAATTTTTTGATTTATTGTAGAGATGAGGTCTCACCAAGTTGCCCAGGCGGGTCTTGAACCCATGGGCTCAGGCAATCCACTCACCTCAGCCTCCCAAAGCGCGGGATTACAGGCTGAGTCATCGAGCCCAGCAGCCAAAACATTTCTTAAAAGGAGACAAAGCAGAAGGTATCACACTTCCAGACTTTAAACTTTATTATAAGGCTACAGTAATCAAAACAGTCTGATACTGGTACAAGAACAGGCATATAGACCAATGGAACAGGATAGAAATTCCAGAAGCAAAAACCTCAATTTTTCAACCAACTCATCTTCCAATAGCAACCTCTGGAGAGAGGAGAACCTATTCAGTAAATGGTGCTGGGAAAACTGGTTGACCATATGCATAAGAATGAAACAGGACCTCTACCTACCACCATACATAAAAACAACTCCAAATGGATCAAAGACCTAAGTGTAAAATCCCAAACTTTAATAATCTTAGAAAATGAAGGAGACACCCTTACAGAAATTGGAATAGGCAACCAATTCCTGATCAAAACCCCAAAAGCCCATGCAATAAGAAATAAGATAGACAAGTGGGACCTCTTCAAACTGAAAAGCTTCTGCAAAGCAGAAGAAGGCATCAAGAGAGTGGGGAAACAGCCCACAGAATGGGAAAAAATATTTGCCAGCTGCATATCTGACAAAGCCCTAACATCCAAGAGCTACAAGGAACTCAAACATGCTAAAAGGAAAAAAACAAGCAGCCCCATTGGAAAGTGGGCAAAAGACCTGAATAGCACTTCTCAGCAGCAGACATATGAACAGCCAACAGGCACATGAAAAATGCTCAGTCTCACTAATCAGAGAAATGTAAAACCACATTGAAACACCACCTAATTCCATCATTAATAAAACAAAAATGGCCCTCATTAATAAAACCAAAAACAACAGAAGCTAGCGAGGATGCAGAGAAAAGGGAACGCTTCTATACTGTTGGTGAGAATGCAGACTAGTTCAACCTCTATGGAAAACAGTATGGTGATTTCTAAAAGAACTAGAAATTGACCTTCCATACAATCCACCAACCCCCTTTCTGGGAATATACCCAGAGGAACTTAAATCACTCTACAAAAAAGATACCTACACACTCATGTTTATTGCAGCACTATTTACAATGGCAAAAGCATAGAACCAACCATGCTGCCCATCAAAACTGGATTAGATTGAAAATGTGCTACATATACACAATGGAATATTATACAGCCATAAAGAACAAAATTATGAAGTTTTCAGCAACTGAATACCATATGTTCTCACTCATATGCAGACCCTGAACATTTACCATAATATAGTAAGAAAGGGATTGACAGTAACTGGAAACTGTCAGGGGAGGGGAGCAACACATAACATTAATAAGGGTACCTGATCTCAAACCAGGCAAAGTGGAGACCAAAGGGGGGTCAAAACTTGTGTTTTGGCCTGTATGATGACCACTTGTATACCTAATCCTGAATCGTATCCCTCATCTTTAAAATAAAATAATTATAAAAACCTTCTTTTTCATAGTATGTTTTTTTACATGTTTTTAAAATTTCATCTTGCATGCCTTTAATCATTATTTTTTAAAATATTTGCATAGTACTTATTTTATTATTTTATCACCTAACCATTTAGGGTATAATCATACACTTTATTGCTTCTATTTCTTTTACCAAGATTTACACTTTTGGTGAATTATTTTCTCCTGTGCTTTATGATTGTAGATTTTGAATTCATCATCAGAGCTTTGTCTATGGGAATCATGTGAGAACTTGACCCTCCAAATATGGCTTGCATTTGCTTCTACCAGAAATCTCAGGAAAAGATTACCCAGAACCAAAGCGTAAATGAATGGCTTGGCTTAGGAATTACTGTAGTAGTATAAATGTGGATCCCCAATGCATGTCAGTTGCAGACAGAATCTCATGAATTCCAAGACAGACATTTTTTCTCATTTAGAACCCAGAAGACACAGAATTTTGCTGATGGTATATACCTCTACCTATGTCTGACCTGATATGTGAACCTCAGTTTCAAATATGCCCTTCTCTAGGACTCTAAGACACACCCTTTCTCCTCCCCTGATGTCTGCATTAAACACAAGCCCTTGAACTGCAAACTACAGCAAGACCTTCCCCAGTGAGCAGCTCTGTGTCTCTTCCTCACTGTCTTACATTTCCTTCTTCTTCACTTCCTTCCTTCCCCTGAAAATTTCCCTCACATGTTTGCTTTTTTGTTTTTGTTTTATTCTGAAAGAGAAACATACAATTTAAAGGATATTTGTAAGCCGGGCTCGGTGGCTCAGTCTGTAATCCCGCGCCTTTGGGAGGCTGAGGCAAGTGGATTGCCTGAGCCCGCAGGTTTGAGACCCGCCTGGGCAACTTGGTGAGACCTCATCTCTACAATAAATCAAAAAATAAATTAGCTGGGCGTGGTAGTGCGCCTGTAGTTCCAGTTACTTGGAAGGCTAAGGCGGAAGGATCACTGGAGCCCAGCAGGTCGAGGCTGCAGTGGCCGGGAGCAGCCACTGCACTCCAGACTGGGCAACAGAGTGAGATTCCAACTCAAAAATAAAAAAATAGAAATAAATAAATAAATAAAGGATATTTGTGAGGCTTTATGCAGCACGCTATGTGGTAGGGGGAGGGGAAGGCAAGATTTTCAACTTAGATCTCTGCATTATTCTTAGAAGAGGAATGTCTTTGGCCTTCACTAGTTCAGACTGGCTTTAGAAGCAATCTGGAGGTACAGTGTAAGTGTGTTGTCTTTAGAGATAACAGGCCTCATTTAAATTCATCCTCTGACTCTTGTTCATCATTTGCTCTTAACATTACTGAGCCCTAGTTACTTCATGTATGAATCAAAATAATAATCCCTATCCTCATCCTTCGGTTCAGTTGCCTATCTAAAGCAGTAAGGAATTCCATACAGAGACCTGGGTGCTCACAAAATTGTTGGCAGAGCCGAAGTGGTTGGCTCCAGTCCTTCCTCTGGGACTCATGCCCAGAACTTGGACAGCAGCCGCTCAGAAGAGCTCTCCCCCTGGGAAGCACAGAGTTAGGGTGTGCAGGATCAGGATCAGGAAGCCACTGCCTGAGATGCAGCCATGTGCCCCTGCTGGTCCACACAAGCAAAATTCAAACTCGATGGATGCCCCAGTTCTGCCTCTCAACACCCTAAGTAACTGGACACTGGAACGCTGTTGAGACAAGCCCACTAACCACATTTGCCAGCAGGTCGACCAGAAAGGCAGCCCCACATCACCTCTGTGCCGAATTTGCATCAGAGCTTCTGATTGGAGTCATCAATGACATCCAGGGCCCTCTCTACAATGTAAGGCAGGAAAGATGGGTTCCAGCCTGCTGGCCTGCGGAGAAGGGTGTGAAGGAACTAGGTCACAGTCCCCTCCACAAATCTCGCAAGGCTGCATCAGGAATAAGCAGTTCTGTGTGTCTGCAGTGCCTGGCACCAAGCCTGGCACATGCAGATACCCTTGTGTCTTCTAGGTCCTGGTGCATCAGGACTCTTCCCCAGGGAGGCAGAATTTGTGTCATCTCGGGGGCTCCTCACACTTGAGGACATAAGGCTCACTCCTGCTGGCAGAAACTACTATCACCAAAATCTGATTGCTCTTATAAAAACAGATTTGAGGCAGTGATTTCAAGAGTAAGTCCATGGTTCTCTTCCTTGGGGTGGCATTTCTGGATCCATCAAACAGAGATGAACACACCAACTGCACAGCCACCATGCCAACCTTAAAGGCTGTCACTGTGCCCAGCATTAAGAAAGTACAGCTGTCTCAGCCTGTAATCTCAGCACTTTGGGAGGCCGACGTGAGTGGATTGCCTGAGCCTGCAGGTTCGAGACCCACCTGGGCAACTTGGTGAGACCTCATCTCTACAACAAATCAAAAAATTAGCTGGGCATGGTAGCGCACGCCTGTAGTTCCAGCTACTTGGAAGGTTGAGGAGGAAGGATCGCCGGAGCCCAGCAGGTCGAGGCTGTGGTGGCCGGAGGTGGCCACTGCACTCCAGTCTGGGCAACAGAGTGAGACTCCAACTCAAAAAAAAAAAGAAAGCACAGCTGTGCCAGCATAGTGTCCCAGAAAACACACAGTGAGAAGGCAGTAGTACCTGAGTGACCTGCACCCAGACCCACAGCAGCCACGGTTGTTATTCAGGTGCACGTCCAACCAGGGGCAAGACTAAATTTTTTTAGCTGGAGTTACTTCCTCCTGCTAGTATGAAATGCTGCCCCAAATATTCTGTTAACAGCCCGTTCTTCTTCATGTATAATGGAAAATTCTACACAAAGGCAGATAAAAGGCATGAACCTTGTAGTTGAAGGTTTTTAATACAAAAGAAATAAACTACAATAATATAAAATGTAAAATGTAATAAAATAAAACTTCCTCAGATGACCTTCTCCCAATGCTGTGAAGGGTATTAACAAATTGTTACTAAGTAGGCCAGACAATTATGCAGCAGAGCGCTTTAATGTAGGGGAGTTTTAAGTGGACACAAGGGACCAGAAGAAAAAGAGCCTTCCCAACGCTACACGACTCAGTGTGGCTTCTCCTGTCTCCTCTGCCACCCACGTCAACAGCTCCAGCATCAGAGCTGTCACAGGGAGTCCTCTGATTCAACATAGCTGTGTTTATCTCACTTAATCCCATCAATGGCCCTTGAGGCAGGTACAAGCTACTCACCTGACGATTTTGCTCCAGGAGAGAGATGCAGGTCTGAACATTTTAAGTAGATCTTATTTCCTGAGGGATTAATAGCATACATTAGAGATCTGGTCCCAGAAATCAATTTCATCTCTAAACAAATAAAAATTACAAAAATATAAATATTGTAAAATAGAATGTTGAAAATTAAGCACAAACATATGCTTTGCGAAGATCTATAAAGGCTTTATAGCCAAATATTTAAGACATATAATGTCACGATCTTTCAGGGGTTTCTGCTTACATTACCCTGGCTATATAGCCTCTTATAACACACCTGGTGAAACTGGATTCAAGATGGCATCTTCCCTTCTGGTAAATCTCTTGAATTCAGCCTCTATTCAGAATCAGGATCACTGTTGCAAGTGTTCCCTTTGCCAGCTGGATGTTCTCCCCTGCCTCCAAAATCAGGGAGCAAATAGCAAAAGCCAGGCCAGAGACTTTCCATCCAGCGTCCTCTAAATTATTCGAGTCTTAACACATCTGCATCTTTGCTGTGCTTCCTTTCAGCATGTCCAGAGACACGGGCATTAGTCCTGAAAGCCATACATGTTACCCTCACAAAGGTTCTACCAGCAGCCTGTGCACACAAAGCTCTCCTGAGTGATAGACCTTCTGCCTCACTCCCCATTGGACAGGTGGTACACTAAGCCAAGAGGTGTAAATGACTTGTCCAAAGCCTTGAGTACTCAGGACTTGATTTGCAAGTCTTTCTAATTAAAAATCCATCTCATTTTTGCCTCAATGTGCAAACTTTCTAATGACCATAATAGATTTGTTAAACAGATAAAACATATCAGACATGGACTGACATTTATCCAAGGAAAATATACAATTGGCCAACAAGAACACAACAATGTGCTCAAAATCACTAATCATTAGGGAAATCCAAACCAAAACCATAATAAGACACCATAATATCTGCTACTTTAGTATGGCTATTACCAAAAAACAAACAACAACAAAAACAGAGCATAAGTATTGGCAAGGATGTGGAGAAATTGGAACTCTTGTACATTGCAGGTAGACCATAAAATGGTGCAGTCACGGTGGAAAAGAGTATGGCGGTTCCTCAAACAATTAAACACAGATTCACCATAAGATCCAGCAATTCCACCTCTGGATATAAACCCAAAAGATGTGAAAGCAGGGACTCAGACAAATATTTGTACACCCACATTCACAGCAGCATTATTCATAATAGCCAAAAGAACAAGCCCAATGCCCATTTGATGGATGATAGATAAGTGGAGAACAAAATGTGGTATATTCATACAGTGGAATATCATTCAGCTTTTCAAATGAAGGAAATTCTGGCATGTTATAGCATAGTTGAGCCTAGAGGACATTACGCTAAGGCAAATAAGCCAGTCACAGAAGGACAGACATTTTATGATTGGACTTAGAGAAGATGCCAAGAGTAGTCAAAGGAATAGAAACAGAAGCTGATGGTAGTTTCTAGGGGGAAGGGGTGGAGGGTTAGTGTATCATGGGTACAGAGTTTCAGTTTTGCAACACAAAGGAGTCCTGGAGATGGATGATGGTAATAGTCGCACAACTACATGAATGTACCTAATGCTGCTGAGCTATACACTTAAAAGCAGTTGAGACGGTAAGTTGTATGTTATGTGTCTTTTACTGCCACGGCCTGCATGGCTGCCTTGAGGGTCTCGAGAGAGAGCGGTGAGAGATTAAGAAAGGCACAGATACGAAGACATAAAGAAAAGCTGGGGCCAGGTGGGACACTTTCCTCTAATGCAGGAGAAGTGGCTCCGAACTAGCTCAGCATGTTTATTTTATAATCAAGCATAAAGAAAGTTGGAAGGGATTCAAGGTCTATGAGGGAGCTATAACAGAAGTTCGTTGTAAGCTAAAGATGAGCTGGGTCGCGATTACCTTGCTACAGCTAAGGTTTTATCTGTACTATGTGCACCTGGATGTGCGGGCATCTGAGACGCCGTTCCGTGTAGCAGGCTGCATGCCTCGCCTTGGGCTAGGATGCAGAGCTACCAAGCGAGACCTGGCCTTCGCGTGGGGCCTTTACTCAAGGCCTGCTATAGTGACAGCGCTCGTCCGCTCCCCACATCACATCCGCTCCCGACATTTTTGCCGCAATTTGAACACTTTTCAAGGTAGCAGACATTATGCTCAGTGGCTCACACACCTCACTGCCTTCCTCGTATTCTCCCGACAGTCCCCGAGACCGGTATTGTCAGCCTCCTGGGGTGGGTGAGCAGCATCACGCCCACAGCAGGTCACAGTGCCCCAGAACATCCAGCCCACAGTGGAGACAAGACTCTCCTGAGAGCACTCAGAGTAGTGCAGGTGCTTCCAGGGGTGACAGCTACTTGCTTACTAGGAAATGGGCCTCAGGCGCCGTGCTCTCATCTGGGAGGGACCTGAGCGGCTTGCCTACCAGATCAGAAAGGGCCAGGGGAACCACTCAGCACTTAGAAACCACGAGGGGCCGGGCTCGGTGGCTCAGCCTGTAATCCCAGCACTTTGGGAGGCCGAGGTGAGTGGATTGCCTGAGCCCGCGGGTTCGAGACCTGCTTGGGCAACTTGGCGAGACCTCACCTCTACAATAAATCAAAAATTACTCAGGTGTGGTAACGCGCGCCTGTAGTTCCAGCTACGTGGAAGGCTGAGGCGGAAGGATCGCCGGAGCCCAGCAGGTCGAGGCTGCGGTGGTCGGAAGCGGCCATTGCACTCCGGTCTGGGCGACAGAGTGAGACTCCAACTCAAAAAAAAAAAAAAAAAAAGAAGGAAACTTGTCTGCAAGGTACACGCGTACAGGCTGGCCCTCGCTCTCCATGTGTCATGCCAGCACACAAGCAAACTGCCAGGCTCTTACTCAACTCACTGGGTATTCAGTAGGTGTGTATTTTTCCTCTTTGGCATTTTCCTTGAAGTCTTAACATTAATTACATGGTGGAATTTTTTTTTTTTTTTTTTGAGTTGGAGTCTCACTCTGTCACCCAGACTGGAGTGCAGTGGCCGCTCCCGGCCACCGCAGCCTCGGCCTGCTGGGCTCCAGCGATCCTTCCGCCTCAGCCTTCCGAGTAGCCCGAATTACAAGCATGTGCTACCACACCCAGCTGATTTTTTGATTTATTGTAGAGATGAGGTCTCGCCACCCAGGCGGGTCTCGAACCTGCAGGCTCAGGCAATCCACTCACCTACATGGTGCAATTTTATTCACTCAAGATATGCTAGCTGATTACTACATGCAAGAAAACCCTAAAAGGTAACATTTGAATATCCTATTCTCCAGAAATCTGCATAACACTAGATCTGAATTCCCACCTTCTCTTCTCCGCTGTTGCCTAAATAGACCATGTAGAAGAGAGGCATGTAAAATGGCATCTGAAACAAAAATCCAGGCTCTGCACAGCCAGTATCCAGTACTTGGAGTTCAAAACGTGAAATGGGCTGGGCTCGGTGGCTCAGCCTGTAATCCCAGCATTTCGGGAGACCAAGGCAAGTGGACTGCCTGAGCCCGCAGGCGCGAGACCCACCCAGGCAACTTGGTGAGACCTCGTCTCTACAATAAATCAAAAATTAACCAGGCATGGCAGCGCACACCTGTAGTTCTGGCTACTTGGAAGGCTGAGGTGGAAGAATCGCCAGAGTACAGCAGGTTGGGGCTGTAGTGGCCGGGAGCGTGCCACTGCACTCCAGTCTGGGTGACAGAGTGAGACTCCAACTCAAAAACAAATAGAAAAACAAAACAAAATGTGAAATGATTCTCCATTTAAAATTATTTCAGCCACTGTAGAGGTTCTTAAGGAAGAGGTTTTCCTTGTGAAGCCAATAATAACAACAATAATAGTACTCCTGTGGCTGCCAGCCATGGAGGCCCAGCACACGTCCACGTATTAAGACAATTTCCTCAGTAAGTTCTGTCAAAATGAATGAACTTAGATGCTGCAAGAACTCAGAATGTCAGAAGTACAGGGTGACCGCCACACGTGTAACGTGAACTCTCAAGGCTGAGGAGGCATCTCTGGGGGGATAAAATGTGAAACTGGTGAAGTAGTGGGCAGTTCACCACCTTTTGGGAGTCACTAATTGCAGGTCAGATTCTGAGTAATGACACCCTGTTGCCCTACCAAGCCTCAGCTATTTTTAACTAAGAGTTTATTTTTATCACTACGGTTTAGCCATTTCCATGGGAGGAAGTCTTCTTTTGCATCCTCTTCTGATTTTCTGTGATGTGTTTTGGAAAAAATAGCTCCCATGTGTTTCACACCTATAATTTTATTGCTTGGAAAGGACCCAGGTCTTGGCAGGGACAGTGGCAAAATCCTTTGTGACGAGCCTGTAGCCCCCTGAGGTCCTACTTCTG
The DNA here is from genome assembly GCA_027257055.1 of Cephalopachus bancanus. Taxonomy (NCBI): domain Eukaryota; kingdom Metazoa; phylum Chordata; class Mammalia; order Primates; family Tarsiidae; genus Cephalopachus; species Cephalopachus bancanus. The sequence continues at coordinate 2,222,338 of JAPVLO010000194.1, read as the reverse complement.
CTGGCCCTCTGAGGTAAAAACTTGACTGAAGACAAGCTTCTCCTCAGAGATACTTGGGGTTTTACCCTATTTTAGGTTCATGGGAAGTTCCCAGAGTGACTGATTCTTCAGCATGCACATAGACCGTTTCTGAGTCTCTCCTCTCTGTCTGCTCTGTTACACAGCCCATTCTCTTGCCCATCCCACGGTTCATTCTTATTTGTCAAAAGTGCAAAGCCTTGCCTCTCCTAAAATGCCACTTCTCTCAACTCAAGTTCCCATCCCCCACCTCTGCCACCTACTGACCGTGGATTGATTCTGCTTCCAGGCTCAGGCACACACCTTGTCTCACTAATCTTTAGCTGGAAGTGAGCTGAGAGTTTCTTTTTTTCTTTTTTATTGTTAAAAGTATGCTCATGATGACTTCTCCCCTTTATTTGACATATAATTCCAAGCTAAGGATAGTTACAGAACACCTATCACCTTCTATCGTTATGAGGTGCACTGGAAGTTCAAAGACTGGAAAAAGGTCCTTGGCTTCCGCCTCCAAGGACTTCACATTCTTTCGTTCGATACCACTTCGTTTGTTGAAGATAAGGGTGTCTCTGCTGCTGTGGCAGGCTCCGTGTTCCCACACAGGGCGGCACTGCCAGCCATCACTGCCCAGGGGGACAACTGCTCACAGGGAAGGGCACGATGATGCCGTGGCCTTCTGGGATCCTGGAAAACATTGCTTCCCATGTACACAGCCCCCCATTTCTTCCACATCCAGAAATCTCTTCCCTTCATGATCACTCCGGACATTATGACACACACTAGCCCATCTTTGATCACAATCCATGTCCCGAATGGCTACAGCTCCTCTCAGCTTCCCAGACTAACTAGGCCCCTACCAACCTGTTGGGAACTCTGTTTTTCTAACCCCAGTACTTTCTTTTTAAAAAATATACTTTAAATATGTGTGATGTGGGTAGGCGCAGTGGCTCATGCCTATAATCCCAGCACTCTGGAAGGCCAAGGTGAGAGGACTGCCTGACCCACAGGTTCTAAAGCAGCCTGGGACCTCATCTCTATAACAGATCAAAAAATGAGCCGGGTGTGGTGGCGCACACTTGTAGTCCCAGCTACTTGGAAGTCTGAAGTGGAAGGATAGCCTGAGCCCAGCAGGTCGAGGATGTGGTGGCCGTGAGCATCTACTGCACTCCAGCATGGGCAACAGAGTAAGAGTCCAACTCAAAAAAAAAAGTGTGATTTATTTTTCATCAATTATATGTCAATAAAACCATTTTTAAACATTCGAAAATTGGTTTTTTTAGTGAACAACCCTTAAATAAACACTTATAAACCAGGCTCGGTGGCTCAGCCTGTAATCCCGCGCCTTTGGGAGGCTGAGGTGAGTGGATTGCCTGAGCCCGCGGGTTCGAGACCCGCCTGGGCAACTTGGTGAGACCTCATCTCTACAGTAAATCAAAATGAGCCAGGTGTGGTAGCACACGCCTGTAGTTCCAGCTACTTGGAAGGCTGAGGCGGAAGGATCACCGGAGCCCAGCAGGTCGAGGCTGCGGTGGCCGGGAGCAGCCACTCCACTCCAGTCTGGGAGACAGAGTGAGACTCCAACTCAAAAAAAAAAGAACACTTATTTATTTATTTTATTTTTAATTTTAATAGCTTTAGGGTGTACATGGATGCACTGTCCTCCTCAGCCCACATGTGCACATGGTACTGACAGGTGATTTTCGCCCCCCCGCCCTCTCCCCCAAGGCTCTCATGTCCCTTAGACCATTCTCTGTGCCTTTCCAACCCTGTGCTTCCTTCTCCTTCCCCTGGGGCAAGCTGGGCTCCTGTGAGTCAGCATTTCAATCCCCCATCCCCACTTCTCAGGTCCCTCCCCTGTGTCTTTCTGTCACACCAGCCAACAGGCAAACTGCATCAACCTGCCTAGATTTCTGCTTTCTGATGTCTGGGACCACACTGAACCTGGAGGGATGGCCCCTCTCAGGGCTAGCCAGTTCCTGGCGATAGCAGACACCCCACCCTGGAGTTCTCCAGACACAATCACCCTGGGTTACACCGCAGCCAAGTCCATCCTTCCCTAGGCTCTCACCCAGGGCCAGGTTCCAAACTAGGGAGCGTCCCTATGCCCTGGGACTCTCACAGTGAAGCCTCTCATCCACAGTTCTCCCTTTTCCTCTGACTCCTGACTGACCCCAGCGTCTCCCCACACGGCCCCTGCCCCATGACACGAAATGTGTCCCCTCCTTGGGAACCACAACTATCTATCTTTTCTTTCTTTCTTCTCCTCCTCTTTCTTCGTTTTATTTTTTTGAGTCTAGGTCTCACTCTGCTGCCCAGACACAGTCATGGGTCACTGCAACTTCCAACTCCTGGGCATGAGCAATCCTCCTGCCGAGTAGGTGGGACGACAGGTGCATGCTACCACACCTGGCTAATTTAAAAATTTTTTTTGTAGGGAAGAAGTCTCCCTACGCTGTCCAAGCTGGTCTTGCACTCCTGGGATCAAGAAATCCTCCTGCCTTGATCTCCCAAAGTGCTGGGATTACAGGCATGAGCTGTTGTGCCTGGCTACAAACTATCTTTCCTTTTTTCTTTTTTTTTTTTTTTTGAGACAGAGTTTTATTCTGTTGTCCAAGCTGGAGTGCAGTGGCACAACCATAGCTCATTGCAGCCTCAAATTCCTGGGTTCAAGTCATTCTCCTCCTCTGGTCTCCCAAAATGATGGGATTACAGCATGAGCCACCATGCCCAGCAATACACTATCATTTCAGTGGCAGTCAGCTGCTAATATGTCAGCCTCACCATATCTGAATAATAACAAGGTCTATATTTTAAAAAAACCCACTCCCAAGCAAACCAAATATCCGCTTTCTAGGCGCTGCATGGGAGTAGCCTAGCAACTCTGAAGAAAACCACATGGCAGGGCTAATTGTTTTCACAATAAATTTACAGCGACTAATGGGTCCTCAACACTGCCTGCAAACCCTGCTCCTTTCAGTTTGACAAGGGCTCTTTCAAACCCGCTCCCCTTGCTGACTCCATGACTCATGCCTGAGGAAGGTGAATTTTCTCCCTCTCACTCACCATATATTCTAGCCTGCCATGTCTGCCCCTGGTTTCGCCACTCTTCTACAGGGCCAGGAGGGTTGCCTAGGCCCAGGAGTTCAAGATCAGCCTGGTAACAGAGTAAGACATTGTCTCTACAGAAAAATAAAAAATAAAAAAACTAGGCGTGGTGGTGCATGCCTGTAGTTCCAGCTACTCAGGATGCTAAAATGGGAAGATCAGTTGAGTCCAGGAGATCAGGGCTGCACCTGAGCTATACTGCGCCACTGAAGTTGAAGTCCAGCCTGGGTGACAGAGTGAGACTTAATACATAATTAAATAAGATAAGAATTCTTATGTAAATATCTAAAACATAAAAATAGTGATGCCAGGTGGGGTACGGGGAAAAACCCATGGATTCTTTGGTTCGTTTCCAAAATGAAGTTTAGAGCAGTCAGCAAAGTTTTCAAAGTTTATTAGAGGAAGATGAGAGAAAAGACAGGGTGACATGCCAGAGCTGGCACAGGTGAAAGAAATGCACCTTTGCTTTTTTTACAATAGACCTGACATACCTTCACAATGATTGATATGCTAAAAAGGGTGGAGCTCGGTATGTCACTCTGGAGATGGATCTCTGAGCTCCTGGTAGGAGGAGGAGACAAAGGGAGGGAGGGTCTTTTCCTGATCACATTGTCTAATGCAGGAGACCTGCCAGATTTCCAATTCCAATTCATAGGTTCCTTAGCTAAAAGGTGGTCTGATTATCATTTCTGTGGCTTTGGTTAATTAAGGGATGGTATTCTGCCTTCTGCCTTCATCTTAAGACAGGGAACCGGCGATGGCTCAGCCTGTAATCCCAGCACTTTGGGCGGCCGAGGCAAGTGGATTGCCTGAGACCGTGGGTCCGAGACCAGCCTGGGCAACTTGGTGAGACCTTGTTTCTACAATAAATCAAAAATTAGCCAGGCGTGGTAGCATGTGCTTTCAGTTCCAGCTACTTGGAAGGCTGAGGCAGAAGGATTGCAACTCAAAAAAAAAAGACAGGGAACCTAAAAGTTTCTTAGTGATTATTATGCTAAACCGTGAACTGAAAGGTTGGGCTGTCCTAGTCTTGCATCTGACGGAGTTTTCTTTTGATTTGCTGGGTGGGGAAGGGGTGTAGGCTGCAGCTTGGCCTGCAGTAAAATGAAATTTTAAAATGTTTGGATGCTTCCTAAACCTGTCTATGGGAAATGTATCTATCTATGTCTAATCTGTGCTAACTATCCTGACTCAACTAGTACATAATACATACATATGTACATGTGTATGCATAATGAACATAAACATGCTTAGTAAAACCATGAAAAAAAAAAAGCATGGGTGCTGAAAATAACCCATCAGACTTATGCTCCTGGTAACCTCTGTGAGCTACACCAGGAAGAGCAAGGCATTTTAACTATGCATTTAATGTTTCATCACACAAAAAAATTCTCTAAATCAAACAGCGTAAGACAATAATATCTGTCAACCCCCAAAACACACACCATTCTTTTCTTAGTAAAAAAAAATTATGAATTTTTAAATTTACTATTATAATTTATAATTAAAATGACTAAAGAAATGAAAATACAGTGGGAGCTAAGCTAAGGAATCTGCAGAGGCAGAGAGAATGGGCATTGGAGACTCAGAAGGGAGAGGGTGGGAAGGGAGGAGGGATGAAACATAACCCACTGGGTACAGTGTGCACAGGTGGGGGTGGCAAGTATGCTTAAAGTCCAGGCTTCTTTCCTGTTATACAATACAACCATTCAACCCAAAACCATGTGTAGCCCTAAAGCTATTAAAATCTAGAAAAAATAATAATTAAAAAAATAAAAGAAAAATGTTTAGCGTGAGAAACAATCTCACCTGTCCAAAACCAAAGGATGGCACAGAGACGTGGAGTGCAGCAGCAGCGAGACTTTAATGACGGTCTCGCAAGATCGGGGGTCTGGTCGGCAGGCACATCAAGGCAGTCACAGTCAGTATATCTAGGCCCTAGAATGCAGGTCCTCTCCTGGTTTCCCATTGCTTGGGTACTTGCAGGAGTTACACGTTTTGCCATAGGACACCTACAAGTTACAAGTTGATTGGTTTACAGATTTCATTTACATGTCCTATTGGCCAATAGGTTTCCAGGATTACTATTCTGATTGGATACTGCCAAAAGTTTAAACATGTAGTCGGCCAAAGTAAAGGGCCCACGAAAAGGAAACACAAAGAAGCAGGACGGCGGGCTCCGTGGCTCAGTTTGTAATCCCGCACCTTGGGAGGCTGAGGTGAGTGGATTGCCTGAGTGCGCGGGTTCAAGACCCGCCTGGGCAGCGAGACCTCATCTCTACAATAAATCAAAAAATCAGCCGGGCGTGGTAGCGCGCGCCTGTAGTTCCAGCTACGTGGAAGGCTGAGGCGGAAGGATCGCCAGAGCCCGGCAGGTCGAGGCTGCAGTGGCTGGCAGCGGCCACTGCACTCCAGTCTGGGCGACAGAGTGAGACTCCAACTCAAAAAAAAAAAAAAAGCAGGACGTAAATTAACAAAAGAGAAGCACAAAGCATTTAGACACCATCTTGAGAACCCAAGATAAATCAGGCTCCAATTTGGAAATAAATCAGGCCAGGCGCAGTGGCTCACGTCTATAATCCCAGCACTTGGGAGGCTGAGGTGAGAGGATTGCCTGAGCTCACAGATTTGAGACCAGCCTGGGCATCTTGGCAAGACCTCATCTCTACAATATATTAAAAAATTAGCCAGGCATGGTGGCACATGCCTGTACTTCCAGCTACTTGGAAGGCTGAGGTGGAAGGATCGCTAGAGCCCAGCAGGTTGAGGCTGTGGTGACTGTGAGCGTGCCACTGCCTTCCAGCCTGGGCAACAGAGTGAGACTCCAATTTAAAAATTAATAAATAAGCCGGGCTCGGTGGCTCAGGCTGTAATCCCAGCGCTTTGGGAGGCTGAGGTGAGTAGATTGCCTGAACCCATAGGTTTGAGACCCGCCTGGGCAACTTGGTGAGACCTCATCTCTACAATAAAATAAAAAATTAGCCGGGCATGGTAACGTGCACCTGTAGTTCCAGCTACTTGGAAGGCTGAGGCAGAAGGATCACCAGAGACTAGCATGTCGAGACTGTGGTGGCTGGGAGCGTGTCACTGCACTCCTGTCTGGGTGACAGAGTGAGACTCCAACTAAAAAATAAATAAATAAATAAATAAATAAATAAATCACTATTCTTATTTCTCACATTTAGTTTCTCTCAAATAAGAAATATCTTTTTAGCCGGGCTCGGTGGCACAGCCTGTAATCCTGCGCCTTTGGGAGGCTGAGGTGAGTGGATTGCCTGAGCCCGCAGGTTCGAGACCCACCTGGGCAGGTGAGAACTCATCTCAACAATAAATCAAAAAAATTAGCCGGGTGTGATAGCGTGCGCCTGTAGTTCCAGCTACTTGGAAGGCTGAAGCGGAAGGATTGCCACTGCACTCCAGTCTGGGCAACAATGAGACTCCAACTCAAAAAAAAAAAAAAAAAAAAAAAAAGAAATATCTTTCAGATTACATAAACATGATAAAATATAGCATAAAAACCACCTACAAATTAAAATACAGCATAAAATATAATCAGACAAATTAAAATTTCTTTTAAAATGATTTACAAATTTATAAAGAGTCATAATATAGTAATATGAAAAATGCAAGCCGGGCTTGGTGGCTCAGCCTATAATCCCGCTCCTTTGGGAGGCTGAGGTGAGTGAATTGCCTGAGCCAGCGGGTTCGAGACCCGCCTGGGCAGCGAGACCTCATCTCTACAATAAATCAAAAAATCAGCCAGGCGTGGTAGCGCATGCCTGTAATTCCGGCTACAGGGAAGGCTGAGGCGGAAGGATTGCCAGAGCCCAGCAGGTCGAGGCTGCGGTGGCCGGGAGCGGCCACTGCACTCTAGTCTGGGCGACGGAGTGAGACTCCAACTCAAAAAAAAAAAAAATGCAATTTTAGGAAAATGGACAAAGATAATAACTGACAACAAATACATAGAGAAAATAAGAAATTGTAGACAGTTGTTGTCGCATTAGGCAAAGGATGTGTTTTTAGAAAGGCAAATGAAATCAAATTTTGAAAAGCCAGTAATCCCAAAGCAATACTGGTAAAGCAAGGAGCTGGGTAGTTTAGTTTCATGTAGAAGACGGTCTTTCCCACTGTTTAGGTGTGAGGTACCAGAGATGAATTTCGGGGACAAGGAGGGCTGAAGCAGAGGGGAGGGATGTGTCAAGAAGATGCAGGGGTGATGCAGCCTGTCTTTGCTGGCAGCTGTGGAGGTTCATTGTGGGTTTTCTGCTCCTGAAGGAAATGAAAAAGAGTTCACTCTTTAGTGAGCATCCCCTTCCATGTATGCATTCTGGGGTAAGGCATCTGAACTGTAGCCCGAGTCATCCTCACAAGGCAAATCCACAAACACCCAGGGAGGCCACGCACTCAGGCCGGGTCCAGGTGCTGAGGATAGCAGTGGGCACACAGGCAGGTCCCTCTCCTCTGTTGGAAATAACATGCTCACCGCAAGGCAGGAGGCCAGCCAGGTAACGGCTTGGGAGCAAGAGGATGTATGGCCTGGGTGAGCTGACCAGGCCTATGTCCTGCTGAAGGGACAGTCAGGGAGAAGCAGGCAGGAGGCCTGGGGCAGGCCATGCAAAGAAGGCAGTGGAATTCGTGTCCAGCCGGGCTCAGTGGCTCAGCCTGTAATCCCGCGCTTTGGGAGGCCAAGGGAAGTGGATTGGCTGAGCCCGCAGGTTCGAGACTCGCCTGGGCAACATGACGAGACCTCATCTCTACAAAAAAATCAGAAAATTAGCCAGGCAGGATAGCGCTCACCTATAGTTCCAGCTACTTGGAAGGCTGAGGCGGAAGGATGGCCGGAGCCCAGCAGGCCGAGGCTGCGGTGGCCAGGAGCGTGCCACTGCACTCCAGTCTGGGCAACAGAGTGAGACTCTAACTCAAAAAAAAGAAAAAAGAAAGTCGTGTCCAGGGTGCTTGTAAGGCATTAAGGAAATAGGCGTAAAGAGTGTTGAACATTAAATAAGGCCAAAAGTCTAGAAACAGTAAGCAGAATAAACTCTCTGTTTAGAAATCTATATATTTAGAGGGGATTATGTGAACAAGCATAAAAAACATGCTCTATGCCAGGAATTTTTTTTTTTTTTTTGAGTTGGAGTCTCACTCGGTCGCCCAGACTGGAGGGCAGTGGCCGTTCCCGGCCACCGCAGCCTCGACCTGCTGGGCTCCGGCGAGCCTTCCGCCTCAACCTTCCGAGTAGCCGGAATTACAGGCACGCGCTACCTTGCCCGGCTGATTTTTTTTATTTATTGTAGAGATGAGGTCTCGCTGCCCAGGCGGGTCTCGAACCCTCAGGCTCAGGCAATCCACTCACCTCGGCCTCCCAAAGGTGCGGGATGACAGGCTGAGCCACCGAGCCCGGCAATGCCAGGAATTTTTTATTGGTGCTTAGTTACTTGTGATTTTTCTATCTTCATACTCTTATGTTTCCTAAAATTTCTTTTTCTTTTTCTTTTTTTTTTTTTAATGTTTTGTAGAAATGGGGTCTTGTCATGCAGGTCCCAAACTCCTGGACTGAAGAAATGAGCCAGCCCCAGTCTGAGCCCCCAAAGCACTCTGATTTACAATTTTTTGAATACTTATTTTTTTTTTTATTTATTCATTTATTTATTTTAGAGACAGGGTCTCACTCTCACCCACACTGGAGTACAGTGGCTCAATCATAGCTTGCTGCAGCCTCTAACTCCTGGACTCAGGCAGTTCTCCTGTTTCAGCCTCCCAAGCAGCTAGGACTACAGTTGTTCAGCACCATGCCTGACTAACCTTAGGAAAAAAAAAGTTGTAGAAATGGGATATCACTTTGTTACCCAGGATGATGTTGAGCACCTGGTCTCAAGCTATCCTCCTGTCTCAGTCTCAAAGCACTGGAATTATAGAGCATGAGACATCATGTTCGGCCCTAATATTTTTTTTTTTTTTTTTTTGAGTTGGAGTCTCACTCTGTCGCCCAGACTAGAGTGCAGTGGCCGCTCCCGGCCACTGCAGCCTCGACCTGCTGGGCTCCGGCGATCCTTCTGCCTCAGCCTTCCAAGTAGCTGGAACTACAGGCGCATGCTACCACGCCCAGCTAATTTTTGATTTATTGTAGAGATGAGGTCTCGCCAAGTTGCCCAGGCGGGTCTCGAACCCGTGGGCTCAGGCAATCCACTCACCTCAGCCTCCCAAAGGGGCGGGATTACAGGCTGAGCCACCGAGCCCAGCTGGCCCTAATATTTTTAATTTTAAAAAATGAAGTTTATTGACTTCCCTTTATAACAGTATAGTAAACTAAACACTCTGGAAAAATCCTACTGCTGAAAACAGTTAAATACAGTCGAGAAGTTTTGAAACATTTTTGAAATGAAGGGGCAAAATAATTTTTAAAAGTTCAAAGGTTGGAAAAGAAGTGAAAGCAGGGACCAGATTACAAAGTGGCTTTAGCCACCATCCCTTTGGGACTCTCCGATACCACATACAGGGGCTTGGAGGTAAGCCAAGGAATTCCAACAGCTGAGTTTAGGGACACAGACCCAGGGACTGCATGCCAGGGACAGTGAGGAGACGGAGCTGCCCTGAATCAGGGAGCACAGCAGGCAGAGACTGGCCCCACGTGGGCCTCGCTTTGAATTTTCACTTCTCGGTGTCTCAGGAATCTCAGGTTGAGACTTTGTCCTGAAGAAGCCCCAGGTTGACAGTGAGTCCCAGTCAGGTCAATCCAAGAAACATGGTGGCAGGCAAACCAAGCAAGGGTAAGTTCCACAGACGAACAAATGCCATGGGCTTCCACTCTGATGTTTTCCAAAGCCATTCACATTTTAACTGTATGTTGTTTAAGGATGTATGTGGCAACTTCTTAGAAAGAGCACTACATGTAGCTTCAAAATATAAATGTATCAATTCTACACAGCGGTGGACTTAACATACCACTCTTAGAAAGGGGCAGATCAAATAATTAAGGATAAAAAGGCTTGAAGTCACAGTCACCGTGACTGCATGTATTCAGGAGGGAACGTGTTTTCCTTTCCAACATATATATGTATTATTTTTTTTTTTTTATATTTTTTTGAGTTGGAGTATCACTCTGTCGCCCAGACTGGAGTGCAGTGGCCGCTCCTGGCCACCGCAGTCTTGACCTGCTGGGCTCCAGCTATCCTTCTGCCTCAGCCTTCCGAGTAGCTGGAACTACAGGCGCGCGTGACCACACCCGGCTAATTTTTTAGATTTATTGTAGAGATGAGGTCTCGCCAAGTTGCCCAGGCGGGTCTCGAACCTGCAGGCTCAGGCAATTCACTCACCTCAGCCTCCCAAAGCACAGGATTACAGGCTGCGGCACCAAGCCCGGCAATTTTTAAAATAAATTAACCATCCTGAACCACAAAGGCAATCATCATAAATTTCAAGAGATTAATTATCATTTAAAACACTTAATATTTTCACAAAACAATAAAATTAGAAAACTAACATACATAATTTTTAATTAAAAAAATAAAATGAATTGCAACCCGTTTGTAACTGAGTGATAAATAAGAGCACTGTATCTCCAATCCTGTGGTATGAAGGAGCTGAAAGGGACATTTAGAACAGACATTCTTAAATGCATTGATTAGATTCAATGATAGATTAAAAATCAATTAAATTAAGCTTTCCACTCAAGAATCTAGGAGAAAAAAAACAGCATAATAAACCCAAAAAAAGGAAAGAAAATTAATAAGGAGAAAAACTATATAATTCAATAAAATAAACCCACACACAAAACTTTCAGCTAATCAGCAGTGCCAAAATAATATTCTATGAAATACTAATAAAATAAACTTTGGATAAATATAATAAAAATAAAACAACAAAGACTAATAAGTAATACAGGAGAAAAAAGGCACCCAGGAGTGTCTATGCAGTGAGGGTTTGTGTTAGAAAAAATGTGTGTGCAACATGGCCTGTCTTGCCAACTCCTCTCATCCTGTTTGGTTCCTGCAAGAGGGTTCCCTACTACATCACCATTAAGTGGGCATAACCTACACTGAAAAGTAGACTTTTTTTGTTTTTTCTAAATTTAAGGGGCACAAGTGAAGACTTGTTACATAGATACATTGCATGATGATGAGGTTTAAGCCTGTCGCTCAAATAGTAAACATGGTACCCAACAGGTGGTTTTACAACCTCATCCCACACCCCCCTTCCTGTTTTAGGAGTCTTCAGTATCTGTTGTTCTCACCTTCATATCTGTGTGTACCCAGATGTCAGTGAGAACATGCATATTTGGTTTTCTGTTTGTATTAATTTGCTTAGAATAATGCCTCCAGCTGTATCCAAGTTGCTGCAAAAGACATGATTTTGATCTTTTGTATGCTGCATAGTATTCCATGGTGTATACGAACCATATTTTCTTTATCTAGTCCACTATTAATGGGCACCTAGGTAGATTCTATCTTTTTGCTGTTATGGGTAGTTCTGTGATACACACAGCAGTGCAGGTGTCTTTTTGGTAGAACTATTTATACCCCTTCTGGTATGTACCCAGCAATGGGATCGCTGCCTCGATGGTAAATCTACCTTTAGTTCTTTGAGAAATCTTCAAGCTGCTTTCCACTGTGGCTGAACTGGCTTACATGACCACAACACTGCCGGAACGTTCCCCATTTATATGACATTTAAAGCAGCAGGAGATACATTTTGAAACCTGCCTGGACCTCCTGCAGGATGCCTTGGGAAGGCGCCACCCTTGCGCGCATCCCCCCTGCACCCACACCCGTACCCGCACCCAGAGCGCCCGGTGGCACATCACTTCCACCCGCCAGTACTATAACTGGTCACTCACAGGCCGCAGCCAGAACTCACAAGCATCCAAAATGTTTCTGCCGTTTCCCTGTCCAAGGAAAAAATGACAACCCATCTCAGTGTGGAGAGGGAGACGCTGGGCGCCCAGCTCCAGAAAACAGAGCGGGCGGTGCACAGGGGTTCTCTGCACCGTCACTCAGGGCTGGGTATTGAGGCCCGGTAAGAGGCTCTGAGACTGTTGGACGCAGCAGGTATCACATGTCAACACAAAAGGTGAAAGGGCCCAGAAGTGCTTGCTGCTAACACCCAGCCCGATCTTGGCCTAACCCTAGCCCTAACCCTAACCTTAACCCTAACCCTCCAGGGGCTGTATTTGAGCCTCTGACTTTTCAGTACAAACTCAATTCCAGAAGAAAGATTGAAGCTTGTTTCCATGGCTCCTTCTTGATGGTTAATAAGCATAGAAATCTCAGTATGATTTATAGATGATATTTTGTGTTCAGGTCCAGGGACCTCCATAAAACAAGCCAGGAACACTCCACGGAGGGAGGGGAATGTGGGCGCTACCACCTCCCCACCCCCAGCTGGCTGTGCCCAACCCTGAGATAGACCTTCTCCAACTGTAATTCTTGCAGCCAGGACACTACAGCCTTCAGTAATATCCAACAGTAATGTGTGTGAATCCCTTAAGACCTGGGATAGAGAGAATAAAACATATAAGTGACTCTAGGTCAACCTAGGTAATACTTTAGAGTCATTTTGCCAGGAAGATATTTTTACTGAAAATAAACATTGTTGGAGGAATTTTCACCTGTGCAATTCTCCCTGAGAGCAGCTCTCTTGTTGAGTTGAGGGAACCCAGACTTACTTAGCCTGCTCCATGTCTGCCCATCCACCACCCAATTGTTCTGCATTACTGTTCCCCTCCTCCAGCAGATGGCAGATCTTCCTTCTACCTGTTGTAACCCGAGCACCCTGACCTTAATCCTCAACTCTCACTGACTTAGTGCAGGTTCTCAACACTCACCAGCTCAGGGCTATTGAAAAGGGGTACCTAGAGAAACCTAGAATACACTTAGTTTAGCATAGGCTTTTTGCCTCAGCATAACCATTTTTGCTTAGAATTTACCCCGACACACTTTGCATTTAGTACAGTCTAGGTATAGATAGATAAATTTCCAATAGGCAGGTTTTAGGAAGTGTTCAGACATTCTACTGCAGGCCAAGTTGCCAGCCTACCCCCTCCTCCTTGGCAAATCTCCATCAGATGCAAGACCAGGGCAGCCCAACAGCCCAACCTTTCTTTTTCTTTTTTCTTTCTTTTTTTTTTTTTTTTTGAGTTGGAGTCTCACTCTGTCGCCCAGACTAGAGTGCAGTGGCTGCTCCCGGCCACCACAGCCTCGACCTGACCTGCTGGGCTCCAGGGATCCTTCCGCCTCAGCCTTCCAAGTAGCTGGAACTACAGGCGCTCACTACCACGCCCGGCTAGTTTTTGATTTATTGTAGAGATGAGGTCTCGCCAAGTTGTCCACGTGGGTCTCGAACCCACGGGCTCAGGCAATCCACTCACCTCAGCCTCCCAAAGCGCTGGGATTACAGGCTGAGCCACCGAACCGGCTCCAGCCCAACCTTTCAATTCATGGTTAGCATAAGGATGTCTAGGAGCCTTTTCCTACATCAAAGATCACCGCTTGACTGGCCAAAGCCATAGAAATGATAATAAGACCTTGTTTTGGTCAAGGAGTTCGTAGATTCAAAGATTTCTTGCAGGCCATTAACAGCTAGAGTTACCTAAGGAATTTGAAAGTAGTAAAGGAAATGGGCTGTTTGAAGAATGATGTGAGAGTCAAGTTTCTTGATATTTAAATGAAGCCTCATAGGCAGCAAACTTCAGAGAGAATAGGTAAATGCCTTAAAAGGGACCGGGACATCTGGGAGTCCCCAAAAGAAACCATTACAGCATCATAAAATATTTTGTGTAAGGGAGCTACAATCCCCACTCACCACTCTCCACTCCTTCCCCGCTTGCTTAAGCAACGTCTTGTTTTTGCTGCCATCACCTGTATCCTCAAGGTTACATGACCAACAGCATCAGCCTGCTTCCTCAAGGCCACATCTAGGGACTGCGTGACCACTAATACCTACTTCCTCAGGACTACATGTGCTATGTGACCACCAGACCCCACTAGGGGTGTAAGAGGGACATGCCAAAAAAACAGGCTACTGGTGCTTCTTTAGTGCTAGTCTTTCGTTCCTTCCTTTCCCTCTAATAAGTTTTCTTTTTTTTTTTTTTTTTGAGTTGGAGTCTAACTCTGTTGCCCAGACTGGAGTGCAGTGGCCAGTGGCCACTGCAGCCTCGGCCTGCTGGGCTCCGGCGATCCTTCCGCCTCAGCCTTCTGAGTAGCCGGAATTACAGGCATCCTCTACCATGCCCGGCTAATTTTTTGGTTTTTATTGTAGAGATGAGGTCTCGCCTGCCCAGGCAGGTCTCGAACCCGCGGGCTCAGGCAATCCACTCACCTCAGCCTCCTTGGATCATCCTCTTTTTCTCCACACTTGCCTTACATTCTGGTGCCAAACCTGGGAGGGGTGCCTGCCAGGACTCACTGGATTCTCTCTCTCTCTCTCTCTCTCCCCTTCCCCTTCTCCCTCCCTGGGCTTGATCTGCCTCCCGGTCACCCCTCCTGACACACCCTGAAATCTCTCCAGCTAACATTAGAGTGTGTGCTCCTTTTCGACCTGGAGGGAAAATCCACCGCAACTGGGAGGACTCCTCACGTGAGCCCACCTCTGCTGGTCCCCTCCCTTGAACCTTGCTGAGAAACTGAGATGAGTCTCAGAATGGGACTCTCCAACTTGCCTTGCTGGATTAACATCCACACACTGGCTCACAGATCATCCACTGGTTACAAGGGTGAGTGAAACCTTGCACTGGATCCTCTCTCCCTCTCTCTCATCTCCTCTCAAAGTCCTAGCGCTAGGTGGGAGGATCCCCATGGTCCTCGGGCCCACTTGGTCTGGCCCTGGGATAGGGGATGCCCATTCCAAAGCAGACCATCTCTCTGAGAAGGCCTTGAGAAGGCCTTTCTCTTGGACCTGTCTCTTTGTTTTTTCCTCACCCTTGTCCACCCTCCCTATTCGGCCGCAATGGGAAGTTCTCAATTCCAACCTTCAAAATCTACTCCTCTAGGATGCCTCCTCCAAACCCTAAAGGACTTAGGCTTCCAAGGAGAAATTAAACCAAAAATACCCTTACTTTCTATTATAATTCAGTGTGTACTGTCTGACCACAATATACACTGAATAATGGGTCTCAGTGACCAAAAAAATAAAACTCTCCATTACAGAAGTCTACAGAACTTCAATAACTTCTACCATGCAATGGCAAATGGTCAAAAATCCCTTATGGTCATGCTTTCTTTGCTCTCAACCCTCTCTTTGTAAATCTTGCTCTACTTTTCAAATACTCCTAGTCTGCTCTGCTCCTAACACAGCACCTCCTGATCCGTGCTCAAACTTTTCTGTCTTTCTCCCACCTTCTGATCACAGCCAATCCCCCATCGCTTCCAGTCCCATTGCAGATGCACCAAATCCTGCTCCACAACCTCCACCTTACATCCTCTCTCAGCCTAACCCCCTTCCTATACCTGTACCAGAAATAAGCTCCAAGGCCTCAGCCCCACCCTCTGCCCCAAGAGTCCCAAGGCTCTGCCCCAATCTCCCTAGATCCCCTCCCCACATCTGGTCCCAAACAACCTTAAAGCAAAAAACTTCACAATAAAACCCTGCTCCATTCCTCCCTTTACAGGAAGTAGCCAAAGCAGAAGGCATTATTCGAGTTCATTTCCCATTCTCTCTCTCCAATCTATCTCAAGTCAAAAAGCATCTCGGTTCCTTCTCTTCAAACCCTGATAACCATCTAAAAAAATTTAAATATCTTACCCACTCTTATGACTTAACCTAGCATAATATTTACATTAGACTTTCTCCCAGAGAAGAAAGAACAAGTATGGCAAGCCTCTCAGGCACATGCTAATGAGATACTAGGCCCTCTGTCTGTGAAAAGTAATCTTTTCTTAAATAAATCTTTTTCTTCAACTCTTTGTTACTCGGATCTCTAGTTACCAGCAGGCAGCTCTGGCACACCGACTCTGGCAGTGCTGTGCCCCCTCCGGACTCTAACCCTAACATTTTCTGAAGATTCCACTGAGTTATCTGAGATCTCTCTCTCCTGTCTTCCTTATTTCCTAACTGGCAACCCTCTGTGGACTGTGTTACAACCTGGTGGCAACTGAAAGCTCTGACTGAGGCTACACTTCAGCATGCTGAAAGGTCCCATAAAAAAACATCGGACTGCTGAAGCTTGACAGAATGAAAAACTAAGATGAACTCTTTCCTTCCTCCTGTCCAAGATCTTTGGGTTTCCCCACAGACCAGACTGGATCTCAGAGGGCAGCTGATGGCCTCTGCCCAGGGCTGCTCCCTAGGGAAGCAAGGAGGTCCCTGAAGGAAAGTTCAGACCACAGTGCCCACGCGGGTGGGAGACAAAGTGCTTGGTTTCTTTGCGGTTTTTCTTTTGTTCTGGCAAAGCAACTCCATAGAAACCTTAAAACTTCAACAGCTGCACGATATGCCTTTCTGCGCCTCCAGTGAGTCATCCCTCACTTATCACCCACACACCCACATATTTTATGGGCTCTTGAACCCCTGGTCTTGTTGTTCAGATAAATTCCTGGGTCTCTCAGACTTTTGAAGCCCAAAACAAATCCATAAAACCAAGAGCCCATCCCAGCTGTACCCCTGTTTCCTTTCACTATAATATTGCTTAATGGCCCTGGCACCTGCTCCGGACCACCTTGCCCCCGCTGACCCTTTCGTCTGGTAGACAAGTGCGGGAAATTCCACAATTTAAGCTGGGTGATGGCAAAACCTGGCCAGAAAGGTGACTCCCTAACTCCTGATACACACTTGCAGCTTGATAAGTACTTAAACAAATGGCAAGTACCTTAAAATTCCATATATTCAGGTCTTTTATGAGTTAGCTCACCACCCGGATATCCACTCCTCCTGACATATTTTTGTCTCTTGTCTCTCGCAATCTACTTTTACTCCACTCTCTGTCAGTTTCCCTTCCTGCTCCTTCTCATCCTCCATCTCTACCTGCAGAGGAGGGGCCGGCATCTACGGCTGTGATGCCTAACCCTGGCCTCCCTTCTTTCTTCTCTTTTACCATCGAAGGAGGGGCTGGTGCCAAAGACCACGGGGCCTGCCTGACCCCAGCCTCCAGCCTTCTCCATCCCCCTTCCCCCACTGCCTGATAAACCCCTGGTGGCAGCCCTACTAGCTGCAGCAAGTCACCACCCTCACATGGACTTGGGAAGCCCGTTTAGGTTTCCATGTGACTTAACCGCTCTCCTCAGGGGGGTGGTCGGAACAAAAAGATATTAAAGTTCATGCTTGCTTTTTTATGATATATCTCTCTTAAGTTAAATCTAAACTGGGAGCCGGGCTCGGTGGCTCAGCCTGTAATCCCGCGCCTTGGGCGGCTGAGGTGAGTGGATTGCTTGAACCCGCGGGTTCGAGCACTACCTGGGCAACTTGGCGAGACCTCATCTCTACAATTTAAAAATTTCAAAGTTGTTACAGCTACTTGGAAGGCTGAGGCGGAAGGATCGCCAGAGCCCAGCGGGTCAAGGCTGCAGTGGCCGCTCCAGTCTGGGCGACAGAGTGAAACTCCAATTCAGAAAAAAAAATCTAAACTGGGACTATATCAACCTTCTGCCCAGACAAGAGTAAAGGGAGCACGTGTTAATTAATCCTGTTAACTAAAGAAGTCAATTGTAATTTTACTCTGATTTTCCAACTAAATGTGCAAGTGCTCTAGTAAAATTTTACTTCCAACTTTACCATATGTTAAAATATTAATGCTAGATAACACCAGTGTTTGTTATATCAGGCTAGCTAAAGTTGTATTTTTTTTTTTGAGTTGGAGTCGCACTCTGTCGCCCAGACTGGAGTGCAGTGGCCGCTCCCCGGGCACCCCCAGCCTCGGGCCCGCTGGGCTCCGGGAAACCTTCCGCCTCAGCCTTCCCAGTAGCCGGAATTACAGGCACCGCTACCCCCCGCCTGGCTGATTTTTGATTTATTGTAGAGATGAGGTCTTTCCTTTTCCCAGGCGGGTCTCGAACCCGTGGGCTTAGGCAATCCACTCACCTCAGCCTCCCAAAGGCACGGGATTACAGGCTGAGCCACCAAGCCCGGCTTAAAGTTGTATTTTATGAAGAAAAAGTTAAGTCACCTATCATGCCTAACTAGCACCCTCTTATGAGACAGGTAAAGCTTTCAATGCTAAACACCCTGCGTGACATAAGGTTTGGGAATTGGTCCTTCCCACCTGGTTAAGTCACTTTTACTAAGCCTAGTATTTCTCCTGCCAGACGGATAAAATACTGGGTACTCTTTGTGAGCACAATAAGGATGGGAACTTATCATTCTCACCTAATTGTCCATACCTTACAACTAAGACTGTAATTTAGTAATTTATAAGGGGTTTTTAACAAATTTGGTTGTTCATAATTATAAATAAGGACAAATCATTTCACATTCATGTGGTTCTGGTCACTCTAAAGGGTTTTACATCAGATTTACAGAGAAACGGTCAAAACATTTCATATGTATAACCTATTATAATAAAACAAGTTTTTAAGGTTTTTTCAGACAAAACGTTAAGAAAAGAAATAGTGCCAACACGGAGGGCAGCAGAACCCGAGGGCCAAAAGACACCCCAATTGGCAGTTGCAATTCACAACAAAACTCCAACCACCCATCGGAGACCTAGTTAAAACAAACCTGCTAAGGGAGTGGTATCGGTTGCTTATGGGTGCAGTCTGTGGGGGCCCTGAAAGCGTGGTTGCCCCAGAGAGGCCTAGGCCTCCTGAACCTGTGCCAAAAAAGCCCTTAAAAGCTAGGTGCACTCTCTTCTGAAGAGAAGAAAGAACACTTGGCTCACAAATGGTGGCCACTTACGAAAGCCTGAAAATCTGTTAAAGGGCCTGGCACTGGCTCACCGTCAGCCCAATAAGCCCCAGGTGAAGACTGGGGCTCTCGAACACAAATTCACTCTTAATTTAACACAGGTGCCAGCCTTTGGGTCCTAAACATCCATGTTGAACTCACATAGCTGATCTTAAAAGTTACTAAAGATTAAGTCAAAGTATAAAGGGGAAAAGTTATCTAAAAGGTAAAGAAAGCAGAAAGCAAAGGAAAAATGTAAAAAGTTGTTGCTATAAAGGTAATGTTTTTGGTAAAAAAGAATCTTGTATGGTACTTTTTGTTCTATAATAGAATGGCTGGTTATTTAAATGAAGGAAAGTATAGAACAAAAATAAAAGGTTCAAGCATGTCAAAAAATGGTATGAGTATATATAACATGTCATTATTATTATTTTTTATGTTGAGTCGGAGTCTCACTCCGGTCGCCCAGACTGGAGTGCAGTGGCCGCTCCCGGCCACCGCAGCCTCGACCTCCTGGGCTCCGGCGATCCTTCTGCCTCAAACCCTTTCCCAGTAGCCGGGAAATTTCAGGCAAAGCGCTACCACGTCTGGCTGTTTTTTTTATTTTTGTGGAGATAAGGTCTCACCAAGTTGCCCAGGCGGGTCTCGAACCTGCGGGCTCAGGCAATCCGCTCACCTCGCCTCCCAAAGCGCGGGATTACAGGCTGAGCCCCAAGCCCGGCTATTTTTTTTTTTTTTTTGAGTTGGAGTCTCACTCCGTCGCCCAGACTGGAGTGCAGTAGCCGCTCCCGGTCACCGCAGCCTCGACCCGCTGGGCTCCGGCGATCCTTCCGCCTCAGCCTTCGAGTAGCCGGAATTACAGACGCGCGCTACCACGCCCGGCTGATTTTTTGATTTATTGTAGAGATGAGGCCTCACTGCCCAGGGGGTCTCAAACCCGCGGGGTCAGGCAATCCACTAACCTCAGCCTCCCAAAGGCGCGGGATTACAGGCTGAGCCACCGAGCCCAGCCCTAACATGTTATGTACAATCTCCAAAAGAGTTTTCTCCTTTAAACAACAGAGGGAGACGGACTCAGTGGCTCAGTCTGTAATCCCGCGCTTTGGGAGGCCAAGGTGAGTGAATTGCCTGTGCCCGCGGGTTCGAGACCCGCCTGGGCAACTTGGCGAGACCTCATCTCTACAATAAATCAAAAAACCAGCCGGGCGTGGTAACACGTGCCTGTAATTCCGGCTACTGGGAAAGGGCTGAGGCGGAAGGATCGCCGGAGCCCCAGGTCGAGGCTGCGGTGGCCGAGAGCGGCCCCTGCACTCCAGTCTGGGCGACAGAGTGAGACTCCAACTAAAATAAATAAATAAATAAACAAACAACAGAGGGGGAAGGAAGAGACTAAATTCAGTTAGCCCTCCTGTTGTCTTTGCTACAAAAAAAAGAATTTTTTACTTTTCAAAATCATCATGCTATCACTTACTAAATAAATAACTTACAAGAGTGTTATAACATTACGCTTTTAAAAAATATTAATGTTTAAACTCTTCGGGTTCTCAACTCTATCTCTCTAGGGCAAGAAGCAAGCTTTAGGAGCCACACCTGCCCCACACCCTCCTCCTGGGCTGCCTATAGACCAGGCATGGGAATTGCTAGTCCAACATGAAATGGATGGCAGAATGGCCTGGACTTCATCCTCTAGCATATCAATCGTGAAGGTATATCAAACCTATTTTTTAAAAAAGCCGCCAGGCTCGGTGGCTCAGCCTGTAATCCCGCGCTTTGGGAGGCTGAGGTGAGTGGATTTGCCTGAGCCCGCAGGTTCGAGACCCGCCTGGGCAACTTGGGGAGACCTCATCTCTACAATAAATCAAAAAACTAACCGGGTGCGGTAGCACGCACCTGTGGTTCCAGCTACTTGGAAGGCTGAGGTGGAAGGATCACCGGAGCCCAGCAGGTCGAGGCTGCGGTGGCCGGGAGCGGCCACTCCACTCCAGTCTGGGCAACAGAGTGAGACTCCAACTCAAAAATAAAAAATAAAAAAAAAAAACCATTTTCTCTTGCCAGTGTTTACCTGTTTTAAATTCTCTTGTTTATACCTAACTACTTGCCTCTAATGTTTTCTTCAAACTTTGTCAAAATAGCTACATTTCCTTTATAAAGTCATTACTAACAAAACCCTCTCCCAATTCCAGCCTTTTATCCCCAGGGTCAGCGCTCCTTCTCAGCCGGAAGAAGCTACAGAAAAAAGACCTTCAGCCCTATTCCATATAACAAGAGGCTAAAATGAAAAGGAGCTACAACCCCCACTCACCCTTCCCCACTCCTTCCCTGCTTGCTTAAGCAACGTCTTGTTTTTGCTGCCAACACCTGTGTCCTCAAGGTTACATGACCAGCAGCACCAGTCTGCTTCCTCAAGGCCACATCTAGGGGATACTTGACCACTAACACCTACTTCCTCAGGACTGTGTGTGCTACTTGATCACCAGACCCCAGCTAGGGGGCACAAGAGGGACACAACAAAAAAAACCAACTGCTAGTTCTTCTTTAGGGCCAGTCTTTTCTTTCCTTTCCCTCTAATAAATTTATCACCCGACTTGTCCTCTCTTTCTCCACACTTGCCTTACACTTTGGTTTTTCCTTTACCTGTTATGTGATGTTATGACAGAAAGTGTGGAAAGTAAACCACATTATATAGGGAGGGTTAATAAAAAACCAGTCTCAGCTGGGCTTGGTGGCTCAGCCTGTAATCCCGCGCCTTTGGGAGGCTGAGGTAAGTGGATTGCCTGAGCCAGCGGGTTCGAGACCCGCCTGGGGGCGAGACCTCATCTCTACAATAAATCAAAAAATCAGCCGGCATGGTAGCACGCCCTGTAATTCCGGCTACTCGGGAAAGCTGAGGCAGAAGGATCGCCGGAGCCCAGCAGGTCGAGGCTGCGGTGGCCGGGAGCGGCCACCGCACTCCATTCTGGGCGACAGAGTGAGACTCCAACTCAAAAAAGAAAAAAAAAAACCAGTCTCCACAGGCTCCTTAGTTAGAAATTTGGCTAGGCAAAGAATCAAGGTCAGAATAAAATGTATCTCAGTATATAAATCATGTGTCAAATCCCATGTGCCATGATGGAGACCTAGAGAGTACATGGTCCTGAGTTATCCACCCTCCTTATCGCTAGTCCTTCCACCAAAAGGCCAACTTTAACCTAAGTACCGGTCAAAAATGATGCTTATTACACCTTATAAAATATAGGTACAAATATATGTACACATTGCCATCATCCATTTAAATTTGTAAATGGAGACATATGTTGTCCCTAGTTTTAACTTATCTAATTTATTTATATTGAATAGGTGATGGTGTAGATTTCAAAAGAGTCAAAAGAGTATACACAGGTGGACTGCACTGAACAACCACCCTCAAAGATTCACATCTCCCCAGAGCCTCAGAGTCTTATTTGGAAATCAGGGTGTTTGCAGATCTAGAATTCTTAGTTTAGAATTTCAGGATAAAGTTATCCTGGGCTTAGGGTTAGCCCTAAATCCAATGACTGGGGTCCTTATAAGAAAAGAAAAAGATGCAATGAAACCACCTATATTAATTCAAGGCCACAAGGTTAGAATGGTGACTGGCCTGAATTCTGCTAGGATGTAATCATAACTAAACAGTAAGGTTCTCTTTGGCCTGCTCTCTCTCCACGCATGTCCTCAACTGTGGCTGCCTGCGAGATTAATCCACTTGTTTTTCTCTTGCAGAACAATGAACTATAAGTCTTGCTGACCTCCTTGATGATATCCAGAAATTTACTCAGCTGAAGGGCATGGATAGCTTTGATTACCAGGCATCCATTTGTTCACTAGATTTGTAACTTCCCCAATTGCTCCTACAGATAACATAAGCCTAAGACTGGTGCTTGAGATATTTTCCCGACTTTGCATTCTGTTTAACCATCTGATGCCAATCAAACCAGTAACCCGTGACTCCCCACCCAGAAAGTGACTCGGCACAGGAAGATAATCTCAGTACCAGCCAACCAGTAGTCCCAATTCCTTAGCCTCCTGTCCACCACACCACCCTGACGGCCCTAGTCTCTGAGTACACAGGGAGGTGGATTTAAGAAATATTTCCTGTCCACCTTGCGCAGCTGCTTTGCGATTATTATTATTATTTATTTTTGAGTTGGAGTCTCACTCTGTCGCCCAGACTGCAGTGGAGTGGCCGCTCCCGGCGACCACAGCCTCGAACCACTGGGCTCCGGCAATCCTTCAGCCTCAGCCTTCCAAGTAGCTGGAATTACAGGCATGCGCTACCATGCCCGGCTGATTTTTTGATTTATTGTAGAGATGAGGTCTCGCTGCCCAGGGGGGTCTTGAGCCCGCGAGCTCAGGCAATCCACTCACCTCAGCCTCCCAAAGGCGCGGGATTACAGGCTGAGCCACCGAACCCGGCTAGGAAACCAGTTTTAAAAAAGGAAGGAATATAACACACACCTCTTGCCCCCTGCCCCCACTGTCTCTTCCTGAAAACTCACTGTGAGCAATTTGTCATACATATTTCCAGAACCATACTGTTTCTCAAGCACGTTCACCTCCAGTGCTCTCTCAGTGAATTGTAGTAGCACACTCTGTTCGGCTCATTGCTTAATGAGGAATCTTGGAGCTCATTTCACATTAGGTCATGTACCACTGTTTTATTCTTGTTAGCGGCTGCACAGTCTTCATTTGATTATTTTACTGCAGTCTGCTGCTGCTACAAACAGTACTGCCACGAATGCCCCTGCACACGTCATGTGCACATGTCTAAGTACACCCATAGGCCACTTGCCCAGTCGTGGAATTATGGCCACAAGGCGTAAGACCTAAATAGTAGTCATTGTGGCTAGATCTCCTCTCCCTGCAGTGTGTACAAGCGCCAGTGTCCCCACTCCCTTTCTGGCGAGTGTGCTACCAACCATCTTGATCTCTGACAATCTCATAATTGAAAAATGGCATGATGATTTTGGTTGGCTGTTTATTCATGTGGAGCAGCAATTTTTGTTTCCTGAAAATGGTTAAAATTATTTTCTATTTTTTTGTTGGTTTATTGAGGACTTTATTGATTTATAAGAACTTTTTTAGATTTAAAAAATTGTGTTTGCTGTGATACAAATTGTATGTAAAGTTCCCAGTTTATTTGTTTTCTGACCTTGTTTACGGTGTGGGGTGGTCGCCATGACTTTTTAAAAAAAATACTATATAATTAATTTTTTCAAAGTTTTGTTTTATGCTGCTATGTATTTTGTACCATGGTAAAATATACACAACATAGAGTTTACCATCTTAACCAGCTTTAAGTACGGTTCAGTAGTGATAAATACATTCCCATTGTTGAGCATTCGTCACCATCATCTATCTCCAGAACTTTTTGTCTTTCTGAAAGAAACTTTGTTCCTATTAAACACCAGCACCCCATTGCCTGTCCCCCTGCCCTGGTAACCACCTTTTAATTTGTACTGCAAATATTTTAAAGATATTCCCTATGTCCTGTCAACATTCTCTCATATTTTATTGTAGCTGTTTTATTTTGAGTTTTACATAAAAATATTTGATCTCTCTAGTTTTACTTGGTGAAGATGTAAATTTATGTGGATATACAGTTAATTCTCTTCCATTTTTTAATCTATTTCTTGTCAATTTTTAAAAATATATTTATTTATTTTAACTGAAAAATGAAAATAGAGTATACTTATCATGTTCAGCATGTTTTGAAATGTGCATACATGGTAGAGTGACTAAATCAAGCTAGTTCACATCTGCATTATTTCACATATTGATTATTTTTTCATGGTGAAAATACCTAAAGTCTACTCTCTGTCATTTTCAAGACTACAGTACATTGTTATTAACTATAGTCACATGTTGCTCTTCCCTGCTGATTTTTACCCAGCTTGGACATATGAATTTAGGTCTATTGTGGTACCTTTCATTCATTCCATTTATCTTTCTTTTCATAAGTAGGCACCACACTCTTATAATTATACATTTTTTAAAAACATATTCCAACTTCTGATAGGGCTGCTCTTGCACTATCACTTTTGCTCACAAATTTTTCTAGCAATTCTTGCTTGTTTTTTAATACGAGTTTTATATTTATAATAATTAGCTTGTCTAGTTCTCACAGACATATTCGGTGGTATTTTATTGCAAATATGTTAAGTGTACTAATTAATATGGTGACTATCAATATCACCATAATGCTAATTCTTCTTACCCAAGAAGATGGGTCACATTTTCACACACCAATGGCTTCTTTTGTATTGTTCAGTGGTATTTTAAACATTTATTGATATAGATTTTGAACATTACTTATTAAATTTATTTCTGGCCAGGCTCGGTGGCTTAGCCTGCAATCCCAGTGCTCTGGAAGGACGAGGCGAATGGATTGCCTGAGTCTGAGGTTTTGAGACCTGCACGGGCAATTTGGCAAGACCTCGTCTCTAATAAATCAAAAACTAGCCAGCGTGGTAGCAGGCAACTGTAATTCCAGCTACTTGGAAGGCTGAGGTGGAAGGATCGCCGGAGCCCAGCAGGTGGAGGCTGCAGTGGCCACTGCACTCCAGTCTGGGTGACAGAGTGAGACTCCAACTCAAAAAAAAAAAAAAATTATTCCTAAATGCATATTTGTTATTGCTGAATATAATAGTCTTTTCTGTCATTTAAGCATTTAACTAGTTGTAGTTCATGCATGTGAAGCTGACTATTTATGTGTATTAATTTTGTACTTAATAGCTGACTGCATCCTCTTTTTGTAATATTTTCCTCTGCTGATTTTCTTAGATTTTCCAAATATATAAGTACACTACCTGAAAATAATCACCTCTTTGTCTCTTTCACTTTTTTTCTTTTTTAACTAGCATGTTTGAAACAATGTTAAATAGTGGTGGTTATGTTTCACATTGTTTTTTTTTTTTGAGTTGAAGTCTCACTCTGTCGCCCAGACTGGAGTGCGGTGGCCGCTCCCAGCCACCGCAGCCTCGGCCTGCTGGGCTCCAGCGATCCTTCTGCTCAGCCTTCCAAGTAGCTGGAACTACAGACGCGCGCTACCACACCCGGCTAATTTTTTTATTTATTGTAGAGATGAGGTCTCGCCAAGTTGCCCAGGCGGGTCTCGAACCCGCAGGCTCAGGCAATCCACTCACCTCAGCCTCCCAAGACGCGGGATTACAGGCTGAGCCACCGAACCCTGCCACATACTTTTATCTAATTTTAATAGAAGAAATTTTTGAGTTTATTCATTAAACATGACACTTGTCTTTGAGTTTACACACACACACAAACACACACAAACACACACAAGATTTTCAAATGTTAAGGAAGTATGTACTCTTATTTAATTAAGGGTTTGATAAAAAATAAATGGCAAATTTTTAAAAGATATCTTTTTAGCATCTACAGAAATGACATTTTTATATGAAAATATATTTTATTATATTCAGAAAATTTATATATATATATAATATTATATATAAATAAATATATTATATAGGAGCCAGGGTCTCACTCTGTCACCCGGGCTGCAGTGCAGTGGCAGGATACCAGCTCACTGTATTGTCAGCTTCCTGGGCTCAAGTGATCTTCCCATATCAGCTGTCCATGTCCTAGGACTATAGTTGCACACCCCTATGCCTGGTGTGCTCCAAAGCATTAGCTTTTTTTGTTTGTTTTTTTTTTTTTTTGGTAAAGACTATGTCTCACTATGTTACCCAGACTGATGTTGAATGCTTGGGTTCAAACAGTTTTCCTGCCTCATTCTCCAAAAGTGCTGGATTACAGGCATGAGCCACCAGCCCAGTCAGAAAATTATATTAAGAGAATTCCCACTATTAAAATATATTTGCAACCTTTAGATAAGCCAAAAATTAGTCAATCCCTCTATCATTGTCTGGTGGAATATTTTACTAGTTAGAATATATTATTTAGAATTTTGGCTCAGATTCATCTGTGGTTATTTTTTAATTGTTTTTATGGTTGGTATTTAAAATTTGTACTTAAATAATTTGAAGGGTTTTCTGCTTTTTCTTTACTCCTGAGCAGCTTAAATAGACTTAGAATATTTGCCTCGTCTTTACATTTTCTGTAGAATTTCTGTCAGTGAATTCTGTTATTATAATTTCTTTCAGCCGGGCTTGGTGGCTCAGCCTGTAATCACAGCACTTTGAGAGGCTGAGGTGAGTGAATTGCCTAGCCCGTGGGTTCGAGACTCACCTGGGCAACTTGGCGAGACCTCATCTCGACAATAAATCAAAAAATAGCCGGGCGTGGTAGCGCGCACCTGTACTTCCGGCTACTCGGAAGGCCGAGGCGGAAGGATCGCCAAAGCCCAGCAGGCCGAGGCTGCGGTGGCCGGGAGCGGCCACTGCACTCCAGTCTGGGCGACAGAGCAAGACTCCAACTCAAAAAAAAAAAAAAAAAAAGGTATAGCCACAAAAGAAATTATTATTATTATTATTATTATCATTATTATTATTTTTGAGTTGGAGTCTCACTGTCGCCCAGACTGGAGTGCAGTGGCTGCTCCCGGCCACCGCAGCCTCGGCCTGCTGGTCTCTGGCGATCCTTCCGCCTCGGCCTTCCGAGCAGCTGGATTTATAGGCACGCACTACCACGCCCAGCTGATTTTTTGATTTTTTGTTGAGATGAGGTCTCACCAAGTTGCCCAGGCAGGTCTCGAACCTGCGGGCTCCAGCAATCCACTCACCTCAGCCTCCCAAAGGGGCGGGATTACAGGCTGAGCCACCGAGCCTGGCTTAATTTATTTTTTTGAACTACTTTTTTTACTACCCTGTGAACCTTTTCAATCTCCAGGTTCAAAATTTTATCTCAGAGAAATGTTTCTTTATTGTTTAATTATTTTCTCTTGGAGCTGTTTATCTTATCTCTTGGGACTACTCATTTACTTGCTTGTTACATTTGCTACAATCATTTTCAATTTCCAACATCTATACTTTAATCATTTCCATTCCTTTGACATTTTTATTTTAAAATTGTGAAATAGAGGGTATGATGGCTCATGCCTATAATCTCAACACTTTGGGAGGCCAAGGCAGGAGGGTTACTTGAGGCCAGGATCTTGAGACCAGTCTGGGCAACATAGCAAGTATCTTACCTAAATAAATAAATAAATAAATAAATAAATAAATAAATAAATAAATAAATAAATAAATAAATAAAATAGTTGGGCATGATGGTGCACACCTGTAGTGCCAGTTACTTAGGGGGCTGAAGTGAATGAGCCTAGCAGGACGAGGCTGCTGCAGTGAGCCATGATTGTGCCACTGCACTCCAACCTATGTGATAGAGTGAGACCCTGACTAAAAAATAAAATTATGAAAGATGTTTCCAGTTTGCCTATTGAATTTGGGAATGTCATATTTGTGCTCTAATTGAGTCTCCTCTTGGATCTTATTACTTGTTGGTTTTTCTACAGTGCTGCTTCAACGATGAGAACATTGAGTGCTTGATTCTCCCTTGAGCGTGTTGCTCCTCTGTGGCTGCTGGCGTCTGTACCCTCCCTCAGCTTTGGGTCGTGGGGTCTGTTGCGAAGCATAGACCACTAATGAGAGTAGATCTGCTTCCTCTAGTGCAGACTGGCAGTGAGCACGCTTGCAAACTACTAGACTTTCTTGTGACAAACGGACTAAGCACTGTATGTACACATCTATACTGTAAACTACCCTTCTTTCAAACTGGTCCTCAAACAAAGAAACAAACATGAGCTCCCAGATACATCCCACTGCCTGACCCTTATTCGAGATTCCCCTGTCCTCCCTTCCTGTGAGGCCAAACCCATAACCTCCGTGTAACATGCCTCCTATCAGCAGGACCTTCTTTGTGGTCAGTAACTGGCACAGTAGCTGAGTCCTCAAGCAATCCTGGACAAAGAGCCTGAGAAGAAGAATGCTTGCCATTTGTGTTATCTCATGCCGACCTCACAAAAACCCTGTGAAGGGCAGGAGACACCCCCAGTTTTGCAAAGGAGGACAGAGAGACCCAGAATGTTGGCTATCACCCCATGTCACAGCCATTGTTGTGGGAGGCTGTGTTGTAGACCTGCTCTGCTGACCTCAAAGTGGGCTCTGTGCTCCACACTCTCCACTGGTCTTGCTTGTGATTGAGGACATGTTTTCAAGATAGCTCGAGAAGTAGTTTGAGGCCATGACTAAGACTGGGGCAAATCGTCACTGATGCCATGGAGTACTTTACAAAAACGATTACAGGAAACTAATTTCAAGCATAATAGAAAATGTCCAAATGTGCTAGTAAATCAAATACATCAAAACTACTGAAAAAGACCAGGGTGGACTGACAGGAAACAGCAATGAAAACTGCTGACCTACCTCCTGGTTGGAGTAGTGTCTGCAGGAGCGCCCTCAGTCCCTGTGGTGCAAATAACACCTTGGCAATCTGGTGAAAAAGCAATTTGGATGTGTGGGTTAAAGCACCTTTAAAAGGCTGTTGACATTTTATGTGGTGATTCTAATTCTAGGGTTTCATCTGAAATGAGGTCAAAGATTTATGAAGCATGTGGTTTATTGCGACATGATTTTAAATAAGAAAAAGTTGAAAATAAACTCAATGTCGGCCAGGCTTGGTGGCTCAACCTGCAACCCCAGCACTTTGGGAGGCCGAGGTGAGTGGATTGCCTGAGCCTGTGGGTTCGAGACCTACCTGGGCAACTTGGCGAGACCTCTTCTCTACAATAAATCAAAAATTAGCCGGGTGTGGTAGCATGCACCTGTAGCTTCAGCTCCTTGAAAGGCTGAGGCAGAAAGGTCGCGGGAGCCCAGTGGGTTGAGACTGCGATGGCCGGGAACGTGCCACTGCATTCCAGCCTGGGCGACAGAGTGAGACTCCAACTCAAAGAAAAAAACACAAAAAAAGCAAAAACAAAATTAACCGGGCGTGGTAGCATGCGCCTGTAATTCCGGCTCCTTGGAAGGCTAAGGCAGAAGGATCACCGGAGCCCAGCAGGTCGAGGCAGCGGTGGCCAGGAGCGTCCACTGCACTCCAGTCTGGGTGACAGAGTGAGACTCCAACTCAAAAAAAAAAAAGGACATCAACATTGTTATTGTATTTAATGGAACACAAACATACACACAATGTTTAATTTACTTTATAAACATAGGGGAAACTTACTTAACTCATAAAACTAATGTAAGAAGTTTAACTTTAGTCTTGAACAATGTACAAAGTTGTACTAATATTTTCTATGGTACATTAATTGTTAAAGATTCTGAATCCAGCCAGGCTCGGCGGCTCAGCCTGTAATCCCGTGCTTTGGGAGGCTGAGGTGAGTGGATTGCCTGAGCCCAAGGGTTCGAGACCCACCTGGGCAATTTGGCAAGACCTCATCTCTACAATAAATCAAAAAATTAACTGGACGTGGTAGCACGCACCTGTAGTTCCAGCTACTTGGAAGGCTGAGGTGGAAGGATCGCTGGAGCCCAGCAGGTCGAGGCTGTGGTGGCCGGCAGCGGCCACTGCACTCCAATCTGGGTGACAGAGTGAGACTCCAACTTAAAAAAAAAAAAAAAAGATTCTGAATCCTGCCAAGGTTTTCTTTTATTTTGTAACTGAAGCCTTTTCTTACTATTTCACAGCTGTTGTAACAAAGGCTATCATGTGACTCAAGTTTTCAGTGTCCACAAAAGAAACATAGCTTGATAGTTTTTTTCTGTTTTTAGACAATATTGAATTTTTCTGAACTAAATATTCCTGTAGTATGTACATAACAATTGAATTTTTTATCAGTTGCTGTGTAAAGTTTCTTGGGGGGGGAAGTGTGGGACGGAAAGGAAAAAAGAGGTGATCTCAGACAAATCACTGAGTATCTTCTCTCTGTAAGGTGCGAGGGGGGGCGTTTATATGCATAAAAAGATGTGGACACATTCACACCCAGAAGTCTGCCACACAACTGGTTTTGACACATTGTGGGTCCTCAGGAGTTGTATCCAGCCAGCTGATCAAAAAGCACACTACTGCACTCCAGCCTGGGCAACAGAGTGAGACTCCAACTCAAAAAAAAAAAACACCAAAAAAACAAAAAACAAACCAGACTATTGGACAGGAGGAATTTTGTTTCCTTTTTGTTCTAAAATGTTGCTCCATGAACAAGTTTCTCCATAAACAGTTTTCTAAAGTGGTCACTGTCATTTTGAGTTGTCTTGATGACACTGTGTCAGTTAAAAGACATGCATGAGAGCTGGAGTCCCAGTGACAAAACAGAAAGAAACCAGGGGTCAACCTAGAGGAGGCGTGATTTATGTTGAAGAGACCCATGAAAACTGCAGTTGGTCCACATGGATGGTTTGTGTCATTCTTTGTTGCTGGAACTTGGCTAAGACCAGTCATCATCCATCCAGGGCCAGACAAAATGTCCTAACTCCAAGCAGACAAAATGAAATAAAAGCAGTTCTCAAGGAAACCAAAGCATTGAGGAAGACATTCTTCCAAGGTGATGTGCACACATCTGCACAGTCCTATGCCTCCACTTGCTGCAGGGCTGTTATCCTGGGCGTTGTTAGGTCCCTTGGAATTTTTGGTTTTCAGATCGAATTTATATTGCTTTTTGGCAAAATTGTGTATTAGCACCTAACACCTGCTTGTAGAATGCCCTGTCTGTCTGCTTATCTAGTGTCCTGAAAATTTTTTGTCTATGAAAGAAAAAGTCTCTAGCAAGAGAGTGGACCTAAGCCTGAGAAGTCCTTCAAGCCCACCTCAGTGTCTGAGAAATGAAGACGGTTGAGACCTCAATTTCTGCCACCGTGCTTTAGTAAAGACCACCAGGGGCACTTGCAAGTGAGCAAGTTGGGTTCATCACTAGTTGCAGTGGAGAAGAACACACACCACACCACAGGGAATCATGGCAGCTCAGCAAGAAGTGAGAAAGAAACTATTATGTGGTTTGGGCTCCGCCCAGGCAAATTGAAGAAGGATCAAAGGAAGAGTTTGTTTCATTTTGGATCCTCCAAATGCACAGGCAAGTCAGTAGCTGGGTGTCTCCATTAATCGTTTTTTTTTTTTTTTTTTTTTTTTGAGTTGGAGTCTCTCTGTAGCCCAGACTGGAGTGCAGTGGCCACTCCTGGCCACCGCAGCCTCGCCTGCTGGACTCCAGCGATCCTTCCTCCTCAGCCTTCCGAGTAGCCGGAATTACAGGCGCGTGCTACCACGCCCGGCTGATTTTTTGATGTATTGTAGAGATGAGGTCTTGCTGCCCAGGCGGGTCTCGAACCCACGGGTTCAGGCAATCCACTCACCTCAGCCTCCCGAAGGCACGGGATTACAGGCTGAGCCACCGAGCCCGGCTTCTCCATTAATCTTACCTGTGGGGAGGGCAGAGCAGATTAGTGCACCGACGAGGTTGTAACTGGCAAGGGATTGCTATCCTCCGTTTTAGTCAAGAGGGAAGGATGTCTGGTATTCTGCAGGTGGCACGGCAGCCTTGCTTTTGTCTGTGCTTAGACAAAATTATGAAACGGCCTTGTTTTGCCTTGTGTTGTCATGGCCCAGAGTAACCTTGTCTGAGACTGGTGCTTATGAGATTGTCTAAGTGCAAAAAGATCACAGCTTTCCAGAAATCAGGGGTTGTTTGGTTTGGCCTGATTTCCTTCCTCAAAATAATGTTTTGGGGTAAGTAGACACAAGCAAACACTGAGCATTTCCTAAACATACTCCAGGATGGGGTGTGAATGACAATGGCGTGTCAAGGTCCTGGGGTGGCATGCTGGAGAGGATGGCCCAGTTGAGGGGGGGGATGGGGCACCATAGGCTCAGTCGAAGAGGAATTCGCTCTTTGTTTCTAACTGCTTATTATTTTGGAGGATTTCTAGAGTGAGGTGATACGCAAGCTGTCTTGGCAACCAGTTGCACTTACTTGAGTAGAGTGGCGAGGGCATGTGTAAAGAAGGGGAAGAAGGCATCGCAGGCAGAAGTTAACCAGCAGAGACCAAGGAAGTGCGCCTCGAAGAAGCAGGGTGGTTAGGAGAGCAACAGAGAAGCAAGGCAGGGGAGGGGAGTGAGGCATGAGTACTCTTTCTGAGTTGTTAAAGGATATGAGTGTGAGCTGATAGGAATAAATACCACAGCCAGGCTCGGTGGCTCAGCCAGTAATCCCGCACCTTTGGGAGGCTGAGGTGAGTGGATTGCCTGAGCCCGCAGGTTCAAGACCTGCCTGGGCAGGCAAGACCTCACCTCCACAATAAATAAAAAAATCAGCCGGGCGTGGTAGCGCATGCCTGTAATTCCGGCTACTGGGAAGGCTGAGGCAGAAGGATCGCCAGTGCCCAGCAGGTCGAGGCTGCGGTGGCCAGGAGCGGCCACTGCACTGCAGTCTGGGCAACAGAGTGAGACTCCCATTCAAAAAAAAAAAGGAAAGAAATATACATTGAAAAGAGGATAAAAACTTCAAGGTCTTAAATAGTTATCAAATAAATAATAACAAAAAGAACCATTGTCAGATTCCAGCAAAAGAGAAAGAACACACGTCCAAATGCAGAGATAACATGTGAACTCTCTCCCCTCAGTCTGGCCCACTACCAGCTGGGTAGGAGGGGGGACCTTGAAAAAACCCAGGATTTGCTTTTTTTTTTTTTTGAGTTGGAGTCTCATTGTCACCCAGACTGGAGTGCAGTGGCCGCTCCCGGCCACCGCAGCCTCGACCTGCTGGTCTCTGGCAATCCTTCCGCCTCAGCCTTCCAAGTAGCTGCAACTACAGGCGCACGCTACCTAGCCCGGCTAATTTTTTGATTTATTGTAGAGATGAGGTCTCGCCTGCCCAGGCGGGTCTTGAACCCGCGGGCTCAGGCAATCCACTCACCTCAGCCTCCCAAGGCGCGGGATTACAGGCTGAACCACCCAGCCCGGCTGCATTTTTTTTTTTTTTTTTTTTTGAGTTGGGATCTCACTCCGTCACCCAGACTGGAGTGCAGTGCCCGCTCCCGACCACCACAGCCTCGACCTGCTGGGCCCCGGCAATCCTTCCGCCTCAGCCTTCCAAGTAGCTGGAACGACAGTCGTGCGCTACTCCGCCCGGCTAATTTTTGATTTATTGTAAAGATGAGGTTTCACCAAGTTGCCCAGGCGGGTCTTGAAACCAGGGGCTCAGGCAATCGACTCACTCCAGCCTCCCAAAACCCTGGGATTACAGGCTGAGCCATCAAGCCCAGCTGGGATTTGCTTATTAAAAGTTGTGTATTTATTCTTACATGTTTAAACTTCAGTCACCTTCAAAGTACTCTCTCATGCAGTACACTTATTGAGATGCTTTTTCCACCGCTCAAAACAGTTTTTGAACTCATCGATTTTGATGCCTTTTAGTTCTGCCATTATTTCACCTCTTACATGTCAGAAAAAACATTTCCTTTTGAGGACTTTTTTCATCTATGGAAATCAAAAAGAGTTGCTTGGAGTGAGATCAGGTGAATAGGGAGGACGTGAGGGTCATGCCGTTACGGTAGAAAAACTGCTGGACACTGAGCGCAGTGTGGGCAGGCACACTCATAAATCACCCACCATGAAATGGGCAAACGCATTGAAAGAATCATCAAAAGCCGGGCTCAGTGACTCAGCCTGTAATCCCACGCCTTTGGGAGGCTGAGGTGAGTGGATTGCCTGAGCCAGCGGGTTCGAGACCCGCCTGGGCAGCGAGACCTTATCTCTACAGCAAATCAAAAAATCAGCCGGGCGTGGTAGCGCACCTGTAATTCCGGCTACTCGGAAGGCTAAGGCGGAAGGATTGCCGGAGCCCAGCAGGTCGAGGCTGCGGTGGCCAGGAGCGGCCACTGCACTCCAGTTTGGGCGACAGAGTGAGACTACAAATAAAAAAAAGAAAAGAATCGTCAAAAAAATTCACTGAAGCTGAACACAGCCTCTGCCAACAATGTTAGCTGGTATATTGATACTAATGAGTTCCTAGAACACTTACCTAGTGGCAGAAGCCTGTACTACAAGGGGCCCACCCTCCAAAAGATGATTCGTGTTGTTGTTTTACCCCTGTACATGCCAGCTGATCACCTCAGCTTTCTGAGGATGCAATCTTCATGGAGGTCTGGGCGTACTGAGCAAGCAGTGGAGTGCAGTTAACTTCCTCGGTCAGAACCGAACATCAGCCGGAGGAGTGATGGTCAGCCGGCTCTGCCAGTGGAGGGACCCCGAGTCCCTCGCCAGTCCTATCCAGCAGTTGAGTACAGCTGGACGGAAGCCTTGCACAGAGCATTTGCCAGGTAGCCATCGACACTGACCACTTACCTGCAGCAAGTACCCCTCCATCTCAGGACTCAACGTCTTCTCAGTGACTCTCTATTTTTTTTTTTTTTGAGTTGGAGTCTCACTCTGTCGCCCAGACTGGAGTGCAGTGGCCGCTCCCGGCCACCGCAGCCTCGCCTGCTGGGCTCCGGCGATCCTTCCGCCTCAGTCTTCCAAGTAGCCGGAATTACAGGCACGCGCTACCACGCCCGGCTGATTTTTGATTTATTGTAGAGATGAGGTCTCGCCAAGTTGCCCAGGCGGGTCTTGAACCCGCGGGCTCAGCCAATCCACTCACCTCAGCCTCCAAAGGCACGGGATTACAGGCTGAGCCACCGAGCCCGGCTGACTCTATATTATTAAAGGAGGGAAGTGCTAATTCAAATATTCAGTGGTTTTTCCAAAAATTAACAGCTAGAGTCAACTTTGGGAATTAGAATTACTGCCAGGAATATCTGACTTCAAAAGAGAGGAGAAATTTATACAAATTTATACAAATACACATAGACATACACACACTGTCCAGATTACTCTATTTTACCCATCAGTTAACATAATTGCCAATATTATTATGCTGCCTAAATTAGAACTCATAGAAGGACACTGGAATTGAATAACTTTTTGTTTAGAATGTATGCTGTCATGGAACTTTTCATTCCTTTGTGGAAGGACTGCTTTCTAGTTTTTCACTCATCTCAGCATATTCCAATACTGTGTCCTTATCCATGGAGTCAAAATAAGGTAATCTCCTGAAAGGATTTCACTAAATCTATTAGTCAGATAATTTTGGGCAAGTGAGTTTAACCTCCTGGATACTTTTGAGATTTTGGCTTGAAATTCCTCAGTTATATTTCAGATCTAAACGTCTCTTAAATCTAAATTCTGAATTATTACAACATATTAAGTATCCAACAAATGTAAAAATATGAGGTTATTTCCTATTTTTTAATTATTTGAATTAATAGT
This sequence comes from Cephalopachus bancanus, assembly GCA_027257055.1. Taxonomy (NCBI): domain Eukaryota; kingdom Metazoa; phylum Chordata; class Mammalia; order Primates; family Tarsiidae; genus Cephalopachus; species Cephalopachus bancanus. The sequence continues at coordinate 2,186,182 of JAPVLO010000194.1, read as the reverse complement.
ACCAAATTGAAGAGGATTCTGATGCACTGCTCTATAGAATAAAGCAAAATACTCAAGCCTTTCTGGTGTGCTTTCAGTCGCTACCACCCTTTCCCTGCAATCACCCTGCCCCATTCGCCATTGCGGAGGCACTTAATTATCTACTGGAGTATATTTCTCTTTCTGTGGTGTTTGTCCGTATTACAGACACCTATCGCATCATGTAGGGTAGCGCTCACAAACAAGCCCCATGTTTGCATGACTTGACAGAACAAAACTTTATTTCTAGCTGTGATGACCCCATGTGTATGCTGGTGGTCGGCAAGTGGCTTCCCTGCAGTCACTCAGGGGCCTACTCTCCTCTCCTTCTGGGATGGGACTCCTCCTCCTCCTCCCACAGGGCCTCAGAATCCTCTGTAATCAGTTGGGGGATGAACAGAGTGACAAAGACTCGCTGGGTTCCTGAGCAGCTGGGCCGGGAATCCACCCTCCTTCCTCAAACATTCACTGAGACGGAGAGCGCTGGCCTTGTCCCGGTGCGGAGCTGCAGCACAGGATTTGGAGGCCCCAGGGTCCCGCCGCTTGCCACAGCCAGGCACTGCCTCCCGGGCTGTCTTCCTAAGACACTGCTGGCCCAGGGCTTCTGGTCATGGGCAGCACTGAATGGACAGCTCCGGATTAAAGACACACCTTTGGCATTTTGATAGGCACTTGTCAGGTGGCCCTTGCCCCAAAGGGCTGTGCCTATTTCCATTGTCTGAATTTGTCACTTTACTTCCCATAGTTTTTTGTTTTTTTGTTTGAGCCCAAGTCCCACTCCATCGCCCAGACTGGAGTGCAGTAGCCCGCTCACCGCCACCCCAGCGTCAACCTGCCGAACTGAGGCGATTCTTCCTCCTTAGTCTTTCAAGTAGCTGGAACTATAGGCGCGCGCCACCACTCCTGGCTAAGTTTTTGGCTTATTGTAGAGACGAGGTCGTGCCAAGTTGCCCAGGTTGCTCTTGAACCCATGAACTCAGGCAATCCGCTCACCTTGGCCTTCCAAAGTGCTGGGATTACAGGCTTGAGCCACCACCGATAGTTTTAAAATGTGTTGCTCGCTGGGCACGGTGGCTCACGCCTACAATCCCAGCACATTGGGAGGCCGAGGCGAGAGGATTGCCTGTGCCCACGGGTTCGAGACCAACCTAGACAACTTGGTAAGACCGTCTCTACAATAAACCAAAAGATTAGCCGGGCGTGGTGGTGCATGCCTGTAGTTCTGGCTACTTGGAAGGCAGAGACAGAAGGATCACCTGAGCTCAGCAGGTCGAGGCTGCGGTGGCCGTGAGCATGCCACTGCATTCCAGACTGGGCGACAGAGTCAGACTCCAACTCAAAAAAAAAAAAACCCAATGTGCTGCTCTGGTACGTACAGGGGTTGAGCCTTCGCCACCCCCTCACTTACCAAGAACTCCTCTATCTTCATACTCTGGTCCTAACTTTGACCTCTTCTATGAGTTTTCCTCAAATGCTTAAGTCATAGAGTAAGGACAGCCATCTTTTCCTATTGAATACATTTCAAACATTTTCTTCCAGACTATGGTTGGCTGTCGACATTTATAGTGGACTCATCCCACAAAAGTCTGAAATTTGTTTTATTATCACAGAGATGTTTGAAATTAGGGACGAAGAATCTGTTAGCTTTCGACCCTTCCGTGATTTTTTTTTTTTTCCCCCGAGTCAGATGTCTCACTCTTTGACCCAGGCTGGAGTGCAGTGGCATGATCATGAGGATCACAGTTCTTGGCAGTCTTGACTTTCTGGGCTCAGGCCATCCTTCTACCTCAGCATCCCAAGTATCTGGGAAACAGGTGTGCGCCACCACATCCGGCTAAGTTTTTGGCTTTTTACCTTTGTAGAGACAAGGTCTTACTATGTTACCCAGGCTAGTCTCGAATTCCCGGACTTAGGCAATCTGCCTCAGCCTCCCAAAGAGCTGAAATGACAAGCCTGAGCCACAGCACCTGGCCTAATTTTTGCTTAGGATGACTCTGCCCCTGGTGTGGTAATATTACAGCTCCCAAGGACGTGTCAAACACAGGCACTTTCAGAGTAGCATTTCTTCATGTTCATAACTGTACTGACCTCCCGAAAAATTTAAAAATCAAATTGCTTGGTCATAAGCACACTTGGGAAATTCTGATTGTCTCCCTCCGTGATCAAGTTTTATGAGCTTCTGAGAGCTTCCTTTTCCCCAGCACAAATTGCCAGTACCTGACATTTTCACACTTGCTTTTTGGACCAATGCTGGCTGTGAATCAAGAGGTTGAGATATTTTTCAAATGATTTTGAGCCATGGGTTTCCTCTCCAGCCAATGGCCTACCCACATCGAGTGCTCACTTCTATGTTGCAGTGTTTGTCTTCTTATAATTAATGTGTTGTTTGTATCTGTATGATACCAATTTCTTTTCTTTTATGGGTTGCACACGTTTATCTCTCAGCTGTGATTTGCTCTTTTACTTTTCTCTTCAGCACGTCAGAGTTGTTATGGTGGACTTTCCTTTAGGTTTGGGGTGTCTTGTTTCGGTTTTTGCTTTAGTAATGTAAAGCCGCCCCAACAAGGCCTTTTGCTCCCAAACAAGACAGCGAGATGGAGGACAGGGTGGAGGGGCGAGTGCGGCGTGGGGGCCCACCCACATGGGCTGCTGAAGTGGTTTGCGGATTGAACGGGGCAGGGGAGACCTCTCGGTGCTTCCTGAAGCCGGAGTCCCTGGGGCTGGGGGACAAGTGCGCGGTTCGGAGTTTCGCTCCTTCGGCTTCGGCTCAGGAAGTTAGAATGCATCTAAATGCAAAGGCCTATCGGTTGAAAGGCTTATGACCTAAAGTACCATATTATAAATCAGGTCCAACGGCAGCTACGCTCAGCGAGGGACCTGGGAGGTGATGGGGGGCAGCCACGCTTGGGGGCCTAGAGCTATTTGAGCTATTCAGACTCTTCCCAAATTGCCCCGTGGAGTCTTTTCACAGAGACCAGAGGAAACAGGTTTATCTACAGCTTCCTGCGGCCGGGGGAAAGTGGTCGGGTCGGAGGTCTGTGCCCACCGCTGCGGGCAAGAGCAGGAGAGCCGGACGTCAGGCGGCGCGCGCCGGAGGTGCCAGTGCCAAAACCGGGACGCAGCGCTGACCCCACGGCAAACGGGGAAACCTGCGCAGGCGCAAAGGGAGGCAGTCCCCGGAGGCGAGGCGGAGCTCAAAAGGCAGAAGCAAATGAAAATCATTCAATTGGCTTAGAGGGAAAACACTCGTCAGGACTTCCCACATGGTCTAGCGGTTAGGATTCCTGGTTTTCACCCAGGCGGCCCGGGTTCGACTCCCGGTGTGGGAACACCGGTGCTTTTCTTCTTTTTCCGAAGTTGGGGGTGGTACTATGTCCATTGGGGGCCTCCTTAGCAAGAAGAACACCAAGCATAATCTTTGGAAGCTGTAATTCCTCTGGGGCATGTAGGAGCTTGAAGACCCGTCCGGTAATTCACAGACCAAAAAGCCCGCGAGCGCTTGTCTGCCTGGTGATTTTTGACCACTCTGAGGTTCATTTCAAATTTCGCAACGAATGATGATGGCGGTCAAACTGTTAGACGAAGGAATTCCTATGTTCTGGCCAACGCACTGCTTTCTATGCCCCAATAAGTGTGGCTGGCCCACAGATAGCGAGGCGGAGGACAGGATGGCGGGAGGAGGGGGCGTGGGGGCCCACCCCCATGGGCGGCGGAAGTGGTCTGAGGACTGAGCGGGGAGCCGGGGCTTCCTGAAGCCGGAGTCCCTGGGGTCGAGATACAAAGGGAGAGGTCTTCGAGTGGAGATACAACTTTCACGTCCTGCATAAAGTCCATCCCCCGATTGCGGGCTCTGGTGGCGCGGAGATCACCGCAGAGGTCGCGGTCAGCTAAGAGCCACCAGCAGGGGCAGTCGTGGGCGGCTCTGGGAGCTTCGGCAGAGGCTGGGTGGATCTGACAGTGGTGTGGCTCTTGTGGCCGTGGCAGTGCCCAGCAGTGTCCGCGCCGACGGAGAGCCTCCCTGCAGGCACCACCCCCCTCTCTGCAATTGCTAATGTCTGCATACTCCAGTTGTTAGCCCCTTTCTCCTCTAGCCCCTCCAAAAAAGGTGTGCTCTTTGGCCTCTTACATTTCCTTTTTGAAATACCTGTTTTCTTAACCAACTGATACAAGCGTTGTTCTTGTGTAACTGCCTCCCGCCCTTATGCCCTCGCTTTACTGACTTTTGTGGGGGAGGGGAGGGCGCCGGAGGTGCATAACTTACTCCAGTGTCAGAGAAAGTTCTTGGGAAAACGGTGTTTCAGCTGAGACTGAAGGATGAGTGAGCAAGGCAAAGGGGCGTGCAGACGTCCGTGAGTCAAGCTAGTCTCAAGATGTTTGCCTTGTACACAGGCCAAGTAGATAACTGAATAGTTAGGCATTTGACAGGAGAGCCTCTTAATCTTTCAAGTGCTTGTTGGCACTCCTTCTAATTCTCCCTGGAAAGCGGCATCTCTTTTAGTTTACCATTGGGTAAGAAGGGGAAGTTTCAGGAATACCATTTGTATTGTCTTACCTCAGTAGTCTTCACTCCAAGATCCAGAGAGCGATATGATAATATCACTTGCCAAGACCCACTGGAACCACTTTGAAATAAACTTAACCCAAAACTTTGTTTATCTCCTAAGCTTCAAGGAACCTCACAAAAATATTGGAAAGGCAGTCGGAGTAAAAGAACATCAATAATAAATCTGAGCTTCCTATCTGCAGGAAAGCATTTAGTGTAAAATCAAAACCAAGGTAAGTTAATAGAACAAAGGGCCACAGAACCCCTGGGGAAGGACATTTACAACATATTCTTGTGGCAGCGTGGAACAGTCCTCCTCATGTGCCCAGTCTCTCCTTCCTCCAGGAACCTCTGGAGGACAGAGGTTGTGCAGGCTATGACCTGACAGCCCTCGGTACTAGACAGGAAACATCTCCACTGCAGCAACTAATGCCATACTTCTGGCCACCAAATCTAGAGTTTTTAAATCGTATCTGTCAAATAATAGCTTAGTAGACCATCTTTTATTTCACTCCCAAGATACCACTTCAAAAGATGGCTGCTGCCCAGTAAGGCTTCTTTTCCCTGCAGTTTTGCGAGGTAGAGTCTGTCGCTCTGTGATTCCTGATTCCCACTGAATCAGGAAGCCTGGGGCTGTTCTCATCAACTCGGGCTTGGGAAGACTGCTGCCGAAGGGTCTTCAAGTAGCTGGTGCTCTGCTCCCCAAGGAGTGCCCCGATATCATAAGGAAGGAAAGATTTCCAGGACCTTTCTGGGGAGTATAGAGATTGTGAAGGTTTGCTAAATCCCACTTCCACACAATTATTTGCCTAAGTCCTTAAAAGCATTAATCTGCCCTACACAGTGGGTGTAAGGCACTACAGCCTCAATGAAGGTGGGCCACTGTCAATCCAGGTTTCCATCAGCTAATGACACAAACTGGGAACCAGAGCCACTCCCAGATACTCAGACTAACGATTGTAATCCATATTGTTAAGGCTGGCCCAACCCAATGTTATCTTCTGCCTCCAAGGTCTAGCAGCCTTAAAATCCATTCTCACACATCTGCCTTAACTGCCTTCTAATATAAAGTGGTACTAATGGTGCCATCTATGCTGGGTTAGACTTTGTACTTGACCTCATGGACTATTTGATTTTGCATCCAGAAATATTGAAGGGTAGTGAGGATAGACCTGGCATAGAATTGACATCCCCTTCAGCTGCTGTGGTGAACCTGCTCTGAGTCCCTGGGTTTGCACAATGTCGTCTGCGAACCAGCAGCATCAGTCTCCCCTGGGAGCTTGCTAGAAATGCAGCCACTCCCAAGACTCAGGCCACTCCTAAGACTTAGTGAGTCAAAATGTTCAGTTTAACAAGATCCTCAGGTGATTCTTATGCACACCAAGTTCTGATTAAGGCTGCAAGCAAGAGAAGACCGATAGGGCACACTTTACAAAGACTGTCTTCCACAGAGGAAGGAGAAGATGCTTCCAAGGGCAAGAAAAAGCTTAAGGAAAGTTTGGACTTCACAATTTTCAGATTCATCTAAGCCAACTTAAATATTCCCATTCCATTTGTTGGAGATCCCATTCTTTCTTAATCAGTGTCCTGACTTTCACCCAAGTGACATGAACAGGCTATGAATCCAATTTATATTGTAATTCTGTGACTTGCAGATTCAGATTATGGGCTTGATATTCAGTTGTATATTGCAGTTAACAAAGAATAATGCCTGAGGGCCATTGGAGATCCATCAGACAAGATCTTTAGTCCTTTGACCACATACTGAGCTGAGAATTTAAAGCTTTGAGTAATTCACTTTTTCGTTTGCAAACTCTCCAGCGCATGAGAAATAGCCAGCCGCACTATCACAATGGTTTACTGTAGCAGTCTCTAGGTTCCAACACATTACCTTCCATAGACACTTCACCTTCTTAATGCCAGATTATAATTTACATAAATATTTTGCCACTACATATGTCAACTATCAGTATCTCATTTTCCATAGGTGCTGAGATCATTACTGTACTTATACCCAAGCAGGATAACCAATCTCCAATTTGCATCTTTGAGGGTCTGTTTCCCAAAGGTGCTGCTAGTGTCCATGAATATCTAGCCAGAAAAGTGGAATACACTTTGAATTTAAAAGATTTTTTTTCATAGCTTATTGTAGCCTTGAATTCGTGGCCTTAAGTGATCCTCCTGCCTTAGCCTCCCAGAACACTGGGATTGCAGGCATAAGCCACAGTACCCAGCCCATGTTAGATATTTCTTTTTTTTTTTTTTTTTTTTTGAGTTAGAGTCTCACTCTGTCGCCCAGACTGGAGTGCAGTGGCCGCTCCCGGCCACCACAGCCTCGACCTGCTGGGCTCCGGCGATCCTTCCACCTCAGCCTTCCCAGTAGCCGGAATTACAGGCGTGTGCTACCACGCCTGGCTAATTTTTTGATTTATTGTAGAGATGAAGTCTCACCTGCCCAGGCGGGTCTCGAACCCACGGGCTCAGGCAATCCACTCACCTCAGCCTCCCAAAGGCGCGGGATTATAGGCTTAGCCACTGAGCCTGGCTTTAGATATTTCTAGTAGAGGAAAGGATAGGGGAGTAAAGAGGGAGGAGGTGGCATGACCAGCACTTAAGAGCATCACACCACTGACATGGTTAGAGCCTACAGATGACACTGCTGGGACCACCCCGGCTGCTGATGCTGCCATCACACAGCCACTTGCGAAGGCCACAACAGAAGCATGACATTCATTTACACACACCTCAGCTTCTGCAAACTACGGAGGCTCATGGACAGCTTTGTGACCTCTGCTGGAAATGCCAGAGATGCTGGAACCTGGAGTCAGTCACTACATTAAGAGAAGAGAAGGAAAAAAAGCTACCCCTTCCTCCCACCTTCCAATCTGTCAGTGCTACCAATGAACAGAACCCAGTCAGGAACCAGCTGGCCACATGACCTTGGCATGTTTGTAAGGTCACAACCCTTGGAGCAAAGAAAACAAGCCCAGCATTTACCATACTTATTGTTGCTGCTTGTCTATCTACTGGTCACCCCTGAAACTGGAAGTTACTGATTTTGAGCTTATGTGACAAACTACTTCCAAAACACACTTGCTTAAAAACAACCCATTGTTTGGCTCGTGATCCAAGAAGGGAAAGGTTCAGCCATGTGGTTTTGTTGTTTCCCACGACACCTGCTATTGTCACTCACTCAGCTGCATTAAGCTGGAAGTTAGGCTGGGCTGACCATAAGCCCCCACCACATGGCATCTTCTTCCCTAGGGCTTTGCCACATGCTGTGGGCTTCTCAGATGTGGTAGTCTGTGGGTGGATGTGCACCTTACACACTGTCTGACTTTCCAAAGGAAGGAAGCAGGAATTGCCACTCCTCTTAAAAAGGCAGGCTCAGAACTGGCCTGGTGTACCTATATGCTGTATCCTGTTGGTCAGCATTGTCCCAGACCAGCCCAGTTTCAAGGGGGTGGAGAAATAGACTTCACATCTCAGTAGAAGTAGGGCAGGTACTTGCACAGAGAGAAGGAATGATGGTGGCTGTCCTTGAGATGTATCACCACATCTGTGCAGGTGTTTGTCTTGTTGACAAGTCTCTTACAAGTCTAACTGTCTGCCTATTTCATTCTTTTTTTTTTTTTTGAGTTGGAGTCTCACTCTGTCACCCAGACTGGAGTGCAGTGGCCGCTCCTGGCCACCGCAGCCTCGAGCTGCTGGCCTCCAACGATCCTTCTGCCTCAGCCTTCCAAGTAGCTGGAACTACAGGCGCGCGCTACCACGCCCGGTTCATTTTGATTTATTGTAGAGATGAGGTCTCGCCAAGTTGCCCAGGCGGGTCTCGAACCCGTGGGCTCAGACAGTCCACTCACCTCAGCTTCCCAAAAGTGCGGGATTACAGACTGAGCCACCGAGACCGGCTTGCCTATTTCATTCTTATGTGCATGGAGAAAATGTGTTGACCAGATAAGTAAATGAAGGTCTGGAAAAATGTTTTTTACTTCCTGCTGGCAGGCAGTGAAATCCACAGAACCTATCCACTTCTCCTTTTTACTTTGGTTGCTAGGAAGTTGAGAACTAAAACTGTAATGTCCAAGCGCAAGCCTCGTGTTCCCCACAGCTTCTCTGTGTTGTCTCTCACTGTCTTTCCTCCAGCTTGCTCTTCCGGCGACGCCTGTCTGCATGTGCCTTGTGCAGATATGCACAGTGGCTTTATCTGCAGCCTCAGTAAAGGAAGCTTCATTTTTGTTGGTAGAGCAAATTGCTTATAAATAACAAAAAAAACTGACCTTTTATCGAAGACTTCCTTAAGCTCTTCATAAGGCTCCCTAAGGAAGAAGCAAAGCAACTGAAATGATCCTATGGCATATAATCTAATGTGGGCTAGAACTGGTTGCGACCAGTTCTAATATTCTAATATTTGCATAAAGTGCAAAACCCCTCTGTAGGCACCCGCTGGCTTGTCCTCCTCATTTGCAGATCACACTTTCTATACAGACCTGTACTTGTTTCACTCTGTTTGTTTTTTTAATAAAGATAAACCATCCATTTATTCATGATTAATAATTGATATGAATTATGTAAGAGGGGGGTTAATATTATATTCTATGAAGGTGTAAAGTATATAAGAAATATACTACCCAAGAGATAATACAAAAGCATAAATGTATGATTTAAAAGGGTTGAGTTATGAAATTCATGGCCTCATTGCCACACTGCCTGTGACCTTCCTTGGGAGCAATGTCCTAAAACACATTTTCTCCCAGAGTCAGAGGATAGCAAGATCTCCGGTGACCACATTCTGTGCTGTCTAATGTGCCCAGAGGCGGACATCAACCACGATAGGGGCAGGCAACCCCACGAATGCCTGTGGTGGATCAGAACAGAAGCTCACCCAGGAAGTGTGTGATGACTGTACTCTCAGTGGCCAGCACTGCCAGGCCCGGCTGACAGCACAAAGAAATTACCCAGCTCCTACTCTTTAGGATATTTTTGAAAGATGTAGTTGTTAGAGGGACAGAATGTAAAAGTATTGTTAATGCCTGCATTCGTTTGCTGTTTCACCTACACTCACACAGGAAAATCTAAGTCTGTTGCCTTCATTTTTACTCACAGTTGACATCTAATCAATCATGGTATTCTCTTGAATTGGTCTTCTAAAGTGCTCCCCAGAACTTTCCTCCTTCCCTTCCTCACTACTATGGCCTCAGTTCTGTTCCCAAAATATCCCACCTAAACAACTGTCAGGATCCTTTTGGCTTTCTTAAGCATTCAGTAGGAAGAATTTGGATTGGAAATATGTTAGGTAAGAGACCTGACACATCCTCTACGGTTTTCCAATACTGTATCTATGAAGACTCCTTAAACAGACACATCAAGGCCAGAAACTATGATTCTTTTGTCTCTTACAACCAGAGACCAAGTACCATTCAGGCCCCTGGTTACATCCCCAGAAATGGGGTTCACATACCTCCATCAGGTCATAGAATCATAGGATGGCTGGCCTTTCTCGGCCCCCGACTTCTCTCCCCTCGACCCACCCATCTCTGTCCCTCGGTCACCACTTCCATGCAAAGTATAGATACAGAATCTGGCCATAGAGCAGCCATCTTCCACCAACAGTGATTCCCAGAGGGAAGAACTGCCTGGGAAGGAGTCATCACCCCAGGGCAGGGTGCGATCAGAGTGACTGGTGGTATTTTTAGGTACATTTCCCTGTCTATTCCAATATCTTCATGATCTATTAACTCTAATGCTCACCTGTTTTAGCACTTCCCCACAGAATATCAATACCTATCTTGAACACAGCTGAATTTGTCTGGTGATTTTGTTGTAAAATTTTTCAGGTTATGTTATCAACTATTTTTAAATGTTCTTAGGAAGAAGATGAAATGGAAAACCAATAATAATAATAATAATAATAATGTAAATCTCCAAACAGCAGAATTATGGGTGACTTTCTATTTCTTCTCTATACTTTTTCTGTATATTCTTAATGCTGTTGAATGAACGAGTATTTTCATTTTTGTTATCATGAGAGGTTACGCTAACCAATTAGTGTATCACTCTTCTTCTTCCTCTTCCTTCCTCCTTCCCTTCTCATAGGATATCAGGGTAAGAGTGGAGTGAGAATGTGAGAATGGCATCCGTACAGAGAGTGGCTCATCATGGGGCCTGGGGTATGAGCATGCATGGTGAGGAGAGTTCCTCTTGGAGGGGTGGCTGAGCATGGCACATCAGAGCCAAACAGCGTCAAGAGGGCAGCTACTCTTGGGAGGAGGAGTATGGTGGCAGAGATGGAAGACTAATTGCTAGAGGAAAATCGATCAGATAAGTACATGTATCAAAAATAATGGTCTTCCTTCCTTCCTTTCTTCCCTCTTTCTTCCTTTCCTATCCTTTCATCGCCTTTTCCCTTTCCCTTTCCTTTACTTTCTTCCATCCCACAAATTTCACATCACACTTTTTGTAGAAAGTGGGACCTTTCATCCTTTTTATGATAATAACCCTCAGAAGCCCATTCACCTTAAAGCCTGTTCTTGTTTTAATCGTCACCTTGTATACATTTTTTTGCTCTGTCTTAATTAAACTGTCTGTCTTTATAAAAAAATAATAATGGCCAGGCTCGGTGGCTCAGCCTGTAATCCCAGGGCTTTGGGAGGCCGAGGCGAATGAATTGCCTGAGCCCGCGGATTCGAGACCCGCCTGGGCAACTTGGTGAGACCTCGTCTCTACAATAAATCAAAAATCAGCCGGGCGTGGAAGCGTGCGCCTGTAGTTCCGGCCACTTGGAAGGCTGAGGCAGAAGGATCGCCGGAGTCCAGCAGGTCGAGGCTGCGGTGGCCAAGAGCATACCACTGCACTCCAGTCTGGGCGACAGAGTGAAACTCCAACTCAAATATAATAATAATAATAATAATAATAATAATAAAATGGGAGATAGGTTTCTTAAAGAAAAGAGTGACATATACAGAAAAAGAAAAAAATGAACCCTGTGGTGTTGGATTGGTATTGGAGGTGTCATTGTGAACGTATGGTTTTCTTTTTTTTTTTGAGTGGGAGTCTTACTCGGTCGCCCAGACTGGAGCCTCACTTGCTGGGTTCCGGTGATCCTTCCGCCTCAGCCTTCCGAGTAGCCGAATTACAGACATGCGCTACCACGCCCAGCTGATTTTTTGATTTTATTGTAGAGATGAGGTCTTGCTGCCCAGGTGGGTCTCGAACCCGCAGGCTCAGGCAATCCACTCTCCTCAGCCTCCCAAAGCGCGGGATTTTAGGCTGAGCCACCGAGCCTGGCTGTGAATGTATGGTTTTCAACATAAATAGATGGTGGATGGGTATCTAATAAGTAGATAGATAGATAGACAGATACATGGATGAAGAGATGGACAGATAAGAAATAGATAAATTAATAAAAATGTGTTTGTCTACTTGCATTTGTTCCCTAGCTCTGTCCCTTGAGAAAGCCTGAGAGCATCAGCACCCCAGTACTAGTGAGCATACCCAGTGCCCATAAGCAGTGAAGAATTTAGGCTTTGTCCCCCAGCTTCTGAGAGGTGATCTCTGGATCCTTGGAATATCATGCCTGATAGAATTGTGTTTATTTAGGTGGGGACGCTGGGTCAATGTGACTTAGGGAAGGGGCTGACCACATTCATATAATCTTCGGATGGAACTGACCACACCAGAAAGAACAACAGTGTGACTTAGGGTGAGGGCTCTGGGTCACACAGTATAAATCCATCCTGAGACCAAGTGTAGCCATGTGGGCAATAAATCGATTGATCAGACAAGCAGATGAAGCTCTGGCAAAAACTCTGGGCACTGAAGCTCAGGTGAACTCCCCTAAGTGACAATACTCCTGTGCACTGCCCTAGTAGATGCCAGTCTAATGACACATCCTGACTCCATGGGATAAAAGTCAGATGCCGTCTGATACATCTCCTAGACTCTGTTTCTTTCCTAGGCTGATATTAATCTGTGTTCCTTCCCTGTAATAAACTGTCCCATGAGTACAGCCACTTCTGTCCTGCTGGGCACACACCTGCATTCCAGTCACTCCTCACATCCAGCAGGTTCAACGACCTCCTGTGCTGATTTGTGCCTCTTTGGTCTACGACACTCTTCTTCTCTTCCTTGTGCCTGGTTAGCTGTCTCTTCTGAGGCTCCCATTCACATTCTGTTTCCCTAGCAGCTCTCCCCAAGGCCTCAACTCTGAGAATCAGCTCTGCTCCCACATTCCTCTGCGTGTATCTTCTAGGACAGCATTCTTTCCCTGCCGCTTTGACTGTTCACGCTGACCTCTGGATGCCGAGACTCTGGAAGCAGGAATTAGATCTCCTTGCCTTTGTACTCACTCCACTGCCCAGTCACCAAAACAAGGTCAAGCCCTAAAGTGTTGATGGATGATGGATGAATGAACCAGCAGAACTATAGTTCAGTGAAACTCTGCTAGAGCTACCTAGACATTCAGGGTTTTTTTCATTTATTCATTCATTCATTTAAAAAAATGTACAGAGCCTCTTTTATGAGCTGAAAAGTGGGCTAAGAGAAAAGACATTTCCTTTGACTCCAGGAGCCCACAGTCTAACAGACAGTGACCATCACATGTGGTCATATGTACAGCCCTGAGCACAGGGCTATGGGATCACGGAGGAGGGCACCGAACCCATCTTGGAGGAGGCATGGAAGCAAACAAAACAAGTGACAGGGATTTGAAAACCCTAGCGGTTCCACACTACAGATGGAAGTGTACATAAGAATGTCATGCCCACGCCATCTCCATTCTCCCTTAAAAGTACTTTCCTTGGTGTCTGTGCCCTGATAGAGTTATTCAGGCTCTGAAAGAAGATGTAGATTCATCAGGAAGCCTCTGCTCCCATCAGCATGGCCAGGTCAGGGGCAGATGGGTGGCCAGGGCCTCGGGAAGGGAGACAGGGTTTCCATCTCAGCTTCAGGTCTGGTGGGAGTGTCGTCTCCACTATACTGTCCCTGATTTCCACAACTACACAAAGTCTGTGTTGCTTCTCTTCCAGATATGTCAAAACTGGTTTGCCTTTAGACACTACCTGTGCGTTTTCATATCTGTAAATACTGAGCAGGCGCCTACCAGGCCTGCTAATGCGAGATGTTAGGAACTTGTGATACCAAAGAATCTCTCTGCTGGGAGAAACAGGTTACTCAAGGAGAACATATATATGGAAACATTTCATCTTACATTGCAGACATTAATACACAACGAAAACCAACAGCCAGTGGGCTCAGTGGCTCAGCCTGTAATCCAGCACTTTGGAAGGCTGAGGTGAGTGGACTGCCTGAGACTGCGGGTTCGAGACCCGCCTGGGCAACTTGGCGAGACCTCATCTCTACAATAAAAAAAAAAAAATTAGCCAGGCGTGGTAGCGTATGCCTATAGTTCCAGCTACTTGGAAGGCTGAGCCGGAAGGATCGCCAGAGCCCAGCAGATTGAGGCTGCAGTGGTCGGGAGCGTGCCACTGTGCTCCAGTCTGGGCAACAGAGTGAGATTCCAACTCAAAAAAAAAAAAGAAAGAAAACCAACAGCCACAAAAATGACATACTAAGATGTTTCAAGTCGTTGATATTTTTGATGTTACACAACTGCTTCCCTTTGTAGTGACTGCTGTGTTTTTGGCCTTGCTCTGATCATTGCTGCTGGAGACAGCTGTCTTTGCACTCCCTGAGAGCGTGTGGTGCAGACATCCGTCATGTGACTTTGGACCACGGCCATCAGTCATCTCCTCGCACAGTGGAGTCTCCCTCTCTAGTCGTTCTCTGCATTCTCTTATTAGTCAGTCCAGTGTTGGAAAAACAAATCTGCAAGTCAGGTTCCTGATTTACCATATTAATCTATTATTCAGTAATAATGTTCCTTACGGAGCTGCATTAATTAAAAGCAAGCACCACAAGAAAACTGTCACTTCAAGTGTCATTTGTCACAACAACCTGATGTTCTTTTCTTCCTGTCATTTTTAGAACTTTGGTTGCCATGGTAACCCATAGTGGCTTTTATATATAGCATCACTTATATTCAGTTGGTTTATTTCATTTTATTTTTTTGGTACCATCAGGAAGACAAGCTGTTTTTTCCTCCTTTTAACAAAGCTCATAATGTGGTAGAATAATCAGGCATAATGATAGGTTGATCTGCAAAGGAATATTGCATATTAACTGAAAAATTGTTATCTTACATCTGTATATTGAGACGCTCTGTTGAAAAAAATAAAACCTTAGGAAGACGGCAACTCAAGTTTAATCTCTTAGGTACCAGCTCATTAGAAGTCCATAGCCCTAGGATGCTATTAGTATCCCATATAATAGAAGGCAAACCAAACAACTACAGGGTCAAGGGAAATTATAGATGCACAACAAACAATAGCCAGCTTTGGGGCTGGCCCCTTGCCTCTCAGGGGGGACTCTCGGAGCATCCCACTCACACTCCTAGAACCAACTCCATGTGCAGGGAAACAAAGCCTTCCTGAGACTGACAGTCAGAAAGAGAGCAGCCATAACCTGCTGGAAGATTCCAAACCACTTGCCAACCAGGGAGGGGTTGGGGCGAAAGCACCGCAGGCAGGCACTGTGTCACAGCCAACCACAGCCAGCCCAGCCCACACCCGCAGGCAGCCCTCAGCTCTCCCCCAAGACCCTCTCCTTCTAATCTACCAGCCTCATTATTTCCAAGCTCCTCCAAATCTGTTCTCATATCACTTCACCTCCTAGTTGTAAGCCTCTGGCCTGAACTGATCCTTCCTTTTCATTCCATCCAAATCCTACTCGCCTGCAACAATCCAAGCCCGGTTTCCTTGGTGACTCCCCACATTCAGCTCTTGGCAACCTCTTAACTGCTTTCCTAATTTCCATTTCCCTGAGGGCCACCACACAACTCAGCAATTAAATATATGCCCACATTTCATTTAATTCAACATGTACTTACTGGGCACTTACCAGGTGCCAAGCCTTTTTATGAGGCACTGTGGAGAAAAAGATGAACAAATTGAGGTTTAGACTTAAGAACACAGAAATAGATCGTTTCAGTATAATTTAGTAAAAATGAGATTTTCACAGTGCAGGCAAAAGTACAAGTTGTACTTAAAAATATCTGGGATTTCCTGGAAAAAATCATGTCTGAAATGAATCTTTAAAGATGAGGAATGTTTACCAAGCAAAGAAAGAAGACAAGGGCGCTCCAGGCAAGGGAACAGCATGCACAGAACAGCATCCAGAGGCCCAGAATGTCAAGGCTATGCAGGACCACAGCAGGTAGTGCCAGAAAATAAAAAGAAGGAGGGCGACTAGACACAAGAACAGGAACCGTGCGTTAAAGACCCTTGCTTGGCCTGAAAAATAACATGGGCCCTATTTGGAAAACAGAGAAGAGTCGTTAAAAGGCTTTAGGCCTGGGAGTGACATACTTGAATTTGTTTTAAAGTTGAAATGTTTTATATCCCTGGTCCATCCATGTTTCCTGGTATATTGTTATATCAAATTTATTTCTTCTATTAGATGGTATTTGGAAATAGAATTCTTTTTTTAACTTCTTTTATATATATTACAATTCATAGTGTATAAAAATAAGAACTTTAAAAATGTACAAATCATCCAAAAACTAATCTTCCTTATTGAGATAGCCACTAGGAATGTACACAAAAGTCCTAGATACAAAAGCATGATTAACTAAAGCAGTCCATCATCAAAAACATCTAACATGAATTGACTAAGACATTTGATATGTAGCGAACACAGTGCTTGGAGGAAATTTTAGACTTATAAATATTTACATAAAAAAAGAAGAAAGGCCAGTTCAGTGGCTCACATCTGTAATTCCAGCATTTAGGGAGGCCAAGGCAGGAAGATTACTTGAGCCCAAGAGTCTGAGACCAATTAGGAAAACATAGTGACACCGCATCTCTATAAAAAAATTACCTGGGTGTAGTGATGTATGCCTGAAGTCTCAGCTATTCAGAAGGCCGAGATACGGGGATCACTTAAGTCCAGGATGTTGAGACTGCAGTGAGCCAAGGTCACACCACTGCAGTCCAGCCTGGGCTACAGAGTGAATACATGCATACATACATACATACATACATACATACATACATACATACATAAGCCACCCTGATTTTTAAAGAAGAAGAAGGATCTCAAAATGATCTAAAATTTATCCTTTGAGGAAATAAAGAAAAGCAAACTAAAATTAAAGCCACCAGAAGAAAAAGCATAATGACAATTAGAGCAGAGAAAATTGAAACAGAAAATAGAAAAATAGATAAAATCAGCAAAACCATAAATTAGTTCTTTGGAAACACCAATAAAATCAGCCAACCTTTAGCTAGGTTGACTGAGAAGAAAGAGAGAAAACTCAAATTACTAAAGTCAGGCATGAAAAAGAGGACATTATGACTGACTGTGCAGAAATAAAAAGGATTATAAGAGAATGCTATGAACAATTTTACAGTAACAAATTATACAACTTAGATGAAATGGAAAAATTCCTAGAAGCATGAAACCTACCAAAACTGACTTAAGAAGAATTAGATAGGCCGGGCTCAGTGGCTCAGCCTGTAATCCCAGCACTTTGAGAGGCCGAGGTGAGTGGATTGTCTGAGCCCGCGTGTTCGAGACCCTCCTAGGCAACTTGGCGAGACCTCATCTCTACAATAAATCAAAAATTAGCTGGGTGTGGTAGCGCGCACCTGTAGTTTCAGCTATCTGGAAGGCTGAGGTGGAAGGATCACCGGAGCACAGCAGGTCGAGGCTGTGGTGGTTGGGAGCGGCCACTGCACTCCCGTCTGAGTGACAGAGTGAGACTCCAACTTAAAAAAAAAGAAAAAAAAAAAGAAGAATTAGATAATCTAAATGTGCCTATAAAATTAGTAAAGAAAACAAATCAATAATAAAAAATACCCCAAAAAAGTCCAGAGCCAGATGTCACTAGTGAATTCTGCCAAACATTTAAAGGAGAATTAACATCAATATTTCTCAAACATCTTAAAACAAATAAAGGAGTGAATACTTTTTAATTCATTTAATGAGGCCCACACGAGCCCTGACACTAAAGCCAGACAAAAATATCACAAGAAAACTCCAGATCAAAATACCTTATGAAGATAGATGCAATTATCAACCTGATAAGAGCTAACTGAACCCAACACCATATTAATTGGATTATGCACCATGACCAGTAAACCTTATCTCAGAAATTCAAGGGTGGTTCATAAGAAAATCATCTGTGTAATACATCATATTAACAAAACAAAGGCAAAGAACCATGTGACTATCTCAATAGATGCAGAAAAAGCATTTCAGTAGCCTTTCTTGATTGAAAAAATAATAACAACAATCTAGGACAATTTTTTTAAAGTATAGATCCTTTTTTTTTTTGAGTTGGAGTCTCACTCCGTCGCCCAGACAGGAATGCAGTGGCACACTCCCGGCCACTGCAGCCTTAACCAGCTGGCCTCCGGCGATCCTTCTGCCTCAGCCTTCCGAGTAGCTGGAACTACAGGCATGAGCTACCACGCCCAGTTAATATTTCTGGATTTATTGTAGAGATGAGGTCTTGCCAAGTTAGCCGGGCGGGTCTTGAACCTGCGGATACAGGCAATCCATTCACCTCAGCCTCCCAAAGCACTGGGATTACAAACTGAGCCACCGAGCCAGGCTAAAGTTAAATGACAAAACAAACACCTGTGCTCTGGCCAAATTTACTTGTAAATTCAGTTCTATGCTCATGCAAGTTAACCATTCAGATGAAGCTGAGGACTTTATGAGGCACAAGACTGAGAGAGAAGGGATTTCATTCTGCTCAACATTGCATCCTATAGTGATTGATATATTGCTTTTACCTACCAGATGCTGTTGAAATGTGTCAATAAATTGAGCAGCACAGTAAAGTATAATTAAAATATAAGAGCACTGGGCACAGAACACATAAAGTCAGTCTTTCTTCTAGTAAGCCCAAGACTGTCATCCTCCCTTACTTCATTCCTGTAGCTGGAATTTCAGGTGTAGCGAAGCACATTTCTCTTCCAGGAGCAGTCATTCACATGCACAAGGCAAAGCAACAACAGAAAACTCACAGTTTTAAACACAGTTCAGGAGCATGCTAATTACGTTGCTTCTCGTGGGGGTGAGAAGGATGCATATAACAAGATGGGGAGGCTGAGTAGAGTACTTTTGGCTGTTTCCACCGTATTTGTAAGACACACGCCTCTTCCGTGCCCCGTTTAACCGTCTGTAGAGCAGAAGTGGTGTTGGTGAACCCTACCTGGCAACCCGAGATAGATTGTGACCCACACGCCGACACACTCACTCTCACAACCACCGACCTCATTCCCGTAGGCCTGCTGAGCCTTGTGCGGGGAGGATATACTCGGTATGAGGGGGCACATGGCTGCCTTAGCCCTGAGGCCCAGCAGAGTTGGCAAGTCTCAGAAGCAAATGAGATGACTTTCTTACACCCATAACATAAGCAGAAAGGCTCCATAGTATTTCTTCTCCATGCAAGTCCATTGCCAATTTTACATTGTTCTGTAAGAAAAATGTTTGGGACCCAGATTCTGAAAATTGGACTCCTCTTCCAGTATGGATGTCGTGTGCTGTATATGAAAATTCCCTGTGGCAAATCCCCTTCTGAGGGAGCTGGCTTTTCATTTAATACTCAGACCAGGAGGCAAACTTGAGCCTAACTGTCATCATCCCAGGGCTTTCTTGGCAAGTGTTCAAGCTGGTCCCTGTTTTAGAAATTTCTTTCTTTTTTTTTTTGAGTTGGAGTCTCACTCTGTCGCCCAGACTGGAGCGTAGTGGCCGCTCCCGGCCACTGCAGCCTTGACCTGCTGGGATCCGGCGATCCTTCCGCCTCAGCCTTCCAAGTAGCTGGAACTACAAGCATGCGCTACCACACCCAGCTAATTTTTGATTTATTGTGGAGATGAGGTCTCGCCAAGATGCCCAGGCGGGTCTCGAACCTGCAGGCTCAGGCAATCCACTCACCTCAGCCTCCCAAAGTGTGGATTACAGGCTGAGCCACCGAGCCCGTCTGTTTTAGAAATTTCTAAGACTTCATTCATAAGTCAACGTTTTATTTGCACATTATTCAAGGCACAATCATAATCTGTAGTTCAATATTCCTTTCACATGCTATTTCAAGTCCTCTTGCTTGAAACAAAGATTTATTTTATTTCAGTTGGCTTTGAAGTCTTTCTGGTTTTTGTTGTTTGGATCCTTCTTGAAGTTGAGCTATTTGCATTTGCATGTCCCAACTTAACATTGGGGAAATAAGTTCAATGTCACAGACAGAAAATTATGAAGATGACTATTTTGGGGTGGCTTTAGAAGCAGTAGGTATTGGAGAAGTCTCGAGCAAGAAAATAAAAGTGAGCAAACACCAACACCAACATTAATATAAACAAGGTGTACAGGAGACAAACAGAGACAACAGATGAAGAGAGCTGTTTCAAAATAATCCCTGCAGGGTCTAACAGGGGCAATCTGTTGATTATTAAAGGAAATGGGAATTATGAAGGCAAGTGTGGGTTTTGAGAAAACATGAATTCTCTAGTGTTCTCCAAGGGCATGTGAATGGTCCTGTAATCTCCACGAAGAGCAGAAGCAGTCAGCAGTATTTGCGACACTGGCTGACGAGATATGTGCCCTGCTGCCAGCCTACGGATACCTCCTGAACAGTCTCCACTGGGTTCAGTATGTAGTCGATTAACTTTAAAATTAATCATCAAATAAAAGGTTACTAAAAACATGGAAACGTACTTTTAAAAAATGTTAAGTCTAAACATATAAATATGCATTTATTCACAAATCTTATATGAAGCTCTTTTCATGGAGTGTGGCTTTATGTTTTTTTTTTCTTGCATTACACATGTCCATGATATTTCAACTCTGAAAATCAGTCTGGGACCTTTCAAGTGAAGTGAAAGATTTAAAGACATTTGCAAAGCAGTATGAGTGTGGAAACTTCCCAGATTTTTGTAGGTTCTCTCTGCCCCAGCATTTACCTTGCCCGTTCAATTGGTGCTCTTATCTGGTTTTTTCAAAATGATTCAACTCATTTTTCACCGCAAAACCTCTCCACATTTTTTTTCCTGGGGTTGTGTAATATTTCATTACCCTGTACAATTATAATAATAGGTATAAAGAGTCCGAGATCACCCAGGACTCCGCAGTCGGACACATCCTGGGACTATAAGCAATCTCAGATATGAGGTTGCTAGCTTCAGGAGGTGGTGAGGGTCTGTTGCTCTCAAGCTCAAGCCCATGAGATTGGGTGAGGGCAGGTACATCCATGGGACAAGAAAGCAGAGCTGTAGCCCTGACCCTTTCCTGCTATATGCCCTGTGGTTGACAAGGAGGCACCCAGAGACAGCGTGGAAGAGGAAGAAAGAGGAAGAAAAGGCCACTACAGTACAAGAACAATGGAGAGCACACAGAGAAGCGAGAAAAATGTCACGGAACATGCAAAACTATCCAGGAATTTTAGCAATGGAATTTTATTTTTTTTGCTTATACAAATTTAAAAATTACTGAAGTTGGGAACAAGAACTACACTGTTGAGCTTGATTAGCACAGTGGTTCACTAGATTACAAGTACAGTTGCCTCTACATTAACTCTGACTTTTTCATGCTTGTTTCTTATGGAAGAACAGTGCTGTTGAGTAAATGCACACCACTTACTATGCACTTACTAAGTCAGTCACCAGACTGAAGCCACAGAGCATGGGTGACATCACTCCACCCCTCTGTTCTAGGGAGACTCCGCTCCCTCGCAGGCGTCCTAAGGGGACCACATGAAGAGAAGTGTGTGAAAGTGTTCTGCTCTTCTCCTTCACCACATGTCACCTTCGTCTTGGAGGTTGTGTTCCAAGACACATTGCTAACACGGTAGACCACAGACATACCTCAGAGACACTATGGATTCAGTTCCAGAACACTGCAATAAAGCAAATAATCCAAAAAGTGGGACACACTAAATTATGCTTGCACTATAGTCTATTAAACGTGCAATAGCATTATGCCTAACAAAAAACAATGTATATGCCTTAACTTTAAAGTACCTTATTGCTAAAAAATGCTAATAATTATCTGAACCTGTTTTTTTTTTTTTTTTTTTTTGAGTTGGAGTCTCACTCAGTCGCCCAGACTGGAGTACAGTGGCTGCTCCCGGCCACCGCAGCCTCAACCTGCTGGGCTCCAGTGATCCTTCAGCTTCACCCTTCCAAGTAGTTGGAACTACAGGCGCGTGCTACCATGGCCCGGCTAATTTTTTTTTTTTTGAATCGTAATCTCACTCTGTCGCCCAGACCTGCTGGGCTCCGGCGATCCTTCCGCCGAAGCCTTCCAAGGAGCTGGAACTACAGGCGTGTGCTACCATGCCCGGCTCATTTCTGATTTATTGTAGAGATGAGGTCTTGCCAAGTTGCCCGGGTGGGTCTCGAACCCGCGGGTTCAGGCAGTCCACTCACCTCAGCCTCCCAAAGCGCGGGATTACGGGCTGAGCCACCAAGCCCGGCTAATTTTTTGATTTATTGTAGAGATAAGGTCTCGCCAAGTTGTCGAGGTGGGTCTCAAACCCACGGGCTCAGGCAGTCCACTCACCTCAGCCTCCCAGGGTGCGGGATCACAGGCTGAGTCACCGAGCCTGGCTATTATGTGAACCTTTAATGAGTAACAATCTTTTTTTGCTGGCAGAGGTCTTGCCTCTATGTGGATGATGCTGTCTGATCAGGTGGTGGTGACAAAGGTGGGGGTGACCGTGGCAATTTCTTTCTTTCTTTTTTTTTTTAGTTGGAGTCTCACTCTGTCGCCCAGACTGGAGTGCAGTGGCCGCTCCCGGCCACCGCAGCCTCGACCTGCTGGGCTCCGGCGATCCTTCCGCCTCAGCCTTCCTAGTAGCTGGAACTACAGCCACACACTACCACGCCCGGCTGATTTTTTGATTTATTGTCGAGATGAGGTCTCGCTGCCCAGGCGGGTCTCGAACCCGCTGGCTCAGGCAATCCATTCACCTCAGCCTCCCAAAGGTGCGGGATTACAGGCTGAGCCACCGAGCCCGGCTGCAATTTCTTAAAATAAGTCAAAAGTTTGTTGCGTCCATCAACTGTTCCTTTCATGAAAGACTTCTCTACACCATGCTATGCTGCTTGACAGCATTTTACCTACAGTAGAACTTTCAAAATTGGAGTCAATCCTCTCACATCTTGCCACTGGTTAATATATTTATGTAATATTCTGAATCCTTTGTTGTCATTTCAATAATATTCACAGCATCTTCACCAGGAATCAATTCCATTTCAAGAAACCACTTTCTTTGCTCATTTATAGGAAGCAGCTCTTCCTCTGCTCAAGTTTTATCAAAACATTGCAACAATTCAGTCACATCTTAGGGCTCTACTTTTTGTTTTTGATTTTTATTAGAAAGATGTGGGGTAGCGGGGCTCAGTGGCTCAGCCTGTAATCCCGCGCCTTTGGGAGGCTGTGAGTGGATTGCCTGAGCCCGCAACTAACAAAGAAACAGGCAAAAAAAGTTTTTAAATTTATTTTTAATTGAAAATTAGAAAACCCCCAAATCTGCCCTCTTGTGGTAGGCTCTGTTATTTTTCCTCTAATAGGGTCTCTCCTGCAGACCTAACCTTAAAAAAAAAAAAAGAAATACCTTAGCATCTTCCTAATTAGAGACATGAAAGACCTTTACAATGAAAACTACAAAACACTACTCAAAGAAATAAAAAATGACACAAACAAGTGGAAAAATATCCCATGCTCATGGATTGGAAGAATCAACATTGATAAGATGTCCATTCTGACTAAGGCAATCTACAGATTTAATGCAATACCCGTCAAATTACCAGCAACATTCTTCTCAGATCTAGAAAAAACAATACAGGAATTCATATGGAAACACAAACAATGAATAGCCAGAACAATCCTCAGCAGAAAAAACAAAGCAGGAGGTATCATACTACCAGACTTCAAACTTTACTATAAAGGTGCAATAATCAAAACAGCTTGGTATTGGTACAAGAACAGACATATAGACCAATGGAATAGAATTGAGATTCCAGAAGCAAAACCTCAATTTCTCAATCAACTCATCTTTGACAAAGGCTCTACCACCTACCACTGGGGAGAGGAAAACCTATTCAGTAAATGAGTGCTGGGAAAACTGGCTGACCACACACAGAAGATTCAAACAAGACCCCTACCTAACCCCATACACAAAAATTAACTCTAAATGGATCAGAGACCTAAATGTAAAATCTCAAACCATAAGAACTTTAGAAAATGCAGGACACACCATTATGGAAGTTGGAACCGGCATCCAATTCCTGAGCAAAACCTGAAATGCACAGGCCATAAGAGATAAGATAGACAAGTGGGACCTCATTAAACTGACAAGCTTCCACAAAGCCAAAGAAACCATCAAGAGAGCAGGGAGACAGTCTACAGATTGGGAAAAAGTATTTGTCGACTCCATGTCTGACAAAAGCCTAACATCTTGGATCTACAAGGAACTCAAATGTGGTGAAAAGAAAAAAACAAACAACCCCATTATAAAGTGGGCAAAAGATATGAACAGACATTTCTCAAAAGAAGACATCCAAGTGGCCAACTGACACATGAAGAAATGTTCAACCTCACTAATCATCAAGGATATGCAAATTAAAACTACACTGAGATACCACCTAACTAATGGCCATTATCAATAACTCAAAAAATAGCAGATGCTAGAGAAGATGTGGCAAAAAGGGAACACTTCTACACTGTTGGTGGGAGTGTAAACTAGTGCAGCCTCTGTGGAAATCAGTGTGGCAATTCCTAAAAGCTCTAAAAATCGATCTCCCATATGACCCCTCAGTCGCCCTAACTGGGAATATACCCTGAAGAACTCAAATCACTCTATAAAAAAGATAACTGCACACATATGTTTATCGCAGCATTGTTCACAATAGCAAGATCATGGGACCAACCATGCTGTCCATCAAAAGAGGACTGGATTAAAAAAATGTGGTACATATACATGATGGAGTATTACGCAGCCATAAAAAAGAACAAAATCATGAATTTTGCAGCAACCTGGATGGAATTAGAGTTTATCATACTGAGTGATCTCTCGCAGAAACAAAGATCTGAGTATCACATGTTCTCACTCATAAGTGGGCCTTGAACAACTACCCTAATAGTATAAGAAAAGGATTGACAGTGGCAGGAAACTATGGGGTTGCAGGGAGGGGAAGGGAGGTGGGATAAACGGCAGTCAATATCTGTTTGGGGAAAGGGGGGCACACCTCATCAACAAGGGTACCTGCACAATGAATATCTGTACACCTAACCCTTAACTTTAAAATAAAAAATATATATTTTTTAAAAACACCAAAAATCTGCCCCCTTGTGGCAGGCTCTGTAATTGTTCCTCTAATGGGGTCTCTCCTGCAGCGCTTCCACCTCTTTCACTCTTTCCCCAGCGTCTGGAGCAGGGAAGGAGGAGGGGCAGTGGAGGTGAGTGGGGCTGCAGCCCCCCCACCCCCGCTGTCTCCTATGGTCAGGGGAGAGCTCCTCCGATGGGGAGGTGTGGGATTGTCTCTTCCTCAGGTATGTACTCACTGGGCGGGTGGGTGGGTGGGGGGGCTTAGCCAGGTCTATCCTGGGATGGAGTTCTCCTATTGCAGCTGACGTCCAGGCTCCGTCTGGGTTTGTCCCTCTCAGTCGTGGCCCTGCTGTGTGGCTCTGATGTTC
Organism: Cephalopachus bancanus; assembly: GCA_027257055.1. Classification (NCBI taxonomy): domain Eukaryota; kingdom Metazoa; phylum Chordata; class Mammalia; order Primates; family Tarsiidae; genus Cephalopachus; species Cephalopachus bancanus. The sequence goes on along the minus strand of JAPVLO010000194.1, from coordinate 2,160,864 downwards.
AGAGGATTGCTGGGGAGGAGGGGGTTTGGGTCACTCCCGGACTCACCACTGATCTCTTTGGAGTTCTTCCTCGTCCTTTTCTGGCTACACCCTTTGTCCCGCAGCTGGATCAGGGTGGGAAGTGGGTGCCTTAGACTCAACACTTGTCAGGTCCCTCCGAAGTCCATGCTTTCAGCATATTCCCTCTGGGTCATAATCAACCCGAGTAGTTGATCTGCTAGTCACAGAGACCAGGTCTGTTGCTCTGTGGTGAGCAAGTCGCAGCACTCTCCTGCCCCACCTTCAAGAGGGCGGTGGGGTGCTCCCCTTGTCCTCTCCGGTGAGACTGTGCCTCTGGGCTCCCTCCCCAGCCCCTGCTGCCAGTGCCCAGCCAGGTGCTGAAGTGGTGAGGCAAAACCAGGAGTCGGCAGTCTCTCCTGCTGCAGTGGTGAGGCAGAGCCTGGGGTGGTACTCTCTCCCTGCCGCTTTTTCACAGGAAAACTTTTGTCTGTTTAAAAAGAAAAAATGCCAGCTACTCGGAAGGCTGAGGTGGAAAGATCGCCGGAGCCCAGCAGGTCGAAGCTGCAGTGGCCAGGAGCAGCCACTGCACTCCAGTCTGGGCGATGGAGTGAGACTCCAACTCAAAAAGAAAAAAAGAAAAAATGTAGCCAGGCATAGTAGCACGCGCTTGTAGTTCCGCCTACTTGGCAGGCTGAGGCGGAAGGATCGCTGGAGCCCAGCAGGTCGTGGCTGCGGTGACCGGGAGCAGCCACTGCACTCCAGTCTGGGCAACAGAGTTAGACTTCAACTCAAAAAAAAAAAGAAAAAGAAAAAGAAAAAGAAAAAATGACGCTCAGCTTCTGAACCTGCAACAAGCCAGGGACCAAGCAGAGAAGCTGCAGCACCAGCTGTCGCACCAGTGCCCTGGCCACTTGCTCTCGAGCCCCCACCTAGACAGTCTCTCCCAGCATTTTCTTCCCAGGAAGGGTTTTGTTGATTAAAAAAAAATGGCGCTGGGCTTTTGTATCCTAGGTATTGCTAGGGTCTAAGCCCAGCAGCTATCAATTATCTTAAATAGCTATTCTGGATAACTTGCTGCAGCTTCTCCCATCAGCACTTGCTGCTTCACCTTGCACATTTACATTATGGAGACAGCTCCTCTCTTTCAACCTCATGAACTGACCTCTGCTAACTTCAGATGTGTTTTTGCAGATGTGTGTTTTGCAGCTTTCTCATCTCTCTCAGCCTTCACAGCATTGAAGAGATTTAAGGCCTTGCTCTGAATTATACTTTGGCTTAAGGGAATGTTGTGGCTGATTTGAGCTTCTATTCAGACCACTAAATTTTCTTCATATCAGCAGTAAGTTTCTTTCATCTTCTTATCATTCGTGTGTTCACCAGGGGAGTACTATTTTCCTTCAAGAACTCTTTCTTTGTGTTCACGACTTGGCTAACTTGGTGCAAGAGGCCTCTTTTTCAGCCTGTCTTGGCTTTCAACATACCCTTTTCACTAAGCTTCATCATTGCTAGCTTTTGATTTAAAGTGAGAGACATGGACTCTTCCTTTCACTTGAACACTTAGAGGCCACTGGAGGGTTATTGATTGGCTTAATTTTAGTATTTTTGTGTCTCAGGGGATAGTGAGGCCTTAGGAGAGACAGAAAGATAAGGAACAGTCAGACCACACACATTTATTGATTATGTTCACCAACTTATATGGGTGGAGTTTGTGGCATTCCAAAACAATTACAATAGTAACAGTAAAGATCACTGCAAATATAGTAACGATGAAAAAGTTTGAAATTATGCAAGAATCACCAAAATGTGACACCGAGACATAAAATGAGCACATTCTATAGGAAAACTGACACCACAGACTTGTTCAGTGCAGGGTTGCCACAAACTGCAGGTTTTACTTTAAAAAAGGCAATATTTGCAAAGCACAACAAAGTAAAGTGTGATAAAAGGAGGTGTCCGTGTGTGTTTCATGAAGAGGGAAGCTATCTTACTCACTTTGGGTGCCATCTGATATACCATCTCCATTGTTGTGCTCAATAAGTACTGAATAATTGGAGCTTAGAGATCTTGTAATGATAAGACTTTGCCTCTTGTAGCCTAACACTTACCTCACACATTCTCATGCTTCTAATGCATTCTGGTTATCCCATCATGATGGCAGATATAAAATTTTTTAAAAGTTTGGAATCAAAGACATTTTAATAACTTATATTTATCAGTTGTTTTCTCATGAAAGACCAAAAGAGCTTAGAAACAGGAAGGATTCTTTGACATCACATAAGTCTCTGTAGATAAATTACCCTCATCATATATACATTATGCATCAATTTAAATGATATTGATATTTTTAAGAGTTTCCTTCACAACAGCGAGAAAATTTGAGACAAGAAATAAATATAGAGGATTTTAGTCTCATTTGAAGTGAATGCATATAAAGCCTTCCTCTTTCAGATTGACTTATATAAATTGCATATAACAATTACCACAGTTTGAGGACCCAGAATGCAGTGTGTGGGTCAAAACCGAGATTCTGTTATCATCTGTCCTTCTTTCATCTGCCCTGCAAATCTGAGCAAGTCAAGCAATGTGTTTCTTTTTTTTATGTTTCGCTTTACCTTAGCTATCATTTTTAATGATGTATATGGTATAGCTATTAACTTAATTAAAATATGATATATGAGAAAGTCCATGAGCACCTGAGAAAGTAAAGAAATTATTACAATTAAAAGGATAATAAAATTCACTGTAATGATAGCTTCTGGATGTATAATCACCAGAGTATGTCATAAATAACAGTTTCTTCCTTGTACATAATGTCTTCCTGGTACTTCTAATGAATCTCTGTCTCTTCCATCCACCAATAATGGATAATGGATAATAAACGCTCTTACTCCAAATTCTAGACTTCAGAAAGCGTGTTTACTATGAGGCTGGCACAGTTGTTTTAATGTCTTCATAGCCTACCATTTAACACTACCATTTAGTCTACCACTGCTGTTTTGGCGCTGTTTAACTCATAAATTCTTAATAAACTTATCTCCTTTCTTTAGAAAACTAATTTATTTATTAGTATCCCAAGTAGAAGATACAGAGGAAACAAACTAAAATAAAAGTCAAACCCATCCATTTTCTTATGGCTGAATGTAAATGAAAGTTTTTAAACCCAAACTTCTTCTCACCTCAACAACATGCCCAAACCTAACCCCTCTCAGTGCTCTAACTCTTTTCTTTTTTTTTCTTTTTTTGAGTTGGAGTTTCATTCTGTCGCCCAGGCTGGAGTACAGTGGCATGCTCATGCATACAGACCGCAGTCTCAGCCTTCTAGCCTCAGGCGATCCTTCCACCTCAGCCTTCCAAGTAGCTGGAACTATAGCATGCACCACCACACCCAGCTTATTTTTTTATTTATTGTAGAGATGAGTCTTGCCAAGTTGCCGAGGCTGTCCTTGAACCCATGGGCTCAGGCAATCCTCTCACCTCAGCTTCCCAAAGTGCTGGGAATATAGACTTGAGCCACTGTGCCTAGCCCAACACTCTCCTTTTGTAGTGATTTCAAGTCAACACATTCATTCTTCATCTCCCTGCTGCCTGGGAACACCTCACTCTGGTGTCTTGAAGGTGTCTGTGTGTCAAAAGCCATGCTAATACTGCTCCCCCAAATCTCAACTTCTTTTTAGTTCTCATCTTGGTTAATGCTGCCCCTGTTCCCCAGCAGCCTGAGCTGATGACTTGAGAGGAATCTTTAGGAAAGGTTGGGCAACAGACACATGAAAATAGTGCTCAGTCTCACTAATCTTCAGAGAAAGGCAAATCAACACCACATTGAGATACCACCTAACCCCAGTAAGAATGGCCATCATTAACAGAACAAACAAGAGCAGTTGCTGGCAAGAATGCAGAGAAAAAGGAATGCTTCTACACTGCTGATGGGAATGCAAACTAGTGCAACCTCTTTGGAAGACAGTGTGGCGATTTCTGAAAGAACTAGAAATTGACCTTCCATATGACCCAGCAATCCCCCTACTGGGAATATACCCAGAGGAACTCAAATCATTCTACAAAAAGATACCTGCCTGCACACACATGTTTTTTGTAGCTCTATTCACAATAGCAAAAACGTGGAACCAACCATGCTGCCCATCAAAGCTGGACTGGATTAAAAAATGTGGTACATACACACAATGGAGTATTATGTAGCCATAAAGAAGGACAAACCTATGGATTTTGCAGCCACTTGGGTGGATTTGGAGTCGATCATACTCAATGATCTATCACAGAAACAAAGAACAGAGCACCATATGTTCTCACTCATAAGTGGACCTTGAACAATTATCATAATACTATAAGGAAGGGACTGGTAGTGGAAAATGCCAGGGAAGGGGGGTTGGGATTGGCAGTTGAGGGAAACTGTCAAGGGAGGGAGAGGCACACCTCATCAGCAAGGGTACCTGCATAGTGAACATTTGTATACCTAACCCTGAATTGTACCCCACATCTTTAAAATAAAAAAAAGGAACTCAATTGCACCAGACACAAAAATAATTTGGAATATAGAGCTCAAGGTAAACTTAAAAATTCTAGTGCAAAATATAGAGAAAAATATAACAATCTTAGGTTAATGAATCATTTCTTAGGACACAAAAGCAGAAATCATGGATAATAAATTTATGAGTGTACTTTATCAAGTTACAAACTTCTGCTCCTCTCAACTTTTAAACTTTTTTCTAAAGACACTATTAAAAGAATGAAAGACAAAAATAAAAGAGTGAAAGAAAATATTTACAAAACACATGTATAATAAAGTAACAGTATCCAGAATTAAGAACACTTTAATGCAATAATAAAAATACAGAGAACCCAATACAAAAGAGTAAAAGTTAAAAAAAAAAAAAAGGAAGAGCTGGAGAGGTAGCAGGGGGGTGCAGACTACGATGAAGTGGACCAAGCTCTGTCCTTCACATGCTCCCTCTTCCCTCAATCTCCACCTCATTTCAGAAGATGAGGCTCATATGCCTCCCTCTGTCCCCTTCAGCAGCTTCGTGGTCATTTTCTTAGCCTGCAAGTTCTCCCTTGCAACCTACTTTCTATATGGAGGCCAGACCTATGATTCCCAAGACACAGCTCCCAGGTACTGGTTCTTCTGAGAGCCCGAGATGTCCCCCCACCCAGTGTCAAGGCTGCAGTCGGATCCTCCCCTCGTGCTCCATCCCTGTCCTCCTTTCCTCCCCCCACTTCTACCCCCCTTCAACAACCAGGAGCTAGCTGCCCTTTGCTCCCTCTAGCACCCTATCCCCTCTTTTAGGGAGTCAGTCTGTCTCTCTCTTTCTTCTCTTTCTCCCTCCTGTGCCCCACTCAACCTTCACTGCCTAGCTCACATGTCACCCATGTTACCTCTTCTTTGAAAAATGTATAGACTCTCCAGGGAAAAATTAATTGCTTTATCCTCTGGGTTTCGATAGCATTCTGGCCAGCAGAACTTGTGTCTCATGGAATGGGAGTCTCTCTCCTGTCGCTTGAGTGAACCCAGCCCTAGACTTATCTGTACTGTCTATTAAGTGAATGGAGAGAATTATTTATCATGCAGCCCAGTCTTCTTGACACAATCAGTCTTTTCCTGCAGTGCATATACACACCTCAAATTCCTTGAGGGAGAGGATGTGGCACATTGCACAGACTTAATCAGAGAGGGCCAGAAAGATAACCCATCCTCAAGGGTCCATAAGGGAGCAAGAGAGAAGGGGTGCCAACTGCATCCACCATGTGCTCGGGCCTGCTGCCATGCTTGGGCGTGCCTCTGTCAGGCCACTTGATCTTTCTGGGACTCAGTTTCCGCATCTATAAAGAGGTAAAGACAGCATGAACTTTTTAGGGCTATTGTGGGATTAAGTTAGTTACTGCAGGTGAAGTCTTTCAAGCAGAGAGAGAGGCACACCACAATCATCATGGAAGTGCAGGTTTAGCAGCGGAAGCAGCAGTGGTAGTGCCAGCTGGGAACCTCACACTCCGTGCTGCCAGTCTCCACAGAGGAGCTGCATCCTGGCCTTGTTTTGAAAGACTCTAGACATTTGGCCATGTATCTGCAAACACTGTGAGCAACGGAGCCCACGAGGCTCTATAAACTGCTGTGTCCCCAGAACCTAGCACTGCCCCTGGACCATCACAGGCAATAAGAGTGAATTTGTTGAATGTATGCTAGTGGGTGGGTGAATGGATGGACAGATGAATAGCTAGAGGGAAGGAAGTGGAAGAAAGGACTGGATGGAGGAAAGGAGAAAGGGAGAGTTCGATCAAGAAATGAATGGCATGAAGTAGGGCCCGGAGGGAGAGAAAGAGGGAAGGAGGGAGGGGACGGGCAGGAGGGAACAACACTAGAAGTCTCTCTCTGTCTTAAAACAGGTGGCAGACGATGCTAGGGTTGATTACCTTTCATTGCAAAATACATTTCGCAGAAAGGCAAATAAGGAAGTATTTTACAATTGAACTTGACCTGCATTCTGTCCTCACCTTCTGATGAAATTCACCTGCTTGTGGCTGGGGAGCCAGGTGTTGTCGAGATCCAGCACATGTGGCAGCCGAGTCCTTTCTCCTCCCTGTCTCCCTGCATACACAACACCTTTGTTTCCCTGCCTGGCCTTCCGTGCTAGGCTGTCTGATTGGCTGGCCTTGCATTTCAACTTGGCTTCTCATTGGCAGCTTGCAGTTTCCAAGGCAGGCTCAGCAGATTTGGATGAGGGGACAGCTTGTCTTTCATTTTTCCATACATCCTTGCTTAACGGTTTCCAGTAACATGTGCTTCAGTGACTATTCTGTTACTTTTTCCTGAATGCATTTTCTACAACTGAATTGAAATCATCTGCTTTTTCAATTGATAGATTATATCAGAAAAATGCCACCCATTACTGCATCAACAATTGCTTGAGAAAGATTTGCTCAATTGCATTTTGTTTGCAGCTGATTTGAAAATTTTCTGACTTGGTTTGTATACTGCACTCGAAAAGCCTCCTTTGCTACCTTGGGTTGCTTGTTCTCACAACCATTTGCAAAAGGTTTGACGGCCTTGCCTCCCACAGAATAATAGCAAAAAAACAGCAAGAAGCTGCTGGGTTCAGTGGGCCTCAGAGCCTGGTAATGGGAGTGTTGAAACCTGGCCCTGGAAGTTCTGTGGCCTTAGAGCCCAGGGACGAGAGCACTGAGACCTGGCTCTGGAAATTCTCCGATGTACCCCCTCACCGACCCATCACGCCAAATTGAGTCTGTTTCCAAGTGTGAATAATGTGCACATGAACCCTGAGCCACCAAGGTGCTTGGAGGACTGAATCCTGCATTAGGATTGCCTGGGAAGCAGTGGGACTGGACCTGGACCAAGCCACACTATCTGCTCCTGGTTTCACCAGCACTGTCTGCTTGCTAAGATTACCAGCAGGAGAGAAAAGCCACCCTGGCCACCGTTGCTTAAATCATTGATTTGTCAACCTGCTGTCTGGTCCAACCATGATTATTTAACAAAAATAGAAAAATAGTGCCTGAGGGAGGCTTTATGGAGTGCTGAACATTTTTAGATCTTTATCTAATGAAAAGCACATGTGTAGCAATGAATGAGCTGTACATTTACAACTTGTGTCCTTTATTTCCTATAAAATATGAGTACATCCAAGTTTTTGAACATCATGCACTTCAACACCTAGCATAAAACTAATGATGTGCTAATTACTTTTGACTTCATATTTTCTTCTGATAGTTCACAATATATGGAACACAAGTTCGTTGTTCAACAACAGAGAAAGAAAGAAAGAAGGAAGGAAGGAAGGAAGAAAGAAAGAAAGAAAAAGAAAAAGAAAGAAAGAAAGAGGAGAGAAAGAGAAAGAAAGAAAGAGAAAATGAAGCAGAAAAAAAGCCTGGGCATGCCTCAGAGCCCAGAACAGGGTGGCATCAAAAGGCGAGCCTGGGCTCCCGAGCATGGTCCAGCTTACCTGGAGGTGCCATGAGGTGTCCATAAAACTCAGGCTCTGTGCAGTCGTGGCATGTACCCTGCAGGCGTGACTAATTTCACAAACCTGAAATCCAAGGAAAGCACTTAACAGTGAAACTGCTCTGAAATAATTGCTTCCACTCACAGGGTATCTCAGCATCTTGTGGGACCTCATCTGCTCATTCGTCATCAAGACCCCACTTGTCACTGTGGAAGCCAATGACCTCCATGCTAAAGATGCTGTCATCACCCCGTCAGGAAACACACACTAGGTATTTGCTAGGTCCAAAATGCTCCTAATATAAGCCATTATATTTTAATGGGAGAAGGGGACTTTTTTGAAGCCCTGATAATATAACACCAAATAACAAAACATTATCACAAATGGCTTTGGAACATCCCATGATATAGGTAACTGCTTAAATATTTTTCTGTATATGCACCACATTGGTACACTTGATTTAAACAAATTGCCTGTGATCATCCTATATATATGCCAAACACTACTTAGGATTGGAGTGGGACAGGGTAGGGGTATGCTGGGATCCAAGTCCACAGCACATTCATTCTGCCCGCTAACATGCTAGAGACATCATGGCAGCCTCCTCGGAGCCCAGCAGAAATGATTCAGCAAACACAACATGGGCCTGATCCTCAAAGAGGCTTGAAGCTAGCGAAGGCACCTCAACCAAGTCACACTCAACAGTACAGTGGTGAGTGCTCCAAACAGCCTTCCCCCCAAGAGTGAGCCACACGGGGATCTGGCCAGCCTGGCTGGTCACAACTGAGTTAAGATGAAATGGTGAGTTTGCAACCTGGAAGGGATGCTACGGGCCCAGAGGGAGAACAAGGGCCCAGGAAGGGAACCCAGAGCACTGGAACTCAGGACGAGATAGGGAAAGTGAGGTGCCCAAGTACAAGGCTAAATGCCTGGCATGTGGGGTGGGTGGACAGGGACACGATCAGGCCCTCTGGTCCCCTTCTTTGTACAGAATAGACAGGAAGGGACAGAATGGGTACCCAAGCACCGTGCACATACTCTACCGTCAAGACAGAACTGCCCACCGCAGGACCAGAGCCCAGAGTAAACAAGCTGTCACACAGCAAGCCAAAGGAGGACAAAAGAAATAAGACAAAGGAAAGGATGGCAGCGCATCACCCTGACGCCAACTCGGGAGGCATGTCCTGGCACCAACACCTGGCTCCAGGAGTTTCTTCTCGAGCAGCAGTAGTAGGAATGGGAGGACTCAGCCCAGCACATCCAAGGGCAGGATAACCACATGGATGAACAGAGCCAAGTTCCACAGCGGTACCCTCCCTTCTAAGGAGGCAAACCCATGAGCAGAGGCCCACTATGATGCAGGAGAAGAACCCAGAGCCACATCTTTCCAAAGAGAAAGCACGGTGACCTGTGATGTGTCTGTAAAATCCTAAGGACAACAAACTCCTAGGGGATGCAAGAATCCACTCTTCCAGGTCAAAACCAAGCCCCTAAAGAAGGAAGCCTGAGCCGGGCTCGGTGGCTCAGTCTGTAATCCCGCGCCTTTGGGAGGCTGAGGTGAGTGGATTGCCTGAGCCCGTGGGTTCGAGACCCACCTGGGCAGCAAGACCTCATCTCTACAATAAATAACAAAATCAGCCGGGCGTGGTAGCGCGCGCCTGTAATTCCGGCTACTTGGAAGGCTGAGGCGGAAGGATCGCCGGAGCCCAGCAGGTGGAGGCTGCGGTGGCCAGGAGCGGCTATTGCACTCCAGTCTGGGCGACAGAGTGAGACTCCAACTCAAAAAAACAACAACAACAACAAAAAGGAAGCCTGGGTACCCGCACACTAGGTTTGCAGAGGTGCAGGAAGTTTAGCAAACCCCACCAAGAGAAGGCCATTCTCTGGTTAGAACAAATGGGCCCTGTTCTGTTCTAGGCTCCTTCCTGGGCCTCTCTACTCCTTCTCTTTGAAAAACAGTTATGCTTTCCAAGTCTGGTACTGATACAAATCACCAACATCCTAGTGATTCCAACAGGAGTCTCTGGTTTCCAGTCCTTTCTCAAAATAGCTGCCCACATTTTCCTTCTGCATAGAGGTTGAAGTGCAACTAGGATAGTACATGAAAGAGGCATCACTTCTGAAAACAATTGTGAGACCAAATCAGTAACATTTGTGTAAGCCAAAAATGGTTTCTTTGTCTAAGCTAATAACCGACTCTACCTTACTTGATCAAAGTGGCACTGAGACAACCCACAGATGTTCTAGTGTTTCTAAAACTCAAGCCTGTGAAAGTCCTAAAACCAGGTGAGCATCAAGAAGACAATTGGGCCTGGCCCGCACACCCAGGCCAGCCACAAGCTACACATCATGTCTTATAGGGTCACTCCCAGGCTTGCCAATTCAGGGGAGTGCAAAATGCCCAGGGAATTGAGAGTTTCCCTAACTGATCTCAGGGTGCAGATGCTTAGGCCTATCCCGTGCTCAAGGAAACATGAGGTGAATCGCCTTTTATTTCAAGTCCAAGTGCATTTCAATTAAATTGGAGTCATCCAAATTGCCCCTTTTCTTTGCCGGAGCTAAATAAAACAACTTTTTGTAGATCTTTCCATGTTATTCTGAAACTGCTCTCCAAAATTTGATCAGTACAGATTATCCAAAAGTGCCTTACTGAAAAATCTTATGAGGGAAATGTGTGTGCTAGAGTGGTAAACATAGCTCTGAGATCACAGAAAACAATCATAACTTCCGTCACTACCTAGCACTTATATTGTGAGGTGAACTAATCACCTGATTTTTTTTTTTTTTTGAGTTGGAGTCTCACTCTGTCGCCCAGACTGGAATGCAGTGGCCGCTCCCGGCCACCGCAACCCCGACCCGCTGGGCTCTGGCGATCCTTCCGCCTCAGCTTTCTGAGTAGCTGGAATTACAGGCACGCGCTACCATACCCGGCTGATTTTTTGATTTATTGTAGAGATGAGGTCTCACCAAGTTGCCCAGGTGGGTCTCGAACCCGTGGGCTCAGGCAATCCACTCACCTCAGCCTCCCAAAGCACGGGATTATAGGCTGAGCCACCGAGCCAGTCTTAATCACCAGATTTTATCCCCCAAATTGTAGTTGGCAATCACTAGAGTAAACTTTATTGTATTCTTACTTGGTAGTAGTAGGAGGCCTCCTTTAACAGCACTGGAAGCAGGACATGAGGCTGCTGTTTATTGCCCTGGGGGAGCAGCTACAGCCAGTTGGGGACACAAAGATGGAAAATTACTGGCTTGTAAGTTTTCAAATAAATAAATAAACCCAGAAACATACAGAAGACAAAAAAGCTCTAGGAAAATACTTGCTAAAGCTCTTCTAAGCTGGAAGGGGAGAGAGTCTGAGGAGAAAGGAGAAAGCTAGATATTGGTATGGGCCCTGAGGCTGGGTCCTTCTGGACCAGGACCACATAGTGCCACCCCCACTGCAGGCCTGTGGATCCCCTCAGCTTTCCGGGCGGCTGTGGGGAAACAGCAAGTGTTTCCTGCGTTGCCAGAGAAACTCAAGTTGGAGTCTAAGAACCAAGGCCCCGGAAAGCCTCAGCTGGACCAGGGGCACCTCGCAGTGGGTAGCCTTATGCATGCCCTGCAGGAGTATCCTGCGAGCGCCAGGTGAGGTGGAGGGGTTCTTGTGGTGGAGCTTTTGGCCACCGAAGCAGACAGGGTGAAGAGAGAGCCCTCCCCTGTCCCTCAAACCTCAGGAAGCTTCTGTCCAGTAAAGTCCACCCTCCAAGGAAGGAGGGGGAGGTGAAATTTTTTTTTAAGATGTAGGGTACAGCCAGGCTTGGTGGCTCAGCCTATAATCCCGTGCTTTGGGAGGCTGAGGTGAGTGGATTGCCTGAGCAGCGAGACCTCATCTCTACAATAAATCAAAAAATCAGTCAGGCGTGGTAGCGTGCGCCTGTAATTCCAGCTACTCGGAAGGCTGAGGCAGAAGGATTGCTGGAGCCCAGCAGGTCGAGGCTGCGGTGGCTGGGAGCGGCCACTGCACTCCAGTCTGGGCAACAGAGTGAGACTGCAACTCAAAAAAAAAAAAAGATGTAGGGTACAATTCAGGGTTAGGTAAACAAATGTTCATTATGCATGTACCCTTGTTGATGAGTTGTGCCCCCAACCCGAGCAGATTCCCACTGTGGTCAATCCTGCCCCTGCCCTCCCCTGGCAGTTTCCCACTACTGTCAATCCTTTTCTTGGAGTATTATAATAATTGTTCAAGATCCGCTTATAAGTGAGAACATGCGATACTCAGTTATTTGTTTCCATGATAGATCACTCAGTATTATAGATTCTTAGTCTGTCCAGGTTGCTGTGAAGTGCATAATTTTGTCCTTTTTTATGGTTGCATAATATTCCATCATGTATATGTACCACTTTTTTTTAAAATCCAGTCCTCTTTCGATGGGCAGCACAGTTGGTTCCATGTTTTTGTTATTGTGAATAATGCTGCAATAAACATATGTGTGCAGGTATCTTTTTAATAAAGTGATTTGAGTTCCTCCGGGTATATTCCCAGTAGGGGGATACAGGGTCATATGGAAGGTTGATTTTTGGAACTTTTAGGAATTGCCACACTGTTTTCCACAGAGGCTGTACTAGTTTACATTCCCACCAACAGTATAGAAGTGTTCCTTTTTTGCCACATCCTCTCCAGCATCTGTTATTTTTTGAGTTATTGATGATGGTCATGCTGACTGGAGTTAGGTGGAATCTCAGTGTGGTTTTAATTTGCATTTCTTTGATGACCAGTGAGGCAGAGCACTTTTTCATGTATCTGTTGACTGTTCGTATGCCTTCTTTTGAGAAGTGTCTATTCATATCTTTTGCCCACTTTGCAATGGGACTGTTTGTTCTTTTCTTTTTGGCACGTTTGAGTTCCTTGTAGATCCTAGATGTTAGGTCTTTGTCAGACATATAGATGGCAAATATGTTTTCCTCAATCTGCGGGCTGGCTCCCTGCTCTCTTGATGAAATCTTGACTTTACCAGAAAGCTCTGGATCAACAGATTACTTGTTTAGTAGTTTTCACCTTTGTGTGCCCACAAGGAATTTTAGCAAGTGAGCAAGCTCTGCAGCTGCCTCGGGTGGAGGTGCCTTGTTGTGGGCATGGACGTTCTGCATTCGCATAACCACAGGAAGAGATGGTGGAGAAGAGGGCTGTATAGGCGTGTTGTGCTTCTTGCCAGGTCCCCAGCTGTATTCCAAACTGTAGTCAGAAAGTATGCATGTCATGTTTTTATTGTGGTAAAAACAGATAAAAATGACTGTATTCTACTTTTAATCAACAAGTAACATTCAAATTGTTTTTATTGCTTTTTATTTTATTTTATTTTCAAGCAATGTTCAGAGCATGATAAAGATTAGTAGGAGTTCAGATCAGTGTGCTACAACATTGGTGTCCACAGTTCTATTCCACTGACCTGTAGGACCTGACATGCCATGTGACTCGCTGCACATAATGTGCAGGGAAGCTGGCCCCATGCCTTCTCAATCCTGGCACCCGTGAGCCAAGAACACTCTAGAATCCAGCCCTACTGAAACCAGGATCATCCGGTACTGGTTGCTGATAACCCTGTATCCCTAAGAGTGGATGGCGCTATGATTTTTGGAGACTGTGCTGAGAGCAAACGCATGCCTTTCAAATACACAGGGTTAAAAATGATAAAAATTGTATCATGAATGTGACTACCTGAAATTGAGATGTGCTACAAGTGTGAAATACAACATATGCCAAATAGTTGGTACCAACAAAAAGAATCAAAACTATCTCATAAATATTATTTGATAGTAATGACTTGATATAATATTTCAAATATATTGGGTTAAATTAAATATATTATTATTCTTAATTTTGCCTGTTTCTTTTGGCTTTTTCTAATGTGACCCTAAAATTTTTAAATTCCACATGGGACTTGTATTATATTTCTACTGGACAGTGCTGAGGTGTATGATCCATCTCCTTAGGAAAGAAATAAAAGGAACATGGTTCCATATATATGATGAATATCTCTGAGTTCCGTGATATAAGGAGAGGAAATGAGCACACTACTAAATTTCAAATCGTTGACAATCACCCATTAAGGAAGTCGACATTATTTAGTGTCTATTGTGTGCCAAACACCTTTGATGTTTCACATAAATTATTGCAGTTAAACTCCCTATATCCATCAGGGATCAGAGTTTAGTCAGATAAGTAAAACCATTAAAATACATACATACATATGCTTATATGGGAGCGCCAAAAATGTATACATATTTTAAGTATGGCATTCACTCAAAAGATGGCGTTAATCAGATGAATGTAAGCATGACTATGCAACAGGCAGGACAGTCAAAGAAAATGGCTGAAGCACGGTTATGCGAACGTTGTTCTACACATTGCTACCTTAGTTTAATTCAACTGTAAAAAGTAATACATAGATAACATCTCTTAAAATGTGTATACAAGCCAGGCTCGGTGGCTTAGCCTGCAATCCTGCGCCTTTGGGAGGCTGAGGTGAGTGGATTGCCTGAGCCCACGGGTTCGAGACTCATCTGGGCAGCAAGACCTCATCTCTACAATAAATCAAAAAATCAGCCGGGCGTGGTAGCACATGCCTGTAATTCCAGCTACTTGGAAGGCTGAGGCGGAAGGATCATCGGAGCCCAGCAGGTCAAGGCTGCGGTGGCCAGGAGCAGCCACTGCACTCCAGTCTGGGTGACAGAGTGAGACTCCAACTCAAAAATAAAAAAATGTGTATACATTTTTTGCCCCCCCCCGTGTGTGTGTGTGTGTGTGTGTGTGTGTGTGTGTGTGTGTGTGTGTGTGTGTATGTCTGTGTATGTATGAGGGAGGACCCCAAAAACTCTGGAATTTATTTATAAGAAATTTTCTATTTATTCTTACATGTTTATGAGGAGCTCAAGGGCCACCTAGTTCACAATTGTATGATAAAACTTGTTTTAAAAGTGTAGGTTGAAGCTTATTTTGAATGTATATTGAAACTTGTTTTTAAAACTCAGATGTATGCTTGCTTTCCCGCCCAAGTCCAGTAGTACACCTTTGGTAAACAAGTTCACATACCAACAGAAAACCGCGGAGTCACGGTGCAGACCCTCTGGCCCCATTTCCTGCTCCACTCCCCTAGTAATCTCACATTCCAGATGTCCCAACCGGTTCCATCCAGCCCGCCTGACCGTTCATGGTCAGCCACCCCGCGACCATACAAACCAACCAATCCCAAACGCCCCCGTACCCAATAGGAGAAATTACCCAATCTTGTGTGAACAAGTTCAAAGTCCTTTCTCCTCCCTTGTAACTGTGTATATAAGCTGCTTGCTGCGCTGGGTCGGGGCTTTCGTTCCTGTACCGCTGCACTGGTTACGGACGTGAGCCCAGACTTGAGCCTGAATAAAGACCCTCATGTGATTTGCATCGGAGCTGGCTACTTGGTGGTCTCTCAGATTCAGGATTCGGGTACAACAGTTTACAATTTAGTCACCTTCAAAGTAGTCTCCATTTAATGCAATACACTTATTGAGAAGCTTTTTTCACTGTTCAAATCAGTTTTTGAACTCATCAATTTTAATCCCTTTAAGTGCTTCTGTCATTTTTTGTTTTTTTTGTTCCACCTCTTCCACAGTGACCAAAAAAAACCCCTTTGAGACCTATTTTCATCTGGGGGAACAGAAAAAAAAAGTAGCTCGGGAAGAGATTGGGTGAATGGGGAGGTGGGGCACAGGGTTCGTGCCACTTTTGGTTAAAAACTGCTGAACACAGCATATTATGGGCAGGTGTGCTCGTAAATCACCCATCATAAAATAGGCAAAGACACTGAAAAAATTCTCCAAAAAATTTACTGGAGCTGAACACAGTGTCTCACAGCAATACTAGCTGGTACACTGATGCTTATGGGTTCCTAGAACACTTACCTAGAGGGGAAACCTGTACTACCTGGGGCCTGCCCTCCAAAAAGTAATTCTGGGTTTTTTGGGTCCCCCTCAAATACATGGAGTATTTCATAGGAGCTGCTTAAACAGTCTCTGGAAGGCTGGTACCTTTGCATCTCGCCTGCAACTTGGAGTTTGCAGGGCAGGCAGTCAGGACAGGAAATTGATCATTCATTGGGAAGAACAAGGATGACCCGGAACTCACAAACACATGTTGTAACTCATCCAAACAGACCGCATACATGTCAGCAGCAGGGGCTAGAGCCCTTTCCTATCAGCCCACAAGAGCTGATTGTGCAGATCCCTCCTTAACTCTACACTCAGTGGCATCACATGGAAAGCCCCAAATTAGCCACCATGGGAGCATTTATACCACATGAACTGGCAAACATGATGAACCAGGACTTTTGCTTTTTTGGGCAAGGTGACTTTAAACATACCAACACATCTCTGCGTGTCAGTGTCTCATCCCCCCAGTTCTGATGATGTAGGTGACCAAAGGAGGAGCCAGTATGCCCACTGTGGAGCTGAGCACCTCCCTGGCCCAGATGCTGGGAACTGAGGAAGCTCCCAGGGAAGGCCGGGCAGCTGCAGGCTGGCTGCTTCCATACACCAGCAAGGTGGGCCAGCAGACGGCTGATGTCACGTGCCACTGCACCAACTTTCCATGCAGCAGTGACACAGCTGCTCCAAATCTGTCCTTCAAGGCCCATCCTGATAGAAAATATACAGGAAAGAGAATTCTGAGGAACGTAGCTCGGCTTAGCTAAGTGGGCACATTACAAAGTCACACAATCTACAACCATTTGAGACAGGGATTATTATAACCATTCTAAAAGTGAGGGTGCCCAGCCGGGCTCGGTGGCTCAGCCTGTAATCCCGCGCCTTTGGGAGGCTGAGGTGAGTGGATTGCCTGAGCCCGCGGGTTCAAGACCCGCCTGGGCAGCGAGACCTCATCTCTACAATAAATCAAAAAATCAGCCGGGCGTGGTAGTGCATGCCTGTAATTCCAGCTACTTGGAAGGCTGAGGCGGAAGGATCGCCGGAGCCCAGCAGGTCGAGGCTGCGGTGGCCGGGAGCGGCCACTGCACTCCAGTCTGGGCAACAGAGTGAGACTCCAACTCAAAAATAAATAAATAAATAAATAAAAGTGAGGGTGCCAAGACCCAGGAAGGTTTAACATTTCTAGAGTCACAGTGTAGCAGGAAAAATAGAGAGATCGTGACACCGAGACTATTATAGGAAGTGGCACTTTATTACGCTGCCTAGCACAGCGGGCCGAGAATTTCATGTATTCAAATCGAGCTTGAGCACCCCAGAACAGGAGACGTGGGGTCTTATACCCTCGTTTAGGTAAGGGAGGGGAGTTGGGTTGAGTGATTACATACTTCCTTTGTTTTTTTTTTTGGTTTTTTTTTTTTTGAGTTGGAGTCTCACTCTGTGGCCCAGACTGGAGTGCAGTGGCCGCTCCCGGCCACCGCATCCTCGCCTGCTGGGCTCCGGCGACCCTTCCGCCTCAGCCTTCCGAGTAGCCGGAATTACAGGCACGCGCTACCACGCCCGGCTTATTTTTTGATTTATTGTAGAGATGAGGTCTCACTGCCCAGGCGGGTCTCGAACCCGTGGGCTCAGGCAATCCACTCACCTCAGCCTCCCAAAGGCGCGGGATTACAGGCTGAGCCACCGAGCCCAGCTTTACACACTTCCTTTGTAATCTTACAAGGTTGTACTCAGCAAAATCAGATTTCTCAAAGAACAAATGGTTTCCAGGAACTGCAGGCTTATAAACCATCAACTTCAGAAGGGGGGTTTTAGATAAGACTCTTTTCTATTTCCATGAAATAGCCAGTCTCTGGGCCATTTGGCCTTTCTTAAACAAAACTTGCCCGGGGCCTGGCAGGTCTTTGGCTCAGCCTGTAATCCCGTGCCTTTGGGAGGCTGAGGTGAAGGATTGCCTGAGCCTGCGGGTTCGAGACCCGCCTGGGCAGTGAGACCTCATCTCTACAATAAATCAAAAAAAATCAGCCGGGCGTGGTAGTGCATGCCTGTAATTCCGGCTACTGGGAAGGCTGAGGCGGAAGGATCGCCGGAGCCCAGCAGGTCGAGGCTGCGGTGGCTGGCAGTGGCCACTGCACTGCACTCTGGGCGACAGAGTGAGACTCCAACTCAAAAAAAAAAAAAAAGTTGCAACTTGCCTTTCAAAAGGAAATACCTTTAACTGCTATTAACCCCTTTTCTGCCGCTGGGCCAGTGGCAGCCCAGGCCAGGCCAACTGCTGATCCTGAATCAGCTACATGTGTTTCTGTGTTTATTTACTCAATCATACAAGAAATATATTTGAGCATATGCCGCATCCTGCCACATTCCCCCCTTGATGCTTGATCTTTTATGGATCTAAAGCATCATTATCCTTAATTTGGTGCATCAACATTATATGGGCCGCAGTTTTTCGTTTAACAGCTGTTTCCACAAACTCAGAAATGGCGTTCATAATTATTGGGGCTATGCAAGGGAGGATAAGGCAGGATCCCACCATTAGGGATCCAGTTATATACTTAAATCCTCCCAGACCCGAGAACATATTTTTAAACCAATTGCTGATTTTTATGCCTTGCCATTTTTTCACTGGGACATGGGCAAGTTTTTTTTTAAACATTGGTGGCTATATTAGTTATAACTTTGCCATTATTATCTATTTGCAAACAACAGTCAGAGCTATTAAATTTTCCACATACTCCTCCTTCTTCTGCCAGCAGGTAGTCCAAAGCTAAGCGGTTTTGGTAAATAGCTGCACGCATTTGGGCTGCTGCTGAACAGCAAGCTCAAAAGCTGTGGCTGTTTGATTAGTTATAATTTCTAAGACAGTTTGTAACCTGATAATGTGATTTAGCATATATATATATATAGGCATGCATTTCCGACTCCCATCTTGTGCCCATGTGGCTGGGCCATAAGTATTTATAATTCTCTGGGGTGGCCATTCGTCATTTTTCCAAACCTGGGTCCCTCCTATACTAGGAACTTGATAGATGGATCGAGCACCTCAGGTTTTGAGGCCTTCATAAAGAGGAATGCCTAGTTCATCCCCCCTTGGGTTAGGCAGAAGGAAAAATCCTGGCTGGATTATTCCTATGTTACATGTGCCTTTTCATAATGCTGGGAGCTGGGCATATGCAACCTTTCCACATATCCAAAATATCTCTTTTGTACATTGAGAAGATTCAGTTGCATAAGCAGATACCCAATACCAAACAGGCCTTGTTGGCCACCAGGTCTGGTGGGTTGAATTCCAGTATAATATTCTTTTGCAAGGAGTCTCTCCTAACCATTGAGTATAAGCAGAACCTGCTCTGCTTAAACAGTCTTCTCCAATTACTTTTGAGGAGAGGATCCACTTCTGGGGTACATTATATGTTCTAACAGTCAAAGAATGGTTCCATTGGAGGAGCTGGTAAGCATTCAGACTAGTTCCCTTCCAAAGCCACTCTTCAGTCATTAGTGCCCCTCCACGTACCCAACAATTGGTGACACCAAGTGTCTGAGCTATATTTTCAGCCAAATTTATAAACAGATTCTACCCTACTTTCCACGATTGAGGGGAGGGGGTTAGTTTTGACTGTTGGGCAGTCAGAGGAACTACTAATTGCACAGTTTCTTTAATTAGCTTTTCAGCTTTGGGTGAGGAAGCAAAATGCCAACAAACCAAATTTGTGCTTCTGGGGGTGTTACAAGCTATGACACCAGCTTTAGTGTACTGGTAGCTTTGTTTTGATAATCCAGCAAAGTACAGCTGGCCATTATGGTTGCAGATATGTTTATCAGTATAACAAACTTCTGGCTGGGATGAATAACGATGGAAAACCTTTAAGTCTGGTCAGATAGTTTCTATACATTTACATGCTGGGTATATAGGGGAAGCAGTAGATACCCAGATTAGGTAGAAATACATAAAAGCACAAGTAAACTTCCTATCGTAAGAAAGGATGGAAACGCTAGTGAAATCCTTTTCTAACATGATCAATGGGTACAACTGTTAATTCTACAACAAATAAAGTCACAAACGGTTTAGCAAGTATAAAGGTTGACAAAGCAAAACAATGGCTTATCAGTAATGTCTGCTGGGTCCTCAAGCCGAATCCTCAATCTTCCGCCATGCGTGGATCAATCAGCTTCCAGAGTGTGATTGAAGCAGGGCCTGAAGTATCCTCACGCTTCCGGAGCCGGGTTAGATAAATTAGTTCCACGTCCTTCGTTGGGCTCCACGATTTTCTGAATGGTCAGCTTAAGGGGTGTTGCTGAATCTGCGGTGCACTCCCAGTCCTGGAAACTGGCTTAATTTTGCTGTAATGGATCCAAGGAACTACTTCAGCTACTTTGACTGCAGTTGGGGTAGATAAAAGAACAGTGAATGGTCCCCTCCAGAGGGGCTTTAGGGATTGTACATTCCACTCTTTCACCCATACCATATCACCTGGCTTAAAAGAATGTGCATCGGTAGTTAAACTAATTGGCAATCGTTCTCTGACTTGACAATGGATGGCTTTTAGGACTGAACCTAAGGCTTGCATTTGTTGTTTTAGGGCAAGATTTCCAAATTCCTTTAAGTTTTCCTGTATGCCCCTAAGGAGAGGGGGTGGCCACCCATAAGGAATTACAAAAGGCAAGAAGCCTGTTTACTTTATTTAAAGGCCTGTTTTGGGGCCTTTTCCCCTAGCAGGGGCTTTTGTTCACCTCCCTTTGAGACTTTATAGAGAAGTTAGGCATTTAAATTCTCTAGACTAGTATAGGAACAGGACTGCCCTTAGGGTCCTCTTTTTTTCTAAGTTGTTGATTGGGTCCCTCCTTTCTTCAATTTTTAGCAGCACTTACTCCCCTTGGATGTTTGAGTTTCTTCTGGTCCAAGAAGCGTCTAGGGAAATAAGCTCATTAACTGTGATTAAAGTTTATCCCAAATAGACAACACATTTTCTCATGAGCACTTACGTTTGTGGCCCCCCTTTCCTTCAGAGGCCTACCGTTAAACAATTTGAAAGGTTTAACAAACTCCATTTCAGGGACTTGGATCCTGAGTGATGCAATACCAAATACCTATGTTTAGTTTACTCGTGTCCTAGTTTTACATCTGATGGAGTTTTCCCTGGATTTGCCAAGGGGTGGGATAGGTTGCCACTCGGCCTGCAGTAGAAATGTTTGAACGCCTTTTAAAACCTACCTATAGGAGATTTATTTATGTCTAGCCTGTGCTAGCTACCCTGCCTTAATTATTTATTCTTTAGAGATTTTTCGATCCCATAATCACTTGGGGTGCTGAGGGGTGAAGGTCCGTCTTCTGTAATTTCTTCAGAGCTGATAATGGGCATAGTCCTGCCTAGCCAGAGATCGAAAATCTCTTCCCATCTGACTTGAGGTGTCTAGATTTGTTTTAGCAGTGGCATTATTTGCAGGCACTGGCTGGAATTCTTGCATGACCATTATGTGGGCATGAAATTGCTGAATTCTAGCTCAATAAAAGGAAAAAGTCAGGTCTACATTTTGACAATTGTAGGCAGTGGCTGATTACCTTTTTATACAAAAGCTACAAGGTCTGAAGTTATTAGCATAACTTAAATGATAAATTTTCATTTCTGTGGCTTTATTACAAGTACCAGCTTTTGTATTTCTGGACTATAATGGTAGCCTGACAGATTGTTTTAGACTATAATTTGAACTAGGCACTTAAGTAAATTCTATATAAAATTTGAAGGGAAATCCAAAAATGTTTGGAGACTTGCATCCAGAAAAGACTCTATTATGCCTAGATTGTTTATAGAATTTCTTTTGTATGTATATTTTTCTTAAACTTTCTTTATACCATTTTTGGTGTGCTTATATCGTTTTATTTTTGTTCTCGATCCCCTTTAAAAAATGTTCCTAACCATCTACTTTATTATAGGACAGAAATGTACCATATAAGATTTCCTCTTAGATAAAATATCTTTTTTCTTATATTTCTTTCTTTTTTGTTTTCCTGCTAAAACCTTATTTGTATACCAACAACCTTTTTACATTTTTCCTTTGCTTTTTGCTTTCCTTTTTATTTATAGATAACCCTTTACAATCATAATTTGAATTTACCTTTTAGTAACTGTTAGGTTAAACATTTAGTTTTTGGAACACCTTTAATTCCACTGGAGAGTAGGTTTTAGGAGGAAGAAGTTCAGTATGAGCACAAGGGCTAAAAACTTAGCCTCAGTATTAATTAAGAAATGAATTTGGACCCCAGCCACATTTATATAGACCCAAGGATTCTCTGGGTGGATGGCATACAGAGTGCTGTGCTGGGCTGTGCTCCTCCCCCTTCAGTCAACAGCCACTATCGCTGAGCTAGGTGTTCATCCCCCCCCCCTTCGGGAGAGGCTGCACCATCTCTTTTAGTGACTTTTTAGTCCGGATATTGGACAAGGTTCTGGGGGCTTAGGCCATTAAGAACAATTGTGCTTTAGGTGCCCAGATTGACCACATTCATAGCAGCTGATACCATCCTCTTAGCAGGTTTATCCTTATCAGGCCTCTTTTGGGTGACTGGAGATTTTGCCTTTAGTGGCAACTGCCAATTTGTTTACCTTTTCTCTGGCTGGTGCTCATTTTGGAGTTCTCCTTTTTTTTTTTTCTTTAATGTTTCAGTTTCTAAGAACTTCAGAGGCTTTCTATAATTGGGAGTTTGGTATTCCCAGTCCTGAGTTAAGCCTCTGGAGTTTGGCATTTAATATTCTATAGGATATAATCTTTTTTTCAAAGTGTGAAATAAATTTTTTAAATGCCTCTGCATTGACCATTTTATTTTTCCTTAGGTCTACAAAGTGAATTTAATTGCCAGATAGTTTTGTTCTTTTCCAAATCTTATTATCTGATAACTTGTTGTGATTTCAAATTTGATTTTTTTAAATAATGCACTTATTATTATTGTTAAACCACGGAATTTTAATTTGCTCCAATCATTCAAAATCTGTCCTATCGGAATATCCAAGAACACAGACCACTACACACTCTCTTGGTCACATTTCTTGAAAACCCAGAATTTGCTTTGAACACTTGCAATTTATTCCTCAAAGGAGAATTCTAAAACAAACAAATAACTAAATAAAGTCATAAAGAGCAATTCCAGGAATTCCTGGAACCCTGATGCTTCTCCCAGACTGAGTGTTCTCAGTCTTTCTTGAAGCCCTCTTTTTTTTTGGTCCATGACTTTTCAATGATGTCTACAAAAACGGCCTGGTTCAAAACCTTTTAGAGTAAACAGACCACGAAGATGTAAAATGATCTGTTCCTACATATTCCTAATTATGAACAGGTAAAATTGTCAAAAATCCTCATGAATTACTAAACAGCAGCCTTAGTCGTAAGACGTGGACAATTAAATGAGCATAGCCAAAAATGCAAGCATTAGTGTTACTTAGCATTACAATATAAAGTAGGGACTCAACATGCATTACAAGACTCTAAGAGACTTCCCAACAGTTTTAAAGGGACAAGCAGTTGATTACAATCTTAGGCAAGGCCTAAACCTTTAGAAATGGACTTACTTTCAACTAACCTGGCTTTTAGCATTTGAAAACGAGAACAGCCCTTAGTTGCCAGAGAAAGATTATTTTTCTCCAAGGCTAGCATTAACTTGCACTGAATTAGCAAAAGGCTAAGTAGCATATAAGAGACATTTCTCATTTCTTTACAGGTGGATTAGAATGCGCCCCTTCAGAATTTACAAAGGAGAACACAGGCTAAGGAAGGGAGGGAGAGTGGTCCTCGGAAAGAATTTAAGATAACCGGTAACACTTCTTATATGCAACAGGCAATTTTCCACAACCTTAACAACAAAAGGCAGAAATTTTAACAGCGCCAACAGGTTGGGAGAAAACACCACACAAATAAAGGGAGACATAAAATGACATCAAGAAATATGCGCCAATCAAGTTTTAAAAGACCACATGTCCCATCAAACAAAGCATAGTAACTCAACCAGCCTTATAGCAGATTTAAAGTGACAAACACACAAACAAGAGAATGAGGGGGATGGGGAACATCCACTTTGTCCCCCTCTAGTCATACTCCTCGTGAAGATATCTCAGACACCTCTTAGCAATTGGTAGGTTGGTACACCCCCAACGTAGACTAACTATGTGGAGCCTTCCCACCGTCCATCTCATTCACACACAAGCACACAGCACATTCGTCAATTCTCCGTCCTAATCCTAGGAGTCTACGGGTTCATCTTCAGACAGTGTTTCCTCCCACTGCCTTTCAGCCCTTTCGTTCAGGCTGGAGATTACTAGCAGGCTCCAGGAGGTGATCAAGCTCCCCTTCTGCCATGCATTGGCAGGTCTATGCAAAGGCCTTTATTCCTACCCTTTCCATCGGGTGGTCCTTCTGTCCTTTCCATCAGGTGGCCGTCCTTGTGCCAGTTCCTCGCCTCTTGGGTTCCTGTTGTGCTTTTGTGGTCCGAGCTTCAGTGTGCCAGGAGGGGCTTCCCTCCTACAGATCAAAAGGTCCCTTGAGTGCCAGGTGAGATTGCCCTTCCCGTTGCCTTGGAGGTCGTACCTCGATGACAAAGGAGGTGGAACACACCGTCTCCAATCTCCATTCCCCAGCCAATGCACCAGAAATGTAGCAGGAAAAATAGAGAGATCGTGACACCGAGACTATTATAGGAAGTGGCACTTTATTACGCTGCCTAGCACAGTGGGCCGAGAATTTCATGTATTCAGATCGAGCTCGAGCACCCCAGAACAGGAGACATGGGGTCTTATACTCTCGTTTAGGTAAGGGAGGGGAGTCGTGTTGAGTGATTACATACTTCCTTTGGAATCTTACAAGGTTGTACTCAGCAAAATCAGATTTCTCAAAGAACAAATTGTTTCCAGGAACTGCAGGCTTGTAAACGTCAACTTCAGAAGGGGGGTTTTAGATAAGACTCTTACATTTCCATGAAATAGCCAGTCTCTGGGCCATTTGGCCTTTCTTAAACAAAACTCGCCCAGGCGACTGGTGGGTCTTTAAAGTTGCAACTTGCCTTTCAAAAGGAAATACCTTTAACTGCTATTAACCCCTTTTCTGCCGCTGGGCCAGTGGCAGCCCAGGTCAGGCCAACTGCTGATCCTGAATGAGCTACATGTGTTTCTGTGTTTATTTACTCAATCATACAAGAAATATATTTGAGCATATGCCGCATCCTGCCACAACAGAGCTGATAAGGCAGGATGCAGGCAGATCTGTGTGACACAGACTCCAATCCCATGCTCTTTCTGCTGCCATGCACCAGGCCCCATAAGAAAGGTATCCTTGGGAACAGGTATGGTCCCTCTGCAAGGAGTCTCCGGCTGCAGGAGGGACACGAACTCCACTGAATCATCAATCCGTGGCTGTTCCTGTGCCAACTGTGTCACATTCGGGATCCTCTCCTTGAATCTCAGAAACCCTGTGGGATGAAGAGGTGTTACTCAAGGGTGAAGGCATGGAGAGTATTAACACTTTTAGAAGTCTGATGTGAGGCAGGGGCATAAACAAGGGGCAGAAATAGCAGAATAGCTACCAAAAGGTGTTTTAAATCTCTGACATAAATTGTAAGCCATGCAAAGAAGTGTTAGCTTCAATACAGTATAAAAATATCACGTTCTCCTAAAGACAGGAAGTTAAAATATCCTACTACCATGTTCAAGGAGTCAGGGTCCCCCACCCGCTCCTCGGGGCAGCCTGGAGGAGCTGGGTTGTAGATGGCTGTGGCCTCAAGCCTGATGGGCCTGTGGAGAGGCTGACCCGTGACTGCTGTGCCTCCTGCCCCCAAGCCCTACTCTCCAGGGTCTGCTCACCAAGACCTGGCAAACAGGTCTCCTCCTGCAGACTCCCTCAACTTCTTCCCACATGAAGCCCAGCACAGCCCCTCTCCCAGGCGGGGAAGGCCACAGGGTGTGGCGTGAGTGCAGGAGGACCCATCTGAGTGGGTTACGGGGACAGGAAAATGGCCCGGTGGGGCCTCTTGGCTCTGAAGACAGGGCAGCAGTTGCCCCATCCTCAAAGTTGCGTAGATCCTCTTGTGCACATGGTTTGGGGAGAAAGGGAAAGAGGCGTGAGCCAGACACCGCATGGCCACAGGTGCGGCTGTCACCAGCACACACTTCAGGTGTGTCCTAAGCTTGACCTCTGGTTCAGCCTTCCCGCATTGCTTTTCGAGCTCTTATTGAAAGTGACTGTAGTTCAGCTTCGTTAGTCCAGAAGGATAAAAGGCTAAAGCAAAACAAAACAATAAACAAAGAAAAAAACAGCTCTGAGGCAAAGGGGAAGGGATTTCTCACAAACAGGCAGTCTTGTTTCTGAGGGATGTGACCACATTCTAGCTTCCTTCTATTATGAAAATGGTCTTTACTTCTGAAGGATGTTTGGTGATTCCTTCTCTACATATTCTTGGAAAGTAAGTAATTTTGCATACGTATTTAGTTTTATTAGTGTGCATATACACATTTAGTCATGCTTGTTAGTAAGTATGTAACATGTATCCATCACACCTCGATCCTTTTGAATGACACAGAGAAAATAGATTTTACTCCCCGAGAATAGCTTGTCTTTATTAAAATGTTGCATTCGATTATTTTCATAAAAATTAGTAATAATATTTGTCACCCGCCCAAGTGGTGTGAACATTTCAAAGAAATTTCCATCTGACCAATGTTTGCTTGCAAAGCAGCCGCAAGAACACATTTGTTCACCGTAACTGAAAAAAAAAGACACCTTTCAGAGAGAAGCCATTTAATCACCACTCAGGCATGATGGCACTCAGGAAGGTCTTTCTACTCTACGGTCAATACTGAGCATGATTCCGGAGTGGTAGCAACAGAATTCATCTTCCAAAGAAATGTGTAATATCCTGGAAGCTGGAGTTCTACATCCCCCTGCTGGATTTTCTGGTTAATAAGATTATTTTTAACAATGTGGAAGAAAAACTGAGACATGAAACGTTGTCAGTTGCTCTAATAGAGTCGTCTGCGCTCCAAATCAAGCTGCGGCAAATGCACATGAGGATTCCTCGTAGGAACTGGCATTTGGAAGGCTGAGCAACTAAGCAGGCATTCCTGAAGGCATTTGTGCCCTGAGACTGTGCACTGACAGGGCTTTTAGAAAGTGACTATTTTAAAATGAGGAATATATATATATTTCTATTGTATGTATATATGCATAATTATATGCACACATCTATTTCTGTGGGGTTTTTTTCTATCTGATATACATATATGTATTACAAATATTGTCTTCCAGTATATGGCTTGTCTTTTTTTTGTTGTTGTGGTATCTTTGAACAAGCAGAAATTTTTAATTGGGATCATGTAGAATTTATCATTTCTTTAACTGGTTAGTACATTATGTATGTGTCCTGTCCTAGAATCTTCCCGAAGGATATGCAGATAGTCTACGTTTTCCTTAAGACTTTATAGTTTTTATCTTCTAGTTATACCATAATCTCTGTTTCATATGTATATCCAAATGTTCTAAAATCATTTGTAGAAAAGTGCCTCCTTCCTTACTGAATTACCTTTCTAACTTTGTTGCACATCAACTGGCCATATATACTAGGATCCACTTATGGACTTCCTATCCTGTTAAATTAGTATGTAGATCTTCTGTTACACTAATGTTCCTTGGGTTTTTCAATTCATCATAACAAATCACACATGGATGTTAGACATTTGCTAAATTTTGACTTACTTATCCTAACTTCATCCTCTTGCAAGTTTGCTCTTCATTTCACCTTGTCCCCAAGGATGAATGCAGCCCTGGGTCTCTTCTTACCTGGGAAAAACTAATATCTTTCTAGAAGTTAATTAACTGGGATTTCTATGTGTCCTCAGCTCCCTGGAATGCTTAAAAATAACCACCACCACCACCACCACCACCACCACAACCACGATATTACAGTGTATCTGGATTTTTCCTCTGTTAATGCAGAGACGATGTTTTCTGTAGCTTTCTTCCTCTGGACTGAAAACAGAACTCCATGCAGCAAATTACATTTGAGAGGTGCAATTCCCATAAGTAGACAGATTGCTCCATATAGTAGAAGAGGGAAGCAAACAGAGCTTGATGGCAGTGTATTCTGGGATATTTTTTCACATAGCCCAAAGAATATGACTTGACTCTGTCTCCTTCTGGAAACACAGTACTAGACACAGGCTTACTAAACACTGGAAATTGGCCTTGGTGCAATTTTTCTCATCTAGAGTGGGCCTTGAACAATATGGGTTTAAACTTCACATGTCCGATTATATTGGGCTTTTTTCCCCCCAATAAATCTCTCCTGCCTCTCCTTCTACCTCCTCTACCTCTTCTGCCTCTGCCACCGCAGACAGCAAGACCACCCCTCCTCTTCCTCCTCCTCCTCAGTGACTCAACATAGACAAGAATGAAAACCTTAGATGATTCACTTCCACTTAATGAATAGTTAATATATTTTCTCTCCCTTATGATTTTCTTCATAACAATTTTTCTGTAACTTACTTTACTGCAAAAGTACAGTAGATAATACATATAACATACACAATGTGTGTTAATCTACTGTTTACACGATCATTAAGACTTTTGGTCAACAATAGACTATTGGTTGTCAGGTTTTGGGAGAGTCAAGAGTTATACA
This sequence comes from Cephalopachus bancanus, assembly GCA_027257055.1. NCBI lineage: Eukaryota > Metazoa > Chordata > Mammalia > Primates > Tarsiidae > Cephalopachus > Cephalopachus bancanus. Next base: position 2,132,301 of record JAPVLO010000194.1, on the reverse strand, counting down.
TCGACGTTTGACTCCACAGGAGATCAGTGCTCCTAACCCCCATGTTGTTCAAGAGTCAGTGTCAGCCAGGGTGCGAAGCACATTAAATGGAACTAAGAGGAAGCTTCATTTTCTAATTGGAAAGCAGTGTTCTTATTTGCATTTACATAAAGAAACACAAAGGAAAGAAAAACTAAACCAACTCTGTACCATTGTCCTCCGTGCTTTGCCCCTTTCTCAAGAGTCAGAACACAGGCACATTGGAAATCCTACTTCAACTGAACACATACGGGGAAAGTTCCAGATGGCATGAAAACAAGAGAGGAAGACCCTTGCTCTCTGAACGGCCACACAAAACCAGGAGTGTCTGCAGTCGGCCCTCCATATTCATGGGTTCCACCAACTGCGGATGGAAAATGCAGTTAGGCCTACGATGTTTGCATCTGGACTGAACATGTACAGACTTTCCTTTCTTGTCATTATTCCCTGAACAACATGGTATAACAACAATCTACAATTTATGTTGTGTTGGGTGTTCTAAGAAATCCAGAGATGATTTAAAGTCTGCAGCAAGATGTGCCTGGGTGATAAGGAAAGACATTTGGTGTCAGGCACCTGAGCACCCATGGATTTGGGTGTCTGGGAAAGAGTCTGAAGCCAATTCTCCCTAGATACCAAGCGATAGTTGCATATATTTCCTGGTATTTTATGTAGAAAAAAAAATAAACATCCATGTGCTTCAGGCACCGAACAATCATTGGTTCTCTTTCTTACAGTCATTTAGCCTTGTCCCAGTGGCTTGACGCCTATTTTTGTCAAGATCTACTGAAGAGTTGGGGACTAGGATAATAGACAGTCATGACACTCTCTACAGATCCTCAGAGGGCACTTAATTAGGAGTCTTAGTTAATGAAACATGAGAGCAACTTAGTTTGTTTTGAAAATAGACGGGAAAATGACAAAAGTATAGAAAAAGGAAAGTTATGTGCAAGGGAAATGAGTGAGGATAAGAGAAATAATTGTATGGAGAGTTAAAGGAGTTATGAATAGGTGGAAAGTCTAAAAATGAGACAGAAAAGGAAGGAAGGAAGGAAGGAAGGAAGGAAGGAAGGAAGGAAGGAAGGAAGGAAGGAAGGAAGGAAAAGAGGGTAAGGGGGGAGAGGGAGGAAGGAGAGAGAAAGTTGTTGAATATTATTTTCAATCTCACATTGTCGATGTCTGACAGGATTTTGAAGGACCAGGGGGTGGCAAAAATCTTAATCAGACAAGATTATTTTTTTTTTGAGTTGGAGTCTCACTCTGTCGCCCAGACTGGAGTGCAGTGGCCGCTCCCGGCCCCCACAGCCTCAACCTGCTGGGCTCCGGCGATCCTTCCCCCTCAGCCTTCCAAGTAGCTGGAACTACAGGTGCACACTACTACACCCGGCTAATTTTTTGATTTGTTGTAGAGATGAGGTCTCGTCAAGTTGCCCAGGCGGGTCTCGAACCCGCAGGCTCAGGCATTCCACTCACCTCAGCCTCCCAAAGAGCGGGATTATAGGCTGAGCCACTGAGCCTGGCTCCAAACACATAGTTTTTAAGACACCTTTACTCCCTGGTGTTACTGGATTATAATATATTATACTGCAAATGGGAGTTTACCCAGGCAGGTCTAATCTCATCACATAAACCCTTTAAAAACAGTTTTCTTCACCTGGTGTGAGCAGTACTTGACATGCCATTGCTGGTTTGAAGCTGGAGTAGTCCATGTGAAAGTTATGAGGTAACCATAAAATGTCTGAGAGGTGTCAGCTGACAGTTGGCTAGAAAACAGGGACCTTAGTCCTGCAGCGACAAGGAACAAGCTTGAATGCCACCAACTTGAGTGACTGGGGATTGGATTCAATGCCAGAGTCTTCAGGTAGGAGCCTACTGCACCTTTACTGAAACTTGTGACATCCTAAGCAGAGAATTCAGCCAAGCTGTCTAGACTTCTGATCTATTCGATCAAGAGATAAAAAATGAGCCGGGCTCGGTGGCTCAGCCTGTAATCCCGCGCCTTTGGGAGGCTGAGGTGAGTGGATTGCCTGAGCCCGCGGGTTCGAGACCCGCCTGGGCAGCGAGACCTCATCTCAAAAAATCAGCCGGGCATGGTAGCGCATGCCTGTAATTCCGGCTACTTGGAAGGCTGAGGCGGAAGGATCGCCGGAGCTCAGCAGGTAGAGGCTGCGGTGGCTGGAAGCGGCCACTGCACTCCAGTCTGGGCTTCAGAGTGAGACTCCAACTCAAAAAAAAAAGAGAGAGATAAAAAATGCATATTGCGGCTGGGCTCAGTGGATCAGCCTGTAATTCCAGCGCTTTGGGAGGCCGAGGTGAGTGGATCGTCTGAGCTTGTGGGTTCGAGACCTGCTCGGGCAACTTGGCCAGACCTTGTCTCTACAACAAATAAAAAATTAGCCGGGCATGGTAGCAAGAGCCTGTAGTTCAAGCTACTTGGAAGGCTGAGGTGGAAGGATTGCCGGAGCCCAGCAGGTCGAGGCTGCGGTGGCCGGGAGCGTGGTGCCACTGCACTCCAGTCGGGGCGACAGAGTGAGACTCCAACTCAGAAAAAAATGCATATTGCTTTCAACCTCCAAGTTGGTGACCATTCATGAAGCAGCAATAGAAAACTGATGCAACTGTCCAGGTGGTGGAGGCAGGTACAGATGCTGTAAGGTGTGTTGGTCAGGGCGGCAGGAGAGGCTGAGCCCAGTGATAGGACACTGGGAGGCAGATGCAAGGGGGAGAGAGCAAGACACTCTGGGAACACGATGGAGCAGGTCTCCACCAGGCAGAAGTCCAGTGATGTCCAAAGCTTAAAATGCTGCAATGACTTCCAGAACTGTTTCCACAGAGGTGCTACCTGCATCTGGGAAACCTCACTGAGCAACCCTGTTTAGCCTCACTGCGTACTCCTGGCTGATCACAGCCAGTCATCAGACAGGAGGAAAGGAGGGAGGTGGAAGGAGGGAGTTAACCGAAGATACACGGGCGTCAGGAACTCAACTAAACAGTCTGGGTTGAGCCGAGCTCTCAACAGTGAGAAGTTGACAAGCCACAGTGGCTCATGCCTGTAATCCCAGAATTTTGTGAGGCCAAGGTGGGAGGATCACTTGAGCCCAGGAGTTTGAGACCAGACTAGTCAACACAGTAAGACCTCCTCTCTATAAAAAAAAATTTTTAAATTAGCCAAGCATGGTGACACACACCTGAGTCCCAGTTCCTCAGGAGGCGGAAATGAGAGGATGGCTTGAGCCCAGGAGGCTGACACTGGTGAGCTGTGATCAGGCCATTGCACTCTAGTCAGGGTGACAGAGTATGACCCTGACTGCTAAAATAAATAAATATATATATAACAGTGAGAAGCTAGACAACCCAGAAATATCTCAGGCACCAGGACAGAGTCAGAAAACTGGGAAGAGAAAGACAGGAGTGATGGGGCTGGGGAGTGGGGTGAAGAGAAGGTGCATCTTCACATCCTAGAGTGACACCAGGGCAGGCACAGGACTTACCTCCCAGCCCAAGGACGAGGATGGCTACCCACTCATGTCCACACTCAGAACCGCTTGTGGGCTGGAGGAAGCCACACCAGTGCCCCTGGCTTTGAAGAAGCTGCTGAAGGCTGCAGAGAGTGTCTGCAAAGGGCTGGAGGAGATGTGCAGGGAGATGCAGTCACTTCAGTCCAACACGGCCACCAGCTAAGGTTGCGATCATTGCAGTCCAACGCAGCCTCCACTTAAGGATGTGATCACTTCAACCCAACATGGCTACCAGTTCAAGGATGCAACCCAGCACCGCGTTTTAGAATGCATTTTAAAAACGTTTTTTCTTTCTCTCTCTCTCCTCCCTTTTCCACCAGACATTCCTTTGCGTTGCATCCCCTTATCTGCATGCTTGCTTAGAAGTTCTGAGGGTGATCTAGAAGCAAACCACAAGGCAGTGGGATTCCCCCCCGAACTGGAGATCACCTCAAGGCTGCAATTCACCTTCAACTCCAAGATGGCACCATCCCATCACCAGACCAGTAATAACTCAAGATGGCCATCTGAACAATTCATGTAGGCTAACACTGTCACCCTGCATGCTCCCCATACCCTGTTTCCCATTTTAAACTCCTGCACGCAGCCCAGAAATTGAAATGGTCTGTTTGAGGCATGAGTCTGGCCATTTCCCCATCTGCCAGGTTTTGGAATAAGGTCACTTTCCTTCCCCCATCTCTGCCTCTCGAATTTGGATTTGGGTAGTAAGCGACTGAACTCGTGGCTGGGTACAGGCAGGAGTGTGCTGGGACAGGGATGAGGGAGGCATCTGTGACCACAAGAAACTTCCTTCAATATTATCAACTTTGATGCTATAAACTGTAAAACTGACATACCAATTCCCGTTGTTGAGAAACAGACTATACCATCCCAAAATATGACTGTAGGAGGTCAGAATATGTCACCCTAAAATATACCACCCTTCTCTGGCATATTGATTATGATGAAGTTATTTTAAGAAATCACAGACACAGGAGTAACTCTGAAAAACTCCCCTTTTGTAAAGGAAGTATTTATTAGTAAAGGCATCTATACTTGAAAAGAGTTTCTCCTAAGCAACTTTAGTCACCCGAGAGACTTTTAACTGCATGACACCACAACCCTTATATACAGTTCTCCCGCCCCTTCCCATAACAGTTGCCTGAGCCCCCAGAAGCCCTTTGCCTGTATTTATTTCTGTAGCTCAGGATGTCACTTAAACTTCAATCATCTGGCCTTTCTCTGAGTCTCAAACTTACGTGGGATTCCTATGCATATGTATATAACCAAAATAGTTTTTCTTCTGTTTATCTGTTTTGTGTCAATTTAATTTATAACCTAGTTTAAAAAAAAACACCTAGAAGAGTGGAGAAAAGCTATTGTTTCCTCTCCTGCACAACCCCGTCAGGAAAGTCATAAAAACATACTAGGAGGAGCTAAAAAAAAATCAGAATTATATTTTGGAAGGTGGGCCCCTTGTAGTACACTTGGAATTTATTTTTCCAGATCAAACAGTCAGCCAAAGTTTTTAATCTCGAAATTTTGAAAAGGTTGTGTCATGATTTGGAGAAGATATGTCCGAGTTGTGGCAAACAGATGACTGGTTCTTCCACCAGAACAATGCAGCTGCACTGAGTGTTCAGTAGTTTTTAACCAAAAACGGTATGGCCCCTGTGCCCCACCCTCCCTATTCACCTGATCTGGCCCCAAAAGATTTTTTGTTTCTCAGAGGAAAAAAGTCCTTAACAGGAAACTTTTTGCCAATGTGGAAGAGGTGAAACCAAAAAATAGCAAAAACACTAAAAGGTTTCTTCAAAACTGATGAGTTCAAAAATTGCTTTGAGCAGTGAATGTGTTTCAACCAGTGTATTGCATCAGACGGAGAGTACTTTGACGGTAACTGAAGTTTAAACATGTAAGAATAAATACAAAATTTTTTAATAAATAAATTGTGTTTTTTGGGTCCCCCCCACCCCCCATTATGTGAATGTGCTCTAAGCTGTCAGGAGAGAGAAACTGTTGTATAACCCGACGTGACCATCGTCAACACCACCGTCCCCATCCTAACAGAGCTGGCCAATACATGGGGCATCTGACTTGACATGTCAAGTAATTCCAACCAAGCACAGCAGACAGATAGTAGCACTAGGGCTTCCTATTTGAGAATTCCTTGGTGCCAGCCAAGTGAGGAATTACCCATTTTTATTAGATCTACAACATTGCTTGTGTCACACCACACAAGGATGCAGCAAAGATCACAGACTTATCTAGTGACTTACGTTGACATTAAAAACAGGCAAAAATGCCACTCTTATCTTTCTCACTTTCCAAAGGCGTAGGAGTTGACTTTCAGCTACCAAACACAGCAGTCCCAGGAGAATTTTCAGCCAGCTGCCTGTGTGGAATATAAAGTAATATGCATGATTAATTACCGAAAAATCCAGGCAGGCACTGTTTGTAAGGAGAGCGCTTAAAACCTTTGTGGGGCAGATTGTGCTGCTTGCAAGAAAAATAGCTACTTCAATATTGTTCAGTTTCTAAACGCATTTTCTTTCAGAAGCCCTCATGTTGGCACATAAATATGAGCTGTCTTGCTCTGGGAGTTTTCGATGTGGCAGTCCCAGAGCTCCTGCCCTTCCTGCCGAGGAAGCAGCTGGGTCTGGAGGCACATGGAACCGCATGGGTGTAGCAGCATGGCTGCCCAGAGCACCCTGACTCCTAGGCACCCTGAGACCCTCTCCATCTTTGCTTCCCAGACACTGTCTATGCAGCATGTTAAAAATTGACTTCTGCCAGGCTCGGTGGCTCAGCCTGTAATCCCGCGCCTTTGGGAGGCTGAGGTGAGTGGATTGCCTGAGCCGGCGGGTTCGAGACCCGCCTGGGCAGCGAGACCTCATCTCTACAATAAATCTAAAAAATCAGCCGCGCATGGTAGTGCATGCCTGTAATTCTGGCTACTAGGAAGGCTGAGGCGGAAGGATCGCCGGAGCCCAGCAGGTCGAGGCTGCGGTGGCCGGGAGCGGCCACTGCACTCCAGTCTGGGCGACTAAGTGAGACTCCAATTAAAAAAAAAAAAAAAAAAATTGACTTCTATCCTGACACACTGAAATCCTTTTTATGAATAGGTTTGTTAAGGAGTAGATTTTGGCTTGGAAAGAGCTTTAAGTATTGAAATGTGATCACCTGAATATCATTTTAGAGAGATGTTTTTCACAGCCAGCATAGGAGAGAAAAAATTACTTCCCTCTGCCCTTATAGATAATTTTCCCAGTCTGTGAATTAAATTGCCATGAGACACCTCAACAGGAGACAAAGCATTTTAATTAAGCATGTACATATGGGAGTCTTGCAAAAGTATGAGGCTCAGTGAAGCAGCCAGATGACTGAGGCTTATATGGCATCCTGAACTCCAGAAAAGAACAGGGGCATGGGCTTCTGAGGGGGCTGAGGACATGCTATGGGAGGGGGAGGAGAGGAAAGGAGAGCAAAGGAGGGTGAACAAGGATCTCCTTGTTACTCAGATAAAAGTCTTTCATGCTAAAAAACTGTTTCTCTCCTGATACAGATACCTAATTAAGATTCCCTTAATCGGTATAAACTTCCTTTACAGAAAGGTAGTTTTATATTTGATTTTAGGCAATTGAGCAGGAGGCAAAGAGTTTTTTCTGCTTTGGTTTATTCTCGATTTATTTTAGTTCAAAGTAATGAGCATGCCAAAGTGACATTTGAGGGTGGCGTGTCCCGATCCCCCTCTCACTGCTCCAGTTGTTCCCTGCTTCAAGAAGAAAGAAGGCAGCCCTTTAGAAGTACTGTCATTGCTTAGAGTGACTTTGCACATGCCCTGCTAGTCACTATATAAGCATGCCAGGTGAACTTGGGGTCCTCCCAGAAAATGCAAGAAAGTCTCTTGAGGACAACATCTGGGCTTTTTTAAAATCCAAATTTCTAGTAGGCTTGGGAGTCATGCCTGACAAGGACTCACCAGATGGGGTTTTATTATCCTATTACCCTATATACTAAGGTTTATCTTCTAACCTTGTGAGAAACAAACTTACCCGTCCAAAATCAAAGGATGGACACGGAGAAGCAGAGCGCAGCGGAAGCGAGACTTCAATGGTGGTCTTGCCAGATGGAGTGTCTGGGAGGCAGGCACACCTGGAATGGGTACAGCAAGCAATTTACTCCATAGTGTGCAAGTCCCTCCCCCATTCCCTCATTGGTTGAGTACTATGGGGTGTACCATCTTCCCAGATGTTGCCTAAGCTTTATTATTCCCTTTTAAGGCGTTGGATTGAGTAAGGTGTCATGTTCTTTTCCTTTTGGTGGGTTTGTGGGGCACTGGTCAGAACCTGATTGGTTCCTTGGTTCCTTGGGCCATTGGTTTTTGGCAGGCTTTCTTGGGTGGGTGTGGGGGAAGCTGTCCAGGAAACGCCTTCTCGCTAATTTATCCCTCTCCCACATCCTGCCTGCTTAGAGACCTCCTAGATACATGCACTTTGTCATGTCTTCAAGCTGTTAGGCAAATTTGGCTGCTAGTAATTTTCCACTCAGTGCTATCTACTTAATCTTGAAAGTGGACCACCTTAAGTCTCCGTTTCTTACAACCTGACTCTGATATAACATCACATAACAAAAAAGGAAATCACAGTATTTCACAGCCCTGCAAAGCCTTCTCCTGGGATTCCTAGACTCCAGGAACCTTGGAGACTATTCTCTCTGAAGTGTCCCACATATTTGACTTCATCTACATATCAGCAGACCTAGAGTCTCCCTATCTCTTATCTCAGCAAAACATCTCTCCTGATTTCCAAAATTTCTTAAATAAAAAAAAATTAGCCAGTTTGTTTGAAAAATTAATTTTTAAAGAACACTGATAGGAAATAGACCAGCTGGTTTCTTTTCTTACTTTTCTCTGTTTACCAAATTCCTTTATTGACCATGTATTACTTTTACAATGGTGAAGGAGGAAAAGAGAGAAGACAATAACGAGGAAAAGAAAGCCCCAAGTAGAAGCTGAAAGGTGGTACCTATAGAAACCTAGAAGAAATTTAGCTGATTCTTAGTTTAGTCGTTTTGCCTCAGCATAACCATTAGAAAGCATTCAGACAATCTACTGCAGGACAAGCAGCAGCCTATCCCATCCCCCCTTGGCGAATCTCCATCAGATGCAAGACCAGGACAGCCCAACCTTTCAATTCATGGTTTAGCATAATAATCTCTAGTAAACATTTAGGTTCCTTGTCAAGACTGAAGATCAAAGATCACCCTTTGGCTGGCCAAAGTCATAAAAGTGATAATAGGAACACCTTTGGTCAAGGAATTTGTGAATTGCAAATGTCTAACAAGTCTCTTGCAGGAAAAAACCTCTCCAGACCCAAACTCCCCAAGTTAACCTAATCAGCCCTTTGTGACCTACATGACACAGATAAACCTCACTATGGCAGCAATCATGTGACTAACCCACCCATCTGCCTGCTGTCCATCACCTGCCGTCAGTACCTGTGCTTGCCTGCCCCTTTGTGATGACGTGGAGTAGACCACCACCCAATCACCTTAATGATCTTCCCCTATCAAGGGGAATGGTTAAAAGGACTCAACCACAAGCAGCCAGTGGCCATTGCCTTGCTAGACTCTGGTGTGGCCATGTGCTCTTCGAGCTATGGCTGTTGCCACACTTCCTGGCTTTGGCCTCCACCCCCACCTTGGGAAGGTGAATCTTCTCTCTCCCTTCTCTTTCTCTCTCTAAATTACTTTTAAATAAATAAATTACTTTCAGTTCTTTGCCTTTTTGTGTGTTGCAATTCTTTGCATTACTTGGATCTCCGGGTTGCCGTGGTGCACACCTCTGGCTTACCACCCTCACCCTATCCGTGCCCTAACAGAAGCCCAGGGTGCTGAGGGCCAAGTGGTCTGAGCCCAGCTCTGCTAAAGTTCCCCAAGTGCCCAAGGCACAGCATGCATGTTGGGATTCTGCCTAGAGCTGAGCATGGTCACCCTCCTGCAGCGGTCTTCCTCTCTGTCTTGATCACCTGCTGCATTCGCTATTTTGTGCTGATCCGCAAGAAGCACCAGAGCCTACCTCATTGACACACAGCAAAGGATTCTTTGGTTCATAGTTCTGCATGGTCATGGCCCCTGCCAGGCTTCTGCTGTGGTATCTGGGAGCTTGGAATTGTGGTGTAAGGCAGCAAGAGCCAGCGGGTCCAATGGTCCGAGTGGGAGCAAAAGCCAGGGAAGGAGGCACCATGCTATCCCAAAGCCATCAACTCGTGCACGAACTCAAAAAGCGAGAACTCATTCATTACCATCAGCAGGAGAGATCCACCCCCATGCATTGGCCAAGAAACCCCACCTCCAACATGGGGAACACATTTCAACCTGAGATTTGAGGGGGCATGCATTCAAACTGTATACTTGACTTCACCTTTCTGCAGACACAACAGATCAAAACCTATAGCTAAGTGGTCTTGTCAGTGACAGCCACCGAGATGTGGCATTATAGACCTCCCCAGAGGTCTGTAGCTTCCAGCAACAAGCATTGACATCTGCTGACCCACTGGGCAGCCCTGCCTCAGGGGTGGCCAAGCTGCCCTATGTGTTTGCTCCTCTTCCTTGGGACAGCAGTTACTTGGACATGTTCTTTTGGTGCCAGACCAACCACAGCACAAAAGAGGTGATCAGATACACTGCCGGAAGCCTGACCTGGAATGGATATCGACTTTATATCAGCCAAAGCAAGTCTATGGCCTACAAATGGGCAAAAAATACACTCTACTCACTGGAGAGGAAAGAACTGCAGGCATATGGATTTAAAAATCTAATACAGAAAAGTGTGATTTGAGAGACAAAAATAGATGCTTCTTTATCAACTAAGAGGAACCTTAAGTTTAAGGAAACAAAGTTACCTACAGGCTGGGGGTTCAGGGCCCAGTTGGCATGTCAAATTTCTCAATTCCGATGACTGCAATGAAAACCAGTCTTCTTAAATCCCTAACAGTAGGAGTCATTAAGCTGCTTAACACCCCAGACCACTAGGATTCTGACTGGACAGAGGACTGGATTTATAAGCATTCTTTCCTGATAAGTATCTGCAACCCTTAAGCCTGTTTCAGCAGCTTGTAGAGCTTGTGCACAAATAATCTTTGTCCTGTGGGTTCACCTTTGACATAAAAAGCCAAACTCCTCCTCATTTTAATACTAACAGTAAACGTGAACATGGGATGTACATGCATATATGTTTACGCATTGCCCAGGTGCTTGGTTTCCCTCATAAACACACAGAGATTTCCCCAAACTTGCTAAATATGTATGACTATTGTGTGATACAGACCATGTGAAGCAAAAAAAACCCAATCACAAAATCCAGCAAAGAGGCATGCTCTATTTGAAGAGAGAGCACCTTTAGTTCATGCTAAAGACTTTCTCTTCCTGGCTTGCTATCACCAGGAAAGTGCACCTTTCTACTATCGAGCCATCCTGGTGGTCTTTTGAATGCTAAAGTCTTAAGGAATTGTGACCAATGTCCATCTATAACAGAAAGTTATAACTTCTGCCTAAGCTGATTGGCACTTTGGGAATAGGATTACTTTGTCCAGGGACATCAAATACATCCAGAACTTGGAACTAACCAGTTAGGTGTGAGACCCCCCAACAACCTGAGAGACTGCATTCACTGAGGCTGAAGGAACACATTTCCCTGCTCGCGGTCTAGTCACATGCAGCGTGGGCCCTGCAATCTCAGCAAGTCCAGAACTGAAGTCATCACCCTGCTCCTCTGTGCCTCCTACACCAGGTAGTGACAGTGCTGAGCATACTGTCACTCAAGCTGAAAACTCCACTGGTCTCCTCCGTTCATACATCCCCCCAGCCCTTCTTGCTCAGTTTCTCTCCAAGCCTTGTCTTCTGCCTCTGAGCCGTTTCTCTAGGTCAGCCTCCCCTTCTCTCTCTCTTTGTTGCTGATGCATGTTATGCTCTCCTGACATTTGGGATAGACCACTGCCACAGCCTTCTAGTGAGTTCCTGCCTCCCACTTTTGTCACACCTCCACCAGAGGCAATTTCCTCAAAGTCAACGCGAATGAAGTCTTCGGTGGCATTTCATGCTCTCCCGCATTCTCTAGTGTCTCCCACCTCTGCACCTTTGCCTGTGCTGCTCCTTCTGCCTAGAAGGCCTTCCCCCTTTTCTCCTGAAGGTCTCCTCACTGTCCTTCATGCCCCAGATCTTTCACAGTGCTTTCTCCCCCATCCTCTCCCTTTCTTCTTTGTCTCTTAGCTGCCTCTGCCTTTGCTCTTCTCTTGGAGGAGTCCAGAGGGTATGTCTGACTCCACAAAGACTCTGGGCCACCAGAAAACAGCCCATGACCTGTTTGAGCATGTGACTAGCTGTTGGCATCTAGCACATGTCCAGCCAGTGAGAGCCACCTGGTGAACAAAAATGATCCATTTACCAAGGCCTGTGAGGAGAGCTTACTTTTTTCTTCTCAAGGGTAATGGCCACCACCTTCAGGAAACCTCAGACTTGCCAAGAATAGTATCTGACAACCAAGGAATTTCAAGCAAGAAGAAAAGCATGAAAAATGAAACCATCTATAACTGAAAATTCTAAAAGACTCCAGAGTGGCACATTGCAACCTCTCATTCCAGGGCCCTTCCTTCTGCATGTAATTCAGTTCTAGTAATTTCATACATTGCCACTATTTCCCATTCCTTAAATGTAATTCACACGGATTCTTAAATGCAATATATTCCTGAGTGCCTCTGAAGACGCAGCTCACAGACACAAAGAGCTATTTGTGAACTTGCCGCTATGCTTTAAATGGGTCCCCCGAAGTCAATGTGCTAGAAATGTAGTCCTTGACACAGAGTATTGAGAGGGGAGCTTTAAGAGGTGATTAGGACACAAGGGCTCTGTCCTCCCTCGTGGGTTAACAGTGTCATCCTGGGTGGGGGTGTCATCAGTGAGTGCAGGCCTGATGAAAGGGGTGGGCTTGGCCCCTTACCCACTCGCTCGCATGTGTGTGCTCTCTTGCCTTTTTGCTCTCTGCCATGTGGCAAAATGCAAGGATTTTGCTAGATGCAAGCCCCTCCCCCTTGAGCCTCCTCCAGAGCTGTAAGACATAAATTTGTATTCTCTATAGATTACCCAGTCTGTGGTATTTTGTCATAGCAACACAAAACAGTCTGTGACACACTTGTATATCTCATCTGCTTTACTAGGCAAAGTTGCTTGGGGGCAGAAACCTAAACTACCTTGGACTTGACCACTGAACCATGATGAAGACAGATTTATTCATCGAATGGGTACATTTTTAAAGCAGGCTTCAATCATCCTCATGTTACTCTCACTGAGATATAAAATACCTCCCAGCCAGGCTCGGTGGCTCAGCCTGTAATCCCGCACCTTTGGGAGGCTGAGGTGAGTGGATTGCCTGAGCCCGCGGGTTCGAGACCCGCCTGGGCAGCGAGACCTCATCTCTACAATAAATCAAAAAATCAGCCGGATGTGGTAGCACATGCCTGTAATTCCGGCTTCTTGGAAGGCTGAGGCAGAAGGATCGCCAGATCCCAGCAGGTCGAGGCTGCAGTGGCCGGGAGCGGCCACTGCACTCCAGTCTGGGCGACAGAGTGAGACCCCAACTCAAAAAAAAAAAAAAATACCTCCCAAATGCAGCGGCCAGTTGTCATGCCAGCAAGCTTTCCATGTCAGCTTTCAGGATATCCAGTTCCACAACACAGCTGGAGGATGCTGCTGTTTGCAGAAGAAAGCTGGCCTGCGGCAAGGCATTGGGCAAGGACAGCTCACAGCATCAAAGCTCAGAGGCCATGGGCAACACGGTGGCCTCTATTCACACATGCTGCAGCCGCCCCCACCCCAGTCTTCCAGCAGTGGAGACCCTTCATCCACTGCTCCAGCTATGATCTCCCTTTAGACCCCTCCTTTTAGTCCACTCCCTATTTGTGAAACAGGTTCACCAGTAACCAGTCCCAAGGCAGGACTCCATGGCATGAAGAATAACAAAGATCACATTAGACTGACCACAAGAAACAAGAGTCCAAGCACTTCCATGCATTGCATCCTGGGCTATAGTGCTACCAGTTGTCTTAGTTCGGTGAGACAGAACACACTCACATACAACACATTGTATGAAGCAGATTTATCACTTGCAGGTAGACAGCAAGAGACAAAAGAAGCCTAGGATCCATTGTGAGACAGCCCCCATAGGCTGCACCAACCCCCAACTCTGCCCTGGAGTGAATGGATTCTTCACTGCCCATAGCCCACTGCACTAAAGCTGAGGAAACGTGAAAGGTGGTCCACCTGGGTTATGTAGTTCAGGGCACTTGTGACCCACTGGGAAACACTTTGAAGGACACACTACTTTTAGCGAAAGGAGGAGCAGCGTCCTGGCTGTCATGGGCACTTCCTTCCCACTCAAGATATTCCGTTCCCCTGGAGGGACAGGAACAAGGTCCAGCTGTTCTGGACAGTCCCTTCCTGTCTCAGGATATTGCATTCCAAAGCATTTTATACCTATTCTGAGAACTATAGTAAGTCCCTTACATATGCACAAGTTTTATTCCAAGAATATGCTTGCAAGTCCAATTTGCTCAAAAGTCCAACAAAGTTAGCCTAGGTGCGCAACGGACACAATCAGCTATATAGTACTGTACTTTAGCAAGTTTATAATACTTTTCATACAAATAATGTATAAAAAACAAACACACATAGCTGGGCTCGGTGGTTCAGCCTGTAATCCCATGCCTTTGGGAGGCTGAGGTGAGTGGATTGCCTGACCCCACTCTGTAGCCTGGACTGGAGTGCAGTGGCCGCTCCCGGCCACCGCAGCCTCGACCTGCTGGGCTCCGGCGATCCTTCCGCCTCAGCCTTCCAAGTAGCTGGAACTACAGGTGCGCGCTATCACGCCCAGCTAATTTTTTTATTTATTGTAGAGATGAGGTCTCGCCTGCCCAGGCGGGTCTCGAACCCACGGGCTCAGGCAATCCACTCACCTCAGCCTCCCAAAGGCGCGCGATTACAGACTGAGCCATCGAGCCTGGCTAACAAAAAAATTTAATCTTACAGTACAGTACCTTGAAAAGTCTGCCAGGCACGTGAAGTAACTTATGTGATTAGATATGCAAATGCATGTTCGCGTCTTTGAAAGTTCACAATTTGAAGGTTCACATGTAGGGGATTTACTGTACAGGCAAGAAGAAAAGCAGGGAGGAACTGGACAGCCCACGGCTAACCAGAGATTGCCCATCACTATTCAAGCCACCCTCAAATCTTCGCATGTGCTACAGGTGAGGCACTAAGGCCTTGCACCTCCCTGGAAACATCCACCCCGCACCCCCGGAATTTATTCCCACAAGCCTAGTGCCCAGCTGTCACTTACCTGTCACAATACATCTGATTGTCTTCACTTCCTTAATGTCTGTCCTCCCTGAAATTCTGTTAAGCCACAGAGAGGAATCACTTCCAGTTCATTACACCAACCTTATATCCCCAGCTCTGACACAATGGCAGACTTACAGTCAGTGCCTCATCATGATTGCTGGCCGACCCTAATGCATGCCTTTGGAAGCATCTGCTGAGGTGTGCTGCCTGACACCTCAGGTTGGAGAGCACCCGTGTGTGAGAGTGTGTGTGATCCCAAGTGTGTAATGTGAGTGTGAGCATGAATGTGTGGGTGAGAGAATGCTTGAGTGAGCCTAAGTGTGTGTGCAAATTTATGCATGTGCATGTGAGCCTGGGTGTGTGTGAGTGTATGCATATGAGAGTGATCCTGAATACATGTGGTTGTATGTGTCTGAGTGTGAGCCTGAGTCTGTGTGTTTGCATGTGAGTGTACGCCTGGGTGTGAGTGTATGCATATGTGAGACTGAGTATGTGTGAGTGTATGTGTGTGTCAGCCTGAGTGTGTGTGCATGTGGGCTTGAATGTGTATGTGTGCGTGTGAGTCTGAATGCATATAAATGTATGAGTTTAAGTCTGAGTATGTGTGAGTGTGAGCCTGAGTGTATGAGCGTATGCATGCACGTATGAGTGGTGTGAGTACACGTGTGAGTGGTGTGAGTACATGTACGTGCATGTGTGCACATGCCACCCCACCACACAACACGTGTTTGACCAGGAGCCCAAGGCTTTCACGCCAGAAGGGCCCATGTTAATTCTGTTCACATGCTTTCAATTGGCATGCTCTTATCTTAAGAGGCATCTCTACCCTGTTCCTCATGTTTTCCAAAATGTATATTTATTCAAATCTAAATAAAGATGTACATTTGACTTTTAAAACGTCTGGGAGCTACCAGTCTCGCCTCTGAACATCTCTCTCCATGGCCATTCTATCACTGCTCTCTTTGGGCCCCAGTGAATCTACTCACACCCTTGACCTGCAAACATCCCTGTCACCCTTGCAGGTGACTCTGAATCTTGGCATCGGCTTCCTCTGGTTCACTTCCTTGCTGGGGATCAGCAGTCGGTGTGCTTCTGCTCCCCGCTGAACACCTGAGTTCGGTCCAGACGTGGAGCCAGCACCGCTTGTGTCTGGAGGGTGCCTGCGCAGAGCAGGAGAGTGGGGACCGGGAGCTGGAGCTGATGGTCTAGCTCAAGGGCAGCGATCCCAGAAGCCATGAGCTCAAAGCAGTGCCCGGCAGGTGCCATGTTACACTTCACTCCTTTCCCTCACAGTTCCGTGACTGGAATATGTGCCTGTGCAGGAAGTCACTAGCCTTGGGAACTCTCTCACCAGTTTGTGTGCTGATTCCTGAGCTTTGCTGACAGGAACTGCTCCCCGTTCCCCTTCCTCAATCAGCCCCGGCATATGATCATGAGTGACCGAAGGCCGTGGGAAGCAGAACAGGGGTCGAAGGCTCCTGCTCCCCCAGCTCCACCAGCATGAAGCTGGCCCAGGGCCCACGCACGCAGACAAATATGCTTTGCAGAGAGGTGATGAGTCAGGTGAGCGCAGGGAAGGGAGAGAACCCAGCAGCCCTGTCTTCGAACATTAAGCTCCCAGGGTTGGTTGGCTGCAAGTCTTTGGGCTGAGCATCTCTCTAGAACTATCCATGTCAAGGTGGTGACCAGGGGAGGCCTGGTGACCAGGTCAGAGTATATTCCCTGTGTCAGAGAGTGAGACCCAGTGGACAAAGGTGGGTTTGGATAAGCCAGGAAGAGCGGCATCAGTCCTGAGACAAGCACTCAAGGTCACCAGTGGAAGGCGGCAACATTGGCAACCAGGAACAGCCAGGAGGCTGTGGCGGTAGAATAGGGGGATGGGGGAGGGCAGAGGAGAATGCCAGAGGGCCAGGGGTGTGCTAGGCTTCTCTCAGTGGCTGCGATTCTCAAAAGCTGATTTATGGGTGTCCTTATTTTTGATAGGGTTAATGTTTAAGTAGCTTTTGAGCTGAAAAGGAAACAAATGAGGTCGGGGAGAAACATCTGCTACTCCTACACAGCTTGTACAGTAAACTGTTGTTAACTTTACTCTGTTTGTATGCTTATTAATTTTATTATTTTATATTTATATGTTTATTATGTTTGTTTGCAGTCAAACAAAACTAGAAAAATAAGTAAAAAGAGATGTTATACTTTTTTTTTTTTGAGTCGGAGTCTCACTCTGTCGCCCAGACTGGAGTGCAGTGGCCGCTCCCGGCCACCACAGCCTCGACCTGCTGGGCTCTGGCGATCCTTCCGCCTCAGCCTTCCAAGTAGCCGGAATTATAGGCATGCGCTACCATGCCCGGCTGATTTTTTGATTTATTGTAGAGATGAGGTCTCGCCTGCCCAGGCAGGTCTCGAACCCACGGGCTCAGGCAATCCACTCACCTCAGCCTCCCAAAGGCATGGGATTACAGGCTGAGCCACCGAGCCCGGCGATGTTCCACTTTTTATGAAAAAATTAGTTACTTCTAGCTGTGAGTTAATTTTAGTCTGTTCAATTTTCTTTATAGAACTCTGGCAATTGATATGTTTTTCCATAACCCCAATTTTTAAAAGATCCAAATATTTACTCCAAGTGCAATAATCAAAAGCCATTTTAGGTGTCACATAGAAAGTGCAAGCTAATTAAAAACGTGACCCACTAAGGAACCCTTAGTAAGAAAAACTCATAAACTCAGTGTGTGTAAGAATCATCTGCCTATCAGACTTCTCCAGCCTGCCACACAGCACCAACCTCCACATAGCCAGCAAGAGGGCACGCCACTAGAGAGGCCTTGTTTTAAACGACTAATATCCCGCCTTGTCTTTCTCATTGGCAACAGATAGCTACTACTGTCATGAACCACTATGAATGGAAAGATAGACTATGGGAAATACTGCATTACTGCCATTAAAACATACACAGGCATCACCAGGTATCCAAGGGGGCTGGTTCCAGGGCTCCAGCAGATACCACAATCTCCAGATGCTCATGTCCCTGAAAAATGGTGTAGTATTTGCATATAATATACACATATCCTCCCCTACACTTCAAATCATCTCTAAATTACTTATAGTACCCAATACAATATAATGCTATGAGAGTTCTTGTTATATTATCTTTTTATTTGTATTTTTATTGCTGTGTGGTTATTTTTGACTTTTATTTTTGAAAATTTTGATCCATTGAGTCAACAGATGCAGAACCCACAAATAAGGAGGGCCAACTGTGCTTTAAAATTCCATCCTCATAAGGAACAAATGCTTACTGACTATTTTTTCAGCAATCTTCGACAATTTGCATTTGTACAATAAAGTGATTCAGATACTGCAGCAAATCCTCTAGTTGAAAAACTACTAAAACTGCAAATGAAATGCGGGGGCAGATGTTCTTACATGCAGCAAAAATTTGGCAAGCAAAGGCAGAAAATTCAGCAGCCAAAAGTGAAGTGAAAGTTGGAACCCAAGGAGGTAAGCTGGTTTTGCCTTGGAGGCATCTGACAAGCCCAGGGGTCTCCAGCCTTGGGTTCCAAGGCCTGAGAGTGCAAGAAGAGGAAGCTCAGCACCTGCCCCCACGGGGGACCTGGGGACAGCCTCCCCAACCCCCGCAGGATGGTGAGGAGCCTTTCCTGTGGGGTGACAGTGGCCTGGAAACATATAAACCATCATCCCCAGGACCAGCCATGTCAAACCTGAGCACTGAGTTGAATGGAAAAACATTCCCGCTGACAATTCGTGACACCACCCAGCCCCCGAGAGAGTTTTCAGCCCGAATTTGGATTACCCAGGTGGTCAGAAAAACCTCAAGTTGAGAACTGAGCTTCAACTAGTCTCTGGATGAAAGCGACTTGGCACCCAGCAGCAGGCCCCACTGTGACCAGGCATCAAAAAATTCCCACCAATAAGATCCACAGTCAAATAATCACAAAATATACAAAAAACCAGAAAAGTTAGACCGTAAAGATGTCACACATTGAGAAAATTGGAGCTGGAATTAAAAACAAATTATCTTATTGTTTTTTAAAGAAACTAAAAGACTGAAAATATGAACAAAAAACAAGCAGTTGTATATATCTATTAAACAAGCCAGCATTAAAAAAGAGCCAAGTAGAATGTGCAGACAGTTTGACATTAGGCTAGCGAATTAGGGACCTGAAAATTTGATTTACAGAAACTGTTCACAAAAATATGAAGATATGGGAAACATGAAAGAGAAGTCAAGACACAGAGTACAAACTATGAAACGTTTCAACATATCTAAACAGAGTTCAGAAAGGAAAGAGAAAATGGGACAGAAGCAATATTTGAAAAGATAATGTCTGAGAATTTTCCAGAATTGACTAAAGATTACAAGCCACAATTCAGAATTACGAAGACCATTGAATCTCACACAGGACTTTTTTAAAAAGAAGAAAGAAACCTATTTTTAGACTGTGAAATAATATCATCTATGCACAGAGAGAATGTTATTCACTAGAAAAAATATCTTTCAAAACAATGGAGAAATGAAGATATTTTCAAGTCAACAACTAAGCAGTTTTGCCACTTACAGATCATAAAGGAATTTCTCACAGATGGCGCAAGATACATGTATTAAATGGCAAAAGAAGTATTAAATGTCATTAAATCTAAACAAGTGTTAATTTTTAAAACAATAATACAGTAAGATTTTAAAGCTACAAGATACAAGGTAAAATAGATGACAAATTAATCATAGCACAAAAGTCAGAAAAAGTAGGTTGTTGCATTGTTTAGGATGAAAATGAACATGAGAACTCAAGATTGTAATAAAACATGCTAAAATAGCTTAGGTAGTTGTGGTTGATTTTGTTTTCCAAAGATAACTACAACAATATTTCTCATCTCACATGATCTTCTAAAAGTGACAAAGTCTAAATCCCTTTGCCTGGAACCTGGGCTAGACTATGATTTTCTTATCTCCAAAGGATGTGGTAGAGTGACATTGTCTGACTTCCAGGTTGGAGAAGGCCACACAGCGCCCTCTCATCCTAGCGCCTTTGTCTCCTGAAGCGCAGCTGCTGTGCTGTGAAAAACCCAACACTGTGGGAAGGCCTCATGTGGGAGGTCAGGTGAACAGTCCCAGCTGAACCCTGTCCTGTCATCTGCCCAGCATGGAGCCAGGTGTGCATGAAAGCACCTCTAGGTGATTTGGGCCCCTGCCTTTTAGGCATTCCCAGCTGTGGCTCCAGACAACAGAGAAGAAGACATATAATCTCCACTGGACCCTACCTGCCCAGATTCCTGACCTGCAGTATCAGTGAGCCACTCGTGATTATGATTTTATGCCACTGATTGGAGGTAGTTTGTTATGCAACAGTAGAAACTGGAGTACTATTCATTAAAAGAAGAGATAAAGATGTACAACTTTCTAACTGCTATAGGGGAGATATGTACAGAATAAGAAAAAGAAATAATCCAAAAGAAAGAAAGAAGAGGGAAGAAAAGAAGCCAAGAAAGCTTAGGGAAAATAGTAGAAGTGAATCCAAATATATTAGTAATAATGATAAAGGGAAATGGAGTATTTTAAGTTAATGATAAATCAAAAGTCAAAAATAGGAACGAATATAGGACTGGATAAACAGATAAATCCAGCTATAAGTCTAAGGGATGTATCCAAAACAAGAACATATACATATTAGGAATAAAAATAGAGGAAAATAAACATAGCAATAATAATAGATACTCATTATGTGCCAGGTAGTATTCTAAACACCTTATACATATTAACTCAATTAATTATAACTAATTTATACTAAAATCTAAGTTCCTCAAGGACAGGGATTTTTGGTTGCAGAGATTTCTTCCATGCCTAAAACAGTTCCTGATATATAGTGAGTGCTTAGTAAACATGCATTAAATGAATGAATAAATGAAATGAATAAATAAACAAGCTTGTGAGGTTGGTCTTATTGTTCTACCCATTTTGGAGATAAAGAAATTAGAGCACAGAGATGGTAATTAACTGGGTCTTATCACTAGAAATAACAGGACCATATTAATATCAGAATATTAATTGTATACCTATATTAATATCAGAATAAATATTATTTTGAAAGCAAAAGCATTACAAGAGATAAAGAGAGCAATTTAATAAAGCAAAGATATCCAATAAACCAGAAAACCATGACAGCTGTAAACTTGACTCTAACATAGTTTCAAAGCATATTAAACTATATTGACTTAATTACAGGGAGAAATGGATTAGTTCACCATAGTAATAGAAGATGTTAATATACCTTTTTCCCCAACAACTATAGATCAAAGAGATAAAAATAAATAAACAGGGAATAGTACATTTAAACAACAACATTTAAAAGCTTTAGTTGAAGGACATACACAGAACACCAAACTACTGGAAAGTTCACATTTTTGTCAAACACAAACGAACATTTATTGACCAGATGGTGGAAAATAAGCTAGTCTCAACAAATTCCAAAAGATGAGTATCATGCAAATCATGTTGTCTGCCACAAATTCAACTGTTACAAAAAGACAGGTAGACAAACCACATATATTTGGAAAGTAAGAAATACTCTTCTAAATAAACCATAACATAAGAAAATGAAAAGAAAATATCCAAGCCGGGCTCGGTGGCTCAGCCTGTAATCCCGCGCCTTTGGGAGGCTGAGGTGAGCGGATTGCCTGAGCCCGCGGGTTTGAGACCCGCCTGGGCAGCGAGACCTCATCTCTACAATAAATCAAAAAATCAGCCGGGCGTGGTAGCGCATGCCTGTAACTCCGGCTACTCGGAAGGCTGAGGCGGAAGGATCACCGGAGCCCAGCAGGTCGAGGCTGCGGTGGCCGGGAGCGGCCACTGCACTCCAGTCTGGGCCACAGAGTGAGACTCCAATTCAAAAAAAAACCAAAAAAACAACAAAAAAAGAAAATATCCAGAACTAAATTATAATAAAAGATCACATACAAAAATTGTTAGATGATGCTAAATCAGTTGTTAGAGTAACATTTATAGTTTCATATAATTATATTAGAAAGGAAAATTGAATATTAATGAGCTATCCAATCAATTCAAGGTAGAAAAATAACAGAACCAAACTGACAAAAATAGAAGAAAGGAAGTAGGAAAGACTATAAACCCCCAAATGAACAAAATCATAAGACAAAAGTTAGGGGCTTTTTTGAAAGACGAATGCCAAAGGAAAACCTGTCCGTGCTGAGTAGGGAACAAAGAAAGAAGGCACAAAAAACCCATCAGAAATGGAAAAGGTGACCTAACTCCTATCATTCAGGGATTTCAAAGATTAAAAAAAATATTGACAGCTTATATAAACAAATTTTAAAAGCTAGAAGAAATGCTCATTTATAGAGAAAAATAGAGGTTGTCAGTTAATCGAAAAGAAATAATATGAATAGTCACATGATAACTCAAGTAGCTGGATCAGTAGTTAAAAGTTTTCCATCACAGAGAAAACATGATTTGAGCTCTTCTGAACATTTTAAAAACACAGACTCTGGAATTTGCAAACTTGAGAGAAAGAAAAAAAATTTCTACTCATTTTATAATATTACCATAACCTTAAGATGCCAAAATTATAACAGAAACAGTATGAGAGGGAAATTAGAGTCAAATCCTAGTCATGAACAAAGAGGGTAATGCACTCTGATCAATTTAAGTTCACTCCAGGAAGGCAAAATTGAATAACATCATAAAAGCAATTAGTGTATTAAAACAATAAGCCAGAAAAATAATTGTTCATAATTTTTAGGAAAAAAGTGAATCTACCAAAACCCTACAGCAAATATTATACTTACTGTGAAATGCTGACAGCTCTTCCCTTAAGGTCACTAGTAAGAGTAGAATGCCCCTTACCACCACTTTGATTTAACATTGTGCTGCAGAGCTTAGTAAGACAAGAAAAGAGACAGAAAATTTTTGAGTGGAAAGGAAGAAGCAAAACAGATATTTTTCAAGAGTATTTAGCAAGGCTGCTGGAATGAAAAACAATGTAGAACAGTTGATTCTGCTTCTATACACCAGCAACAAAGAGAAGATATCATTTTTATAAACATATTGTAGTGTTAAAAATAAGAAATACCCAGGAGCTGGGCTTGGTGGCTCAGCCTGTAATCCCGTGCCTTTGGGAGGCTGAGGTGAGTGGATTGCCTGAGCCCGCGGGTTCGAGACCCGCCTGGGCAGTGAGACCTCATCTCTACAGTAAATAAAAAAAACCCAGCTGGGCGTGGTAGCGCATGCCTGTAATTCCGGCTACTTGGAAGGCTGAGGCGGAAGGATCGCTGGATCCCAGCAGGTCGAGGCTGCGGTGGCCGGGAGCGGCCACTGCACTCCAGTCTGGGCGACAGAGTGAGACTCCAACTCAAAAAAAAAAAAAAAGAAATACTCAGGAATAGTTCTAACAAAATTCAAGATCTTTATGAAGAATATAAGAACGCTTTATTAAAAGATATTTTTAACAACTCAATAAATGGATAAATTCATGGATTTGAATCCTCAAGATCATAAATATGTCAGCTCTTTTCAAATTAACCTAAATATTTAATGCAATTCCTATCAAAATCTAAGCAATTTTCTTTTTTTAATGTAGATGTTGACAAACTGATTCTAAAATTACAAAAAAGAGCAAAGGCCAAAGATATTCTTGACCTTCGCAAAGCAGGCCCAGCCTGGGGGATCATAAGCAGGGGCAGATCACATGACAAGTAGTAGAACAGAGTACATGACCTAGAAGCAGACTCATACTATCTCAGAAGTTTGATGTACTACAGAGTTGTCATTGCAGATAAATGGTGCACCTGATAAAATAAGTGGTGCACCTGATAAAAAAAAATTGAACCCATACTTCATCACACACACACCACACACACACACACACACACACACACACACACACACGCACAGGACACACTATAAATGAGAAGACAGACAGGGGGAGAGGTAAGACAACTGCGCAAGGAAGTCAACTTGTATCTCTCTCATGGAGCAAATGAATGAAGAGAAACCCCCAGCAGTCGGAGCAGATTGAGACAGAGGACACACCCCACAACCCACAGAGGAACTCTGGGACCCTCAGAGAGCAGGGAGGAGAAGAATGAGCAGCCTGTTTTGGAGCCAAAAAGCCCCACCCACCAATGACTGCACTGGAAACAGAGAGCAGGCTATGGACATGGGGAAACGGTGAGTGTGGGAGCTCGGAGCTGCCACAATCACATCACAGACTCCTGTCCCACACAGGAAACAGCCTCAATGTGGCAGAGTTGCCTGCTGCCAGGGCCCACCTGGAGCTGGGAAACCCTTGAGCTCTGAATGCCTGCAGCCAAAGCATTCCCTGAGAACTTGATCCCTGCAGGTTGTGTTCTGCCAGCTTCTAGGGTGGGAGGGAAAGGGAAACCTGGACGCTCTCATTTGCCCAGACTCCACTGGGGAAAAGTCCACTGCTCTGGCAAGTTCTGTTTGGGACAAACTGTAGCAAGAAATCCTGTTGCTAAACAAACATTTGTACTCTGAGTGCAGACAGCCTCTGGCAAGGGAGGGGAGCCAGGAGGAACCCCGTTATTCTGAAAACCCCTCTCTCCATATGTGAACGCTTTTGTGAAGCAGAAAACTCTGCCATTCCTGCAGCACTGCCACAGAGGCTGGGGGACCCTTCCCAGCTTCAAGTTCCCACTGGAGTAGCCATTTATGTGCACAGGTGGGAAGCTGCCGAGTGGTCCAGTGTGATCTAGCCCTCTCCAATCAGCTTTTCCCCTAGCCCCCTCAAAAGTCCAAAGATGAAGGCAGCTTGGGAGTTCCCACAGCCCTGCCCATCACCTAGGTCATCTGTGTACTTCCCTGGGGTAACAAAGGCCAAGCAGCCCACAGCCATCACCACAGGTGGCTGTCTCTTGCAAGTGCCATCTCCTAGCCAGAGATGAACTGGCACAGTCCATTACAATATCTGAGACAACAATAAAGCCCTTGGGAAGGAGATAAGAAGAAAGCCCGAGTCACTGCACATCTCAGATCAGTCCATAGCCTTAGGCATCATGGAATACCTTCAGAGAATCTTCCGGAGACATCATCAACTCACTAGAATTCATCATCAACTCTCATTGATCAACTCTCCTTAGAATTCAACCCTTGAGCCGGGCTCGGTGGCTCAGCCTATAATCCCGTGCCTTTGGGAGGCTGAGGTGAGTGGATTGCCTGAGCCCGCGGGTTCGAGACCCGCCTGGGCAGCGAGACCTCATCTCTGCAATAAATCAAAAAATCAGCCGGGCGTGGTAGCGCATGCCTGTAATTCCCGCAACTCGGAAGGCTGAGGCGGAAGGATTGCCAGAGCCCGGCAGGTCGAGGCTGCGGTGGCCGGGAGCGGCCCCTGCACTCCGGTCTGGGCGACAGAGTGAGACTCCGACTCAAAAAAAAAAAAAAAAGAAAGAATTCAACCCTTGTACCTTCACATCACTAGATCCCTTGCAGGCACCCTCCAGCACCAGCCAAGTTGTGGCAGCCTCGTAAGGAAGCTAAACTCAAAAGAACAGCAGAACTTACAGTGGTTGAGCCCTCATGGATTACCACTCTCAGGGGAAGGGGACTGCACCTCTACGGGGAAGCACTCTCTGAGAAGCAAATTAACAAAACCTGAGTGTATCTCACTGGGAGCCTCCCCAAATGACTCCAGTAGGGCTAAGCCTTTAGCCCTCTACAGGGGCACTGCATACAACCAACTTCTCCAGCCACAACGAGTTATCACTTACTAGTGCCTGCTCACAGAGTGAAAGCTCAAAGGTTCAATCCAGAAAGAAGTACTTGGAACTTGGAAAGACGTGAGAGCACACCATGCTATTTGGGGAAGCGATAAGCTTCATTGTTTTCCCTCTGGCATTCCAGAACCACAAGAGACAGTGAACCAATGCACATACCCTAATGCCTGCCACCAGAAACAGCATCTGTGAGAGTCAGTGCACAAATTCTCTAACTGAGGAACACAATTAGAGCCTATACCACTGAAAGCACCAAGAGCTGAAGCTAGATGAGCATAAGATATACACATTAAAGTCACATCTTGCAGGGAAAGAAAAAAAAAACCAAATGAAACAAAGACAGACAAGTGAATCAAAAACAGGCTTAACAATAATAAGAAGAAAGAATCTACCCAAATGAAAAATAACTAAAAAAATAATACTGGCAATGTGAAAAAATACAGGTTTTCAACTCCCCAAAACACAAAACTAACTTTCCAGCAAGAGATCCCAAGTAAAGTGAAATACTTGACATTCCAAATATGGAATTCAAAAGATTGATTACAAAATTGCTCATTGAAGTATAAGAGACAATTGAAAACCAACATATATTGAAAGTACTCCAAGCAATTGAGAAAGATGAAATTTTCCCTAAATTATTATTATTATTATTAATTTTTTTTTTTAATTTTTTTTTGAGTTGGAGTCTCACTCTGTCACCCAGACTGGAGTGCAGTGGCCGCTCCCGGCCACCGCAGCTTCGACCTGCTGGGCTCCGGCAATCCTTCCGCCTTAGCCTTCCAAGTAACCAGAATTACAGGCATGCGCTACCACGCCCTGCTGATTTTTTTATTTATTGTAGAGATGAGGTCTCGCTGCCCAGGCGGGTCTCGAACGCACGGGCTCAGGCAATCCACTCACCTCAGCTTCCCAAAGGTGCGGGATTACAGGCTGAGCCACCAAGCCCAGCTCTCCCTAAATTATTTTATGAAGCTAACATCACACTGACACCCAAACTGGGTAAAGATCCAACAAAAAAAAGAGAACTACAGGCCAACATAGATACCAAAATCCACAGCAAGATTCTAGCAAATTGGATCCTAAAACACATCTCAAAAATCATCCACCATGATCAAGTAGGTTTCATCCCCAGGATGCAGGGCTGGTTCAATACCAAGACCATAAATTTAATTAAATACACAAACAGATGTAAAAACAAGAAATACATGATTATATCATTAGATGGAGAAAAATTTTTGATAAATTCAGCATGCCTTCTTGGTAAAAACCCTCAAACACCTAGGTATAGAAGGAACATACCTCAAAATAGTAAATGCCATCTACGATAAACCCACAGCTAACATTGCTAAATGGACAGAAACTGGAAATATTTTCCCTGAAAACTGGAACAAGACAAGGCTTACCATTCTCACCCCTCTTGTTCAACATTGTGTTGGAAGTCCAAGCTAGGGCAATTAGACAAGTGAAGGAAATCAGGGGTATCCAAATAGAAAAGAGAAAGTCAAGTTATCCCTCTTTGCTGATGATATGCTCCTATACCTCAAATATCCAAAAGAATCTGTCAAAAACCTGCTTACACCGACAAAGAACTTTGGCAAAGTCAAAGTAAATGTGCAAAAGACAGTTGCATTCTTATACACCAACAACTAGGAGGCAGAGAACCAAATAAAAAAACAAAATTCCATTCACAATTGCCACAAAAAAGAAAAGAAATACCTCAGCATCTTCCTAACCAGAGAAGTGAAAGACCTTTACAATGAAAACAACAAAAAACTGCTATAAAAAATCCAAGAACAAAGCTGGGCTCGGTGGCTCAGCCTGTAATCCCGCGCCTTTGGGAGGTGAGTGGATTGGCTGAGCCCGCGGGTTCGAGACCCGCCTGGGCAGTGAGACCTCATCTCTACAATAAATCAAAAAATCAGCTGGGCGTGGTAGCGCATGCCTGTAATTCCAGCTACTTGGAAGGCTGAGACGGAAGGATCGTTGGAGCCCAGCAGGTTGAGGCTGCAGTGGCTGGGAGTGGCCACTGCACTCCAGTCTGGGAGACAGAGTGAGACTCCAACTCAAAAAAAAAAAATTATGCAGCCATAAAGAAGGACAAACATATGGACTTTGCAGCAACTTGAATGGATTTAGATCGATCATACTCTGGGGAGGCCATGTGCTCTTTAAGCTATAGCCATTGCCATGTTCCCTGTCTTTGGCTTCCTTCCCTACCTTGGGGAAGTGAATTTCTTCTCTCTCTCCCCTTCTCTCCTTTCTAAATAAACCATATTTTCTAATCTAAAAAAAAATCTAAACTTCTGGAAACAAAAGACTCAATTAGGGAAATACAAAACACAGTGGAAAGTTTGAACAGTAGACTGGACCAGGTAGGAGAAAGAATCTCAGAACTTGAAGATAAAGCTTTCAAATTAATTTGATTCAGACGGCAATAAAGAAAAAAAGAACTACGAGAACTGAACAAGGTTTCCAAGACTGTGGGATTATGTAAAATGTCCAAATGTAAGAATCATAAATGTTTCTGAAGAAGCAGAGAAAATGTATTTGGGGGAATAATAGGAAAACTTCTCTGGCTTTGCCAGAGCTTTAAACATTCAAATACAAGATTCCCAAAGAACTCCTGGAAGAGTCATTGCATAAAGGTCATCCCCAAGGCATGTTGTTATTAGGCTAGGCAAAGTTAATGTGAAGAGAAGAATTATAAGAGCAGTGAGACAAAAGTATCAAATAACTTACATAGGTAAACCTATCAGACTAACAGCACACTTCTCAGCAGAAACTCTACAAACCAGATGAGACTGGGGACCTATCTTGAGTGTCCTCAAAAAATAGCTGTCAACCAAGGATTTTGTATCCTGCAAAACTAATTTTAAAGTCTTTCTCATACAAGCAAATGCTGAGGGAATTTGTCACCACTACACTGCTGCTACAAGAAATACTGAAAGAAATCCTAAATAGTGAAACACAAGGCCAAAATATAACAGTAGGAAAATACTAGAAATTATAAAGATCACGGTGCTTATAGTGCATAAACACAAAAGAGAGGGGGAAAAGAGAGAGAAAAGCAACCAGGTAATAAACAACCAACATGATGAATTGAACAGTACCTTACATATCATCAGTAACCCTGAAAGTAAATGGCCTCAATACACCACTAAAAAGATTGGTGCAATGGATTAAAAAAATTGCATATATCTGTTGCCTACAAAAGAACCACTTAATATACAGAAACCTCCATAGACTCAAGGTGAAGAAGTGGAAAAATATTCCATGTAAATAGAAACCAAAAAGGAGCAGGGGTAGCTATTCTTGTATCAGATAAAGCAGAGTTTAAATGAACAGCAATGGAAAAAAGACAAAGAAAATTATTACATAATAACAAAGGGATCGATCCAACAAGAAGATATAATAGTTTTAAATATATATGCACACCCAACACCACAGCTTGCAGGTTTATAAAACAAATTCTACTGGAACTAAAAAAGAGATAAACAGCAATACAATAATAATAGGAACTTCGACACTCCTGACGGCAATAAACAGATCATCAAGACAGAAAGTCAACAAAGAAACATTGGAGTTAAACTGGACCCTAGAGCAAATGGAAGTAACAGTTATCTATAGAATATTCTACTCAAACTACAGAATATACATTTTTTTGTTATCGGCACATTTAACATTCTCCAAGATGAACCATATGATAGTCCACAAATCAACTCTTAATAAATTTTCAGAAATTGAAATTATATAAAGCACTTTCTCAGACAAAAGTGGAATAAATCTAGAAATCAACTCCAAAAAGTACTCTCAAAACCAAACAGATTCATGGAAATTAATCTGCTCCTGAATAATTTTGTGGTCAACAATGAAATCAAATGAAAATTTTAAAATTCCTTGAAATGAATAACAACAATTACACAAGTTGTCAAAATCTCTGGGACACAGCCAATGCTGTGCTCACAGAAAAATTTATAGCACTTAAGGCATATATTAAAAAGACTGAAATATCACATATTGACAACTTAATGTCACACCTCAAAGAACTAGAAAACATAAACAAATCAAATCCAAAGCTAGCAGAAGAAAAGACACAATGACAATCAGAACAGAACTAAACAAAACTGAAACCAAGAAAACAACACAAAAGATCAATGAAGCAAAAAGTTGGTTCTTTGAAAAGATAACAAAATTGAGAAACCACTAGCTAAATTAAGAAACAAATTGAAGATTCAAGTTAGAAATGAAAATGGAGCCGGGCTCGGTGGCTCAGCCTGTAATCCTGTGCCATTGGGAGGCTGAGGTGAGTGGATTGCCTGAGCCCGAGGGTTCGAGACGCGCCTGGGCAGGCGAGACCTCATCTCTACAATAAATCAAAAAAATTAGCAGGGCGTGGTAGCGCGCACCTGTAGTTCCAGCTATTTGGAAGGCTGAGGCGGAAGGATCGCCGGAGCCCAGCAGGTTGAGGCTGCGGTGGCCGGGAGCGGCCACTGCACTCCAGTCTGGGCGACAGAGTGACTCCAACTCAAAAAAGAAAAAAAAGACATGAAAATGGGAGACATTATAAATGAGACCATAGAAACACCAAAAATCATCTGAGATTATTATGAACCTTCTAACAAACAAACTAAACAATGGATAAATTCTTGGAAACACACAATCCCCCAACCTTGAATCAGGAAGAAATAGAAACCCTGAATAGATCAATGATGAGTAGTGAGATTGAATCAGTAGTTAAAAGTTTCAGAACAAAAAAAATTCAAGACCTGATGGACTCACTGCTGAAATCTACTAGACATTCAAATAAGAACTGGCAACAATCTTACTGAATCTGTTCCATAAGATTGAAAAAGAGGGAATTCTCAACTCATTCTATGAAGCCAGTATCACCCTAATACCAAACCCAGGGAAAGAACAACAAAAAAAGAAAACTACAGACCAATATCCCTGATGAACGTACACACAAAAAATCCTCAACAAAGTACAAGCAAACCAAATTCAACAGTACATTAAAAAAATATATATCCACCACAGTTAAGTGGGTTTTCTCGCAGAGGTGGAATTTCAACATATGCAAGTGAATAAGCATGATTCACCACATAAACAGAGTTAAGAACAAAAATTATGGGTCATTTCAATAGATGCAGAAAAAGCACTTGATGAAATACAGCATACCTTCGTGATTAAAACCCCCAGCAAAACAGGCACAAAAGGTACATTCTTCAAAACAATAAAAGCTATCTACTATAAACCCACAGCCAAAGTCACCCTAAATGGGTAAAGGTTGAGTGCATTCTTCCCTGGAACTGGAACAAGGCAAAGATGCCAACTTTCACCATTCCCTTCCAGCAAAGTACTGAAGACCTAGCCAGAGTAATCAGGCAAGAGAAAGAAATATAGTGTCTCCATATTGGAAAAGAAGAAATTATATCTGTATGCCAACGATATGATCTTATACCTGGAGAATCCTCAAACTCCTCCAAAAAATTCCTGGTTTTGATAAATGAATTCATTGAAGTCTCAGGATGCAAAATCAACACACACAAATCAATAGCATGGCTATACACCAGTAGCAACCAAGCTGAGAATCAAATCAAAAACTCAATTCCATTCACAATAGCAGCCAAAAAAAGCGACAATACCTAGGAATATATTACACAAGGAAGGGGAAAGATCTCTAAAAGGAAAATGACAAAACACTATTAGAAAGAAATTGTGAAGGACACAAGCAAAAGGAAAAATATCTCATGCTCATGGACTGGAAGGATCAACATTGTTAAAAAGACCATATTAGCCAGGCTTGGTGGCTTAGCCTGTAATCCCGCGCCTTTGGGAGGCTGAGGTGAGTGGATTGCCTTAGCCCTCGGGTTCGAGAACCGCCTGGGCAGCAAGACCTCATCTCTACAATAAACCAAAAAATCAGCCGGGTCTGGTAGCGGTAGCGCACGCCTGTAATTCCGGCTACTTGGAAGGCTGAGGTGGAAGGATTGCCGGAGCCCAGCGGATCGAGGCTGTGGTGGCCGGGAGCGGCCACTGCACTCCAGTCTGGGAGACAGAGTGAGACTCCAACTCAAAAAAAATAAAAAGACCATATTACCCAAAGTAACCTACTGATTCAACACTATTCTATCAAGCTACCGATGTCATTTTTCACAGAATTAAAGAAAATAATCCTAAATTCATACAGGACCCCCTCCCCCCAAAAAGCCAGAATAGCCAATGCCATTCTAAACAAAAATAACAAAACTGGAGGCATCATATTACCTAATTTCAAATTATACTACAAGGCTATAGTAACCAAACAGCATGGTACTGGTATAAGAGCAGACACATGGTAATGAAACAGAATAGAGAATCCAGAAATAGATCCTAATATCTGCAACCAACTGATTTCAACAACGCAGACAAAAACATACACTGAGGAAAGGACACCCTGTTCAACAAATGGTGCTGGGAACATTGGATGGCTACATGCAGAAAACTGAAACTTGATCCTTATTTCCCACCATATTCAAAAATTAACTCAAGATGGATAAAGACTGACATGTCAGACCTGAAACTGCAAAAGTCATAGAAGAAAACCTAGGAAAAACTCTTCCAAACATTGCTCTAGGTAAAGAATTTATGGCTACAACTCTACCAAAAAAAAAAAAAAGCAACAAAAACAAAAATAAACAAGTGGGACTTAATTAAACTAAAAAGTTTCTGCACAGGAAAGAAGTAATCAATAGCGTAAACTAGCAACCTATAGAATGGGAATAGATATAGCAAACGACGCATCTGACAAAGGATTCATATTCAGAATCTACAAAGAACTCAAATCAGCAAGAAAAAAAGCAAATTATCTCATTAAAAAGTAGGCAAATGACATACACAGACAACTCTCAAAAAAGATATACAAATGGCCAAGAGACATATGAAAAAATGCTCAACATCACTAATCATCAGTGAAATGCAAACTAAAATTGCAGCAAGCTACCACTTTATACCAGTCAAAATGGCCGTTAATATTAAATAACTAATAAAAACAAGATGTTGGAGCAGATGGGGTGAAAAGAGAAACCCTATACACTATTGGCTGGCGTGTAAATTAGTACAAACTCTGTGGAAATCAATATGGAGATTTCTTACAGAACTGAGAGTAAATCTGCCATTTCTTCCTTTTTTTTTTTTTTTTTGAGTCAGAGTCTCACTTTGTCACCCAGGCTGAGGCTGGAGTGCAGTGGCACGCTCACAGCCACCACAGCTTTGATCTGCTGGGCTCAGGCGATCCTTCCACCTCAGACTTTCACATAGCTGGAACTACTGGCACACACCACCATGCCTGGCTAATTTTTTGATATATTGTAGAGACGAAGTCTCGCCAAGTTGCCAACACTGGTCTCAAACCCATGGACTCAGGTAATCCTCTTGCTTCAGCCTCCCAAAGTCCTGGAATTACAGGCTCGAGCCACCATGCCCAGTCAAAATCTATCATTTGATCCTG
Source organism: Cephalopachus bancanus (assembly GCA_027257055.1). Lineage (NCBI taxonomy): Eukaryota > Metazoa > Chordata > Mammalia > Primates > Tarsiidae > Cephalopachus > Cephalopachus bancanus. Next base: position 2,099,142 of record JAPVLO010000194.1, on the reverse strand, counting down.
CAATCCCATGACTAGATATTTACCCAAAGGAACAGAGGATGTTATACTGAAAAAAACCCAACTTGTACATTCATCGCAGCACAGTTCACAATTGCAAAGATTTGGAATCAACCTAAATGCCCATCAACTGATTAGTAGATAATGACAATGTGGTATACATACACTATGGAATACTATTCAGTCATGAAAAGGAATGATACAATGTCTTTTGCAGCAACTTGGATGGAATTGGATACTATTATCCTAGGTGACCTAACACAGAACAGAAAGCCAAACACTGCACATTCTCACTTTTAAGTGGGAGCTAAATAAAGGATCTGCAAAGGCCAAGAGAGTGGTGCGATGGACATTGGATACTCAGAAGGGGGAGGGTGGGAGAGGGAGAAGGGATGAAAAATCACCTGTCAGGCACAGTGTGCACAGGTGGGGGTGGAGGGTAAATGTAAAGCCCAGACTTCTTCATTACTATGCAATGCGTCCATGCAACCAAGAATCATCTGTTCCTCCTAAAGCCATCGAAAAAGAGAAGACAGATACATTTGATTAAATTGCAGTTAAGAAGCTCTGATCACTAAAAGTCATTTAATAAAGAATGAATATACACACCACACAATAAGATGTATATACTATCTCACAAAGGGGTGCAAATATATATATATATATATATATATATATCAGAAAAATGAATCTATAAAATCACACATCAGTAGTTTTCTGGAAAACAAAGCATAAGAGATTAATAAGCATATGAAACAATGTTCAACCTCACTAGTGCTCAAGGAAACACAAGTTGGAGACACAGGGTGCTACCATTTTACCTGTCCCAACCGGGCTGCAACCATGTCAAGTAGCAGAGGAATGTGGAGCAGCCAGTACTCTAGGTACTGCTTGTGTGGATGCAGATTGTTATGGTAACTATCAGCCCTCCAGTCATGTGCATACCCTATGGTTAAGAAAACCCATGACTAGGTATATGAACTAGAACAAGTTTTGCAATTTATATGTTAGGAGTCCCGTATAAGAAAGATCATAATGGCACTTTATGTAAGGCAAAAACACTGAAGACAGTCCAACATCCATCAAAAGTTGAATGTGTGGACATATTATAATAAATTAATTTAAGGACTACTATTCAAGAGAAAGGAACAAATGAAATAGTTACTGCAATCCACAACACATGAGTGAACCTCAGGAATTGGCTGAGAAAAGAAATGAAGTCACAAACAATATACATAGCGTGCTTGAATTTGTATTTGTTAGAAACATGCAAAGTTAAGCAAGGCACTATTTGGGGATGTGAATACATGTGTTCATATCATAAAGAAAAGTAAGGAGATGATCATTGCAAAATTCTGCACGAGAGCTTCCTCTGACCCTGGGTTGGGATCGATATGAGACAGAAGTCAGAGAGCTTCGTAGGAGACTTGCTCATTAAGTTCTTCTTCACATTCTTTTTTCTTTCTTTTTTTTTTTTTTTTGTTGTTGTTGTTTTGAGTTGGAGTCTCACTCTGCCGCCCAGACTGGAATGCAGTGGCCGCTCCCGGCCACCGCAGCCTCGACCTGCTGGGCTCCGGCAATCCTTCCTCTTCAGCCTTCCAAGTAGCCGGAGTTACAGGCACGCACTACCACGCCCGGCTGATTTTTTGATTTATTGTAGAGATGAGGTCTCACTGCCCAGGCGGGTCTTGAACCCGCGGGCTCAGGCAATCCACTCACCTCAGCCTCCCAAAGGCACGGGATTACAGGCTGAGCCACCGAACCAGGCTCACATTCTTTTTTCTTAAACTAAGTTGTTCCTGCACTTCTAATTTATACATATATATATTGCAGTATGTAGATTTTATGATACTATTTCCCATCTATTTTACCTTCAATTTAAAGACAATTAAAAAAATTTTATCAAGTAGCCAGGATTCGCCTACAATCACACTGAGATTTTTAATTCTCAATAACTGGTTCAGAAATTTCTCCTGATGAAGCTGAATAGGTGGGGAATAAAATTTACCGGCGGATGTCAGCTTAACATTTTTTAGTTTTTTAATGGGAAACACTAAGGAAGCAGTTTCCCACTGATCCTCCAAATTCAGCAATGTCCAATTAAATATTATATAGCTAAAAATAAAACTTCACTTATGATTATATAGCATTAATTTGGTGCAAAGGCAAAAACTTCCCACAAGGGGAACTCCAGAACTAGCATGAAGCCCCAAGTCTCTTCTAAATTAATCTCTGAAGGAACTCCTGAGACCTTGATTGTAAGACCTTAAAGTAAAAGGAAGTGTCGTTAGGCAATTCTGTCCTTTTCCTACTCCATGCAGTGATCCTGCAGTTATATGTGTTAAGCAGTGATTGTGGAGCTGGCTTGGCTGAGCATGTGATAGTTTCCTTGCATGTGGAAAGTGTTCCCCTCTAGGTAGTCACTGCTGAGTTCACTGTCTCCATCACAGCATACGTGACCTGGCTCGACACCAAGAACCTGCAAATCAGCAGTTGTCCTCAAAGCTAGGGAAAACCATCCATCAGCCAGAGACCACAATGATGACAGTGCCACACTGCTGAGCTGCCAGCCCTCTCCATGGGGCATATGGGACTGTGCCACAACTAGCCAGTTTGTCCTGGAGTCAGACTGTGCCTAGGTCTTCCTCTGGAGAGTCACACATGGAATAAATCATGCTTTAGGTCACGACTTACATATCTCATTCAGATGAAATATAACCAAGGACCGTCGCATCCTGTATTTTAGGAAGTAAAGGTTATAGAAGTTGTCACCTACAACTTGAGTGGTGTATTAACAGGTGGAGGGGAGAAAAGTTGCTGACAGTAACCAACCTTAGCCCTATAGCATTAATAATTCTATACTAAGAAAGATGACTCACTGAGCACTTATGGTGTTCCTAGGCGCAGTACAAAATGGCCTACATCAATTGTCTCATTTTCAAAAACATCCTATGAAGTAGTTGCCTCATAAACGGGGAAACGACATAGCCAGACACACTGACATGCCAAGACCACATGTCAGAATCAAGATTCCAAAGCCTGTCTCTTTTTTTTTTTTTTTTTGAGTTGGAGTCTCACTCTGTCGCCCAGACTGGAGTGCAGTGGCCACTCCCAGCCACCGCAGCCTCGACCTGCTGGGCTCCGGTGATCCTTCCACCTCAGCCTTCCGAGTAGCCGGAATTACAGGCGTGTGCTACCACGCCCGGCTGATTTTTTGATTTATTGTAGAGATGAGGTCTCGCTGCCCAGGCAGGTCTCGAACCCGCGGGCTCAGGCAATCCACTCACCTTAGCCTCCTGAAGGCGTGGGATTACAGGCTGAGCCACCGAGCCCGGCTCTTTTCTTTTTTTTTTTTGAATTGGAGTCTCACTCTGTCGCCCAGACTGGAGTGCAGTGGCCACTCCCGGCCACCGCAGCCTCCACCTGCTGGGCTCTGGCGATCCTTCTGCCTCAGCCTTCCACGTAGCTGGAGCTACGGGTGCGTGCTACCACGCCCGGCTAATTTTTTTGATTTATTGTAGAGATGAGGTCTCGCCAAGTTGCCCAGGCAGGTCTCGAACCTGTGGGCTTAGGCAATCCACTCACCTCAGCCTCCCAAGGTGCGGGATCACAGGCTGAGCCACCGAGCCCGGCTCAAAGCCCGTCTCTTAACAACTCTGTCTGCCAGGATTTAGGAATGTGGTTCTGGCATAAGGATAAACATATAAACCACCGGAGCCCAGCAGGTCGAGGCTGCGGTGGCCGGGAGCGGCCACTGCACTCCAGTCTGGGCGACAGAGTGAGACTCCAACTCAAAAAAAAAGAAAAAAGATCCCTTTGCAAAGTTCCAGCTTGCAGAGACATTTTTACCATCCTGCACTACGGGGCAGAACAAGAATGGCCTGTGTTATTTCACTGTGAGATGTTTGTATTTCTACACTTGCTTTCCAGCCTTGAGAGGAAGGCTGTGAGGATGAGCCATTGGAAGTGACATACTGTGACATCCCTGCGGTTTCTTCATGTGAAAACTAGGAGAGCTGTAGCCTGCAGGTTGCCCCCACGGAATCAGATCGAGCGCAACACAAAAGATGAGAGGGAAGAACATTCTGGTATCCAAGGAGGCCCTTCCATCTGCACAGGAGGGCAGGGAATTCCATTTGACAAGCTGCCTCTTCACTGACTCTTGCAAGAAAACGTGGCTGTGGTGTTGTTTAGGCCATTTGGGTAACAGAGAAATTTCTCAGTCTGCTTCCAGAGATGGGGCCTTTATGATAAGGATAAACATGGAAATAAGGGAAACGGAAACCTTGGAGAAAGCCAGGAACAGCATAAAGATGGGCCTTACAAGCAAAGAGCAAATGGTCATTGTGCCAGAAATCTCAGCAACAGTAACTTTCGGCCACTGAGGACCTGAGGCAGCAGTAGAAAGTGGTTATCTTAGTCTCACTCTGTCACCCAGACTGGAGTGCAGTGGCACGCTCCCAGTCACCTGCTGGGCTCCAGCGATCCTTCTGCCTCAGCCTTCCAAGTAGCTGGAACTACAGGAGTGCGCTACCATGCCTGGCTAATTTTTTATTTATTTATTGTAGAGATAAGGTCTTGCCAAGTTGCCCAGGCGGGTCTCGAACTCGCGGGCTCAGGCAATCCACTCACCTCAGCCTCCCAAAGCACGGGATTACAGGCTGAGCCACCAAGCCTGGCTGGTTTTTCTTTTTCATATGCTTTCTCCTGACTCTGAATTCTGGGTCGAGCATAGGACCCTCACGCCTATAGTCCCAGCTACTTGGAAGGTTGAGGTGGGAGGATCGTTTGAGCCCAGGAGGTTGAGGCTTCAGAGAGCTAGGATTGTGTCACTGCATTCCAGCCTGAGTGCAGACCAGAGTGAGACTCCATTTCCTAATAAAATAAAATAAAATGGCTGGCTTCCTGGTGACCTCCAGGTAGCTCTTATTGCTTCAATCTGTCATCTTCTCCTGAAAATGACTCCTCTCCAAAAATCCTGTCCAGATTCAAAGAAGGACATCCTAACTGGCCTTGGAAATCCTCCTCTCCTCTTCCCCTCTGAGACACCCTGCAACAGGGACATTGGCTAGAGAAGAACACAGGCAGGGATCTAGGACAGTGCAGGAGCATGTGGACTGGGACCCTTAGGGCAGTGGGCGGGTGACTCCACATCTCGGGGTTATCCTGCAGTTGGTCCAGTGTGACAGTCCCAGCACACCAGCAGGACATCCTCCAGAAAGAAAAGCAGTCCTTGCGTCAGAAGTTGGATAAGCACACTCCTGTACACACTAAAGGAAAAAGAATTAAAAACACATTTTAACTCATCTTAAGAAACTAAATTAAACCAAGTGACTGCTGCTGTAGTCATTAGCAATTATCTTGTTAATAAAAGTGTTCCTTTCTGTCCTTTGGTCACATTTCCTTGGTTCATTTTTCTGTCTCCATGGTAGAAAAGAATATTCACTGAACCTTTTCTCGCCCACACATGACAGCATCAGCATCTGCACTGGGAGTGTCTTTGGTTGCAAGAATCATAATATAGATGAGATTCAAATCTTATTTGCCCATAGTAGCATGAATTAGCATGCATAAAATAAATAGTCTGAAAATATTGTCTTAGTTATTACCTCTTTACATAATATTAGAGAAGAAAGCCATCCGTAGCTGAAGAGACAGTCTCTGAGTTGTGTCTCCTTAGTCATTCCTTGCTATACTCTACAAAAACAAGAACTGTAATCTGAAAGCATCAAATATGAAGAATTAACCCAGACACTTCAGGGATTCTGGCAATTTTTTAAAAAAAGAAGTATAGGAAGTTGAGAAGATGATGGCCGAGCCAGTCAGACTATGCGAGTCCTGGTGTGAGTGAGTGTATGGAAAATTTTGTGTACGTGCTGGTGGGCGAGTGGGCGTGTGAGTGGCTGACAGTGTGAAGGTTAGGGAGCTAGTGGCCAGGGCTTTAGCTGCAGCTGCTGGGCTTGGACCCTAGCAATCCCCAGGATGCAGAAGCAGGAGCCATTTTCCTTTTTTTTTTTTAAATCAACAAAACCCTTCCAGGGAAGAAAATGCTAGAAGAGACTGTCTAAGTGTGGGCTCGTGAGCAAGTGGCCAGGTCCCTGGTGCAACAGCTGGTGCTGCAACTTCTCTGCTTGGTCTCTGGCTCTTCTCAGGTTGCAGAAGCAGAGTGCCGTTTTTTTTAAAGATACAAAAGTTTTCCTGTGAAGAAGCAGGGGGAGAGACTATCACCACAGGCTCTATTTCACCATTGCAGCAGGCCTCACCACTGCAGCTCCTGGCAGGGCACTGGCAGCAGAGGCTGCGGAGGAGTCCAGAGGCAAAGTCTCACAGAAAAGGACAAGAGTGGCACTCCACCACCATCTTGAAGGCAGGGCAGAAAATTGCTCCAACTTGCTCACCACAGAGCAACAGACCCAATCTCTGTGACTGGTAGATCAATTACTCAGGGATTGAACATGACCCAGAGGGAGCATCCTGAAAGCACAAACTTCAGAGGGGCCTGGTAAGTGCTGAATTCCTGGTGTCCCCACCTCCTACCCTGATCCAGAAGCAGGACAAAGGGAGTGGCCAGGAAAGGATGAGGAAGGACTCCAAAGAGATCAGTGGGGAGTCTGGAAGTGACCCAAACCCCCTCCTCCCCAGCAATCGACTGAATGTCAGACCCACATAACTGGGACACAACTGAGAGGGACAAACCCAGGCAGAGCTCGGAGGTCAGTCACAAAGGAGAACTCCATTCGAGGATAGTCTTGGCTGAGGCATCCCTGGAAGTACATACCTGGGTAAGAGACAGTTCCCCACCTCCCCACCAGAGGAGATCTCCCTGACCACATGAGAGTGAGAGGGGAGGACTTCAGCCCCACACTCCTCCACTGCCTCTCCTCCTTCCCTGCTGCAGACACTGAGGAGAAAGTGAAAGATGTGACTGTACAGGAGAGACCTGCTTAGAGGAACAGTTACAGAGCCTGCCACAAGAGGGCAGGTTTTCTTTTCAACTCTAAAAAAAATTTTAATTTTTTTTTGCTCATTCTTTGTTAGTTTATCTACTTTAAAAATATTTTACTTTAGCTGGGCTTGGTGGCTCAGCCTGTAATCCTGCGCCTTGGGAGGCTGAGGTGAGTGGACTGCCTGAGCCCGTGGGTTCGAGGCCCACTTGGGCAACTTGGTGAGACCTCATCTCTACAATAAATCAAAAAATTAGCTGGACGTGGTAGTGCATGCCTGTAGTTCTGGCTACATGGAAGGCTGAGGCGGAAGGATCACCAGAGCCCAGCAGGTCGAGGCTGTGGTGGCTGGGAGCGGCCACTGCACTCCAGACTGGGTGACGGAGTGAGACTCTAACTCAAAAAAAAAAAAATTTTTTACTTTGTGCGTGAATGTGTCTGTGAGGGTTTGATCTGCATGCCCCCCAATTTTTTTCTTTTTTTTTTCTATTTCTTTCTTCTTTTGTTTGCTGTTTTCTGCTTATGTGTGTATGTGAATGATTTAGTGTTCATCTTTCAATTCTGTTGTTTTTTGCTTTTTTGTTCTTCCGCTTTTTAAAAATTTTCATTTTTTATAGTTTAAGGTGTGTGTCAATATATGTGTGAGGGTTTGACTTGAAGTCCTCTTTTTTCTCCCCATCTTTCTGTTTTTCTTCTCCATTCACTTTGTGCTAGGCATGTATGTGTGTGTTCAGTTTTCTTGGGTTTTTTTTGTTGTTGTTATTTGTTTTGTTTCACTTTGTTGTTATTCCAGTTTGTTTAGGGGTGTATGTATGTCTGTGTGTGTTCAATTGTTTTTTGTGTTGGTTTCTGCTTTGCATCGTCATAATGAATGGTGGGTGGTGTAGGTCCAGGAAACACACACCACCATAAGTGAACATTGCAATTTGCAAGTAGTTTCTGAATCCGAGTGCCCCATCCCCTACTTTATTTGAATTTTAAACACTTCAAGAGACAACAAAGTTTCTCCATCCACTGTCCTATTTCAAAATAGAACAAATTCAGAGCCCAGATCAGGGAAGAATAGAGGGTTGAGTAAACATCAGAAGGGAAAGCCTCTCCCACTGACACAGAATAACAGAACTAAAGAGAAAAACAAAAGATCTGTCACAAATGAGGAAAAACCAAAGAAAAACTGCAGGCAATTTCAAGTGTAACAAAGAGAAATGCCTGAAAAATCAGACTTTGGTGCTCAAATAATGGAACTCACCAACAACTGGCCCCAGAATATGGCAGGGATTAGGAAATGGATGGAAAGCGTGAATAAGACTCAGGAAAAACATGATGCAACACTGAAAGAAGCTGTAACAGAGATTTTAGCAATAAAAAATTTCATCGAGGAAATAAATAACAAGATGACAAGCATGGAAAGCAGAATTAATCTAGCTGAAGAAAGAATCTCAGAACTTGAAGATCAGAACATGGAATTAAACCAATAGTAAAAAGTATAGAAAGGAGACTCAGAAAGAAAGAAAAAAGCCTATAAGAAAAGGGTAATTATATCAAGAGGCCAAACCTATACCTGACTGGTACCCAGAAAAAGAAAGGGAAATGGAGAACATCTTGGAGCAAGTATTCTTTTTTTTTTGAGTTGGAGTCTCACTCTGTCACCCAGACTGGAGTGCAGTGGCCGCTCCCAGCCACTGCAGTTTCGACCTGCTGGGCTCCAGGGATTCTTCTGCCTCAGCCTTCCAAGTAGCTGGAACTACAGGCGTGCACTACCACCGGCTAATTTTTGTTTTATTGTAGAGATGAGGTCTCGCCAAGTTGCCCAGGTGGGTCGCAAACCCATAGGTTCAGGCAATTCATTCACCTCAGCCTCCCAAAGCACTGGGATTACAGGCTGAGCCACTGAGCCCGGCTTGGAGCAAGTATTCTAAGAGATAATCCAAGGAAATTTTCCCTCTCTTACCAAAGATATGACCAGTCAAGCACACGAGATACAGAGAACCTTCACAATACATCAAATGAGAAGACTAACCACTAGACACATAATAATTTTCCTACACAAAGTAGGCACAAAAGAAAAAAATCCTAAAAGCCGCAAGAGAGAAAGGTCAGACTACTTACCAAGGAAAACCAATCAGAATCAGACCTATCGTCAGAAACACTATAAGCAAGAAGGGACTGGAGCCCTATATTCAAAGTCCTCAAAGATTAACAGTTTCAACCAAGAATTTCCTATCCAGCCAAGATCAGCCTCTTCAGTGATGGAGAATTAAAATCCTTCCCAGCTGGGCTCGGTGGCTTAGCCTGTAATCCCAGCGCTTTGGGAGGCTGAGGTGAGTGGATTGCCTGAGCTTGTGGGTTCGAGACCTGCCTGGGCAACTTGGCGAGACCTCATCCCTACAATAAATCAAAAAATTAGCCGGGTGTGGTGGTGCACGCTTGTAGTTTCAGCTACTTGGAAGGCTGAGGCGGAAGGATTGCCAGAACCCAGCAGGTCAAGGCTGCAGTGGCTGGGAGCAGCCACTGCACTCCAGTCTGGACAACAAAGTGAGACTCCAACTCAAAAAATTAAAATTAAAAATTAAAAAAAAAAAATAAAATCCTTCCCAGACATCCAATCCCTAAGAGATTATGCAACTTCCAGAAAAGCTCTACAGGACACACTTACAAAGGTATTAAGCACAGAAGAAAGAAAAAAAAGAATGACCACATACTTCCCAAAAGAACAACAGAGCACAGAATCAAAAGAGGATATAGCACAACATAAGAAACTTGAAAGCACACACATACATCAACCTCAAAGCCAAAAGAAAACAAGAAAACAAAGAAAAAACTTTATAAGATCCTCATGACAGGGATAACCAATCACATTTCAATAATCAGCCTGAAAGTGGATGGACTAAATATACCACTGAAAAGCCACAGAATGGCAAACTGTATAAGAAACCATGACCCAATTATATGCTGTATCCAGGAAACTCATCTCACTACAAGGAACACACACAGACTCAAAGTTAAAGGATGGAAAATGAGTTTCCAGGCAAATCGATCACAAAAGAAGGCAGGAATTGCAATCTTAATATCAGACAAATCAACCTTTAAGAATCAAAAATCTAAAAATATCAAAAGGACTCTACCTAATGATAAAAGGTTCAACTCATCAACAAGAAATATCTATCTTAAACATACATGCACCCAACACAGGAGCACTAGCATTTATAAAGCAACTACTAAGTAAACTAAAAAAAGTATATAGATTCTAACACTAGTATAGTAGGGGATTGAATGCCCCATTAACAGCCCTAGATAGATAATCGAGGCAAAAAATCAACAAGGAGATCCATAACCTAAATTTGACACTCAACCAAATGGACTTATCAGACACCTACAGATTATTCCACCCGACAACCACAGAATATGCATTCTATTCATCACCACATGGAATGTACTCCAAGGTTGATCACTTCCTTGGCCATAAATCAAGCACAAGCAAATTTTATAAGGTTGAAATCTTGCCATGCACCTTCTCAGACAACAGTGGAATAAAAATAAATATCAACACCAACAAAATTTCCCCAAAGCCCACAAAGATATGGACACTAACCAGCATGATAATGAGCAACTACTGGGTAAACACTGAAATCAAAGCAGAAATTAAAAGATTCATGGAAACAAGTGAAATTGAAGAAACATCTTACCAAGCCCTGGGATGCCATGAAAACAGATGTAAGAGGGGAATTTATATCTCTACAAGCACACATCAAGAAAATGGAAAGATCACAAGTTGAGAGCCTAACAAATCACCTAAGGGAGCAGGAAAGGAAGACAACCAAAACCCCAACCTTAGCAGAAGAATCCAAATCACCAAAATAAGAGCCCAAATACGGGATGTAGAAGACAAAAATATCATAGAAAACATCAACAAAACAAAAAGCTGGTTCTTTGAAAGAATTAACAAGATTTATGGGTTCCTAGACAGAATGACCAAGAAAAAGCCTAAATAAACACAATCAGAAATACAAAAGATCAAATCACAACTGACTCCAAACAAATACAAAAGATCGTCATAGATTACTATGTATGCCTATATGGAAACAAACTTCATAACCTAAATGAAATGGAAGACTTTCTGACATCACACAACCTCCCAGGTTGAAACAAGAAGACACTGTGACACTAAATAGACCAATAACAACCCAGGAAACTGACTCTGTCATTCGAAAACTATCTACAAAAAAAGTCCTGGACCAGATGACTTTCCTGCAGAATTCTACAAAAACGTACAAGGAGGAGCTGATACCAAACTTATTGAAAGTATTCCAGACAATTGAGAAAGACGAAATTCTCCCCAAATCATTTTACAATGCTAACATCACTATGATACCAAAACTGGGTAAAGATCCAACAAAAAAGAGAACTACAGGCCAATATCCCTTATGAACATAGGCGCAAAAGTCCTCAAAAAGCTTCTAGCAAATCGGATCCTAAAACACATCTCAAAAATCATCCACCATGACCAAGTAGGCTTCATCTCCAGGACGCAAAGTTGGTTCAACATTCGCAAGACCATAAATGTCATTAAATACATCAACAGATGTAAAAACAAGAGCCACATAATTACATCATTAGATGCAGAAAAAGCCTCTGATAAAATCTAGCAACGCTTTTTGATAAAAAACCCTCAAACAGCCGGGCTTGGTGGCTCAGCCTGTAATCCCAGTACTTTGGGAGGCTGAGGTGAGTGGATTGCCTGAGCCCACGGGTTCGAGACCCATCTGGGCAACTTGGCGAACCTCATCTCTACAATAAATCAAAAAATTAGCCGGGCGTGGTAGTGCACGCCTGTAGTTCCAGCTACTTGGAAGGCTGAGGCGGAAGGATTGCCGGAGCCCAGTAGGTCGAGGCTGCAGTGGCCGGAGCGGCCAGTGCACTCCAGTCTGGGTGACAGAGTGAGACTCCAACTCAAAAAAAAAAAAAAAAAAAAAACCCTCAAACACCTAGATATAGAAGGAACATACCTCAAAATAGTAAGGGCCATTTATGATAAAACCACAGCTAACATATTGATAAACGGACAAAAACTAGAAACATTTCGCCTGAAAAGTGGAACAAGACAAACCTGCTGCCCACTCTCACTCATCTTTTCAACATTGTGTTTGAAGTCCTAGCTAGGGCAATTAGACAAGTGAAGGAAAACAGGGTATCCAAATAGAAAAGAGAAAGTCAAGTTATCCCTCTTTGCTGATGATATGATCCTATACCTTGAAAATCAAGAGAATCTATAAAAACTTGCTTGCACTGATAAAGGATTTTGACAAAGTCTCAGGGTACAAAATAAGTGTGCAAAAGACAGTTGCATTCTTTTTTTTTTTTTGAGTTGGAGTCTCACTCTGTCGCCCAGATTGGAGTACAGTGGCCGCTCCCGGGCTCCGCAGCCTCGACCTGCTGGGCTCCAGCGATCCTTCCGCTCAGCCTTCCAAGTAGGTAGCTGGAACTACAGGTGCGCGCGACCACGCCTGGCTAGTTTTTGATTTATTGTAGAGATGAGGTCTCACCAAGTTGCCCAGGTGGGTCTCGAACCCACAGGCTCAGGCAATCTACTCACCTCAGCCTCCCAAAGGCATGGGATTACAGGTTGAGCCACCAAGCCCGGCTCAACAGTTGCATTCTTTTTTTTTTTTGAGTTGGAGTCTCACTTGGTCGCCCAGACTGGAGTGCAGTGGCCACTCCCGGCCACCACAGCCTCGCCTGCTGGGCTCTGGCGATCCTTCCGCCTCAGCCTTCTGAGTAGCCGTAATTACAGGCGCGCGCTACCACGCCCGGCTGATTTTTTGATTCATTGTAGAGATGAGGTCTCGCTGCCCAGGCGGGTCACGAACCCGCGGACTCAGGCAATCCACTCACCTCAGCCTCCCAAAGGCGCGGGATTACAGCTGAGCCACGGAGCCCGGCTGACAATCACATTCTTATACACCAACAATAAGCAGACTGAGACCCAAATTAAAAGCACAATCTCATTCACAATAGTCACACAAAAAAGAAATACCTTGGCATCTTCCTACCCTGGGAAGTAAAAGACATTTACAATGAGAACTATAAAACACTGCTCAAAGAAATCCAAGAAGACACAAACAAATGGAAAAATATTCCATGCTCATGGATAAGAAGAATCAACATTATTAAAATGTCCAGCCTACTAAGGGCAATCTACAGATTCAACTTAATTCCAATTAAGCTACCAACATTCTTCTCAGATCTGGAAATGACAATACAGAAATTCATATGGAAACACAAATGATCATGAATAGCCAAAACAATCCTTAGCAAAAGAAACAAAACAGGAGGTATCACACTTCTAGACTTCAAATTTTACTATAAAGCTACAGTAAACAAAACAGCCTGGTATTGGTACAAGAGTAGGCATATAAACCGATGGAACAGTATAGAGATTCCGGAAGCAAAGCCTCAATTTCTCAACGAACTCATCTTTGACAAAGCCTCCAACAATAACCAGAAGAGGAGAACCTATTCAGTAAACGGTGCTGGGAAAACTGACTGATCACATGCAGAAGATTGAAACAGGACCCCTACCTATCCCCATACACAAAAATCAACTCTAAATGTATCAAAGATCTAAATGTAAACCTCAAACTATAAGAATCTTAGAAAACACAGGAGACACCCTTATGGAAATTGAAATTGGCAACCAATTCCTATTTAGAACCCCAAATGCCCATACCTTAAGAAACAAGATAGACAAGTGGGACCTCATCAAACTAACAAGATTCTGCAAACCAAAAGAAACCATCAAGAGAGCTGGGAGACAGACCACAGAATGGGAAAAATATTTGCCAACTGTATATCTGACAAAGGCCTAACACTAGAATCTACAAGATATTCAAATGTGACGAAAGGAAAAAAATAAGCAGCCCCGTTAAAAAGTGGGCAAAAGACATGAATAGACACTTCTCAAAAGAAGGTATACGGACATCCAACAGACACATGAAAAAGTGCTCAGCCTCATTCATCATCAGAGAAATGCCAATCAAAACCACATTGAGATACCACCTAACCCCTTTAAGAATGGCCATCATTAATGAAACAAACAACAAGAAATGTTGGCAAGGATGTGGAGAAAAAGAAACGCTTCTACACTGCTAGTGTGAATGCAAATTAGTGCAACCTCTTTGTAAGACAGTGTGGTGATTTCTGAAAGAACTAGAAATTGACCTTCCATATGACCCAGCAATTTCCCTATTGGGAATATACCTGGATTAACTCAAGTCATTCTACAAAAAGATACTTGCACGCGTATGTTTGCTGCAGGTGTATTCACAACAGCAAACACATGGAACCAATCATGCTGCCCATCGCAGTTGAACTGGATAAAGAAAATGTGGTACATATACACAATGGAATGTTATGCAGCCATAAAGAAGGACAAAAATATGGAATTTGCAGCAGCTTGGATGGATTTAGAGGCTATCATCATATTCAGTGATTCCTCACAGAAACAAAGAACAGAGTACCGTATGTTCTCACTCATAAGTGAACCTTGAACAATTATAATACTATTTAAAAAGGACTGGCAGTTGTGGGAAACTGGCAGGGATTAGCAGTTAAGGGAATCTGCTGAGGAGGGAAGGGGATACCTCATCAACAAGGGTACCTGCATAATCCAATTTGTATACCTAACCCTGAATTTTACTCCACATCTTTTTAATAAAAAAGGATGTTTTACTTTTAACAAAGTCCAACTTCACAGTTTTACAGAGAATTTCTTACTCACTTTCCCAAAAAAGTCATAATTAGAGAGAGAGAGAGAGAGAGAGAGAGAGAGTAAAAGGGGCATGGCTTGACCTGAAGTGGTAATAACAATAATAATGATGATTATTATATTTTTGTCCAGATATTATACGAAACATGTTACCTGCATTCTGCCTCTGTCATCGCCACCACACCCTTAGACAATAGATGTTATTTATATCTGCACTTTACAAATGAATATACTGAAGCTTATGTAGATACATAACTCACCCAAGGTCACACAGGAAACAAATGCCTAAAAAGGGACTGACTCTGAGACTGTGCCCTCAAACAGATGCCATCCTAGGAAAAGGGCCAGGCAGCCCCGCGTATATCAGAGGTCAGTTCTAGCTCCATAAACAGCTGGCAGAAAGCAGGTTAGGTTCCAAACTCAGCTCTTTTGGTGCCTAATTTAGTTTCCTTTCTGTGAAATGCAGTTACTGCAACTGTGAAATGGAATAAAAAATTTTGCTTCTCTACAACCCAATCATTTCATAATATAAGGGGTTATTGCCGGACACAGTGGCTCACACATATAATCCCAGCACTTTGGGAGGCTGAGGCAGGAGGATCACTTGAGCCCAGGAGTTCAAGACCAGCCCGGGCAACATAGTGAGACTTCATCTCTACAAAATATCCAAAAATTAGCAGGTGTGGTGGTATGTCCCTGTAGCCCCACCCAGCTACTTGGGAGGCTGAGGTGGAAGGATCGCCTGAGCCGAGGAGCTCAAGGCTACAGTGAGCCATGATTGTGCCACTGCACTCCAGCCTGGCCGACAGAATGAGACCCCAACTCAAAAAAGGGGTGTGAGTGAGTTGTCAATGCCAGGATGCCAGGATGTCATTTCCTGATTTCCTTGGTTTTAATTCATTTGCTTAATGTGACTTTAATGTATATCTGATAGCTTAATTCTTTATAATAGAAAAGTCTATTGTAAGTTAATTAAGAGTGCTATGTCTTAAAACAGTCAGCAGGTTTTAATGGGCTGCTGATCACAGAGAATGCACTTCTTTATAATGATGATTTTGCTTTGTTGTTTGTGGAGTATTTGTATCATCAGCTACCATTATTGCCAATTTATGCAAGAGAAAATTAAAGTAATTTTGCAAATACCAAAATATACAGATAAAAACAAAAATAAGATAATGACACTTTGGATTTTAAAATAATTATGACTAATAATTGAACCTATGACATCTACGAAGTAAGAAAAAAAACCCACTTTATTTATAGGTAAATTGTACCTAAAAGGAAGACAGAAGTTATTTTTCTTAAGGAAGCAAAGGTGATGGCATTGAAAAGGTAAGTAAGGTTAATGTTTTTGGATCCAGGGATGATGTCATGCAAGATTATTTTTCGTTTATGAAAAAGAAACAAAAATTGAAATTATAAATTTTAGGACATTAAAGACTCTCTGAATCTTTGCTAAGGGAAATTAAAGATCTAAATAAATGAAGAGATGTGTCTTGTTCATCAGTTAGAAGGTTCAGTACAAGGACTGACCATTAAGTTTACAAACTCACCGTGGAAAAAGTGCTACATACCTCACTGATGAATGTCACTACAGTCACCTTCAAAATACTCCCCTTGGGAAGCTATACACTGACATCAATGCTTAGTCCACCCGTCAAAACAATTTTGGAGCTCTTTTTCTGGAATGGCCATCAGAACTGTCATTATATTAACTTTAATGTCCTGAATGTCATCAAAATGTCTTCCTTTCAATATTTCTTTATCTTCAGGTAAAGAAATAAGTCATTTGAGGCCAGATCAGGTAAATAGGGAGGGTGTCCCAAATGCAGTTGTTTGTTTATTGGCTCAAAAGTCTCTCCCAGACAGTGCTGTGTAAGCTGGGACCTTGTCATGACGCTAGAGCTCCTTTGGGACCATTTCTGCACACACTTTTCTCACCTAGATTTTCAGTTAAGATTTTCCTAATTGTCTCCCTATCGATGTTTATTTGGTCTGCCATGCTTCTCACAGTCTGCTGATTACTTTGATACCCAATTCAATAAATTTTTGCAACATTTTCCTCAGTTCTGCTCATTCATGGCCATCCTGACCTTTCTTCATTGGTGCTTTCTCTCCCCTCAGAAAATGTTTAAGCCATTTATGCACTGCTATTTTCTTCATGGAATTATCCCCATAAACTTGGACTAACATGACCCTGACTTGACTTCCACTCTTGTCAAGTTTAACAAAAAGAAATTTAATGTTTGTTTGTTGCTCTAATTCAAGTTCCTACATTCTTGCAACAGCTCTGATGGCCATTCCAGAAAAAGAGTTCTAAAAGTGCTTTGACGGATGGATTAGGTGCTGGTGTCAGTGCATAGCTTCCCAAGGGGAGTACTTTGAAGGTGACCATAGTGATATTCAACAATAAGGTATGTAACACTTTTTCTAGGATGAGTTCATGAACTTAATTGTCAAATCTTGTATTGTTAAAATGCCTATTCTTCACAAAGTGATCTATAGGCCTGGTGTATTCCCAGTCAAAATCCCAGCAGGTTTTTCATAGAAACTGACAAGCTGATTCTAAAATTCATATAGAAATGCAGACAAGCCGGGCTTGATGGCTCAGCCTGTAATCCCGCGCCTTTGGGAGGCTGAGGTGAGTGGATTGCCTGAGCCCGCGGGTTCGAGACCTGCCTGGGCAGCGAGACCTCATCTCTACAATAAATCAGAAAATCAGCCGGGCGTGGTAGCGCATGCCTGTAATTCCGGCTACTCGGAAGGCTGAGGCGGAAGGATCACCGGAGCCCAGCAGGTTGAGGCTGCGGTGGCCGGGAGCGGCCACTGCACTCCAGTCTGGGCGACAGACTGTGACTCCAACTCAAAAAAAAAAAAGAAATGCAGACAACCTGGAATTGCCAAAATGACTTTTAAAAAGAACCAGGCTAGAAGACTAAGACAATTTGATTTCAAGACTTATTACAAAGCAACAATAATCAAGAGAACATTGTACCAACATAAAGAGAAACAATTAAACCACCAGGAACAG
Source organism: Cephalopachus bancanus (assembly GCA_027257055.1). NCBI lineage: Eukaryota > Metazoa > Chordata > Mammalia > Primates > Tarsiidae > Cephalopachus > Cephalopachus bancanus. The sequence continues at coordinate 2,081,405 of JAPVLO010000194.1, read as the reverse complement.
AATAAAGAGTCTAGAAATAGACCCACACATATATGGGCAACTGGTTTTTGATACCACTGTAAAGATCATTCAGTGGAGAAAGGACAGTCTTTCCTAAAATGGCACTGGAACATTTGCAGATATGATACATCCTCTATAATAAATAACTAAAAATGGATCACCAAAAGACATGCAAAACTTAAAATTATAAAATTCTGGAGGTATTCATAAGAAAAAATCTTTGTGCCTTTGGGTTAAGCAAAGATTCATATTTACAACACCAAAAGCACTTCATCAAAATTAATAATTCTGTTTGAGAGAAAATATTTGCAAATCATCTGATATCTGATAAAAGATCTGATAAAAGATATATCTAGAATATGTAAATAATTCTCAAAGCTATATAATAAGAAAATGAAAAACCTAAAAGATTTCAGCATTTCACCAAGGAACAGATATGGAGGGGACAAAGCACACAAAAAGTGATCAGCGTTGTCAGTCATTAGGGAAGTCCAAATCAAAATCATGAGGAAATACCACTAGACACATATCAGAATGATTCAGTATTCTGACCATAGCAGATGTTAGCAAGGATGTGGAGAAATTGGAACTCTCTTTCACTGCCAGGGGATAGAAAATGGCACAACCATTTGGAAAACAGCTAATTTAGTTTCTTTAAGAGTTAAAAATCCATCTGCTGTATGATCCAGTCATTTTAATCCCAGGTATTTTCCTAAGAAGATTGAAAGTGCGTGTTCATACAAATCCATGCACATCAGTGTTCATAGCAGCTTCATTTGCAATAGCCAAGTACGGCAGCAACCCAAGTGCCCATCATAAAAAAAGGAATGAACTGTACATTCTTATCACAACACAAGTAAATCTCAAAATAATTATGTTTAACTAAGGAAGTCAAAACAGATAAGCCATAGTCTATGGCTTCATTTATATAAAACTCTAGAAAATGCAAACTAATCTATAGTGACAGAGCAAACAGTGGTTGCTTGGGAAGGTCAGAGGCAAATACAGAGATTACACAGGGATGCAAGGAAAGTCTGGAGGGTGATTGTTATGTGGACTAACTTGATTGTGGTGATAGTGTCTAGAGTATCAGACAAATGTCAAGCATGTCAAATTGTACCCTTTAAATATGTGCAGTTTATTGTCTGTCAATTATAACTCAATAAACCTCTTTTTTTTTTGAGTTGGAGTCTCACTCTGTCTGGAGTGCAGTGGCCGCTCCCGGCCACCGCAGCCTCGAACTGCTGGGCTCTGGCGATCCTTCTGCCTCAGCCTTCCAAGTAGCTGGAACTATAGGCATGCGCTACCACGCCCACTAGTTTTTGATTTATTGTAGAGATGAGGTCTTGCCAAGTTGCCCAGGCGGGTCTCGAACCCGCGGGCTTAGGCAATCCACTCACCTCGGTCTCTCAAGGCGCGGTATTATAGGCTGAGCCATCAAGCCTGGCCAATAAACCTCTTTTAAAAATTAAAAACACACCTAATTCCAGTCAGGATGGCCATCATCAATAACTCAAAAAACAATAGATGCTGGAGAGGATACAGGAAAAAGAAAATACTTCTACACTGTTGGTGGGAGTGCAAACTAGTAAAACTTCTGTGGAAAACTGTTTGGCCATTCCTAAAAGGTCTAAAAAATCAACCTTTCATATGACCCCACAATTCCCATACTGGGAATATACCCTAAAGAACTCAAGTCACTCTATGAAAAAGATACCTGCACACGAATGTTTATTGCCACATTGTTCACAATAGCAAATACCTGGAATCAACCGTGCTGCTCATCGAAAGAGGACTGGTTAAAAAAATGTGGTACATATGCACGATGGAATAGTACACAGCCATAAAAAGGACAAAATTATGAACTTCACAGCAACTTGGATGGAACTAGAGTCTATGATACTGAATGATCTATCACAGAAACAAAGAACTGAGTATCACATGTTTTCACTCATCAGTGGACCTTGGACAATTATTGGTATACTATAAAGAAAGGATTGTCAGTAATGGGAAATTGCCGGGGTGGGGGGCCGGATTGGCAGTAGCGGGATTCTGCCAGCGGAGGGGAGGCACACCTCCTCGACAAGGGTACCTGCACAATGAACATTTGTATACTTAACCCTGAATTGTACCCCACATCTTTAAAATAAAAAAAAATTTTTTTAAATCAAAACCACAAATTTTAAGAGAGTAGGCTAGGCACAGTGGCTCACACCTGTAATCTTAGCACTTTAGGAAGCAAAGGTGGGGGGATTGCTTGAGCCCCTGAGTTTGAGACCAGCCTGGGCAGCATAGTGAGGCCTCACCTCTACAAAAATTCAAAAAATAAGCCAGATATGGTGACATGTGACTGTAGTCTCCACTACTCATCAGGCTGAGGCAGGAAGATCGTCTGAGGCCAGGAGATGGAGGCTGTGGTGAGCCATGATCGTGCCACTGCTCTCTAGCCTGGGCAACAGAGTGAGACCCCAACTCAAAAAACAGACTTTAAGAGAGTAGAGGTAAAGAATCTCCAGGCCCTTGACACTCAAGATGTCCCTGTACCAGGTACAGCAACATCTGACCTTGTAAGGAACGCAGGATCTCAAGCCCTGTCTAGACCCACTGAAACACAATTTGCACTTGAACAAGGTCCCCATGGACTGGACGACACACTGAGATGGGAGGAACAGCCTACGGCTCATGCCGGAGACCTGCTGCTGTGCCGCCCTCGCTCGGCTGGGGCCCCGTGGCCTAGAGAGGCTGGAAAGAGCGGGCACCCGTCCCACCCACAGGTGCAGCGAGTGGCAAGAGAAGGTCAAGGGTCCTCTTTCCCGAATCCCTCACAGCCAGCAGAGCCTGGGGTTGAGAGCTGAGGACGGAATGCAGGAAGCTGGTGCGATTTCAGAAAGCTGCAGTCCAGAGTACAGCATGCTGTGTATAAATCCAGACCACAGAAGAGGAGGCTTTACAGGCCTGCCACCGTTGTCCTCCATCCACCCCTTACACACACAAAACCTTCCCACCTCGAATCCATTCTCAAGGCCCCACTGCCTGCATCTTTCACCCCTAGCAGGAGATTTCAAAGAAAAGCATGAGCTCTTAGCACCATCGACAGAGTGCTGCCCTCTCTCCTACTTCCTTTGCTGTGGAATCAGCAAAAGATGCCTCCCCTCCTCCCCACACAGGTCACAGCTTTTGACAGCGGCATGTGGCAGTGGCCCAAGTACCTGAGGCACCCTCCAAAATGACAATGACTGCTAACACAGTGACACAGTTGTATTGGTCCAAACGCCTGTCTTTTTGCTCTTTAGTCTTCCCTCCTGCACCAAATGACAAATGTCAAAGCCATCCTCACCTGGGCTGGCTGTCTGATGTGGTTTTACATCTCAAGCCAGCAGCACTGATACGGGATTCTTCGACTCAAAGATTTACCAAGCAGCTGTATTGTTTGAAAACACAGTTGGAAAAGAGTTTTAAAAGACCTTGGCTATGGATTGCCTGAGCCCGCGGGTTCGAGACCCGCCTGGGCGACTTGGCAAGACCTCATCTCTACAATAAATCAAAAATTAGCCGGGCGTGGTAGCACTCACCTGTAGTTCCAGCTACTCAGAAGGCTGAGGCGGAAGGATCGCCGGAGCTCCTGGCCACCGCACTCCAGTCTGGGCGACAGAGTGAGACTCCAACTCAAAATAAATAAATAAATAAAATAAAAGACCTTGGCTAAAAAACGAATCCAATGACCTACAAACAAGATGTTTTTAATGAAAAATATCTGTTTTCTTTTTTCCTGCAGAAAAATTTTAACATTAGGGACAGGGCATGTTAGGGGTCAGAAACTGCACCAAGAGGCTATGTGTGCTCTCAAAGGGCTGGAAGCCCCCACAGGGCAGGCATGCCTTAGAGGGCGCTTACTGCTATCATTGTAGAGGAATAAGAAAGGATAAATGAATGAATGAATGAAGAGTATGTCCAAAGAGACAGAAAACCAGAGGCCAAGCCTGTCCCTGGGGAGTGCTAAGACAGATGGGAGGGAGGCAGCTTTACTGTTGAGAAAGTAATGTGTAGACTAAAAATAGGGAAGACAGAGGACAAAAAAGGAAAGTTGGCATTAACACTCTCCAAAATACACTGAATGGAATATTAAAGACTCCCTTCGAACATGATTTAATAAGCCTGGGATTACACCGTGTGGCTGATTAGATAAGGGCTTCACATATAGTCACTTCACGGTAGCTAATGTGATACCACATGATGTTCTTTTCTAGCATTTTAGAAGCATTCTCTGAATAAATTCAGAGTCAGGTTTCAATATAGCAAACGCACTCTCCTTATGGACTCAGTTTCCGTCAAGATTCCTGATCCCAGGGGAGCGGTTGCCATAAGAAGCAGTTAAATCTTGTTAATGATTCCGCATGTGCAAAAAACATTCCCTAGAAAGTGCCAAATTGCCACAAAAATGGCTATAGAAGAGGAAAAAATGAATTCATCTGTGCTTTTTCTGGTGATTCTCTTTCCTAGAAGAATTAATGATATTAATTTTCATCAGTAAGCATAAAGCTGCTTCCATTCTGTCCCCTCACCTGCATAAATGTTCAGTTAAAAGCTTCCCTGCTTCGAAGTCACAGCCCTGAATGTGTGACCTGGCCAGACTGCACTAGCCTTGGTGTCGGACAGGTTATTCAATCTCTTTGAGTGGCTTCATAGGAAAAAGAACAATCGTGTTTTGAGAATTAAATTAGATAATGAATGTGAACGTGCATTAATAAACGAAAAGTATTAAAAATAGAAACAATTATTATCTATTATTACTATTTTAGTTTCTTTTTTTTTAACTAGCGTCTTACGTGACTAAGCTGACAGAAGGAATCTGAATGGCCTTCTGATCTACCCACTACATTTTTGTAAAAATGGATCCCAACAGACCTCTATATGCAAGATGGAGATTTCAGTCTTCAGGCATATGCAATCCCTACATGTAAAGGTTCCTTAAGGCTCAAGATAGGCTTAAACGAAGTGCTATCCATTATTTTTTAAAGTGTTGACTATAAACCTAGGCATTTCTGGTTTTCTCTGTAGCAAGGCTATGGAGAGAGATAGTTCAGAGGAACAAAGGATTTTCTTTCTTTTTTAAAAATTTTTATTATAAAGATGTGGGATACATTTCAGGGTTAGGTATATAAACATTGATCATGCAAGTACCCTTGTTGATGAGGTATGCCCCTCCCTGCCCCAGCAGTTTCCCTCAACTGCCAATCCACCCCCCCTCCCCTGACAGTCTCCTACTACTGCCAATCACCTTCTTATAGCATTATAATTGTTCAATGTCCACTTATGAGTGAGAACATATAGAACTATTTTCTTTGTTTCTGTGATAAATCACTGAGTATGATCGACTCCAAATCCATCCAAGTTGCTGCAAAGTCCATATATTTGTCCTTCTTTATGGCTACATAATATTCCATTGTGTATATGTACCATATTTTTTTATCCAGTCCAGCTTCGATGGGCAACACGGTTGGTTCCATGTTTTTGCTATTAATGTGCCGAAAGGAAAAAAACAAACAATTCTTTTACAAAGTGGGCAAAAGACATGAATAGGCACTTCTCAAAAGAAGATACACGAGCAGTTAATGGACACATGAAAAAGTGCACAGCCTCACTCATCATCAGAGAAATGCAAATCAAAACCACACTGAGGTACCACCTAACCCCTGTAAGAATGGCCATCATTAATAAAACAAACAACAACAGATGCTGGTGAGGATGTGGAGAAAAAGGAACACTTCTACACTGCTGGTGGGAATGCAAACTGGTGCAGCCTCTTTGGAAGACAGTGTGGCGATTCCTGAAAGAACTAGAAATTGACCTTCCATATGACCCAGCAATTCCCCTATTGGGAATATACCTGGAGGAACTTAAATTATTCTACCAAAAAGATACCTGTTCACGTATGTTTGTTGCAGCTCCATTCACAGGAACAAAAGGATTTTTAAGAGAGTAACCTTTGGGAGACCATTCTTACTGATTTTTCTGCACCTCTTGCTCTAGGTTATCATTTCAAGACTATTTGTGAGGCAAACACGTTGGAAGCTAGAGATAGTGTTTCCCCTGGGGCAGAGTGTAGATTTATTTCCTGACCATAATAAGAAAAACAATGCCTTTTCCTATGGCATTAGTTGGGGTTTCCTAAGCTTGGAACTCCTTAGGTATAATGTAAACTCTGTCTCCACTGTTCACAGAGGCCTCTGTGATACTCTCACAGGATGTGGAGGATAAGGGGAACCAAAATGACCCTGAAGCTCATGCTGCCTACTGTGCTGTCTTTTGTCTCTGACCCAGGAGTCTCCTGACTTCTGCCTGCATCTAGGAGATGGTGATGGGCTGACTTGTTAGCTTAAAAATGTAAAATCTCAGGATCTTCTTCACAGTTCTTGAAAGTAAATTTTTCAGAGTGGACAATGTTGATTTCTGAAGCACAGGACATCTTAGAAACATCAAATAGTGATGTGAACAATTCCGTCACTACCACCAAGCACAATTTTGCTAAAGCAGAGCTTCTCAAACTCGAATGAGAACTCACATTCTCATTCAGTCTATCTAGGGTGGAGCTAAGATTCTAAATTATTCACAGCTTCCTGGTGATACTATACCTGTTTGTCCTTGGCCCTCACTCTGAGTAGCAAGGGTCTTGATAGGGCTTATATGGGGGAAGGGGTAGGGGAGTCTATTGTTAAAATAACTCACTGTGTGAACCTCGCAAATGGGATGTAAGGTTGTGATGACCTGTGAAGCTGACCACTCTACTCTAACAGCATCCTGTCACTAACTGCTTTTGCCTGTCTACATCTGCTTTCTCAAGGTTGCATCCTAAGGCTGGGTGATTAGCAGCATCTTGTTACCGACTGTTTGACGGCTGACACCTGCTTTCTCAAGAATTGCATCTCAACACCCTATAAGCATCACCCCCCACCCCAACTCCTTCTTCGAGGCAACATGACCACCAGCCCCTACTTTCTCTGGACTACACGAGCTATGTGACCACCTACGTGACCACCAGACCCTGGCTAGGACTATAAAAAGGAACCCACACAAACAAAGGGGTGGGCTAGGTTCGGTGGCTCAGCCTGTAATACCAGCACTTTGGCAGGACAAGACGAGCGGACTGCCTGAGCTCGTGGGTTCGAGATCAGCCTGGGCAACTTGGTGAGACCTCGTCTCTACAATAAAATAAAAAAAATAGCTGGGTGTGGTAGCTACTTGGAAGGCTGAGATGGATGGATCACCGGAGCCCAGCAGGTCAACACTGGGGTGGCCATGAGTGTGCATGGCACTGTACTCCAACCTGGGCAAAGGAGTGAGACTCCAACTTAAACAAAAAACAAAAAACAACAAACAACAAACAAAGGCATGCTGGTTTCTCTTTGAAACCAGTCTCCTCTTGTCTCCCCTTTAATACATTTTTTTTTCTTTCCCTAACCACTCAACTTGTCTTCTTTTTCTCTGCACTTGCCTTATAGGTCTGAGTCATTGATTCGGATGTGGTCACAGGATAATCTGATTCAAGGCTGGATGCTTGTTAGGAAGAGATAATCCTGAACTTTTATCCACCCAGACTGCATGAGAAGCTCTTGAATAGGTCTGCATCTTCACCAAGTTGCCCTTCTCTTGCACATTATTAGCATGTGAGGGTCACCATCCTAATCTCCAGCGATTCAGAGAGTGCAGGCTCCACAGCTGGTCCTGAACTGCAAGAAGTCCACGTCCTCACCTTCAATCCTAAGAGGGTGGGGTGAGGTGGAAAGCCCCAGGAATCACCTTACCAGATCACAGTCAGCACCATTTGGGGATGATGGTCCAAAGTCGACCTGAGGAGGCACATTATGTGTAGACCATGAATCCACATGGAACTGTGGCTCCAATGAGGTGTGTTCTAATGGGGCTGCAAGATCACTCACAAAGGCAAAGCAAGGTTACCTTGCATTGATATAGCACATTCTTCTGGAGAGTTCCACACCATCTGCGGCATGGACTAGTAAGGCTCTGGAAGGTGCCTACAGAGATCCCACCCACACTTCCTCATCCAGTAGGCCAGACTGAGTAACTCATCTTGGACCTCAGTGTCCTGTAAGTGAAATGGCTCTCATGTGTCAGATTCCAAATCATGTTCTCCAAGCGAAATCTATCTTATGGGTTGTATAATGTGTCCCCCAAATTCATATGTTAAAGTTCTAACCTTCAATATATCAGAAAGTGACTGTATTTAGAAATAGGGTCTTTTAAAAAGAATAGTTAAAATATGTCATTAGGGTGGACCCTAATCCAATCTGACTGGTGTCCTTATAAGAAGGGGAAATTTGGACACCAGGGATGTGTGGGCACAGAAGAAACACCACGTGAGGACATGGAGAGAAGGTGGCCTTCTGCAAGTCAAGGAGAGAAGCCTCAAAAAAAAAAGGCAACACTGCTAGCTTTATCCTGAGACTTCCAACCTCCAGAATCATGAGAAAATATATTTCTGTTGTTTAAGGCATGCTGTGTGTGGTTGCTGTTGGTTATAGCAGCCTGACCAAACTAATATACTATCCTACCCCTAAAGGAGTTCCAGGAAACCACATGCTCAGTCATACCTACATCCCTATATATCATTTTATAGCCATAATAATTGGGAAGTTCTTCCTTAAAGCTTATTCACATTTCTCCTATTAGGATGAAGATTTCTTCTCTTTCTTTAATAATAAAGAGAAAATGGCCACCATTCTCCATATAATAGCTTTTCACAAAGGTAAGCACTCAAAATAAATCATCCTTTCCCAGACTGAATTAATGGAACTCCTGGAAGCCCACAAGAAAAACAAAACAAAACAAAAAACGTAAGGACTCTGGTTGAACAGTGCAACACTAAAAGCAGTGGGGGAGGGGCGCTCCAGGGAAACTGTGACTCCATGAAAACCGGGCAGCAGGTCTAACTCTGTCCTTCTTCTGCTTCCTGTTGCATTTTGCATTTGGTTTCCATGGCAACCCACTCGCGTGGATGATCTCTGCTCGCAGGAGCTACAGGCAGATTTTCCATTTGCATAACGCAGTGATTTGTGCGACACGAAGCTGGCAAGAAGGATGAAGGGGGTGGAAGGACCACCCTAGCCGAGTTGGTGGATGTGTAGCGTGGCGAGGCCAGGTGGCTCTGGGCGCGGACAGAGGTGGGGGGAGTTGGGGGGAAGGGGCTGGGGCGGGGCCGGGGAGGGGCTGGGGGAGGCAGGAGACCTTCTGACAGGGAGCCTCAAAGGAGAAAGAACTCTCCCTGTTCTCATGGAAATCGTATCTGCAAATCCAGGGCAGCATCAAATCAGGGAAGGTCATCAAACATCAAGTGACCCCCAAATATGTCACATTCCTATCTGCGAGGTCACACTGGCACAGACGTGAGTGCACCGACAGGCTCCTGGACCCCGCTTGCCGAGCTCCTGCTCTCAGCCGGGTCCTGCGTGGGAGGCCTCAGCCCTGGCTCTGGATGCCTCCCTCTAGCCCGGCTTCCTATTAGAACGGCTTGGGAGACTCCAAAACACTCAGACCAGAAGGATCTGGCCCTCTGGCAGGCCACTGGCCCCTGTGCTGCGTGTTCGAGTCCACGCTGCGTGTTCGGGTCCAGGCAGTGGGCGGCGGGGATGGGGGGAGGCCGAGCGCTGTCAGCTCTGGTGTCCCGTCCTGTCCCCTGCCTGCCTTATTCTGCAGGCATCTGCTGCAGCCGCCTGGCCTGGCGGCCTCTGGGGTATTCCGGAGTCTCTGAGCTGAAGCTTCCTAGAGCACTGTACCGCAGGGCTTGGGGTGGAGTCAGAGGCTCCAAGTACACCTTCCCTACCTTGGCCTCCGTCCTCTGCAGCTCCCCAAACCTCGAGGGGACATCAAACTATCCCTACATGGAGGGTTCTTTCGAGAAGGCCACGGTGCCACAGGAAGGTCTCCGAACGCCTGGACAGCTCTGAGGCATTGGATAACCCACGGGAGTCCCAGCTCAGCAGGTCCACACTGAGCCCTAATGGTGCTCCCCCAAGCCATCCCTCCTCCTGTGCTCCCCCTCGCCCGCATTCCCCTGGCCAGCCCTGGTCCTCCAGAGGGCCTGAGCCTCCCACGTCCAGCCCATGCTTCCTACTGGCCCCGCCCTGGTGTAAGCACTGTCCCCTGCTGAATTGTTGGCAACCCAGAAGCCTGCAGACTCCTGATAAGATTGCAGTTTCCAAACGCCAGGTTACAGCGTGCAGCAGCCTCTCACACCCTCACAGTGACTGCAAAAGTATCAGCACCCAGTGCCTCTGCACACATCTGTCGCCAGAGGCCAGCATCCCATTCACCTCCACAGGATGACTGGGCAGGCATTCCCCACCTCAGACCTGTCCCTCTGTCTCTGCCATCCATGCCATGAACCCCTAGGGACCCTGTGTCAGCTTGTCTTCTTTTCACCATCCTCCTCCCTAGAATATAAGCACCTCAGAGACTGTGCAGTGTGGCACTTTGTTACTGAATCCCCAGGGGCTGGAACTTTAGTATACCCTCAAAAACATGTTAATTGAATAAATGATGAGCAAATTAATGAATGAACTATAAACAAATGAATGAGCACTCTCCTGATTTAGAATGCTTTCCTTTGTTCCCTTCTGCTTATAATTCTCTTTTCCAACCGGCAATCAGAAACAACAGTTTGAAATTCAAAACTCGTAGTGTCGCTTACCAGAAGAAATTGTGTAACTAATAACTCAGTTTCCTGTGTCACAGCCTAAGCCTGGGATTCCACAGAAGGATTTTCCTGGTGTCCTCCTGCCTTCCAGGCCTTTCTGACAGTCCAGCAGGCAGCTGGCTCCTCCTACCCCTAATGTCTCGCCTTCCAAGACTTGGCTCAGGTGAGCTGTCTACACACCTCCCAGCCTCCACGCGCGCCTTTCCTGCACACTCCAACACCTTCCTCTGCCCTGGGCTCTCCCCTCTCCTGGTCTTCGTCACGTTGTCCCACACATGTTTCCCAAACAGTACAAACCCTTGAGAGCAGACACTGTGTGCTGTGGTCTCTGTTTTTCCCGCACCAGTAGAATGCCCGGCACAAAATAAGCACTCAGTTTAACCTGGAACTCATCGTTCATTAAGATTTTAAAATAAAAAGCCCTGCTGGAGCAGTGAACAGTGGAACCTCATTATTTGCAGATTTCATGCTTTCAAATCCACCTGTTTTGCTAAAAGGTATTTATAACCCCCAATCAGTATTTTCCCAGGCAACAAGGAGCAGCAGAAAGTTTGAGTGCCTGAGGGGCACGTCCCAGCTGAGGGGGAACAAGGCCCTGCCTTTTTGCTTCGGTGTTCTTTGGCAGTCTGCTTAGTGCTACACTTTCTCATTTTTTGGTGTGCTTTTTGTTGACGGTTTCACTGTTTAATGGGCCACGGCCTCATGTTGAAGGGCTGGCTGGTGTTCTCAAACACAAGAAGGCTGGGATGTGCCTTGGGGAAAACACACACTCAGATAAGTGTTGCTCAGTTGGGTGTTGGCCCTGAGTTCAATATCAATGAATCAACAATGTATATTAAATAAAGCATCATTAAACAGAAGCACACATAAAACAAGGCTATGTAATAATTCATTGATGAAAATGTGACCAGAGGCTCGCAGGATCCTCACCTTGAGTTTCCCCTAAGAGCAAAGGGTCAGTGTTCACTAATTCAGTCATTCAGTGTTCATGACAACTTTATGGAACACAATTACCTTCAATAATGAAGTCAACTGCTTCAAACTACTCCCAGTTAGAGACCTTATAAAGGGCAGAAGCCAACTTGAAATGCTCTGAGCTCCTTGGGCATAGGTGGCAGTGACCAGTGGACGGGCTCACATGGCCACCGCAGAAGGACATCAGCTGAGGTTGTCCCATAGCCCAGCTGTTTTCTTCGTATACTGTTCAAAATGGCCTGTTATTTGTAATATATTCATATGTTGTAAGCTAACTGTGCAACTATGAACAAGTTTCTGGCTCTGTGAACTCGTCTGCAAAATTACAAAGTTTGTATAAATGATTTTGGAAGCCACTTCTAGCCCCATATTTTATGTTTTGATGTTAGAACACATAATGTCTCTTTATTTTTACAAATGGGGCCATGTCTGAGCTGGGTCTCCAATCACCACATATCACTCCATTAAATGGTGGGAGAGTGGTGGGAGCATCTTTCTTGCTGGGAAGTTTCAAGGACATTGGAGCACATTGTGGTGAGAATTTCCATTATCATTCGGCCAAAATGTGAGTATTGAGCTGAAGCATGCTCAGCCTTGGGCAAAGCCCTAAAAGGACTGGGTGGGAGGAGTGGAGTCAGTGTGGCCGAACTTTCAGTCTATCTGGGAAGATAAAGCAAATGCAAATGAAGCAAATAGGTAGGAGTTCAGCAGCTGAGTGGGCGATCCTTGCTTCACTGGTAGAAACTCTGAAAGCAGAATTTCCCCAGAGGCGGCCCACTGCTGGCTTCTCAGAGCATCTGGCTAAGGCATTCTGAGGATCAGAGACTCCACAGTCTCTGCATACTTGCCTAGTGGCCCAGATGTTCCCAAGCTACAGAATTCTAAGGACTAGTGGAAAAAGAGAAATACAATGATTGATGGCTTCTTGAGTTCCTGCTTCCAAATTGATCATGTGTCTTTGACTTTCTATCCATCTCCGAGAGAGGGTCTTCAGCTCTAAACCTAGAAGGTGGAGGAAGACATTTGGACCTTGGGACCAACAGCATCTCCTTTGGCAGTCATGCATGTGAATGTGCACTGTATCTCATTATTGTAAGGTGATCCTTTCAAGCCTTCTGATAACTTGGGCATCAGGACCAAGACGGGCTTTGGTTAGTGACACTCCTACAAGGAAGCCAATCTCCACCCTTTCTGGAAATGAAAGAAGCCCCCTGTGGCTGGTGGAAGAAAGAACCTTGGGATTCAAGGCCCTTGAACGCGTGCTGGTGTAGTGACCATAGAGAAAGTGGTACATCACAGAGCAGAGCATCAGCTTAGGTAATGGACCCAGGTTGTCTCTGAGAGACCCACCATTCCCTAACTTTCATCACCTCCTCTATTCATCAGGGATCATTGGACATTTGTCTTAGGGCTGTGTCAGAATTGTGGTAAGGTTGTAAGTATTAAACAAAGTACAACATGCACAAAACATTCAGGAAAGTGCCTGGTGCTCAACATCCCAGATGGTCATCATTATGACTTAAGCAGGAAGCACTGATTGTTGACTACACGTGTGTATGGCTTCAAAATTCGCTCCAATTTAAGCACAACTTTGTGATGCTAAAACAAAGCTTTATTCTTCACTGCAGACGCAAAAGCAGAATGTAGCCTTCTTGAATGGCAGGTTTCAGGAATGATGCGGCTAGGCTCCCAGGTGGTCACAAACACAGAGTGCACCGGTACAGCTGCCAAACTGCAGTCTCCCAGCTTCACCGAGAGCCCCCTCCTCAGTCACCAGGAATACCTGAATTTATCTCAGAAACCCATCAGGAAATTGTAGACGATATTATAAATTTAGAGAGAAAAAGCTCAATTAAAAAAAAAAGTAAGAAAAATAAAAATAATTTTTGTTAATTCCACATAGAATTCTTTGTTTAAAAAAAACAGGATACGATTTACAGTTCAAGGGATGCTTCCACTTCAGCTCTGATTAACCTGAGGGTGAAGAAGGAGAGAGGAGGAAGGCACTTGCTTTTCCCCATAGTCCCTTTGTGGCTTTTGTTCTCAGCCCTTCCTGGGATGACAGTGTGTTTAGATGACAGAGCTTCAGTCACCATGGAAACGTGTCAGAAGAGGTCTGGTTCTGAAAGGGCAGGTCTGGTTGCCGTGAGTAATGCTTCCCTAACTGCTGTTCAAGGCTAGAGATGTGTTTATTGACTATTTATTTGCATCAAAAATTAAAGCTGCTTTGTGTGATCTCTAGCATTTGCTTTTAGTTAGATTGCTTCTCCATATTGGTTATAGGAAGAATGTCCCATCAGCCTGTGTCTTCCTGCCTGTAACACTGAAACCTAAGCTGCATCAGCCAGGGCTAAAATTGCCAGAGGCAAGAGATGGGGGGAAATCCTGCGGATTGTTTGCCTCCTGCATCTGAATTACAGGTTCAAGGCAGACAGCTTTTTCCTTCTCCTTCTCCCTACCTTCCTCTATCCACAGCTGATTGGCATGCTGTGGACACGTATTCTGTACTCATGTATTCATTCATTTATTTGTTCGCTCATTCATTCATTTAGAAAGCATGGATTGGCCAGGCGAGATGACTCATTGTAATCCCAGCACTTGGCGGTTTCTCTTGCCCATGCTATCTCTGGCATGTCGCTCTCCTCTCTTCTTTCCACTTTGTTTTAAAATTTAAAATAATAATAATAATAATACCAGCACTTTGGGAGGCTGAGGCAGGAGGGAAGCGGATGAAGGAAGACTGTTTGAGGCCAGGAATGTGAGACCAGCCTGGGCAACATAACAAGACCACATCTCTCCAAAAGTTTAAAGAAAAGAAAAATTACCCAGCTGTATTGGCATACACCTGCACAGCTACACATTCAGGAGGCTGAGGTAGCTAGGAGGACTGCTTGAGCCCAGGAGTTTGATGCTGTAGTGAGCTATGATCATGCCACTGCACTTCAGCCAGGGTGACAGAGTGAGACCCTGTCTCTTAAAAATAAAATAGAGAGCATTCATTGAGCATCAGCATGTGTAAGGCCTATATAAACCCTGAGCTGGGCACAGGATCCATTCGACATCATGTCAACTGCCATGCTGCTCCTACGGAGGGAAGGGTCCAAGCCTAGCAACAGGGATGTATGTCGATAACATATTGTTAGATGACCCCAGAGGTATAACGTAGAAGCTTTTCTTACAGATATTTAGGACATAAATGCATTAACTTAGGAAGATCCAAAGAGAAGTCCAATCTCTGGCCATCTTAAGTCCCTAATTCAGTGGCCACAGAAGAGCAGAAGATCCTTTTACATGAGCTCATTATTCAGAGTTCAGAGCCAACACATGCATGGGCCCCTTTACTAAATCTCTTTAATCAGATTTCCATCAGCTGCTGCACTTGTTGTGGGGGCGTTGTCTGATTTATTTTCTTGCTTTGCCATCACCACACACACCTGGAATTATGTCAAGCTCCATAGGAGTAGAACTCAAAGGGCAGAACTCAAAGACTTCCTTTAATTCATCGCCTTAGCGATGATTAGTGAATGAAACCCCCAGAGGGCAAAAAGGATGATTCATCGCTACAGAGCATCTCTCCAGAGGAGTCTAAGGGCTCATTTCCTGCCAGTGTATTGACCAATCACAGGGGCATCTTTGGAAGATGTGTGGGATTCGTACAGTCATCAGCTCCCAGACCAAGACAAGTCAGACCCACTTTCCAGACCTCACAATATAACACAGAGCTGATGCCTTCATGATGAGTCATGATAACCACCACCAACAACAAAGCCTTAGACATCACAAGGCACTCTGGCTGAGTAATCCTGTTTGGAGAGGTCTGAGGAAACTTCAGCATGTAATTCTCTTTTAGATCACTCTGGAAGGCAATTGTTCTCTCAACAGTCAAACTAGAATCACCCAGCATTTCTTCTAGGGTTTTTATGGCTTCAGGTCTGACATTTCAGTCTTTAATCCATCTTGAGTGAATCCATTTTTGTATATGGGGAGAAACAGGGACCAAGCTTTATTTTCCTGCGTGTAGCTATCCAATTTTCTCAGCACCATTTGTTGACTAGGGTGTCCTTACCCAGGACAGGATATTTTGTCTGCTCTGTCAAAGAGCAGTTGACTGTAGGTATTTAGGATTTATTTCTGATTCTTTATTCTGGTCTATATGTCTGTTCTTGTACCAGTACCATGCTGTTTTGGTTGCTATACCCTTGTAGTATAATTTGAAATAAGGTAATGTGATACCTTTAGCTTTGCTCTCTGCTCCTCAATCCATAGTTTAGGATTGCTATGGCTATTCTGACTCCTTTTTGCGTCCCTGTGAATTTTAGGATTGTTCTCTTTAATTCTGTGAAAAATGACATTGGTACTTTGATAGGGTTTGTGCTGAATCAGTAGATTATTTATGGCCATTTTAACAATGTTGATTCTTCCAATCCGTGAGTATGGCACATTTTTTCATTTGTTTGTGTCCATTTTTTTCATCCATGTTTTTTAGTTCTCCTTTTAGAGGTCTTTCTTTTTGGGGGGGGGTGAGTCGGAGTCTCACTCTGTGGCCCAGACTGGAGCGCAGTGGCCGCTCCCGGCCACCGCAGCCTCGACCTGGTGGGCTCCGGCGATCCTTCCACCTCAGCCTTCCAGGTAGCCGGAATTACAGGCATGCGCTACCACGCCCAGCTGATTTTTTGATTTATTGTAGAGATGAGGTCTCGCTGCCCAGGCTGGTCTCGAACCTACGGGCTCAGGGAATCCACTCACCTCAGCCTCCCAAAGGCACGGGATTACAGGCTGAGCCACCGAGCCCGGCTTAGAGATCTTTCATCTCCTCGGTTTAATATATTCCCAGGTATTTTAGTTTTTTTTGTCTGCTATTGAAAATAGAATTGAGTTCTTGATTTGATTCTCAGCTTGGTTGTTGTTGGTGTATAGCAGTGCTAATGATTTGTGTGTGCTGATTTTATATGCTGGGACTTTACTGAATTCATTTATCAAGTCCAGGAGTCTTTTGGAGGAATCTTTGGGATTTTTTTTTTTTTTTTGGTATAAAATCATATGTTGGCATACAGAGAGATATGATTTCTTCTTTTTTAATTTGAATGCCCTTTATTTCTTTCTCTTGCCTGATTGCTCTGTCTAGACTTCCAGTACTATGTAGAAAAGGAATGGTGAAAGTTCCAGTTCTGAACGGGAGTGTATTCAGTTTTGCCAGTTCAGGAGGACATTGGCTGTGGGTTTGTTGCACATGGTTTATATTTTTTATTTTTTGAGGAATGTTCCATCTATGCCTTATTTGACTGAGGGTTTGTATCTTGCAGGTATGCTGAATTTTATCAAATGCTTTTTCTGCATCTACCAAAGTGATCATATGATTTTTTGTTTTTAATTCTGCTTATGTGGTAGATCACATTTATTGACTTGCATATGTTGAGCCATTCTTGCATCTCTGAGGTAAAACCCATTTGACTGTGGTCAGTTGCTTTTTGTTTATGTGCTGTTGAGTTCAGTTTGTTAATATTTTGCTGAGGATTTTTGTGTCTATGTTCATCAGGAATATTAGCTGGTAGTTTTCTTTTCTTATTGTGTCCTTCCAGGGCTTCAGGTGACACTGTCTTCAAAGAAGGAGTTGTATAAATCCCCTCCTTTTGAATCTTATGGAATAGCTTCAGTAAAATTGATATCAGTTCTTCTTTGAAAGACTGATAGAATTTGGCTGTGAGTATGTCAGGTCCTGTTTTTGTTGTTGTTGGTAAATTTTAATTACTATTTCAATCTTGCTACTCATTGTTAGTCTATTCAGGGATTCTTTTCAGGGATTCTGTTTCTTCTTGTTTTAAGTTTGGGGATTGTATGTTTCCAAAAATTTATTCATTTCCTCTTTATTGCCTAATTTGAGTGCTTAGAGAACGCCTGAGGGTAAGGCAGTTTCCCATGAGGGACCATGATAATCTCAGATGACTGTATTTCTGTGGTATCACTTATCAAATCTTCATTTTCATTTCTGATTGAGCTAATTTAAATTCCCTTTCTCTCTTCTTTTCTTAATTAGTCTAGATAGTGACCTGTCAAATTTGTTTATTTTAAATGAATCAACTTTTTTTCTTTCACCCTTTGTGGGTTTTTTTGTTTGCTTGTTTTTGCTTTCAATTTTATTTAATTCTGCTCTGATCTTTGTTATTTCTATTCTGCTAACTTGGGGTTTGGTTTGTCCATGTTTTTTTAATTCCTTGAGGTGCAACAATAAGTTGTTAATATGTTATCTATCGTTTTAATGTAGGTCTTAATTGCTATAAATTTTCCTCTGGGTACAGCTTTGGCTGTGTCCCAGATATTTTGAAAAATTGTGTTGTTCTTGGCATGGTATTTATTCCATGAAATTTTTAAATTCCCATCTTGATGAAATCAAGATGAAATGATTTTGAAATGACCACAACATCATTTAGGAGCAGATTGTTTAATTTCCATGTATTTGTTTTGTTTTGAGAGTTCTTCTTGAAGTTAATTTCTAGTTTTATTCCACTGTGATCTGAGAAGTTGTTTAATATGATTTTTTTTTTAGATTTATTGAGACTTGATTTGTGGCCTATCATATGGTCCATCTTGGAGACTGTTCCATGTGCTAATGAAAAAAACATGTACATTCTATAGTCTTTGGGTAAAATGTTCTGTGAAATCTGTGAGTTCCATTTGCTCTAGAGTTCAGTGTAACTACAATGTTTCTTTGTTGAATTTCTCCTTGATTATCTGTTTATTGCTGTCAGTGAAATGTTGAAGTCTACTACTATTAGTGCATTGTTGTCTGTCACTTTATATGGACCTATTAGAATTTGTTGTATAAAGCTGGAAACTCGGGTATTAGATGAATATATACTGTTATCTTTACATAATGACCTTTTTTGTCTTTTTTCACTGTTGTTCATTTAAAGTCTCTTTTATCTGATATGAGAATGGCTACTCCTTGCTCCTTCCCAGGGTTTCAGCAAAGAACGCCTGAGGGTAAGGCAGTTTCCCATGAGAGACTGGAGTCCTGCAAAGCTCAGGGGACCTTCTAAGTCTGGGGCAGGAGCACAGAACTACTGAGTTTCCCTCACTCACCTCCCTGGTGAGTGTCTTGAGGCTGTTTGTAGTTTGTGTGGTGATCCAAGCAAGTCTGAATAGTTCCAACCCTGGCTGATCAATTTCTCTCTTCTTTATACTCTGTGGGCCTTGTCACCTCTCTGTGAGTTCTAGGGTGTGCTGTTGCTTTCCTTCTTCTTTGAGCACTGAGGCACTCTCTCTATTTTGGTTCGCTTCTTGCAAGAGATTCACACCAGTTGCTTCTCATCAGCAGTCTTGCTCCTAATCTGATGCCATCAACATCTGCAGTGGCATTGCTTGTGTTACTGTCCCCAACAGTCTGGTCCTGGGGAGTCCTAGCAAGGCCAATGGACTTGGCTAGAGATGTGGTCTGCAAGCAGGATTCGGCTCACAGTCAGGGCAAAGCCCTGGCTGCTCCAGGTCTTCCCAGTTTCCACCACACGACTTTGCCTGAGATCAATTTTAAGATGACTTACTCTAAAATATTCTCACAAAAAATGTTAAGTGAAAAAACCAGGTTGTAGAACAATAGCATGTGCTCTGGGCAACCATTCTGTTTAATCAAGAAAGAGAGAAAACAAAGACCATGTGCCTGGTAAGCACAAAAAAATAAATACAGGAAGCAAAACAAACCTCTGAAAGGATAAAAATTTGTGGAGGGGGGTAATGGGACCAGGGCAGAGGGAAATTTCAAGCCACCTTTCTCTATTCTTGACACATAAGCCATGTTAATGTATCACTGTTAAATATTAAGTGCAGAATTTTAAAGTCCTAATTAACACTGTGTGAACAGCCGGGCTTGGTGGCTCAGCCTGTAATCCCGCGCCCTTGGGAGGCTGAGGTGAGTAGATTGCCTGAGCTTGCGGGTTCGAGACCTGCCTGGGCAGCGAGACCTCATCTCTACAATAAATCAAAAAATCAACCGGGCGTGGTAGTGCATGCCTGTAATTCCGGCTACTTGGAAGGCTGAGGCTAAAGGCCAGTGCACAGCAGGTCGAGGCTGCGGTGGCCGTGAGCGGCCACTGCACTCCAGTCTGGGTGACAGAGTGAGACTCCAACTCAAAAAAAAAATACTGTGTGAAGAAGCTGACATCTGGGAATTTTTTGTTTTGTTTTGTTGAGTTGGAGTCTCACTGTGTCGCCCAGACTGGAGTGCAGTGGCCGCTCCCGGCCAACGCAGCCTCAACCTGCTGGGCTCCGGCGATCCTTCCGCCTCAGCCTTCCAAGTAGCCGGAATTACAGGCATGCGCTACCACGCCCGGCTGATTTTTCGATTTATTGTAGAGATGAGGTCTCGCTGCCCAGGCGGGTCTCGAACCCGCAGGCTCAGTCAATCCACTCACCTCAGCCTCCCAAGGGCGCGGGATTATAGGCTGAGCCACCGAGCCCGGACATCTGGGAATTTAAGTTCCTCTCGGAGGTCACACAGTTCATTGACAGTCACAGTGGTACACTGAGTCTCAGCTGGCAGCCTGACCTCCGCCTACAAATCTGCTGCGCACTGCCTTGCTCCTTCCATGCCTTAGGACCCTTAAGCAAACACTTATCACCTGGAAAGCCAGTGAGCTGCTGTCCTCGCTCCCATGTGTTGCTATCACATAGGACAGATGTCACATTATATCCATCTTCTTGTGATTCAGTCCCTTAGAAAGGACCTAGTATTTACCATTGAACTTAATTTTCATCAAATTTAATGAGCTAATTTTTATTTTCCCATTACAAAACTGAAGATAAGAGTGATTAAGTCACTTGCATACAAGACTTTGAATCACAGAATTGAATTTGAACTCTGATAACTTGGATTCCAAATCCCATTTTTCTCTGTGCACCATGCTTTTTCCTTACAAGACTGGAAATGTGTTAATTGTCTTTGTCTTACCAGCACTCTCTAAAAGACTGGCAAAGAATGCTGACTACATTTGTTTTCTGCACAGACCCTGAGAGCAGATTTAAGGTGGGCTCCAGTGCGTTGATTGATGGAAGACTGTCTTAGCAGCATTTGACAAACTTCTGTGATTCCCCCCTCAAGATGATTGGAATAGTTTCAACATGAGCTGCTGGCAAAATGAACTCCTTTCTTGCAATCCCATTTGGGGATCCTGAAGCAGAGAGACAGCTGTAACCTTGACTAAATTCAGCAACTCTGAGAACTCTGTTGGGACAAAAACACTCTCTCCCTTCAGCTCTCCCAGAGACAGAGCCAAAGAATTGTTTAGCGGTGTTACCTCCTCTGCTCAGCTCTGGAGTGGCTGCTTGTAGGCGTGTTATTACCTATAGTGAAGCACCATCTCCTCCATCTTGCCTTCACTTCGCACTTTGAGCATCTGTGTTTCAAACGATAAACCTACCAAAAGGGACCATAAAGAAGTCTTTTCATTTTCTTGTGATGAAAACTCAAGTGTGCTAAATTACTGGGAACTTCACCACTTCCTGTTTTACTCCCAGTGTGACACTTTACACGTCTTTTGTGCACTACGTTTATGAATGAGTGCATCCACCTTGTCCCCCAGGATGGAAAGCACACACCTCTGAAAGGCATCAAAACATCTAGAAACTAATCAAAACAAATTCCAGGGCTCATCCTGCTCCCTCGTTATGTCTTGGAAATTGTAGTGCACATCTAGCTGCTGGCCAAAGTCTTTGAGCACAGCCCATTTCACAACACTTAGCTCCTAATTGAAGTTTCACAGTACAATACTTAAGACACACGTCTAAATTGCACCACCATCTGAGTAAATGTGTTTTCCTTGCCAGTCAACTGTATGTGATTTTCATCTAGCTATATGCTGCTTATGATTTTCCATTTGTTGCCCTGCCATTAAGACCTTTGGTATTTGTCTGAGGAGATTCTAGAACGTCCCATTTCTCTGTGAATTGAATTTAACCCAGTAGTTTAGTTAATAATCTCCCTCAATTGTTTGCCTTTGGAAGGAAAAGTAACATTTTCATTCTCAGAGGAGACACTAGCTCTGGCCTTTCCACCCAAGGCATTTCTAAACTACAGCCCTTGTTGGTTTCCTTACTTATGCTCTCAGTCTTTATCCTGGTATGAGATTGAGATTGTGTAGGTATTCCATTCAAAGGACAGGAAACATCTACAAGAAACTTGTGAAGAATGATTCATTTGTGCTGTAATCTTGGGTAAACAAAAATGTGTATATGTGTATACATACAGAGCTAGTGTCTCCTCTGAGAATGAAAATGTTATTTTTCCTTCCAAAGGCACAAAATACACACACACACACACACACACTTTTCTTTAAAATGGCAAGCAGGATAGGACCAAGGCCTGAGCTCCAAATCTTCATGGGATCCTACAGAGTGGATCCCTATCCACTAACCAGTCACTGAGACGCCGCTAGTCAATCAGAGATCAACACATGTGCCCTAATCAAGCTTTCAACTCCCCATGTTCTTTCTGTGGTCTTTAAGGAAATACCTTTCTCTGCTTTCTGGGGCTCCCATAATTCACATATTGGTTCACTTCGTGGTATCTCATAACTCCTGTAGGTTTCCTTCACTCCTTTTTTTATTTTTTATCTTTTATTTTTCTTAGTTGGTAATTTCATATAATCTGAATTTAAGCTCACTGGCTGTTCTACTTGATCAAATCAGCTTTGAAAATCTCTGTGGAGCCGGGCTCAGTGGCTCAACCTGTAATCCCGCGCCTTTGGGAGGCTGAGGTGAGCGGATTGCCCAAGCCCGCGGGTTCGAGACCCGCCTGGGCAGCGAGACCTCATCTCTACAATAAATCAAAAAATCAGCTGGGCGTGGTAGCGCATGCCTGTAATTGCGGCTACTCGGAAGGCTGAGGCGGAAGGATCGCCGGAGCCCAGCAGGTCGAGGCTGCGGTGGCGGCCACTGCACTCCAGTCTGGGCGACAGAGTGAGACTCCAACTCAAAAAAAAAAAAAAAATCTCTGTGGAATTTTTCAGTTTAGTCATTGTGTTCTTTAGCTTCATATCTTTTACTTTTTTAATGGCTTCTCTCTGTTGAGTCTCACTCTGTCACCCAGACTGGAGTGCAATGGCACGCTCCCGGCCACCACAGCCTCGACCTGTTGGGCTCTGGCGATCCTTCTGCCTCAGCCTTCCAAGTAGCTGGAACTACAGGCGCGCGCTATTTTTTTTTTTTTTTTTTTTTGAGTTGGAGTCTCACTCTGTCGCCCAGACCAGAGTGAAGTGGCCACTCCCGGCCACCGCAGCCTCGACCTGCTGGGCTCCGGCGATCCTTCCTCCTCAGCCTTCCAAGTAGCCGGAATTACAGGCGTGTGCTACCACGCCCGGCTGATTTTTTGATTTATTGTAGAGATGAGGTCTCGCTGCCCAGGCGGGTCTCGAACCCGCGGGCTCAGGCAATCCACTCACCTCAGCCTCCCAAAGGCGCGGGATTACAGGCTGAGCCACCGAGCCCGGCTGATTTTTGATTTTATTGTAGAGATGAGGTCTCATTAAGTTGCCCAGGTGAGTCTCAAACCTGCAGATTCAGGCAATCCACTCACCTCAGCCTCTCAAAGCCCTGGGATTATAGGCTGAGCCACTGAGCTCGGCTAATACTCCTTTTCACAATTGTGCTGAAGTCCTAGCAATAATACAAGAAAAGACACATGGGGAATAACTTCTTTGTTCACAGATAATGTGGTTGCCATGTAAAAAAAATTATTGCTTTTTGTCAAAGAGCCAACAACAAAAAAAATCTTCTGGAACTAATAATTTACTATACCAAGGTTTTAGAATACACAGTTAATGTGTACAAGTCAAACACTTTCTTTTTTTTTTTTTTTGAGTTTTTTTTTTTTTTTGAGTCTCACTCGGTCGCCCAGACTGGAGTGCAGTGGCCACTCCCGGCCACCGCAGCCTCGACCTGCTGGGCTCCGGCGATCCTTCCGCCTCAGCCTTCCAAGTAGCCAAAATTACAGGCGTGTGCTACCATGCCCAGCTGATTTTTTGATTTATTGTAGAGATGAGGTCTCGCTGCCCAGGCGGGTCTCGAACCCGCGGGCTCAGGCAATCCACTCACCTCAGCCTCCCAAAGGCGCGGGACAAACACTTTCTTATATGTCATTAATTAAAAAGTGGAGTTTGAAATTAAAAACACAATACCATTTACATTAGTACCCCCAAAATGAAATATTTGAGTATAAATCAAACAAAATATATATAAGAACTATATGAAGAGAAATTACAAAACTCTGATGAAAGATATTAAAGTAGAACTAAGAAAATAAAGATATGCTTTATGGTCATAGAAAGGAAGACTCAAAATTATTAAGATGTCAGTTTTAAATGGCTATTCAATCATGTCAAACCATATCTTTCCCACATGATCCAACATCATTAATATTGAAACTACTGTTACCAAATAGACAACTCTAACACCTTCCTAATGCCCTGAGACCACCTGCTATATGTTGGTCCACAAATCATTCCATGGAATGATTTTTGCCAAGAAGGAGTAATGTGGAAACTCTGACCTTTTTTCTTTACCTTGCCAAATTCCTAACTAAGGGGCCTGGAAAGACAGATTTTTCAAATTAACTGATTAATGTAGCTTGCTTTCCAACCTGGCTCTAGTGTAAAATCATATAATTTTTAGATAAAGAAGGAAAAAGATAAAGAAGGAAAATCAAAGAATTTTTTTTTTTTGAATTGGAGGCTCACTCTGTCGCCCAGACTGGAGTACAGTGGCCTCTCCCGGCCACCGCAGCCCCGCCTGCTGGGCTCCGCGATCCTTCCGCCTCAGCCTTCTGAGTAGCCGGAACTACAGTCATGTGCTACCACGCCCAGCTGATTTTTTGATTTATTGTAGAGATGAGGGCACATCAAGTTGCCCAGGCGGGTCTCGAACCCGCTGGCTCAGGCAATCCACTCACCTTAGCCTCCCAAGGCACGGGATTACAGGCTGAGCCACCGAACCCGGCTTTTAAATTTATTTTTAATCGAAAAAACATGTTTTTATTGCATATGTGTTGTTTTGAAATATGTATACATGTGAAATGTCTGAAGAGAACTAATTAACATATGCATTACTTTTTACTTATTTTTGTGGTGAGAACACTTAAAATCTATTCTTTTATCAATTCCTGAGAATACATTTTTAATCACTCTCTTATACAATAGACCTCTTGAATTTATTCTTCCTGTCTATCACAAGCTTTGTATCCCTTGATCAACATCTCGCTAGTCCCCCTCCCAACCCCAGTCTGTGGTGACCACCATTCTATTCTCTACCTCTATGAACTCAACCTTTTTTTTTTTTTTTTTTTGAGTTGGAGTCTCATTCTGTTGCCCAGACTGGAATGCAGCGGCTGCTCCCGGCCACCGCAGCCTCGACCTTTTGGGCTCTGGTGATCCTTCTGCCTTCTGCCTCAGCCTTCCAAGTAGTTGGAACTACAGGCGCGCGCTACCACGCCCGGCTGATTTTTGATTTATTGTAGAGATGAGGTCTCGCCAAGTTGCCCAGGCGGGTCTCGAACCCGCGGGCTCAGGCTATTCACTCACTTCAGCCTCCCAAGGAGTGGGATTACAGGCTGAGCCACCGAGCCTGGCTCTTATACATGTTTTATGACCCAAAATGTGGCTGACTTTGGTGAATGTTCTATGTAAATTTGAGAAGAATGTGTATTGCTCTGTTACCAGATAAAATATTATATACATGCCAATTAAACCCAGTTGAATGATGGTGTTGTTCATTTAAGATATATGCTTGCTGATTTTCTGCCTAATGCTTCTGTCAATTACTGATAGAGGGGTGTTGATGTCTCCATCTATTACATTGGACCTGTCTGTTTCTCGTCATAGACCAGTTGATTTTTGTCTTAGTATTTTGATGTTCTTTTTTTATGTGCATACGTGTTAAGGACTGTCTAGTCCTCTTGGAGAAATAATTCTTTTACCTCTAAGCGATGTTTGTCTCCAACACATCAAGCTACCCAGCTTTCTCTTGATTGGTGTTAGAATCATGTTTTTCTTAATCTCCTTACCTTTGTTTTATTGATTGATTGATTGATTGATTGATTGATTGAATTGGAATCTCACTCCTTCTGCCAAGCTGGAGTGCAGTGGAATGCTGGCTCACGGCACCCCAGCGTCGATCTTCTGGGCTCCTGCGATCCTTCCGGTTCAGCTTTCTGCGTAGCCGGAACTACAGGTGCATACACACGCCCGGCTGTTTTTTTAATTTATTGTAGAGATGAGGTCTCGCCAAGTTGTCCAGGCTGGTCTCGAACCCTTGGGCTCAGGCAATCCACTCGCCTCAGGCTCCCAAAATGCTGGGATTACTGGCTGAGCCACCAAACCCTGCCAATTCCCTTAGCTTTAATCTATCTGTGTCTTTATATTTAAAGTTGGTTTCTGGCGGACAAATTGGGTTGGGACTTTGTTTTTAATCTACTTTGTCAGTTTCTGTGTTTTGGGGGGTTTTTTTGAGTTGGAGTCTCACTCAGTCGCCCAGACTGGAGTGCAGTGGCCACTCCTAGCCACCGCATCCTCGACCTGCTGGGCTCCGGCGATCCTTCTGCCTCAGCCTTCCAAGTAGCTGGAACTACAGGCGCACGCTACCATGCCCGGCTCATTTTTGATTTATTGTAGAGATGAGGTTTCGCCAAGTTGCCCAGGCGGGTCTCGAACCCACGGGCTCAGGCAATCCACTCACCTCAGCCTCCCAAAGGCGTGGGATTACAGGCTGAGCCACCTAGCCCGGCTAGTTTCTGTGTTTTAATTTGTGTATTTAGACTGTGCACCCAAAGTAATTATTTATAATTTTGAATGAACATCTATCAGTTCATTCAATTCTTCAAACAGTTCATTCTATCTATAAAACAATTATAGCTGTTTTATATTCATTATGCTTTTTCTTTCTTTTATTTTTATTCATTTTATTTTATTTTATTTATTTATTTTTTGAGTTGGAGTCTCACTCGGTCACCCAGACTGGAGTGCAGTGGTTGCTCCCGGCCACCGCAGCCTCGACCTGCTGGGCTCCGGCGATCCTTCCATCTCAATCTTCCGAGTAGCTGGAACTATAGGCGTGCGCTACCACGCCCGGCTGATTTTTTGATTTATTGTAGAGATGAGGTCTCGCTGCCCAGGCGGGTCTCGAACCCGCGGGCTCAGGCAATCCACTCACCTCAGCCTCCCAAAGGCGCGGGATTATAGGCTGAGCCACCGAGCCCGGCTTTTCTTTCTTTTTAAATTGTCTCCCTTTTTGCTGCCTTATCTGGTTTTAACTGGTCATTTTATATGTTTCCATTTTTCTCTTCTTTTATACTATCACTTATATTTCTTTTTGACAATATTTTAGTGTTTACTCTTGAGTTTGCAAAGCACATTTACAACTCATCGAAGACCATTTTCATATAACACCATTCTGTTTCTCAGAGAGTATAGATGTCTTATAACAGAATATTCCCAATTCCTTCCTTCCATTCCTTATAATGGTGCTGGCATTCATTGTATTTAAACATAATACATTCAATACATTCTTGTTTTTATTACTTGAGATGAAAAATTATCTGTTCAGTCAATTAAGAGTAACAGAAAGTTTATTTTACCTCCATTTATTTCATCTTTGATATTCTTCCTCTCTTTATGTAGATCCAAGTTTCTGGTTTATTTTATTTTTCTTCCCACAGAAGGGCTTCTTTTAATGTTTCTTGCAAGACTGGCACAAAATTCCCACAGTTTTTCTTTGTCTGAAAAGTCTTTATGGTTTCTTCACTTTTGAAGGATAATTCCACTTATGAAGAACACAGAATTCTAGGCAGTGGGTTTTTTTTTGTTGTTGTTATTCAATACTTTTAATGTTTCACTTCATTCTCTTCTTGCTTGCATGCTTTCTAATAAGAAGTCAGTTGTACTCCTCCTTTTGTTTTGTTTTGTTTTGTTTTGTTTTGAGTTGGAGTCTCACTCTGTTGCCCGGGTTGGAGTGCAGTGGCATGCTCACAACCACCCCAGCATCAACCTGTTGGGCTCCAGCAATCCTTCTACCTTAGCCTGCCAAGTAGCCAGAACTACAGGTTTGCTCTAACACACCTGGCTAATTTTTTTTATTTATTGTAGAGACAAGGTCTTGCCAAGTTGCCTGGGTTGGTCTCAAACCCGCAGGTTCAGGCAATCCATTTGCCTTGGCCTCCCAAAATACTGGGATTACAGGCTGAGCCACTGAGCCCGGCCTAGTTATGCTTATTATCATTATTTATAGGTAAGCCTTCTCCCCTCTGGCTTCTTTTAAGATTTTTCTCTTTGTCTTTTGTTTTCTGAAGGCTGAATATAATATACCCAGTTATAGATTCTTTGGTATTTATCCTGCTTGGTGTTCTCTGAGCTTTCTAAATCTGTGATTTGGTGTCTATTGTTAATTTTAGAGGATTCTTGAGCATTATTACTTCAAATGTTTTTTCTGCACCTTTCTCTCTTTCCTTCTGATATTCCCAGTACATAAAATTACACTTTTTGTAATTGTCTCACAGTTTGGTGACACTTAGCTCCATTTTTTCCATTCATTTTTGTCTTTTCATTTCATTTTGGGAAGTTTCTATTGACATACCTTCAAGATCATTGATTCTTTCTTCAGTTTTGTCCAGTTTATTGAGTACCTCAAAGGCATTATTCATTTTTTGCAGCAGTTTTTATTTCAATCATTTCCTTTTGAATCTTTCTTAGAATTTCCATTTCTCTGCTTGTACTACCCGTCCTTTCTCACATGTTGTCCATTTTTTCCACAAAAGTCCTTAACATATTAATTGTATAGGTATTACATTTCCTATCTGATAATACCAACATGAGTCATATTTTTTCTAGTTCTAATGCTTTATTGTCACCTAAGACTGTGTTTTTTGTGGGCTTTTGCTTGCTTATTTGTTTATTCTGTTCTGTGTTTCCTTTTAGCATGCCTTGTAATTTTTGGCTGAATGGTAGATATAATGTATTTGGTAGTAGGAACTGAGATGATCAAGCTTTTAATATAAAGTTCTGTGTTAATCTGGCTAGGAACTGGGTTGTGTCTAATGTTCCTCTTAGCTGTAGGTGCCAGAGGCTTTAGTTTCCTTGGTGTTTTTATCCCCCTCCTGTGTTATCTTTGGTTTTCCTAAGAACTTGTTCTTAATAGTCTTTACCTTGCAACTCTCTCAGTTGTAGTCCACTGTCATTATTCTGGAGCCCTGCTGGTGTGCTTGGTGGTAAGGTGTTGGTGGGGAGAAACATTCTATAATCTTATGCTTGAGTTTCATTTTTAGCGGGCCTGATTCCCTGGGTCCTGACCTTCAGAAACATTTCTTAGCCTTTATTTTTTCTCTACTAAAATGAGACAAGAAGGCTGTTCAAGGCCTGGAATTACCTAAATTGTCCTTCCTCTGGGCCAGATGAGGCTTTGGTAAAGTGGTTTTTCCTTGAGAGCTGGCATTGTCTCTGTTATAGACAATGCTCTGAGTTTATTTCAAAGGGCTACTTTTCCTCTGCCCCTTCCTGAGACACGAGGAGGTTTTTATCTGATGTTCATTGCAGAAATCTAGTGGGGTTCCTAGGTAAAAAGCCAGTGAAATGGGGAGTGCACAAAAGTTCTTGCCCCCAGGTTTTTTCTCTGTCCAGCTGGTCTGTGCTCAGCCTCCTGGCAATGTGTCAATCCCTGCTCATTACTGGCTCCAAGCTTCTGCTTGGGGTCAGCTGACCTCAACTGTGATTCCTGTCTGCCTATCTCTCCAGTATTAGGGGTGGCAGTTTGCCCTCTTATAAGTCTAAGAAAACTTACTGATTTTCAGTGTTGTCAGCTTTTTTCTGTTTTGAGGATGAACGTGATGACTTCCAAGGTCTTTATATGTTGAAGCTGAAACCAGATACCCATTATAATTTTAAACATCAGTGATTTCTAAAATATAAACTCAGGTGGCAGGAGTACACATAATCAGGTAAATGTCTGGTGAAGTGTTAGCCCTGACCACACCTTAATAGCGCCTGTGATGACTTCACAACTTGATCCCTTCCCTGATGTTTTAGGACAATTTCTAGAGTTTCGATGGCATTTACAGTGTATCTAGGAAGTTCATAAGGTCAGTTTAATGAGTGTTCCTTGTGGATGGTCCACACAGAGGACCACTCTTGGCAGCCCATATCCTCCGGAACCTCCATGACACATGACAGAAGCCTTCAGAAGCAAAGCTTGTCAAACTCTGCTCCTTTCTGGCTTTAATTTAGTTTGTTATTATTATTATTTAGGTATGGTAAGAACAGATCACAAGATAAACACCAAGGAAAAGATAGTTTGTGTTACTCAGAGATCCCAAGAGACATATCATGCTATGGGGGGCTCCAGAGGAAGCACTGGGGGCAGTCATTAGGTAGGGGAGTAGGGAATTGTCAGCAAACGCCTTTACTGTGGTTTCCGCGGAAGGAATGGTTGAGGCAGGGCAAGCAGGCTTAGGAATTGGTATTTTAAATAATTACAATGGGCTCTGGGGCATCAGGGCCATCCCTGGTTGTCTGGGACCTGATTCTGAATGATGAGGACAGGAGGACAGTGACCCAGAATGTGACAGCCCATCCAGGAAGTGGTTGGGGTGTGTGCTGTAGGTTGGTTAGCTGATACCTGCAAAGCACATTCCCCCAGGGAGGGAGTTGTGGAGCGATGAGGGAGACCAGAGGCCAAGGTAAGAGGGCTCAGGCATAGGTTGTCCAGAACAAGGTACATCAGCATAAGCTTGTAAGGCACAAATGGAAGCATCAAGTTAAAGAAGCTAGAAATATGGTCCATACATTTCCCTACATGCCTGATGACAGCAAAAGAGACAAGAAACTGTTTCCCCACTTTTCTAGAAATGCCAAACTTTACAAACAACGCATCCATTCTGTCTTAATTGGCCTTTGAACCCACTTATCTAGACATTCATTGGTTCCCATCACTGTCCATCTCTGCTGTTGCCCTGGGAAACATTTGTATTATAGAATTTAGTGAAAAACGCATCTCTCTACCTGGCTTGTGCATGGGGGAGATGACTACTGCAAACATTTATAATCTGAGAGCAATCAGTTTCTTCCTCAGGGAAAGAATCTAAGTAATTAAAAATATATTTATCAATGTAAGAATAATGGAATGGTGACTCTGCCATTTCATAACAGCATTACAATGTCTTTAACCATAAAAGATTTGTAGGAAAGTTAATTGACAACTAAAATGGAAACTAATTTGGAATACAATTAATTTTGATACTCTTGAAAACTAATGCATTTTACATTACAGCAAATGGTTGCAACTAATTACTATCTGAGGAATGCTTGTAAATTGGTTATTTGTTCTTTATTTAATAGCGTTTCTGTAATTGCTTAAACCTTTATTTATGGGAAGGTCCGGTTTTCAATTTAAAGTAATTACTAAGAAAAAAAAGCACAGGGCAAAATTTTGCCGTGAATCAATGTGCAAGAAAAAACAGGATGGCCTAGGCAGCCCTGATAGTTGGGTCATGTGTCCCCACTGCCTCCTGTGCTGGCCCCCTCCCCCCTCCTCCAGTCAGATCATGCTTTCTGCCCACCCTGCTGTGTGCAGGGCTTCTATCAACTGCACCCACTACTCAGAGACACTCCTCTCTTCCCCTCCCAAACCCAAACCAACACAAAAAAATTAACTAATAACTAAATAATAGCAGAGCTAAATCTTAGCACCAAGTTCATAAGAAGTGCTTGGTTATTATTATTGCACTGATTTCCTACCAATCTTATAAGGTACAAACAATTTTTATACCCACTGGAAACATGAGGAAACTGAGGAACAGAGAGTCTGGGTAACTCAACCAAGGTCACCCAAGTTAGTGAGTATTAGAGCCAGAATCCCAGGCTGGAGTTCTGACTCCACAAGAGACTTTAATGGTCATGTTACCCTGGCTTCCACCATGCCTGTCCCATGCTCTGCTCTCACCCAGCCATGCAAATCCACCAGGGGTCTGTGCCAAGCGACAACTGTGCTTTCAAATCTCTCCAACACAGGCTGCTTCAGGGAACCTGTTGGCTTTCTCTCGGTCTGCCTTAATCAGGTTCACTTAGAGGGCTGAGGGGCTCAGGCCACTTTCAGGTTTTGAGGCTGTTAGCAGTGACACAAATGAAAGTGTGGAAAAGAAAATAAAGTAGCAAACAACAGTTACCATTGTGAACTTTCTTTTTTTTCTAGATAAACCCGTCGTAAGTTGAAAGTAGCATAAGTCGAAGATGCATGTAATGCCACAACAAACTGAACATCCTAGCTTAGCCTAGCATACCTTTAAAGAGCTCGGAACACTTACACGAGTCTGCAGTTGAGCAAAATCAACCCACACAAAGTCTGTTTGGCAATGAAGTGTTGAATATCTCATATGATTTATTGACTACTGTACTGAAGTAAAAGCAGAATGGCTGCATAGGTAACCGAAGTAGAGTTTCTACTGAGTATCCTTTTGTATCAATGTAGTCAAATACTTGTAAGTCAAACCATCATAAGGTGAGGGATGCCCTGTCACCATTAGCATAACAGCATGCTCAGCTGATAACGTGTGAGCGTCACATGGCGTGAGCCTAGTCGCCTCAGTAAGCCAAGTCTAGCCTAGACCAACTAATCACCTGCCAACTCCGGGACTCATAAATGAGTACAGCTAAGACAGCACAGTCACCAGTCAGCACAAAGCTGTTGGTGCCTACCTTGAGATGCCCGTGTTTGTGCCTACGAGTTATACAGACTTATTGTGGCAGTACATCTTGATGCAAGAGGTTTTGCTATAAGAAGACCGAATCGTGAATATCATCTGCCTTTCATAAGAGCTGTGGGTCATTCAAAATTAAATAAATTTCAACTTAATCCTAAATAAGTAACTAGCTTTTTTATCCCCATCCTACCTTTGCATTCTTCAAAACTTTGAGTTAAAAAAAATTTTTGAAATCCATACATAGGTGAAATTTCAGAAAAATGTAACTTTGATCAAAGATCTAAGATTAGCTCCCCAATGTAAGCTAAAATTAAGTTCGGAGATTTAAATAGATCAAATCATACAGTAACCAATATTTCTAAAAGATTCTCAAATCTTTTTTTTTGAGTTGGAGGCTCACTCTGTCGCCCAGACTGGAGTGTAGTGGCCGCTCCTGGCCACCGCAGCCTCGACCTGCTGGGCTCCGGCGATCCTTCAGCCTCAGCCTTCCAAGTAGCCGGAATTACAGGCATGCGCTACCACGCTCGGCTGATTTTTTGACTTATTGCAGAGATGAGGTCTCGCCGCTCAGGCGGGTCTCGAACCCACGGGCTCAGGCAATCCACACACCTCAGCCTCCCAAAGGCGCAGGATTGCAGGCTGAGCCACCGAGCCCAGCTAGATTCTCAAATCTTAATAAAGCTGAGCTGTCGTAACTGGAATAAAAACCTGAAACTGAATTTTTTTTTCCTCAGTCCATTTGTCTTTTTTCCCTCTCCCTTTGAGTTTGAATAAGTTGGTCCACCAGTTACTGCTTTAAAGGTCAAACGATAATTAGATTTCTAGTTTCCTTGGCATACTTAGCAAGTACGTCCCTGTTTCCTGGTTTAAAATAAGAGATTCATATTTTCTCATGCCATATACAAATGCTTTCAGTAGTAAGCTTAATTACTTTAGATCTTTCTCCTGGAACCATTTAAAGATGAAAACAGAACTGAGACTCCCTGTAGGATACACTTGAACAGAGAAAGTAATCAACTAACTTATTTTTGTGCATCTAAAGCAGAACAATCTGAGTCACTAATTAAGGCAGACCTGTCCAATCCTCACCTGCAAGGTTGTCCCTGTCCCTGTCGAGAGATTTTTCAGAGGAGATTAACTCTACCAAGCACAACAGCCCTAACTGACGCACCCTTCACACACCTTAGAGTGTGGCAGCTGTAGTGTTGGTACAGGCAGTTTTCAGAAGACATTACTCTGAAATCCATCTCACACATAAGAAGAAATCAGACTGCAGATGTCGTCATAAAATATTTTTATGTCGTCTCAAATGTATTGTTTCGGGAAGGTCTTGGAAGGATTTCAGCATTTCTATTTTTAGAGCCCAAAAAGAATTCAGGAATACAGGAAAGTAAAAAGCAATTCAAGTAAATATGTTGTTCAGAGCGTCTTACAGCCTCTGGGAAAATGACTTTCAGATGAACTTAATCTTCGTTTTACTTCCCCTGTTTTTTTTTTTCTTTGCATCCTGTGGTTTTCTTGTGACATCGCTCTCAGCACCCCTTCAGTCACAGTCCTTGGCTGTGGCTTCTTAGCATCCATGTGCCTCTTCTCAGACCCATGCTTAGATATGAGGGCTCAGTGTCACTTCAGGGATCGTCATCCCCTCTGAGCCAAGCACAGCAGTTGGTACATCGATGGGGCTAAAACAAAAACACAATGAAATAACAGGCATGGAAGGCAGGCAGCAAGAAGGTTCTCTCTCCAAACAAAAATATCCTTAAGGGTGGATGTGCTAGTCAGGTTTCCCAGAGTGTCAATTAACATGACAAATGGATATATAGGCAGATTGATGGTGATAGGTAGATGGATTGATGAAGAAAGATGATGATGAAGATAGACAGACAGACAGACAGATAATGAGGAATTAGTCAGGTGAATCTGGGACTGAGAAACTCCAAAATCTGCTCTCTGCAAGCTGGAGACCCAGGAAAGCTCGTGGTGTAACTGAGTCAGGGTCTGAAGACCTAAGACCTAGAAAGGTGATGGTGCATGTACCAATCTGAGGGGAGGAGAAGATGAGATGAGATGTCCTGGTTCAAGCAATGAGTCAGAAAAAAGGGGGCAAATTCCTCCTAATGTTCTACTGGGCCCTCACCAGATTGGATGAGGTTGACCTGCATAGGGGAGGTCCATCTACTTTACTGAGTCAGTCCACCAATGTAAATACTCATCTCACCTGGACATACTCCCCCGTACAGACCCAGAAACATTTCATCTGAACACCCTAGAGTCCACGCAAGCTGACACGAAAAATTAACCATTACAGTAGCATCTATTTTTTTTTTTTGTCTCCACATGGCACTTTGACATAGTAGACACTCAAAAAAAAACCCCAAAAAACTGAACTCATGGATGCCTTCAATTCTGCTGGGAAGTGATGTTTGCAAGCCA
The DNA here is from genome assembly GCA_027257055.1 of Cephalopachus bancanus. Taxonomy (NCBI): domain Eukaryota; kingdom Metazoa; phylum Chordata; class Mammalia; order Primates; family Tarsiidae; genus Cephalopachus; species Cephalopachus bancanus. Next base: position 2,046,564 of record JAPVLO010000194.1, on the reverse strand, counting down.
TCTCACGTATCAAACAAAATGAGTTAACTATAGCAGACGCTCAGAAAGTGCTTGCTGGATGAGCAAACAGAAAGGAGGGAGAGAAGAAGGAACTCCCAGTTCTGGACTCAGTGGAGTCGAAACCAAGGCCGAGAGCTCTGCCTGGCATAGCCCTGAGGAGGGGATATGCCAGGTGAAGGCCCAGGACCCTACTTCCCCACACAAGCAGGCTGCGTTCAGACCATTTTTGGCATTTTGAAGTGCACTTTCTGACCTCTTCCTCGGAGGATTAATGGCAACTGCACATTTCACCATTGGAGTGTGTCCCCACATGTGAGAGACCTTCTCTTCAAGATGCTTATGCTTCCTCCCCATTTGGAAGAGAAGGATAAAGTAGGGAGCGGATAGGTGAGTCTGTTTTCTTAAGACCTCAACTTTTATGCATGTAGGATCCTATAATGGATGCCAAAAGTTTAACAAACACAGAACCTGAAAAGCCCCCAGTTAAAACAAGGAGCGTCTCTTCCAGTCCAGAGCTATGAGCTGGCACCCCCCAACACACACCAGAGCCAGCCCCGCCCACTCTGTCACTCAGAGCCACTGCCGCTCTTCATACTGCCGGTGTTCACAGGTTATAAGGAAGCTACTTCTCTACCTGCAGCAGACAGAGCACAGCACAGCACAGCTCAGCTTGTGTCGAAGGCTCATCTCTCCCAAGGCAGGCGTGTGACAAATTCCTCCCACTTCTTCCATTCTGGTGTTGCAAGTTTGTGCTAACGCTCCATCCTCCTTGGCCTTTCCAGTCATTGAACATGGAATGTTCTACTTTTGTAAATACAACATTTGGAAAGAGGTATAAACAAAATTACAGATCATCAGCTACAAAAGAATACAAAAATACAGTCTGAGCACTCTCAGATGCTGGTTGCGGTGTGTACATTTAGAAACCCATGAATCTCAAATGCTGCTTTCTGAGTCCTCACCATAAATTTCAGTCCTGCACAGGTAATCTGCTGTAACTCACGCTCTGTATTATACAGCCCATGCACAAAGGGAGCTGTGTCTTTGTATAAACTCTCAGCACTAACAAAAGGCTTCCTGCAAAAGCCAAGCTCCCATTTTTCTTTCAGATTTACATCAACAGTTGTCTCCTAATATTAAGTGGGCTATTTTCCACTTTTACAGAGTAAATAGTTGGGTTGGTAAAATTTACACTTTTATTTTTCATTTCAGCTTTTGGCCTTTACAAGTAAGTGATGCTCACTCAAAAATATACATCTTAGCCGGGCTCGGTGGCTCAGCCTGTAATCCCGCGCCTTTGGGAGGCTGAGGTGAGTGGATTGCCTGAGCCCGCGGGTTTGAGACCCGCCTGGGCAGCGAGACCTCATCTCTACAATAAATCAAAAAATCAGCCGGGCATGGTAGCGCGCGCCTGTAATTCCGGCTACTCGGAAAGCTGAGGCGGAAGGATCACCGGAGCCCAGCAGGTCGAGGCTGCGGTGGCCAGGAGTGGCCACTGCACTCCAGTCTGGGCGACAGAGTGAGACTCCAACTCAAAAAAAAATATATATATATATATATATATACATCTTTGTAGGAAGAAAAATAACTTGGGGTACAAACCACTCCAGTGGATGTCTTAAGAAGGAATCTGACCTTCAGAATCAAGTCTGCCCTGAGCAGGGGACAGCATTATTTAGGCTATGAGAGGTTTCTTTCTTTTCCTCCTTCCTCTCCACTATTTCTAGTTGCGTGAAAATGGCTGAAATACTTTAAAATACATGGCATCATTTATTCTACAATTATATGTTAGTCTCAAAGGGAATATCCCCAGGAGAGGTTGCACGTCAACTGATAGCAAAACATAATAACATAATTAGGCTTTTGTAAAAAAGATGGGAAGATGGGATGTACAGGCTTTGTCAAAGCCACGTGAAGAGGCCAGGCGAACTGAAAGCTCTGCTCCAGGTTGTCTGGGACGTTAGAGAGAATCGTCTCTTCCGGTCCAGAAGTGGGGCCTCTCACTCGGCTCTCCCCACACATTCAGTCAGGACAACGCAGGGGGGTCCAGCTTGTGAGCAGCTGCTTCAAGGAACGATCTTCTGTGCATGTAGGTCACTCTGCCTGAGCCCACTAGCAAGACTTCCCTGCAAGATGTGATTCAGGTAAAATAATCCATCTACCTGCATGTACAAAGCTTATACAGTCACCCTTTGGTATCCACAGAGTGTTGGTTCCAGGACTCCCTCACAGATACCAAAATCCACAAATGCTCAAGTCCCTGACAAAAAAAAATGGCATAACCTTTGCATATAACCTACATACATCCTTCTGTATACTTTAAATCATTTCTAGACTGCTTATGCTACCTAATATAATGCAAATGCAAGGTAGAGAGCTGTTATACTGTATTGTTCAGGAAATCATGACACGAAAAAAAGTCCATATATGTTCAGTACAGACACAATCATCCATATTTTTTCTTAATATTTTTAATCTGCGGTTGGTTGGACCCACGGTTACAGAGGGCTAACTGTACACATATAATGCTTACACAGTTTCCAAGGCACCTCCATGGACATTATATCACTTTCTCTTAGAGCTTTGTATAGCCAGCAATACTTAGTCAAAATGGTCTGAATAGCTCATCTGTTTGCTTCAAAAGACAACCTGCCTTTAGTGGTCGTTTTTGGCATATGAGCAGGTGCCCTTCCTCACCACACCCTGCTCCTTGTTCTCTAATTCTTTTTTTTTTTTGAGTTGGAGTCTCACTCTGTCGCCCAGACTGGAGTGCAGTGGCCACTCCCAACCACCGCAGCCTCGACCTGCAGGGCTCCGGCGATCCTTCTGCCTCAAACTTCCAAGTAGCCGGAATTACAGGCATGCGCTACCACACCCGGCTGATTTTTTGATTTATTATAGAGATGAGGCCTCGCTGCCCAGGCGGGTCTCGAACCCGCGGGCTCAGGCAATCCACTCACCTCAGCCTCCCAAAGGCGCGGGATTACAGGCTGAGCCACCGAGCCTGGCTTGTTCTCTAATTCTTGGTGGCCAGGTCATAAATGTCTCCTAAGCCAATTGAGAGGAGAAATGGGGGAGAAGAATGCCTGAGAGGCTACACCTTCCAAAAATTCCAAGAGATGAATGACAGCCATGCTATGAATAGCTGCACATAAATCTCAACACTTTGGATCCACTTTTTGCCCTGCATGAGAGAGCTGAGTAAAAATATAGTATCACAGATAATTGGCAGCAATTGTCTTCCCCAGAAAATCCCTTCTCTGTCTGCATCCATAAAATGTGTCCTCTGTTTTGTTTGCTTGTTTTTCTAACACTGTCAGTTGAAGCCACCTCCATCTTCTCCCAGTCACTCAAACCTCATGGTCCGGACATCAGAGCAAAGCCATTGCCTGGTCAGGTGGGCCACATCCAGCAAAGGGGAAGCAGGGCCATCAGCTCCATGAGCTTGTCTAATCAAATATTTTAGGGTTAAAATATTGACTTCTTAAATCACATGTATCTGGTAGGTCACGTGGGGCATCCATAACCCCAGCCACTGATTTGTTGCTTGTAATTAAATCCAGTAATAGTTATCGCCACTTTTGTACAACTGCGAATACTGCAGTGTTTTTGGAGATGATTAATCTAGCTTCAGTAAAGCAATGTGCAATGTTCTTTTTTTATTAAATTTAAATTAGTTGGAGAGTTTAAATAAATCATCAGTGAAAAGAAGAGAGAGAAAGTATCATCAGCTCAATAAATCTATCCTTGTGCATTGAAGAAGACAAGCATATATTAACCGCTGGGCTACACAGGAGACTTACAGGGTTACATCTACTGAAAGTACTTGGGGAAATAACGCACCAGTAAAACATGAAGATACAATGGAAACATTTCTTTTATATTTTCTTTTTAAGAATTCCAACCAATGCACTGCTTCTGCTTCTTGCCCTGACCGCACTGAGAGCACTTCTAAACTCACCAATATAATCATCAGAGATATTCATGTGACAAAAGTAACCAGTGCAAAGCAAAATTAGGACAACAAAGAAGATGACTAAAGATGTTTCATGTGTGTTTGAAAACCTGGTATACCACTGCATTTATTTTCATAATAACTGAAAGTCTTAAGAACGTGTTTTCTCCCTGAAAGTAGGAAAAGAAAATATAAAACAATTGTTTTATTTTTCACTTTTATTTTATTAATTCATTTATTGGAGTTGGAGTCTCACTCTATCACCTAGGCGGGAGTGCAGTGGCATGCTACTTAGGGCCACCACAGTCTGAACCTGCTGGCCTCAAGTGATCCTTTTGCCTCAGCCTTTCAAGTAGGTGGGACCACAAGCATGCGCCACCATGCCTGGCTAATTTTTTGATTTATTGTAGAGACAGGATATCACCATGTTGTCCGGGTTATTCTCAAACCCCTGAGCTCAGGCAATCCTTACACCTCCACCTCCCAAAGTGCTGGGATTACAGGCGTGAGCCACTGTGCCCAGCCTAAGGATTGTTTTAATAGACACTTTAATGAATGGTGTGAAGTTTGAAAGAGAAAATAACACAGCCTTTCTTGTTCATGATAATTTAGTGTACTAACAGCTTCATAAACCATTACATATTGTAAACTTTCTTACATACTCCCCAAACTACTCCTAACAAATTCATAATGCTGCTTACAATCTCTTTTTATTTCCCCAACATGTGCACACACACATACACTAGGAAGGAACAATTTTCCCACAATTACATCTGTTTTCATTGTTCAGTCACAGAATAACACAATACATGTCCCCTTCAACTTTTGTTTTGTTTTTTTTTTTTTTTGAGTTGGAGTCTCACTCTGTCGCCCAGACTAGAGTGCAGTGGCCGCTCCCGGCCACCACAGCCTTGACCTGCTGGGATCCGGCGATCCTTCCGCCTCAGCCTTCCGAGTAACCGGAATTACAGGCGCGTGCTACCATGCCCGGCTGATTTTTTTATTTTATTGTAGAGATGAGGTCTCGCCTGCCCAGGCAGGTCTCGAACCCGCGGGCTCGGGCAATCCACTCACCTCAGCCTCCCAAAGGTGCGGGATTACAGGATGAGCCACCGAGCCCGGCTGTCCCCTTCAACTTTCATTGCCTTCTTAAGAGAGGTAACATATGCCATGTTTCTTTTTTTTTATTAATCAATATTTTTTATTATGGTTTTGTGGGGTACAGTTAAGGGTTAGGTATACAATTACGTTTCATTCAGGCACCCTGTTGATAAGAGGTGTTTTCCCATCCCCGACAGCTATTTGCTACTGTTAATCCCATTCCCCTCCCCCCAATAGTTTCCCAGTACCGTCAGTCATTTTCTTATAGTATTGCATTGGATGTTCAAGGTCCATTATATGGGTGAGAACATGTGATACTCGGATGCCATGTTTCTAGAGAATGCTAGAACTTGTTGAAACATTAGAAATTATATAATCTAATTATTTATTTTGGAAATAAGAAAACTGAGATTCAGAGTGGTTAACCCATTAGTTATCAGATTATGAAACCATCAGTGATTGCTTTAAAAGCTGAACCCTTGTCTTCCAAGTCAAGTTTCTTTCCATTACAGCAAATTATCTCTTTGTTACAGATGATGTATTAAACCAACTTAACGATGAACTAAGAGGGGAAAACAGGCTCCTCCTTAACATTTTATATCAAGAATATATCTGTGAGTGAAAAGAGAAAGAGTGTCAGAGGTCCAGTATTTTAACATGGTAAACCGAAAAGAGAATTAGATGAGAGACACTTCTCATTGCTGGAGTGTAGTTAAGAGTGAGCACAGGGCATAGCACATTATTTTCAATGTCATATGAATGGTCTTAGACAAGTCATTTATCCTCATTGGGTTTTAATTTCTTCATTTAAAAAGGGGGCTTGAATTACCAGGTGATCTATGTTAGCTTGCAGTAATTATCATTTGATGAATGATTGAATAGAATTCTTAATCCCACAACATGCAAAGAATAATTATATTATCATAACATAGCATCAAGCATCCTAGTGCCTGTGTCAGTCAATGGAATTGAAGATAAAGAGGCTTAGCCGGGCTCGGTGGCTCAGCCTGTAATCCCGCGCCTTTGGGAGCCTGAGGTGAGTGGATTGCCTGAGCCCACGGGTTCGAGACCCGCCTGGGCAGCGAGACCTCATCTCTACAATAAATCAAAAAATCAGCCGGGCGTGGTAGCGCGTGCCTGTAATTCCAGCTACTCGGAAGGCTGAGGCGGAAGGATCGCCGGAGCCCGGCAGGTGAGGCTGCGGTGGCCGGGAGCGGCCACTGCACTCCAGTCTGGGAGACAGAGTGAGACTCCAACTCAAAAAAAAAAAAGATAAAGAGGCTTTAATGTCACAGGTTACTGCTGTTAATTGAAAATACCACAGCTATATGAAATATTAAATTATTTTCAATTACCTGTTGTTTTGTTTTGTCCTGCTGGCATCTTTTTCTCTTCATGCATGATTGTGTCCATCTAAATAACTAATAATTGAAAACAAATGACCCTAGAGTGAAGAGACAGCCAAGCATCTTCCCCTGACAAAGTAATGATTATCAACTTACCCCCTACTATAAAAAATTACAGAAATGAGCAAAATATCCATAGTGATGCTTTCAGGCATAGAAAAGTACAGGGCTATGATCCTTACGAAAAAAGACCTACACAGGATGAGCTCTACATTCATTCCAACTTTCTTTCTGAAGGCATTTTCCAAACTTCAGGACAAAGCCCAAAGATAAGACAAATACTAGCTGCTAAGAAGAATGAAATCTGCGGAGGAGGACACAGAAGAAGACAGAGTTTCACAGACAGAAAGTCCTATATGTCTATGTGGAGATCCTTTTGAAATTTTTGGCAAAATATGAAGCTGTTTCTGCATAGAATGAGACTCGATAACATCTATCAGAAGATAGTTAGTTTGGGTTTGTGAGCTGAATAGGGCTATCTAGAACATGACACCTTGCTGCATAACCCAAGCATTTCACTGAGATCTTAAAAACAATGTAGTATTATTCTAGCCCAGTGGTTCTCAACTGGGTGAAATGTTGTCCAATAGGAGGCATTTAGCCACTTTTAGTTATTCTTGGTTGTCACAATTGTGAGGATGCTAGTAAGGAGAGGCTAGGGCTGCTGCTGAACATATTACATGCACAAGATCATCCCCTTCAACACAGAATAATCCAGCTGAAATTCAAGAGCATGACCTCAGAGAGGCTCTGCTCTAGCCTTGCTACTCTAGACCTGCCAGTGAGTAATACTCTAGACCTACTCCAGTAAAGCTTAAAAGAAAACATCATCAATAGATAATGCTAGCCGGGCTCGGTGGCTCAGCCTATAATCCCGTGCCTTTGGGAGGCTGAGGTGAGTGGATTGCCTGAGCCCGCGGGTTCGAGACCCGCCTGGGCAGCGAGACCTCACCTCTACAATAAATAAAAAAGAATCAGCCGGGCGTGGTAGCGCATGCCTGTAATTCCGCTACTTGGAAGGCTGAGGTGGAAGGATCGCTGGAGCCCAGCAGGTCGAGGCTGCGGTGGCCAGGAGCGGCCACTGCACTCCAGTCTGGGTGACAGAGTGAGACTCCAACTCAAAAAAAAAAAAAATTGATAATGCTTAGCAGCTGCTAAATTAACTGCCAATCAGAAAAACACTCAAAGTCTTTAAAGGAATTGGCATAATTCAGATTCACATCAACATAGTATACACAAGATCTAGCACACACTAAAAAATTACTATACAAAGGAGCAACAAATATAACCCAAAACTGGAAATGAGGGAAGGTGTTCAGAGGTATATTACCTACAGAAGAAAAGTAATAAGAACTTAAACTAACACCTTGTCAGAAACAATGTGAGCCAAAAGAGAATATAATGATATATTTAAAGTGCTGAAAAAAATGTCAATCTGGGATTTTATGTCCAGAGAAAATAGGTTTTAAAAGACATCTATTCTTTTTCACATATATATCAGGGTGCCAAAAAAATGTATACACATCTTAAGATATGTTATCTATGTATTACTTTTCAAAGTTGAATTGGATTATGGTAGCAATGTGTAGTATGATATTTGCTCAAAAGATGGAATAGATCAAATGAATGCTACATCACCATGCAACAGGCAAGACAGTTAAGATAATGGCAGAAGCACAGTTGTCTTTTGTGGCAGCACGGTTGTCGTTCCAGGAGCTCAAGACCATTTTGAAGTGGTATTTGAAATTTGAGAACATTGTGGAAGTACAACAATGGAGGCATGAGTACGCAACAGAACCTCCAACCTGCCTAACAACTGCACACATTCACGATAAGTTTGAGACTCATGGTACTGTGTGAGATGTGCACAAGAGAAGATCCATGAGGTCCTGCACACCAACAAGTCCTCCAATAGTTTGCTGTCCTATGAAGTGTCTGGACACTGATGGCAACCATGTGAGCACCTCTTGTAACTGCAGAAGTCAAATGTGACTTGTTCTCATCTGTTGTTATAGGTATATATTCAGTATTACAATTTTAACACAGTTTTTTTTCTTTCGTAATATGTTTATACATTTTTTGGCTATATATATATATATATATATATATACACATATATATATATTGGGGAGGCTATAAATATATATACACACACACACACACACATATATATATATATAGTTTGTTTTAAGATATGAGGTTTTGCTATATTGTCCAGGCTGGTCTTAAACGCCTGTCTTCAAGCAATTCTACTGTCTTAGCCTCCCAAAGTGCTGAGATTACACGTATTAGCCACCACACCAGCCTAAAAAGGCTTTTTAAACAAACCAATGTGGACCAAAGCTATCACTAACAGAAACTCTTCTTCAAGCATTGTTAAAAGAAGCTATTTGGCAGCAAAAAGATGATACGAGATAGAAACTTAATTCTACAGGGAAAAAGAAAGGGTGCTATAGTGGTGAAGCCATTATTATCATTGAAAATAACTTGCTGTGCCCTATTCCTCTTCTTGAGTGCACTCCAGCTATGAGAAGCTTGGACGACATGGAGGAAAACCGCAGCAGCCAGGCTGTCTGCTCTGATATTGCACATGACCAAGAGGAACAAACAAGAGGATGGAGCAATCTATCTCATGGCATCTTCTCACAAGCAAACTGACCATGTAAACCCCTCCTCACCCCCAGTAAAGTCCCCTGCCCTCCCTGAAGCCCGCACAAGCCGGTCAAGCAGAGGGCTACAGTCTCGCCATGCCTACGCTCCTCCTGTTCTTTGTCCTGGCTGTGCTGACTCACTTCCAGCCTTGAATGACATGCTCACCTTGCAACCACATGGCTTCTTCGTGCACTGCAGAATGGCCTGTGATGTCCTCCCACCCGCCTTTCCTCCTTGGCCAAGCTAAATCCCCTTTCTCCCACCTACTCAGTCATGTGTTTCTCAGGGAAGCCAACCCCAGCCTTTCTTAGTAAGGGTCTCAAAGCACTTGCTTCACCTCCCATGGAGCAGAGGAGTGCATTTATTTGTGTAATTATTGGATTGATGTCTCTCTCCCACATGACTGTAGGTCTTACGAGGGGGGCAGGGCTAAGTCTGTTTTTCCTCTCACTATTAGAACCCAGAGCTTATCAGAAAGTCTGGACTTGAATAAATATTTACAGAATGATTATTAAATATTAAAAAGGGGGGAGAAACTGGGGAAAGCCCAGCACCTGTTTCCTCTTGAGTGTGCTGACACTTGAAACATGGTATCCCTCTCAGAAAAAGCACCAGAAGACATCAGCCAGGGGATGCCATCTGCAGGTCTAGCTGACGAATCCAGGGGAACAGACAGATCTTTGAGACAAGGTCTGTGGAGGGAGAATGAGGAACTGCCTATGCAGAAACTATTTCTTTGAATGGGAAGACAGGTCTTCACTTATTTTAAATCCAGTTGGAGCTGGGCTCGATGGCTCAGTCTGTAATCCCGCACCTTTGGGAGGCTGAGATGAGTGGATTGCCTGAGCTCGCGGGTTCGAGACCCACCTGGGCAGCGAGACCTCATCTCTACAATAAATCAAAAAATCAGCCGGGCGTGGTAGCGCATGCCTGTAATTCCGGCTACTTGGAAGGCTGAGGTGGAAGGATTGTCGGAGCCTAGCAGGTTGAGGCTGCAGTGGCCGGGAGCGGCCACTGCACTCCAGTCTGGGTGACAGAGTGAGACTCCAACTCAAAATAAATAAATAAATAAATAAATAAATAAATCCAGTTGGTTAAGGGGAGGCGGGGGAATAACCCTATACTGCACTGAAAGAGAGAAATCACTGGGAAGTCAATGGCAACCAGGCCAACAATTCATAACTCTCTTTTCTATTCTTTGGAGGAAAATGTACATGGAAGAACATTTGAAGAAGGTAATAATGAGAAGGCTACTTCCACTTGGCTGCATCTATGTCTAGTCTTTGAACTAAACCAAGCAAAAGAAAACAAGAGACCGCTCTGCTGCTCTCTAGAACAGGCCGGGTGCTTTGCATAGATGTCTGCCATGAAGCGGGGTGAGGCCATGAAGAGCCTTCTCATCTGAAGGTCAAAATATCCATTTATTTCTCCATATATGGATGGCCTTCTATCAAATTTGCCTGTAGCCACACTTCAATATCCAAACAATATCCTTTACAAATAGACTCCTGGCACTCGCTGCTTATGAGTGTGTCCTTCATTTCTCATTTTGTAAGTTTTGTGCTCTTCAAAAGAAGCGGTCATATGCATGTGTAATGACTGACATCTCAACTCAGGAAATTATATGCTGTTTTGCAAAAAACATAATACTTCTGTCTTTAAAAGCACCATTTGGCATATTTTTGTCATCCTACCTTTCATTTTTGTGAAGAGATCTTGCTTGAGAATTTGGAATAAATAGGGCTTTGTTCAAATAATCTTCTATTCTCTGAGACAGTTACAAAGTGTCCTATCCTGCCAGGCTCTCTGACTCACCAGAAATTCAAGTTCTCGTAAATGACAGAAGATGGATCTGATGTGGGGTGGAACCGAGCTTTCCAGCACATGCTTCTTTGTTCTGTAGAGAGACAAAAGTCAGATGCTTTTTCTTTCTACCAGCCACATGCACGTGCACACACATACACACGTGTAACATATGCATGCACATGCATACACAGATGTGTGCACACGTGTACTTATTTACACACACAGACTAAAGATATCACAAGAGTGGAGTTAGCCTAGATGCTAAAATGCCCTTGACGCAAACGCATTCTGTAAGAGAGGTGGGATTCAATCTTTCTTGGGGCAGTTGAGACACACTTTGACTAAAGCAACATAGTGAGTAAGCAAGTGCTGAAGGTCCTTTTTAACCCTGTGATTCTGTGCTGCATGTGACATTGAAATATCTGTCTATTAGGGTTGCCAGATAAGATGCAGGACACCCAGTCAAACCTGCAATATTTGAGACATAGTTATGCTAAAAACACATTGTTATTTGCTTGAAATTCAAGTTTAACAGGATGTCTGTATTGCTGTGAAATCTGGTGACCCTATAGTACATATACTAAACAGTAAGAAACTTCTCATAGACCCATCCACGTTAGCCTTGGCGTCTTCTTCACCTGGAGTCTTCCCTGATTGGGCTGCAGTGGGCTCCGCCAGAACTTTCCCTAACGCAGGCGGTGAGGAATGTTCGAAGGAGTGAACCAGCTCGCTCAGGGACTCAGGGCCACCGAGCTGCAGCTGTCTCTGCAGTCGGGGGCTGGCACGTGGCGCCCAGCAACCTGGCCCCTTAGGGGTGAGGAGATGGCTTGCTCATCGCGTGGTCGGCCACTCACTCATGGCCTCTGCTCCTCTGGGCCCCAGCCCTGCCACAGCCAGCTGAATTCTCCATTAGGAAGTACTACCCAGCAGGAACCCGGCATCCTGTCCTCAACCTCTTATCCTTACTTGTTTTCTTCCCAGTGAAAATTCAGCACAGAAAACAAAGCTGGGGGCTTCGCAAGCATTCATTTTGGTATTCTTATGTACATTCGCCCACACTGCCGTGAGGCACATAGCTATTATCCAGAATTTACAATACAAAAAGCCAGGGTGGCTTCATAAATAAAGACCGTGCTCTCAAGGACTCTGGGCAGAAGACACAGAAGCCGTGACCCCTGTCTACTGGAAGTGTGTTATCTAACAGGAGGGAAGAGCAGCCATTTATTAAATGCAATTATGGATTTGCACACGGCCGATCAGATGCACTGCAATGCAATTTAACTCATGAGCCCTTTTAACAAACAGAAATAGCCCATGCCTTCCCTTGATGTCATCTGGGATATCCACACACATTCTGTCACTGAAAGCAAAGGAAAGCAGCTGCTTTCGTCTCTGCATTTCTCCTTCCCTCTGTTGAGACTCATGGGTAGAGGACATACTTCTCTTTCACAAACATGTGCACACCACCACAGCATTGGCATTGGGAGTTTGCCCTGGTGAGTCCCGGCATGAGAAAATATATAGCAGCTATAATCTAGGATTGTCATTCTGACTTTAGTTTTTTTATGTGTCCTCACCGATATCTTGAAATTTGTGGGTGTCGTCAGATTCATGACCTGGACTTGAAATCCAACAGCCTTAAATTGGACACCGTGCTTCACACTGCAGAGCTATGAACTTGGCAGGAAGGACACTCTACGTCAAGGCAGGTATACGAGGAAAGTTCTTTGAAGACACCCGAGGAGGAGGACGGAGAGGGCTTGGTAATCAGCAAAGGTCTCGTCTTGTTCAGGATATGAAGATTTCTGATTCTGACTACTTATCTTCTTTAAATAACAGCTTTACTGAGATATCATTCACATGCCATAACGCTTACCCTTTTACAGTGCACAGTGCACGGCTTTGTATTACAGTCACAGAGTCGTGCAGCCATCACACTAGCTAATTCCAGCACATTCCACCGCCCTGTAAAAGAAGCCCGCACACATCAGTAGCCACTCTTCATACCCACTTCTCTCAGCCTCTGGCCACCACAAATCTAAGTCCCATCCCTATGCATTTTCCTGTTCGGGATATGTCATATGAATCAAATCATATGGTATGCATTCTTTGGTGTCTGGTTATTTCACTGGCTTAATGTTTCCAAGGTTCAGTCGTATTGTAGCTTGCGTTTCATCCCTTTTAAAGGCTGGATGATATTCCATTGTTGGGAGATGCCCCTTTTTAAAACATTCTTTCGTCATTTGATGGATATTGAGGTTATTTCCACTCTGGGACGATTATGAATGACGTTGTCCCGAATAGTCCCTGTGGACATATGTGTTCAAATCTCTGAGCAAACACCTAGACGTGGAGTCACCAGGTCATACAGTAATTCTATGTTTATCTTTTCTTGAGAAAAAATGTTTTCTAAAGCCATTTTACATTCCCACCAGCAACGCATGAGGGTACTGCTTATTACTTAATACTGACAGAAAAATATGTTTCAACATGCTTGCTAATAGGTTAATGGCCAAGCTAAAAACATAGAAATGGGATAAATTAATTCCAAATCATAATTTAATGTGAACAAAGAATAGTCTGACAATTCAAAGATTTATTTAGAAGAAAACATACAAATTGCTAAATTGACTCGGAGCAAAAAATGTGAATAGACTAATAGCTAGAAACTATTGGAAAAGAAGCCCTCAAAATGTCTCACAAAAAGTTATCAGGCCTAAACAGTTCAGAAGCTAACTCTCCTCTGCCCCCCAGGACTAGTGGACGGTGTCATATAACCTTGTGTACCCCAATCAAACAGTCCCCATGGAGAGGTGGGGCCCCTGTCTCCATCTCCCCTTCCTTGAAGTGAGAAGTGGCCACGAGGCACGCCACAGCCACCCACACACCAGATTCCATCAGCCTGGGTCCAAAGTGACAGCAACAGGAAGCAGAGACCCAAGCAGCAGCAGGCACACAGAGCGAGGGGAGGCACGTCTCTGCTTCCCTTCTCGTGACATTTTGGAGCTCTTCCTACAGCAGAACCGAGCCTGTCCTGCTGAGCCAGGATGAGCACAACAGCGGGGCTCACTAGAGAATCCACATGTGGCGTGGGCTGAGGCGCCCAAGGGGACGGTGGGGAGGAGCATTGCCACCGCAGTGATATGACACTCGGTAAGACAGGTGCCTGCAATCACTTGGAAGTCAGAGAGGAAGCCTCAGGAACTTTCTATGCCAAGGAGGAGGAGGGAGCGCAACCCTAGCCAGCCATGCCCAAATCCTGGAGTTTAGCAAGATTTTACAAGAAACAGATGAGCTCAGAAAAGAATTTGCCAGTACGCAAGTAAGGATAAAAGAAAATGGACTCCAAAATGTCATGGATTTACAGAGTTTGAAGAGGCAACTCCTTCTCCATCCCAAACAATACAAGATAAAGCTGAAGTGGGTTTTAAGTGATGGGCTCTGTCCCCGGATTCAAAAAGACTTCAAGAATGAGTTGACTTCAAAGCTCCATTTTAAAATGTAGCCAGGAATCTCTCAAGTTGCAAAAACAGGGAAGATAATTCCAAGCAGAAGGAAATATTTGTGAGACAACTTGGAGCGTGTTAAAAATATACATGGTAAATTTTGCATGACAAGTTTCCACACTCTCCTAAGCCAAGGATACCTTCAAGTCCAGGGCCCAAGCGGACGAAGGAAGACTTGCTCCAGGTTCTGTGGGCCACACAGCGAAAACTACCTGAGTGAGGGAACTGTGATGAGGGGCCATGTCAACACCAAACCAAAAGAAGGCACCATCTAACCTGTTTTCTGGAAAGATCACTCCAGCAGAGGAGTGATAGGCTTGGAAGGAGCCATCAGAAACAAGTAGACCGAGTAAGGGACCATCCTTCCACAGTCAAAGCAGGAGAAAGTGAGGCCCTGAGCTCTATGGTGGCCTGAAGATAGACAGGAGGGCATGGATTCTAGAGATGGAGAGAACAGGACTGGGCCACAGATGATGGGGCGGTCGGCAGAAGGATGGGGGAAGGATCACTCCCAAATCTTGCGCATGGAGACAGGATGAGCACAGGGACTAACAGCCAAGGCAGGGAACACAAGAAAAGCAGGGATGGGGAGAGGAGTAAAGAGAATGCATCTACTCTGGAGCATGTTGAGCTTGAAACCTTTGCGGCACAGCCCCTGGGAGACATCCTGTAGAAATCTAACACCCAAGGGCAATTCCGGAAACTCAAGATAGATGCTAAAGCTGCCACCATCCACCCTGCCCCACCCGGAAGAAAGGCAACATGTCCCTACCACCAGAAACACAGCCCCACTCCAGTCTTCCTGCCCACACAAGTTGATCAGAGATGAAACTGTGTGTCTTCATCCACAGTGGATGGATGTTTGATTCAAGTAGCAGAAGACCGTCTGCCACGATCTGGGAAAGAGGGAGGAGAAAACTCTTCACTGTCCCTCCTCCTATTTCTGCCCCAGGTCTCCCTGGGTGTGAAACACTCTACAATCCTGTTCGCAGTGGCTCTCTTTTGAGGAGGCTCAGATGCTGACTGTGAGGGAACCAGCAAGTGGGGCCGAGCATTTAGGGACCTCTGACTCACCCCAGGAATGGGCCCCATAACAGCTCCTCTGAGTGAGTCAACAGGGCGATGAACAATTTCATTCACAATTTCTGGTGACTGGCAAAATCTTAATTGGTTCAAGTGAGTGTCACCAAATGCACACATGAGTTTTGAGTCCCCCGGAAAGACTCAGAGATTCCGAGAATGGTGTACAGGAGGCGTTTTGGGAGTGCTCCCAGAACATCCTGGGGCAGGAAGGGAAGCAGGAGAGGGCAGAGGAGCGACAGCCCTGGGATGCTTCTGTCGACCCCACAGAGAGTTCTGAAGCTGGGTTGCTCCTACACAGCAGCCCACCTCGGAGACAAAAGGACAAGGACTTTGTAGCCTGCTGTGGACAGTCACTGGGTGCAGGTGGCTTCCATGGAGTAAGTGTGGACTGGGTGTGCCAATGGCGATGCATTCCTTTGTAGAAGGAGCAGAGGTGTGGTTTCCACATCTCCTTGCCACACTGCTGTAGAGTCCTCCTCATGGGGACCCAGGCGCTCTTTCGGTCAACAGGGTCCGTCTGCATTTAAGGTTCTAGAAGAACCAACGGAGACATACAGCTCTTAGACAAGATGATGGATAAACAGACAAACAGATGATAGACAGTAGATAGATTGTTTTAACCTGGACTTGGCCTCAGAGAATGGATATACAGCATTATTTCCAAAGATTTTACACATTTTTTTTTTTTGCAAAGCAAGCCCAATATAGAGAATGAAAACTGCTGATCTTACTTTCAGTACAAAATTTCTTTTATATGTTCTAAGCCGAGAGGAAGTCTATGCATTCCAAGCACACGCCTGCTAAATTCTGTGTGTGTGTGTGTGTGTGTGTGTAAAAATCCTCTGAGAAACTGCTGTAATTGTGGAAGACACCCCTGGCCTCCAGGAAGGGTTCCTACCACCCAGCTGCAAACCTGAGCGGCCAGCACCTTCTCTGGAGTGCCACTCCTCCCCTCAGCCTGGCCACAGAGCAGGGTGGAGAAAGGGCCCACCTCCAGTCCAGTGAAAGCTCCTCCTTCCTCCCACCCTCCGACGTGTCACACATCACGAGAGGGGAACATGCTCCTCCACGCGGAGCTACAAGGCTGCAGGCATTCTACGGGAAAATCGGGCACGAGCTTGAAAGAGCACGAGGCAGCATGGGAGGAGCATCTGTGTGGTGTGTGTGTGGGGTGGTGAGTGTGTATTGTATGTTTAGCATGTGATGCATGTGGGGTGTGGTATATTTGATGGATGGTGTGTGCGGTGTGGTGTGTATGTGGTGTATGTGTGCATGCTATGTTTGGTATGTGTTATGTGTGCGGTGTGTGTGTGGCATGGTCTGTGCACGGTCTGTTTAATGTGTGGTGTATGGTATGTGCTGTGTGTGGTGTGTGGTGTGGTGTGTGAATGGTGTGGTATGTGTGTGGTATGTGTGGCATGTTGGGCATGTGATGTGGTGTGTGTGGCATGTTTGTTGTGGTGTGTGTGGCATGTTTGTTGTGGTGTGCGTGTGGTTTTTGTGTGGCATAGTCTGTGCGTGGTGTGTTTAACGTGTGATGTGATGTGTGTGTAGTATATTTGGTATGTGGTATATGTTGCATATTTGGTGTATTGTGGTATTTATGGGAATGTTAGGTGTGTGGCATATGTGCAGGGCATGTGCGGCATTGTCTGTGCGTGATATGTTTAATGTGTGGTATGTGGTGTGTGCATGGTGTGGTGTGTATGTTGTATATTTGTAAGAATACCTTATGTAACGACATACTTGTAATAACAAATGTTGTTTTGGGGCCATATAAATTCAAGTTCACTAGGCATCGTGTGCTTTGTGTTGACTCTGGCAGCCCTACTGTATAATGACTTCCGGAGATGACTATGTAGGAAAGTGGCTGTCCGTCGACCAGCAGGCCCGCCGCACACAGGAGAAACGCAACCCTCAATGCCAAAACTCGGGTGAGTGGACAGACATATGTGTGTCTTAGGTGGAAATAAGTTCAGACCACATAATGGCCACTGTTCCCTTCCTACTGCAGGCAATTCTTTCCACTTCACTCACCAAATCACAAGTCAAGTTTGCATCAGAGAAAATGACTTTTGTATTTCTTTGCTCTAGAAGTGATCATGTGTGAGTTCTGTGGAAAGGTACAATCCTTTCATGTAATTCTCAATGACTTGGACACCAACTGTGCTGTGAATGTTCTTTTCAAACTCCGAATCCCCAAAAGTAAGAAGCTGAGGTTTGTCCAAGTCCTTTGCTTTCCTGTTGGCCTCCACCAAGAAGCAGGTGAGCTGGACACAACGAGATGCCGCCTTGCCTTATTGTACAGTGACTACATATTAGCAGCTGCAGGTCTGGCAAAGCCAGGACCAGGTTGTGTAGATGATCCCAGAGAGCAGATGCCAGAGTGCCAGTCCTGGGACTGCCCTGAGGAATTCACCACATTCCCAGTCACCTCCCACTCAACTGTTCATCCTGTGGAAACCAAAGTCCTCTGAGATCTTTAAGGAACAAGCATTTTATTTAAAAAATAAACCTGGATTGAAATGTGCATATAAAAATGTTCCTTTTACTTAATCTTAAAATATTTTAGTCATGGTCTAGAAAGACTATGACCCCAATATTAGAGGGGGAAAAAAGAAATATCTATGTGGAACAGATAGAAAGCAAACAGACTGAAACACAGTGGTTATTGCTAAGTGATTCTAATTTTCTATGTTTTAAATTTTCACATTTTACAATAGACATGAGAGCTAAGGCAATGTCTACCAAAAGGCTTCCCCACCTGTGAGCCTTACCTCTGATCCTTGATGATTCAGGGATGGACCACAGCTTCCCTGCTTCTCTACAGACGAGCTTCTTGCTTTTCAAGTTCAGGATAAAGTAAGTATCTGAAAGTAGAATCCACATGAGAGAGATTTGGGCACATGTTTCTAGTACTTTAATGATCTGGAGGAGTCTTACGATCAGCTAGAGGAGATGGCTTCATGAGAAAAGGGCAGAAGATGTTGAAACCACAGTGGCCATGTTCCTTCACAGAGACACTGACCTCACAACAACATATGGACCCAACTGCCTTCGTCAGCATTCCAGAGCCCAATTAGGAGGCTGCAGCCCCTAGGGGAGCTCAAGACCAGGAAAATCTTGTTGGCGGGTGAGGAGGGATGCTTTTGGTCTGAGTGCACCCTTCCCTCCCCGACAGTGTTGTGTGATGGAAGAAAAGCTCCCTCTCCCAGCTTCACTCTTGGGAGAGAAAAAGAAGAGTGGAGCGTGCATCCAGTGTTCTGGCTTTTCAGGGGCTGTGGAGGGACTGGTGTCTGTCCTTCCTGATGCAGGAGCCGACAGGCCTGCGCTGCTGGACTTTCGATGTCAGTTTGGTGACAGCTGAGAACAAGGCCAGAGACTGCACTTGCTACACGGGGAGACTGCAGTGCCTCAGATAGACACAAGGGGGAGCAAGAGATCATGGGCGCCTGAGAAGAAACAATTTTTTGAGATATATATTACATTTTCATTGAATTTAATTACAGAATTTTTGACACCTTTAAGATACCGAGTCTTTCCAACCATGCACATATTCATCTTCTCTTATTATTTAGCTGTTTTTAGTGTATCTCAGAAAATTCTGATCATTTTCTCAACACAGGTTTTGCACATTCTTTGATTTATTCCTAGGTTCTTTACTTTTTTTGTTGGCATTGACATTGGTTTCTTTTATGTACTATATTTTCAAGTGCATTTACTATAAATCATTCAAGTTGAGGTATATTGATATCCTAGTCAGTCATTTTCCTAAATACTTATTCTAATGATTTATGTGTATATTGTTGGAAAATTCTTTGTACATAATTATAAAACTTTTTTCCTATTTCCTTTTATCTCTTATAAATGGCTGAATAGAATGATAGAGTTTATCTTGTACCTGCTTTTAAAGAGAATTTTCTCTCTTTTTTTTTTGAGTTGGAGTCTCACCCAGTCGCATAGACTGGATTGCAGTGGCTGCTCCGGCCACCGCAGCCTCGACCTGCTGGGCTCCAGCGATGCTTCCGCCTCAGCCTTCCAAGTAGCTGGAACTACAGGCGCGTGCTACCATGCCCGGCTGATTTTTTTTTTTTATTAAGATAGATATTCGTTGCAGGTTTTTGGTAGATACCAATAATCGAGTTAAGAATGTTTCTTTCCACTCCCTGATTTCTCTGAGGCTTTCTAAGATCATCCTATCTACTGAGTTAATCATATCATTTTTTCTTTAGTTTGTTAATATTACTACATTTATATGTTTTTGTGAATTTACGAATTTTCAAATGTCAAATCATTTCCATGTTTTGGAAGCAAGCAAATAGTGGTAATGATGCATTATTTTCTGTACATGTTTATATTTTTGTTATTATTTTATTTAGGATATTTGCACCAATGTTCATGAGTGAGATGGACCTGCAATTTTTCTTTCTTATAAACATATGGTCTATTTTTATTATGCATGCCACATTTGTGTAGAAGGAGTTAGGTGGTATTTCCTCTTTCTCTTTCTTTTTTTATTTTATTTTTTTCCCAGGCTGGTCTCGAATACACGGGCTCAGGCAACCCTTTTGCTTCAGCCTCCCAAAGTGCTGGGATTCTTCTTCTATTTTGGGGAAAATGATGTATATGAGTAGAATTTGTTCTTTAAATATTGGGTAGACTTCACCTACAAATCCAACAGATCTAGTGTTATCCCTGTGACAGAATTTTACAAAGCTGTTTCAATATATTTTGGTTATACAATGATTTGGGATTTCTATTACCTCTTGGGTAAGCTCTAACATGTTTTGTATTTTCTAGGAATGGGTCCATTTACATTGTAAAATCAGTTGACATAGAGATAGTCATAGCAATCTCGTACTGTCAGCTAATCTCTAGCATGTTTGTATGTCATCTTTCTTACCTTGATATTATTTGTGACTTCTCTGTTATTGTTCAGTCTCACTAGAGATTTGTCAATTTCTTTTTTTTTCTTATAAGGATGCGGGGTAAAATTCAGGGTTAGGTATACAAATGTTGATTATGCAAGTACCCTTGTTGATGAGGTATGCCCCTCCCTTCACTAGCATTTTCCCTTAACTGCCAATCCCACCCCCCCTCCCCTGACAGTTTCCCACTACTGCCAATCCTTTTCTTTTCTTTTTTTTTTAGTTGGAGTCTCACTCTGTCGCCCAGACTGGAGTGCAGTGGCCGCTCCCAGCCACCGCAGCCTCGACCTGCTGGGCTCCAGTGATCCTTCCGCCTCAGCCTTCCGAGTAGCCGGAATTACAGGCATGCGCTACCATGCCCGGCTGATTTTCTGATTTATTGTAGAGATGAGGTCTCGCTGCCCAGGCGGGTCTCGAACCCGCGGGCTCAGGCAATCCACTCACCTCAGCCTCCCAAAGGTGCGGGATTACAGGCTTAGCCACCAAGCCCAGCTGCCGATTCTTTTCTTATAGTAATTGTTCAAGGTCCACTTGTGAGTGAGAGCATATGGTACACTGTTCTTTGTTTCTGTTATTGATCACTAAGTATGATCAATGCTAAATCCATCCAAGTTGCTGCGAAGTCCATAAGTTTGTCCTTCTTTATAGCTACATAATATTCCACTGTGTATATGTACCTCATTTTCTTTATCCAGTCCAGCTTTGATGGGCAGCATGGTTGGTTCCATGTTTTTGCTATTGTGAATAGAGCTGCAACAAACATACGTGTGCAGGCATCTTTTTTGTAGAATGATTTGAGTTCCTCCGGGTATATTCCCAATAGGGGAATTGCTGGGTCATATGGAAGGGCAATTTCTAGTTCTTTCAGAAATCGCAACACTATCTTCCAAAGAGGTTGCACTAGTTTGCACTCCTACCAGCAGTGTAAAAGTGTTCCTTTTTCTCCACATCCTCGCCAGCATCTGTTGTTGTTTGTTTTATTAATGATGGCCATTCTTACTGGGGTTAGGTCGTATCTCATTGTGGTTTTGATTTGCATTTCTCTGATGATTAGTGAGACTGAGCACTTTTTCATGTATCTGTTGGTTGCCCATATATCTTCATTTGAGAAGTATCTCTTCATGTCTTTTGCCCACTTTTTAGTGGGGCTATTTGTTTTTTTTCCCTTTTGGCACGTTTGAGTTCCTTGAAAATCCTAGATGTTAGGCATTTGCCAGATATACAGCTGGCAAATATTTTTTCCCATTCTGTGGTCTGTCTCCCTGTTGTCTTGATGGTTTCTTTTGCTTTGCGGAATCTTGTTAGTTTGATGAGGTCCTGTCCTACTTGTCTATCTTATTTCTTATGATATGGGAACTTTGGGTTCTAATCAGGAATTGGTTGCCAGTTCCAATTTCCATAAGGTTGTCTCCTGCATTTTATAAGATTCTTTTAGTTTGAGGTTTTATGTTTAGGTCTTTGATCCATTTAGAGTTAATTTTTGTGTATGGTGATAGGTAGGGGTCCTCTTTCAATCTTTTGCCTGTGGTCAGCCAGTTTTCCCAGCATCATTTACTGAATAGGTTCTCCTCTCCCCAGTGGTTGTTGTTGGAGGCTTTGTCAAAGATGAGTTGGTTGAGAAATTGAGGCTTTGCTTCCAGAATCTCTGTCTTGTTCCATTGGTCTATATGCCTGTTCTTGTACCAATACCAGGCTGTTTTGATTACTGTAGCTTTATAGTAAAGTTTGAAGTCAGAAAGTGTGAAACCTCCTGCTTTGTTTCTTTCCTAAGGGTTGTTATGGATATTCCTGGTCATTTATGTTTACATATGAATTTCTATACTATCATTTCCTGGTCTGAGAAGAATGATGTTGGTAACTTAATGGGCATTGCATTGAATCTGTAGATTGCCTTTGGTAGGATGGACATTTTAACAATGGTGATTCTTCCTATCCATGAGCATGGAATATATTTCCGTTTGTCTGTTTCTTCTTGGATTTCTTTGAGCAGTGTTTTGTAGTTCTCATTGTAAAGGTCTTTCACTTCTCTGGTTAGGAAGATGCTGAGCTATTTCATTTTTTTGCGTGGCTATTATGCTTTTATTTGGGTATCTGCCTGCTTGTTGTTGGTGTATAGGAACGCAACTGTCTTTTACACATTTATTTTGTACTCTGAGACATTGCCCAAGTCCTTTATCAGTACAAGCAAATTTTTGACAGATTATCTTGGATTTTCAAGGCATAGGATCATATCATCAGTAAAGAGGGATGACTTGACTTCCTTTTTTCCTGTTTGAATACCGATTTCCTTCTCTTATCCAATTGCTCAAGCTAGGGCTTCCAACACAATGTTGAACAAGAGGGGTGAGAGGGGGCAGGTTTTTCCTGTTCCGGTTTTCAGGGTGTTTGTTTTCAGTTTCTGTCCATTTAAGAATATGTTAGCTGTAGGCTTATCGTAGATGGCACTTACTATTTTGAGGTATGTTCCTCCTATACCTAGGTGTTGTGGGTTTTTATTAAGAAAGGATGCTGGATTTTATCAAAAGCTTTTTTTGCATCTAATGATATAATCATGTGGTTTTGTTAACACACAATACATTTAATTGCATTTATGCTCTTGCGAATGTTGAACCAGCCTTGCATCCTGGGGATGAAGACTACTTGGTCATGGTGGATGATTTTCGAGATGTGTTTTAGGATCCAGTTTGCTAGAATCTTGTTGAGGATTTTTGCATCTATGTTCATAAGGGATATTGGCCTGTAATTCTTTTTTGTTGTTTTTTTACCCTGTTTGGGTGTCAGTGTGATGTTAGCTTCGTAAAATGATTTGAGGAGAATTTCATCTTTCTTAATTGCCTGAAATACCTTCAATAGGATTGGTATCAGCTCCTCCTTGTACATTTTGTAGAAGTGTACTGAAAAGCCATCTGGTCCAGGGCTTTTTTATATGTTGTTTTTGTGTGACAGAGTCAATTTCCTGGGTTGTTTTTGGCCTATTGATTGTCTCAATGTCTTCTTGTTTCAACCTGGGAAGGTTGTGTGATGTCAGAAAATTCTCCATTTCATTTAGGTTATCAAGTTTGTTTCCATATAGGTGTACATAGTAATCTCTGATAATCTTTTGTATTTCTTTGGGGTCGGTTGTGGTTTGATCTTTTGTATTTCTGATTTTGTTTATTTGGGCTTTTTCTCTCCTTTTCTTGATCATTCTGGCTAGGGGTCCATCAATCTTGTTAATTCTTTCAAAGAACCAGCTTTTTGGTTTTTTGATGTTTTATATGACATTTTTGTCTTCTGCATCCCATATTTGGGCTCTAATTTTGGTGATTTGGAGTCTTCTGCTAAGGTTGGGTTCTGGTGATCTTCAGTGTTGACCCAGTAATTGTTCAGCATCATGCTGTTTAGTGTCCATGTCTTTGTGGGCTTTGGGGAAATTTTGCTGGTGTTGATATTTATTTTTATTCCACTGTGGTCTGCAAATGTGCATGGCAAGATTTCAACCTTATAAAATTTGCTTATGCTTGATTTATGGCCAAGGAAGTGATCAATCTTGGAGTGCATTCCATGTGGTGATATGTAAAATGTATATTCTGTGGTTGTTGGGTGGAATAATCTGTAGGTGTCTATAAAGTCCATTTGGTTGAGTGTCAAGTTTAGGTTCTGGTTCTCTTTGTTGATTTTTTGCCTTGATGATCTATCTAGGACTGTGAGTGGGATATTCAATTCCCCTGCTATAATAGTGTTGGAGTCAATATCTTTTTTTAGTTTACTTCGTAAACTAGTTTAGTTTACTTACTTTATAAATGCTGGTTCTCCTGTGTTGGGTGCATATATGTTTAGGATGGATATTTCTTGTTGATGAATTGAACCTTTTATCATTAGGTAGTGTCCTTTTAATCTATTAAAATATTTGATAGCTTAAAGGTTGTTTTGTCTGATATTAGGATCACAACTTCTGCCTTTTTTTGTGATCCTTTTGCCTGGAAACTCGTTTTCCATCCTTTAAACTTTGAATTTGTATGCCTCGCTTGTGATGAGATGAGTTTCCTGGATGCAGCAAATAACTGGGCCATGGTTTCTTTTCCAGTTTGCCATTCTGTGTCTTTTCAGTGGTGCATTTAGTCCATTCACATTCGGGCTGATTATTGAAATGTGATTGTCTATCCCTGTCCAAGGAGCAGTTCATACAGGAGTGTGGGGGAAATGAATCTTCAAGAATGCCTGAAATGTTGGTCATGCAAAAACGCATGAGGGAGGAACCTGAAGGGACACTCTAGGAAAAGAGGTGACCAAGCAAAGGCATCAGAGAAGACCTGGTGGGCACCACCTGAGGGAATTGCAAGCAAATCTGAGCTGCTAGCCAAACCAGGAGGCAAAGGTACAGGAAGTCCGAAGCAAAAGTGTGGACCAGCCCACAGAGGAATGGCCTGCAGAGAGTGGCACGCCATGGAAAGGGGCAGGGACTCCTTCTAGACCTGGGAGCTCAGCCTCTACAGTGTTGCCCTTCTGAGCAAGATGGGAGAGAAGGGGGCTGCCCTGAGAATTACAAGATGCCAGTAGCAGTCAATCAACAATGCAGACACTGACACCATGTCACCCAAGGAGCAAGTCCCCGTCCCCTTTGAAGATCAGTCTAGCCAAAGATAGTCATGCAGTCTGTCGAGTTCTTGGTAACACACAGTCAGATTTGTCTGAGATGAGCAGAGACTTGGCAGGGGTCTGTGGCAGACAACTCAGGTCTGCAGTGAAACACAGCCGACACGTGGAGAAATGTCTGATGCTCACTGAAGTGGCACTAGGAGGGAGAGAGATGGCAAAGGCAGTCCTAGAATCTGGCTGTGAGGCAAGGCAGGTGATGGGGCCACACAGAGGGAAAGATGGGTTTCATGGGGAACATGACCTTGGGCAATGTGTCCTGTGTGCAGGGTATGTGTGGTGATTCGCTGTCAGTGGAACTCTCTGGCATAAACCAAGAGGGAAAGGCACAAGCCAAAGGCTTCTGTGTGGGCATCACTGCTCTGAAGGCTGTCACTGAAACCCTGAAGTTGGCTGGAACCTCCCAGGGAAAGGATTTGGAGCAACCAGCAGAGGAGGAAGTGCCCCCTGTTAGAGAAAGCACAAAAGAGGGCAAAGGACCCTGAGAAGGCACAACCAGAGACCGCCAGGGAGAACAGGTTGGCCTGCTGCCCCATAGGCCAGGGCATGGAGAGGGTTGGGGAGAACATGTCCATGAATCCAGGCTTCAGAAGAGTGAGTTGGTTGGAAAGACTGGAGAGAAACCACCGGAGCAGGGTTCCTGCAGTTCCAACATAGCCCACAGGACAGCTGGAGCCAAGACGTTAGAGACTTCCAGAATCTAGATATCCATGTAACACACCTGCACATGTGCTTCTCAAATCTGAATCTGTAAAAATGTTCAAAATTTTAAAATTGTCTTTAAATTTAAAAAGTGCCTCTCTCAGCTGGGCTCGGTGGCTCAGCCTGTAATACTGTACCTTTGGGAGGCTGAGGTGAGTGGATTGCCTGAGCCCGTGGGTTCGAGACCCGCCTGGGCAGCGAGACCTCATCTCTACAATAAATCAAAAACTCAGCTGGGCATGGTGGCGCATGCCTGTAATTCCGGCTACTTGGAAAGCTGAGGTGGAAGGATCGCCGGAGCCCAGCAGGTCGAGGCTGCAGTGGCCGCTCTAGTCTGGACGACAGAGTGAGACTCCATCTCTAAAAAAAAAGGTGCTTCTCGCCTCTCTCTGTTAGCTCTCGTTATCAGTACTGTTTTTACTTGTCTCATTAGCTAGTGCCCAGATCTGTTCTTTCTACCAATTTCCCTATTTGTGATCATTATGTTACCATTCTTCCATACTCAAGCAGCAAGCCTTGGCGTTAGCCTAGCCAACCCCTCTCTTTCCCTCTTTCCCTTGATAGATACAGATTAGATAAAGAGAGAAACAGTGATTGAGATATAGGGACGGGAGTGGGGGGAGAGAAGAGCAATAGAGAGAGACAAAAAGAGATGAGAGTGATAGATAGAGACAGAGAGACAGAGATAGAGATGAGAATGACAGAGACGGACATAGATGGAGATCTCCCATAATCTCTCCCATCAGCACCTTCCCGTGCATTGCCAAGGCTGCTGCCCCTAGCTGTGCGCTGGTAGTCTTCCCCATGTCATGCTCTGCTAATGGTTCCTCTATAAGCGACCCAGCACACAGAACACAGTGCCACCTTTCTAAAACCCAGCTCCCATCATTTCATATGCAGGTCTCCTGTGGGCACAGGACAGAATCCGATGACCTTAACTTGGCAACCAAGACCCTCCTCAACATGGACTCAGTCAGTACTGGCTCCCTGGTGCCTACACACAGCCTATTCTAGCTCCACCCCAAAGCCTGGGCTTCCAGAGCACTAAGCGTCTGCTCACACCCTCCTGGGCACCTGCCTCCTGACACCCTCCAGCTGCATGACCTCTTTCATACACTGGCCCCCTTCTGCTCTCTACCTGGCACCCGTGCCTTCTTTTATCCTGCTGTGTGTGATTGTTATCCATGTACTTACTTCATCCTCCCAGGAACTGTCTACCAGGGAGGGTGAGGAAGAAGTTCTTCTCCAGAGATGGGGGTACACAAGCTGACATGAAGTAAACTCAGCAAGTGCTTGCAGTGTCATTGTTGCTGTCTGACCTTTGACTTTTATGGAACATGAACACCAAGAAAAACAAATTCTAGTTGGAGAACTTATTGTTATGACAAAAGAAGGGTAGGGGAAGAAGGAAGAGAAGGAACCACAGGAGAAAGGACCCTGGTTCCACCCAATGCAGGAACACCTGTCCAACTACTCATAGAGGGGCAGGAGGGCCAAGAAACACACGTTGACCAGTACGCCTGCAATCCCAACACTTTGGGAGCCAGAGAGGGAGGACTGCCTGAGTCCAAGGGTCCGAGATCAGTCTGGGCAACTTGGCAAGACCTCGTCTCTACAATAAATCAAAACATTTGCCAGGCATGGTGGTGCATGCCTGTGGTACCAGCTACTTGGAAGTCTGAGATGAAAGAGTAGCCTGAGCCCAGCAGGTCGAGGCTGGGGTGGCCATGATTGTGCCACTGCTCTCCAGCCTGGGCACAGAGTGAGATTGTGACAAAAGAAGAGAGAGAGAGAGAGAGAGAGAGAGAGAGAGAGGAAAAAAAAAAACATAAGTCATTCATCAGAGCTTTTCAGAAGCTATGATTTAACAAATATTAAAAAGCTATTGATTGTTTTTTACTTTTCATGATATTGTGTCTTAATGCAAACACACAGAAAATAAATTTTATCTTAAAAGAAGTCACAGTTTCTGACAAGAGAGGAAATAACTTTATTTTAGTTGCCTTCTCTGTCAAGAATATGGACAGAAGTTATTTCTCTTTATATTTTGATAATTAATTTAGGCAAGGCTGAATCTTGGGCAAGACTTGGGCAATTCTTATACGGCGGTGGAATCTTCAAGCGCTTTCTGTCCCTGTCTCCATCCATGGCCGATGACAAGAGGGTAATTCATTTTTCCACAAATATTTTATATGAAATGAATTGAAGTCCTCATCTTGGAAGACAAGAAGGGAATTCAGCCTTTTATGTTGAAGGCTGCCTGTTCACTGCCCATCCGCACATACTGGGTTATGGCAGGCAGGTGACTACAGGGCAAAGACTGACACCTTGGCTTCTGGTCCCGTCTGGTCCACAGCAGTGGCATCGGCCAAGCCTGCAGCAACCTGGGTCTGGACTCCATCCCCCGCAGGCCCATCCCTCTCAGGCCTTCCCACGTCAGAGACACAGGCACCAGTGGCCACGGCCACCCTGGGACTGACCGGCGCCTCCACTCTCCTGCGCAGAGCCTGAGGAATCATCCAGCTCGCATTCAGGTTGCTTGCGGTGGACTGAAAGGCGCATGCGCAAAACCCCTCCCAAGCAGCAAACTGCCACCCTCCCCAAAGCACGGAGGGTCCCCTCTGCCTCCCTCAAGTTCAGGCATCTGTTGCATTCCCTTCTCTGAGCAGCAAAGAAAGGGAAGAAAAACAAAGCAGAGGTGTCTGCACGTAAAAACGTCCACATCCAGCCCCACTGTGGTTGCCAGGAAACCCTAACGCTCCCCGACAAGTTCCACTAAACCTCCTTGCGATGTCTGTTTTGGCCCCTGAGGCCTCGCACACAGCGAGGGACGCAGGTCACGTGGTACAGTGGAGAGGTGGGGGATTCCAGGTCTTGGGAAAGGCAGCCTCAGGATGAAAACTCAGAAGGAAGGTCCTGTCAGCTGGGAGAGGAGCAACATGCCCTCTCTGTACACGGGTCTCAACTCAGAGAGTCCAGCATGGCTCAGGAAGCTTCCAGAAGGGAGATGAGACCTGGGTTGTCAAGAGCAGTGGAAGCACCTGAAACACGTTTCAGGACCAGGTTATCTCATTTTTGCTATTAGCCCTGATCCTCCCTCCATGCTCTTCACAAAATTTTGTAAGAGTCACGTGCACGTATTTCTGTGTGACCTCCACTGTGAGACTGGACGTCAAGGAGAGTGAAGTGTCCATAGTGGGCTTTGGGGTTCAAGGAGAAGGCCGGGAGCATCCTCTGAGTGCAGCGTGAGAGCGGCAGCCCTGGCCACGCAGCTCTGTGGTTCCCTGGAGGCTGGGAGGGCCCCGAAAATGGAGCCCCGCGTGTGACACACGGCCACCCTCATGGAGGAGGCTTTCCAGTGGCCTCCAGCCTCGGTGTAGGTTTGGTTCCTCACACAGAATCTCATGCAGGTTCTGCAGGAATCTATGAGCAAGACGCCCCTGGCACAAGAGCCTCACCTGTGGGCAGGCATCAACGCGCAGGCAGCAGTCCTGCTAGACTCAGAAAAGGCTCTGTTTCAAACAAAGCTGGGGCGCCAGGGACCCTCCAGAAAGGACCCTCATGGCGGGGTCAGGGAAGATAGTCTCAAAGGACTCTGCCTGGTCACCGTGCATCACTGGACTGGCTGGTAACAAAGACTGGTTTAGGGACAAGCTGGGGGCCGTGGCTGGGTCATCCTGTCCTAGTCCAGGCCGGAGAGCAAGACTGATCCATCTTTCCGTCAGTCCGAGTCTGTTTTGGAACTGAAAGGAGGTATCTACACAAACCTAGAATAAACTTAGTTTCGCATAGTCTCTGCCTCAGCATAGTCATTTTTGCTTAGAATTTATCCCTGGTATGCTTTGAATCTAGCACAAGTTAGACATAGATAAGATCAATTTCTAATAGGCAAGTTTTAGGAAGCTCTCAGACATTTTACTGCAGGCCAAGCAGCAGCCTACCCCATCCCCTGGGCAAATCTCCATCAGATGCAAGATAAGGACAAAGTCATAGAAATGATAACAGACCACCTTTTGTTCAAGGAGTTTGTGGATTACAAATGTCTGACAAAGTCCCTTACAGGAAAACCCCTCCCCTTATCTCCGCCCAGCCCACCTAGCCCACCACTGAGAGCATGAGATGCTAATGTCTGGTGACCTCAACATCTAAGACTCACATGACTACAATCAACATCAAAGATCTGCAGCCCTGGACACTCCTCCGGGCCCAAACTCCCCTTCCCCAAAAGGCTCTTAAATATACCTCACCCTTGGTCACTAGATGCCACACTTGCCTCTGAGTGTTGGCCCCATTTCCAATCTGTGAAAAGTGAATAATAAACTTTACTTCTTTCTACTTTCTTACTTGGTTGCAATCTTGCATTATTCCCACCACCTCGGCACCGGCCCACCTTGCCTCAGTTGGCCTTTTCAGGAACCAAGATGGGTCCACACGTGAAGGGGAGAAAGTGGGTGGTGTCCCTCTGGCTTTGCAGATAAGGAGAACTTGGTCTCAGGGGTCTGCGGAACCATCTGTGCTTGTACAGTTCCTGAGTTGCTAAATGCAGGCTGTTTCCAGCCCTGTTCTCTCTGTCCACCGGCCTGAGGGGAAGACCATAAAGTCACAGCTGTGGTAATCCATGTGATCTTATTTGTTTCTTAGTTCAACCCTGCTCCAAAATCTTCTACATGTGGCAGAGTGCTTCTACCAAGGCTCCTCTTGAGATCTTGCGTTGTCATGCAAGCTTTGCACAAGGGAATTTTTACTCCACTTTCTCCAAGAGGCAGAGTCATGGGGGGGCCCAGTCCATAGAGGATTCTGGGAAGGAAAAGAGGAAACAGAAAATCTCAGAAGCTGCAAGGACAGACCTCATGAGAAATTAAATTGCCCTTGTCAAAAGCAAACACACGACTCCAACAGACAGAGAACAGATGTGTGTGGATGCTTTATTTGACTCCTCCGTCCAGCAGGAAGGTAAGTTGGCTCAAAGAAAGCTTGTGGAGCAAAGTCTAGAGTATTCATCAGGAAGAAAAGTTAGAAAATGTCACCAAAATAAGTTCGCCAAGTAAAGGCAGACCCAGCTAATGTCCTAATGGGCAAAGGGGGAAAAAGTAAAGCTTAATGCTGAAGCTTTAGGATAATCTTCTCCATCGGACACCAGTATTTTGCAGCTCCACTGACCAAGTGCAAGTTCACTGGTCACCTCACAAAGTCTAGGCCTGTATTGTGCTAAGTCTAAAATGGTTCCTAGACCTTCTACTCCAATCCCTGAAAGAGAAAACAGGATGAAATGCAATGCCCATGATTACGTTCCCTTGCCAGCCAGAAGGGATTTTGCATATATATTGAAGGTCACAAAATTTGCTGACTTTGAGCTCCTCCAAAAGAAAGACTCTCCAGGTGAGCCAAGTCTACTGACACATGCCCATAGAAACAGAGTTTTCTCCAGCTAGTGGCAGAAGGAAAATCAGTGTGAGGAGGATCAGGGGGCACTCATGAGAAGGAGCTCTGGATTGTGATGGAGAGTTCATGCAGAGAGAATCTGAGAGTAGCCTGCAGTACTGAAAGCTAGACTGAGGAGCAGCAAGGAAATGGCACCTCAGCCCTACAACCACAAGGAACTTGCCCACCACACTGGCTGGCTTCCGGGTCTCAGGGAGAAAGAGTGACAGACACGACATCCCCCATCAAATCCAGTTCGTGTTTTTCAGACATTTTTGACCAACACCTACACAAAAGGAATTACACTGCAACCAATACACAATACTCCCCTCCCCCTCCACACACACTCTTGAAGCTAAAGCTTCACAAAAACACATGCCATGTGTTGTGTTATAGGCTGAAATGTGTTCCAAAAAATTCATATGTTGAGGGGCTAACCCCTAGGACCTCAAAATACGCCTTTGTTGGGAGATAACTTCTTGACAGCAGTGATGACGCTAAAATGAAGTCATGCAGGTAAGCCCTCATCCTCTAGGACTGATGTCCTCAGAAGAAGAGATTCGGACACAGGCTCACACAGAGGAATGACCATGTGCAGGCACAGGGAGAAGATGTCTTGCTGTCAGCAAGCCAAGAGAGAGGCTGCAGAAGGAACCAGCCCTGCTAACACCTTGATGTCAGACTCCAGACTCCACAACCGTGAGCAGTAAACCTATGTTGTCTACGCCCCAGCCTGCAGTGCTTCATGATGGCAGCCTTAGTAAATGATGCATGATGCCTGCTGACATGTAGCCTGGTCCTGTCCCTTCCTTCCTTCCTTCCTTCCTTCCTTCCTTCCTTCCTTCCTTCCTTCCTTTCTTTTTTTCTTTCTTTCTCTCTCTCTCTCTCTCTCTCTCTCTCTCTCTCTTCTCTTTCTTCTTTCTTTCTTTCTTTCTTTCTTTCTTCTTTCTTTCTTTCTCCTTTAACGCTCCTTGGGACAAATTCTACTCTAGAACCACAGCTGGACAACTCACATAGCTTGAGGGGGTGAGAGAATTCTAAGATCCCTCCATTTCTACACTAGTCATTGAACATGTGTAGCTAGTGCTTTTGGAAGTGAAAAAGTCTTTATATCCAATATAGAATCACCTTGAGAGAAGGGTCTAAATCTAGTGGCTTTGACACCAGATGTGATGTTTCCTATTGTCCCGGATACAAACACAACTAATGATACCTCCTACCGCTCTTCAGAGGAAGAGGAGCACATGAACATGACTTTAGAGAGAGTAAAGCAGTGATCATAGCTCTTTCTGAAGGTGTTATCCTGCCCTGGGATGGGTCTTGGTATTTCCTGTTATGCTATAAAGAGGAAAGTCGGAACTCTCCTCTCTCCTCCAGGAGCTTCCTGAAAGCCTTGAAGCTTGTGCTTCCTCCTGGAAGCTCTGCAAAAGAAGAGAAGCACATCTGGGACTTGGACAAATCACTTCTCTACCAAAAAAGCAAGAAATTATGCCAAAACCAAGTCAGGGCTTGCAGTATTTTTAAGAGCAGAGCACTGCCAGAAGGACACAGTTCTGCTTCCACAAAGAGCTAGAAAACTGCAGCTTGGAGTGAACATCACCACCACCACACACTGCAGGAATTACAATAGCAATGAACACGCATGTATGGAATGCCACAGCTTTGTAAACAATCCTCAAATGGCATTTGAGGCTTGGTGGCTCTTTCTCGAATCAGGTATTGGCACACCAAGGGGCTAGGCCTAGAATGTGGGGCGAAGGCCCTGGAGCCAGGCAGGAGTGAGGATGGCTGCATGACGTGGCATCACCCTGTGGGCTCTGCTTCTCAAGGCTCCATCTGTACTGAGGATAGGACAGCAGCACCTTGGGTCGCAGCAAGGGTAACTGTGTTGTTCTTGGAAGCACGTAGAATGGCGCACACCTCCTCAGCCTCCAGCCTCCACCCCAGCTGTATCTGCCCCAGGGGCTCCAGTCTTTATTAGTCAAACACAGCCTTTATTATTTGGCCCTTGTGAAAATGCAAACTCTGTTTCTGGCCTGAAAGTCCACTTTCTTTTCTTTCTTTTTTTTTTTGAGTTGGAATCTCACTCGGTGGCCCAGACAGGAGTGCAGTGGCCGCTCCCAGACACCGCAGCCTCGACCTGCTGGGCTCCAGAGATCCTTCTGCCTCAGCCTTCCAAGTAGCCGGAATTACAGGCGCGCACTACCACACCTGGCTAATTTTTTATTTATTGTAGAGATGAGGTCTCACCAAGTTGCCCAGGCGAGTCTTAAACCCGCGGGCTCGGGCAATCCACTCACCTCAGCCTCCCAAAGGCACGGGATTACAGGCTGAGTCGCTGAGCCACCAAGCCGGCTAAAAGTCCACTTTCTAAATGAGCCCCCAGGCAGTGCTGGGGCTGCTGGCCTGCTGGCCTTATTTTGAGCAGCAAGGAGCTAGAGCGTGAGGAGGAACTGCTTCTTCATCAGAGACAAGAAGAGGCTGAATATGTTAACCACTTTTACGTATCTATTTCTAAAAACATCTGTATGTCACTGTCCAGGAAGTGCACACTGAGGACCAGCTCACACTTCCTCGGCAGGCAGCTTGGGCAGAAGCATGAAAAGAAACACTACAGCCACACAAGAGCTGTGGGTAAGGGGGATTGCAGAATCTGTGACTGCCAGGGTGGGCCAGCTACGCAAAAAGGCCAGCATGGCTTCTGCTAGCTGGTGAAGCCTCATGGCAGGGAAAGGTAAATGGACTGAGTCTACTCCCCTTAGGTAAGTTTGACATGTCCAAACAGGGTGGAGCCGAGACAGGAGCAGAGGAGGCCTTGTCTCAGGAGCCCTGCTGGGCCCTGCTTTCGAATGTCCAACGGTCCTGGCACCTGGGCCCTCTCTGCTCATGTCCTTCACAAAAATCAACCAGGTTTCAGAGAGCTTCCAAATGCCGCCTGGGCCTGTCACTCACTAATCAAAATGTTCTCCTCTCCAGCCTCAACCTTGATGCCATCCGCCCTAGAACTGGACAGTCCGTTCTCCCAGGAGAGTGAACATTTTCCATGAGAATGCCGCATTGTCTTCCCTCATCACATCATGGATGCTCTCACCCTGGAAGACAGAAGGAAGCAAGACAGCAAGAGCCGGGCACCCCTGTGCACAGCAGTATGAGTCACAAGAGTCAGCAGGTCCATCCAGGAGTATGTGGATACACAATGTGTAGTCTGTCCATGCAATGGAGTATTATCATACAGCTTTAAAAGGATGGAAACTCCAACAGATGCTACAACATGCATGGACCTTAAGGACATGATGCTAAGTGAAATAAGCCAGTGACAAAGGACAAATCCCATGTGATCCACTCATATAAGGTATTTAGAGGAGTCAGATTCACAGAGACAGAGAGTAGAAATGGTGGCTGCCAGGAACTGGGGAGGGGGGAAATGTGGAGTTAGTGTTTAATGAGGACAGATGTTCAGTTGGGATGATGACAAGTGTCCTGGAGATGGATGGAGGTGATGGTTGCACAACAATGTGAATGTACTTATTGCCACTGAACAGTCCACTTAAAGATGGCTAGGATGGTAAATTTTATGTTATGTATAGTATACCACAATTTTTTTAAAAAATAAACTTTTTCATTCTGGAAACTTTTAAAAGATTTTTTAAAATTTTATTTTATTTTAAAGATGTGGGGCATGGTTCAGGATTAGGTAGATAAGTGGTCATTAAGGAGCCTTTCCTTAGAATAAAGAAATGACCTATAATCAGGACCTCTCTTCCCTTATCAGGATCGGTTCTCATTGTCACCAGGGTTTCACCCGACCTGGCCTGTGGCAGGACATGAGTATTACCATGAAATCCACATCTGAGGAATGCTCCCAGAAGCCACCCCAAACCAACATAAGACCGAATGTGAAGGAGAGCTTGTTTTCAGACACTTCAGCACCACTCTCCAACTTCCTTCCAAGCAAGGAGCCATGCCTGCTAAGGAGCAGGAGGGTGTCTTGGTCCATCTGTGCTGCTAAAACAAATACCACAGACTGGGTAGTTTATAAAGAGCAGAAATTTATTTCTTCACAGTTGTGGAGACTGGGAGGTCTGAAATCAAGACACTGGTAGGTTCAGCGTCTGGTGAGGACCTCAGGCTCCACTTTCAAGGTAGTGCCTGCTGCTACATCTTCCAGAGGGGATAAGCACTGTGTCCTCACATAGTGGGATCCTCACATGGCAGAAGGCAAAAGGGCAAGTGAGTCGAATGCT
The DNA here is from genome assembly GCA_027257055.1 of Cephalopachus bancanus. Lineage (NCBI taxonomy): Eukaryota > Metazoa > Chordata > Mammalia > Primates > Tarsiidae > Cephalopachus > Cephalopachus bancanus. Next base: position 2,011,125 of record JAPVLO010000194.1, on the reverse strand, counting down.
GCCTGAAGCCTCTTGCATAAGGACCTTAATCCAACTTAAGAAGGAGGAGCCCTCGTGGCCTAATCACCCCTTCAAGTCCTGCCTCGAATATGACCACATTGGCTGTTAAGTTTCAACACCTGGATTTTGGAGGGGGACACATTAAACAGCAGAGGGCCTTGTGTGAAGGAGGAACTGCACATCCCTCAGAAGCTTCTGGATGAAACCTTTCCTCTGTTCTCCTCCCCCGAGGAATGCAACACCACTGGAAAATTTAAATGCCAGCAGTGCAGTATGCAGGTCATGTTTGTGTTATTTGGTTTCAGAAAGGGAGACAAGGTTTCTATAATTTTCTTCTCCTGTCAAAAGATGCTGAGGCTGTGGGTGGTGTAAGTCAAGACCAAGGACGTCTCTCCTAACAGTTTCAAAGAGGAGTCCTTGGGAAAGAAGTAACAGCTTAGAATAACTCTTCCCAAGAGGGTGGATAAAAGGAGGGAGGTAGAAGGAATCTGGCCCTGGGGAGGTGGAGGCCAGGCATTCAGAGATGCTGGGAACTGGGCCAGGAACTTCTCTCCACACCTCCCCCTCCGGCTCTGCCCAGCCCAGCCCTGCGCCAACCCCACCTCCAGGAAGGCCCCAGGCTCCCCCGCCCTCCCACGCTGGGGCTGGGTTTGTGCTGCTGCCTCCTCTGCATCACAGCTAAGCGAGGAGGGCCTCAGACACACTCAGAGTAGACGGCAACCCCTTGGGGTTCCTGGAGGAAATGCAAAAGACGGACAGAGTGCTCAACTTCCTCATAAGCTGAGAACTGGCAAGTGAAATTGCAGGATTTTGAGCAGAGACAGGTCTCGTCAGAGCCATTTCTAAGTGGGTGGGTCTCTGCTGGACGTACATTTTTTGCAGCTTAGAACTTTCGACATGAAACTGCTTCAGAGTAAATACTGAAAATGTGGATTTATACCAATAAAAATAAGAATGCTTTGGTATTTTAAGGTAGAATAGTGCATTGTATCAGAATATTACCCTTCCCCCACTCCCCCCTCAGAAAACTGGCTCTGCCAAATAGCCTGACTCCCAGGTGAAAGTGAGTCAGAGCGTCTGGCGAAATTGCTTCTCTGGAGGGAGGGGAAGGCGGAGGAGAGGGTCCCCAGCCTCCTCAGCATCCTTCTGACCCAGGGGAGCTCCCGGTAGACGGCAGGGCCCACTGTGCTGGGAGGGCGGTCTCTTCACTGCCTTTTCTTTCTTTTCTTCTCGCTTTATCACACGGGTGGCTTAGGCTGTCCCAGGCGTGCTCTGGTTTCTCGATACTGACTTTCTGCTTCCAAAACCCTCCCAGCCCTTTTTTGTTTTGTTCCGTAGACTCCACCCAAATTGCATCCTAGGGAAAGCTTTCCATTCTGAGACGGTCCTCCTATTAAAACAGATCAGGTTCAACACAGAACCACTGTTGTCATCCAGGGATTGCCACGTTCTGAAGCAGCATCTAAAGTACCACACAGGTGGCGTCATCTGGTTCCCTCAGCCTCAAGGTGGACAAGGCTGGAGCTTCTGCCTGTCCCTGAGGCCCGTGCCAGGTGAGGACAGTATCACAGCCATCAGGTGCAGAATCGCCCTAGTCCCCAGGGACCTTCTCAAGGAACAGAAGAGGGAGGACCCATAAATGTGTATGAAACACCACAACTGATGCTAAAGATGCTTCAGGGGCCATCTGGGAGCGAGGGCCACAGCCACAGTCCAACTGCACCACTGTACCAGAACGAACACCCACTAAATCCCATGTTCTTCTCAGTGATCAGGAATGGAAGGCCATGAGTATTCACTTGCCATCCGATAGCTAGCGAAAGTGGCACATGGTTATTTTGTACAGGAAAAGACAACGGAAGTGATTTCAGAAGTCCGGCTAGAGATAGGGTGTGCATTTAAAATGTCAAGCAGGACAGTCCTAGTAAAGCATTTCAGGCTTTAGCAAACATCAGGGTTGGGCTTTTAGTATTTTTAATTTCTAAGGACACACACACAAAGAAAAAAAGTCATTAAGTGATACTTTTGAGTTATTTTTTCTTTGTCTAGGTAAGATCAGTAGCTACTGTCATACTGTGTGTAAATGGAAGATAAACCTTTATAAATCTAAAAATACATCTTGAATGAACTGGGAGGCACCCAAGGGACCACAACCAAGGCTGAAGAAGGTGACACCACATTGTGACCAAGCACTGGGCAGGGATGGGGTGGTCAGGGGCCTCAGGATGGATCTGTCTGACCTTTCTAGACACAAACCATTTCAAACAAATAGGACTCTATTGTCTCAAAGAAAAACAGAAGATGAGATATTGGGACTCTTTGGGAAATTACAACTCTTTAAAAGACAATCAGTACATTTATATTTATATTGAATTGCTAACGATCTTACTCTCCAGCCCAATTTGACATATTCTCAATCTCTATAAAACTCAGTGTTTGTCACCAAAATGCATTTCCCAGTGAATCCACCTAAGTACATTTCTTGGTCCCAGGACGTCATAATATACCAAATTCAGACAGAACTGGAGGCATCAGGAGAGACTTTTATGGGGTACAAATGATAGAAGTCCAACCTCATGCGGTATGACTTTTTATCTTTAAAGATCCAAATGGTAGATTTTCCTTGGATCTTTAAAGATCCAAATGGTAGATTCTCCTTTATATACAGTCGCCATGTATATAAATATTGCAAGCTGCTGGCTCTGAGTGTATCTGAAATGAAAGCCTTATGAGACCACAGGGGGAGAGCAAGGGCCTGGGGCCACTTCTCGCACTGGCATAGAACATGGTATTATTCTTCCACGCAGGATGTCCTATTAAGTTTATATTTATGACGAGAAGTTGCTCATGGGAAAGTCTCGGGTTTTTAAGAGAAATGAAGTCATGATGCATGTGATGCTAGTATCATTCTTGAAGAGTCTGTGACAAATGTTCATGGCATCAGGATATAAACTCTCCAGCTGCCTTCCTGACTCTTCAAGAATTCCCAGAACTGGGATGGATCCATCCTCCTTCTCTAAACCCTCCCACAGAAAATGCTGACTTTAAACAAGAAAACTTCCTTGGCAGAGGGCATGTTGCTATCAGAGACAGATTCAGGTAGAAAACACTGGCGTCTAACCTACCACGTATACCACATGAAACTTTTTTGTTTTTCTGCATCAACATCAAAGCTCTCTTTATGAATTAGGTGGTATGACTGTGGACGAGCTCACAATGGTTGACTGGACTTTTGCCTCCCGAGAGAAAATTCGTGGGTCCGTTCCGTACAAGCCCACGCTTTGTTCTTTGTCTTGCCTGTGGCCTGGCCACCTCTTGCTCTCTCTGTGTCCCTTGTACTGTACCGGGGAATCATCTTCAGGCCTCTCCCCATTTTTCACATTCACTGTGTGCTCCCCTCCGAATTCCCTGGAAGCACGTCTGCCTCCATGCCAGACAATTAGCTCATCCTTTAGCCTTTCTCTTCTTCAATGTCTCAGTTGTTTGATGATTGACTATTAGATGTAGACAAAGAGCGTGTTCATTTCTTAGATCCATCTTTTCATGAAATACACATTTAGAAAAAGGGATTTTTCTTTAAGAGACGTTTTCCAGTAAAAACAGGAAGACAGGTATTTTGCCGCGGCTACCATCTAGGCAGTTAGAGATAGAAAGGTAATTTCATTTTAGATTCGTAAGTTGCTTTCATCATTCAGTCAGCAGACCCTCCTCGGGGAACATACGCAAAATAAGGACAGATATTTCAATAAAAACGTCGATCTTTCTTCAGAGCCCAGGAAGGAATTCAGCTGAAAAGCAAGGCGGCGCTTTTCGGGCGGGGCCCTAATTCCCGCGCTTCCCGCGGAGGCAGCTCTGCCGCCGCCCCTTCGCTCCGCCCCGCGCGAGGACAGGCGTGCGGCGGGGCTCGCGAGGCCGGCCGTGCGCCCCGGGCGGCGCCGTTGCGCACGGCCGCTCGGCCTCCGCCACCTGGCCTTTCTCCGGCCGGGGACGACGCGCCTCCGCACGCGGCGTCCCGCGCAGCGGCCGGAGGCCGGGGGCCTCCGCCGGGATCCCGGGCCCTGGCGGGCGCGGCACCCGCCCGCGGCCGCCGCGCGTCCCGCGGGGCCTCGGGCCGGCCGGTCCGCCGAGCGCGAGAGGGCGGCCGGGTCACGGGCGAGCGCGGGCCCCTCCGGCAGAGGCGGCGGGCGGCACGGAGGAGGAGGGCGCGGCGCGGGCCCAGGGTAGGGCCCCGCCGCCGCCCTCAGGGACCCCGCGCCGCCCTCTCCGCGCTCCGCCGACGCCCCCCCGGGACCCCGCGCCGCCCTCTCCGCGTTCCGCCGACGCCCACCCCCGGGACCCCGCGCCGCCCTCTCCGCGCTCCGCCGACGCCCCCCCCCCCGGGACCCCGCGACGCCCTCTCCGCGCTCCGCCGACGCCCACCCCCGGGACCCCGCGTCGCCCTCTCCGCGCTCCGCCGACGCCCCCCCCCGGGCCCCCCGCCGCCCTCTCCGCGCTCCGCCGACGCCCCCCCCGGGACCCCGCGCCGCCCTCTCCGCGCTCCGCCGACGCCCCCCCCCTCGGGACCCCGCGCCGCCCTCTCCGCGCTCCGCCGACGCCCCCCCCGGGACCCCGCGCCGCCCTCTCCGCGCTCCGCCGACGCCCCCCCCGGGACCCCGCGCCGCCCTCTCCGCGCTCCGCCGACGCCCCCCCCTCGGGACCCCGCGCCGCCCTCTCCGCGCTCCGCCGACGCCCCCCCCCAGGGACCCCCGCGCCGTCCTCTCCGCGCTCCGCCGACGCCCCCCCCGGGACCCCGCGCCGCCCCCTCCGCGCTCCGCCGACGCCCCCACCCTCAGGGACCCCCGCGCCGCCCTCCTTGGGCTCGGCCGGCACCCTCCGGCCACGCACGACGCGGAAGGCGAAGAGGAGGGCCGCCCTCGCCGGCCGCGGCCCGCCGCCGTCCTCGTGGCGCGGGAGGTCAGGACGACGCCCAGAGCCCGCGGCGGCGGCGCGCGGGCCGGGCTGGCCGGGAGCGGGCGGGAAGGCGAGGCACGGCCGCCGGCCTCGGCGCACCCGGCCCCCGAGGCGCCCGGAGACCCGCGGAGGCCGGCCGCGGGACCGGCGGGCTTCTCCCCGGGCGTGCGGCCGCGGCGTCCTCGCCCCCCGCTCCGGGCGGCCCTGGCGTCGGCAGCTGTGGGGGCCTCGGCGGCCGCCCAGAGACGGCACCGCGTCCAGGGTCCTCGGAGCGGGGAACTCGGCCCCGGGCGGCGCGTCCCGGGGCGGCGCGGGAGGAGGCGCGAAGGCGCCGGCGCCCCGTCTCGCCGTCCACGGCCCGCGTGGGCTTCCACAGCGCTGTGCCCCGCCTTCGTCGGGGGTGGGGCGGCCGGCGCGGCGCGTGCGCGGCCACCGTGCCGCGGTCAGGACGACCTGCAGTTCGCACCGGGGAAGAGGGGCGTCTGCGCGGGGCGCGAGCACGTTCTTCTGGGGGGCGCAAGGCGCCCCTTGCCGGCAGCCCGAGGCCGACGCGGCCCACCGCGGCCTTCCGCGAGGACAAACGGAAAGGCCACGGCGGACTGGCTGCCCAGCCTTCCGGCTTCCTCGGCAGGGCCAGCCAAGACCAAGTGGACAACTGCGATGCTACTTTCAAGAACCCAAACTTCCCAGAGCCCTGAAGCCGTCTTGAGAACGTTCAAAGAAAGCTGTTTCCGTCTTTGAAGGTTAAGCCGATATGCAGCCTTCCCCCTGAGTCGTCCAGTTCTTCGTGCAGTTAAGCATCGCCCAGCTTCCCAAGAGGCAGCTGCAGTCACCATGCAAGTCTTGACCTTGCAGTGACATGGAGGAAGGAGCACTGCTGGGGGCGGGTGGAGCCCCCGCAGACTGCTGGGAGTCGGTTTCCACTGAAGCCCTGAAGAGTTGCAGGTGTGGCATAAGGGCTCCTTTTGTGGGGCTTTTCCCGCCACGACAACAGGCGTAGCTCACAGAGAAGGCCCAGCATTGGTGTGGAAACTATACATCTTCATACGTCTGTAGATCACTGTAGGATTTATCAGTGAAAAAGACAGAATAGAATTTGTGTTTCCTCTTGAAGTAGGGTAATTGTATACTTTTTCTATGGCGTAACTCAAATTCACTTAACCGTAGTAGTTTTTAAATGTGTGAAATGAATCATAAATGCACTCCAACAACCTCTTTTATTCCCACGCAACCGTAGAATTTAGGACCTAGGGGTGTTCCTCCTCTATCAGGAGATCAGCGCTTTTTCCCACTACTCCCTTCTCATGTAGGAGTGCTCACTATGCAAAAAGAACCGTTCGTGAAGGGCGGGTGATGCCCAGGAAAGATTCACATGCTTCTTTGGAGTTCACAGTTAAATGAGAAATTTAATGACAGGGAGCAGTTTGATATGACAGTGGAGGAGGTGCTCTGAGAAAGGCCATGGTAATTTAGAGCATCTCTATAATCACATTTCTCCTGACGATATTTCTATAATCGTTACATTTCTTCTTAGAACGCCCCTATAATCGCTCACATTCCTTCTTAGAATATCCCTATATTCTCTCACATTTCTCCTTAGACTATCCCTATAGTTACTCACATTTCTTCTGAGAATATCCCTATAATCGCTCACATTTCTTCCTAGGATATCCCTATAATCGCTCGCATTTCTTCTTGGAATACACTCATAACTGCTCACATTTCCTTCTTAAAGTAATCCTATGATTGCCCACATTTCTTCTTGCGATATTTCCGTAATTGTTACATTTCTTCTTAGAATGTCCCTGTAATCGCTCACATTTCTCCGTAGACTATTTCCATAGTCACTCTCATTTCTTCCTAGAATATCCCTTTAATCATTAAAATTTCTTTTTAGAATGTCCCTGTAAACGCTCACATTTTTTCTTAGAATATCTCTATAATCACTCACGTTTTTTCCTTTTTTTTTCTTTCCAGTTTTAAAACAGATTTTATTAGCAAGAAGAAGAGAGGGAAAAAGAAAGATTCATGGCAGAAAGAACTGCCATGGGCAAGTTTTTTTTAAAAATTGCCCGCATTTCTTCTTAGAATTTGCCTAGAATCACTCACATTTCCCCTTCGAATAGCCTGACAGTCGATCACATTTCTTCTTAGAATATTTCTTTAAACACCCACATTTCTTTTTAGAATATGCTATAATCACTAACCTTTCTTGTCAGAATTTGCTTATAATCGCTCACATTTCTTCTTAGCATGCTTCTGTAATCACTCACAACTTCTTGTTAAAATATCTCTATAATCGCTCACAATTTTCCTTAGAATATCCCTATCACCACTCAGATTTCTTCTTAGAATGTCCTTATTATCGCTCACATTTCTTTTTACAATAGCTCTATAATCGCTCACATTTCTCCTTACAATATCCTTATAATCGCTTACATTTTATTCTTGAAATATCCCTATAGTCGCTCACATTTCTTCTTAGAATATCCCTATAATCACTCACATTTCTTTTTAGAATTTTTCTATAATAGCACACATTTCTTTTTAGAATAACCCTATATTTGTTCAGGTTTTTTTTTCTTTTTTTAAGAATATCCCCATAGTCGGTCACATTTCTTCTTAGAATATACTTACAGTTGCTCAAATTTCTCCTTAGAATATCCCTATAATCATTCACATTTCTCCCTAGAATATCCCTATAGTCACTCACACTTCTTAGAATATCCATGTACTCACTCACATTTCTTATTAGAATATCCTTATAAAAATTCACATTTCTTCTTAGAATATATTTATAGTCGCTTATATTTCTTCTTTAGAATAGTCCTTTAATCACTCAAATTTCTCCTAAGAATGTCCATAGAATTGCTCACATTTCCTTTTAGGATATGCCTATAATCACTCACATTTCTCCTTAGAATATCTTTATAAGCCGGGCTCGGTGGCTCAGCCTGTAATCCCAGCACTTTGGGAGGCTGAGGTGAGTGGATTGCCTGAGCCCGCGGGTTCGAGACCCGCCTGGGCAACTTGGTGAGCCCTCATCTCTACAATAAGTCAAAAATTAGCCGGGCGTGGTAGCGCGCCTGTAGTTCCAGCTACTTGGAAGGCCGAGGCGGAAGGATCGCTGGAGCCCAGCAGGTTGAGGCTACGGTGGCCGGGAGCGGCCACTGCACTCCAGTCTGGGTGACAGAGTGAGACTCCAACTAAAAAAAAAAAAAAAGAATATCTTTACTCACATTTCTTCTTAGAATATTCCTATAATCACTCACATTTCTTGGTAGAAGATACCTATAATTGTTCATATTTCTTCGTAGAATATCCCTATAATAGTTCTCATATCTTTTTAGAATATCCCTATAAGCATTCATATTCTTCTTAGAATATCCCTGTAATTTCTCACATTTCTTGTTAAACTGTATCTATAATTGCTTACATTTCTCCATAGAATATCCCTATCATCACTTACATTTCTGTTAGAATATCATTATAATTGCTTACATTTGTTTTTTAATATCCCTATAATTGCTCACATTTTTTCTTAGAATATCTCTATACGTTCACATTTTCCTTTAGAATATCCCTATAGTTGCTCACATTTCTTCTTAGAATTTTAATTGCTCACATTTCACGTCATGATATCACTATAATCAGTCACATTTCTTCTTAGAATATTTCTGTAGTCGCTCACATTTCTTTTTGGCATACCTTTTTTTTTTTTGAGTTGGAGTCTTACTCTGTTACTCAGACTGGAGTGCAGTGGTAGCTCCTGGCCACCGCAGCTTTGACCTGCTGGGCTCCAGCGATCCTTCCGCCTCAGCCTTCCAAGGATCTGGAACTACAGGCGTGTGCCACCACGTCGGGCTAATTTTTGATTTATTGTAGAGATGAGGTCTCGCCAAGTTGCCCAGCTGGGCCTCCCAAAGCGTGGGATTACAGGCTGAGCCACCGAGCCGGCTAGGATACCTTTTTAATCACTCACATTACTTCTTAGAATGTTCCTATAGTTGCTTGTGTTTTTTCTTAAAATATCTACGTAATCGCTCACATTCTTAGAATATTCGTTTAAACGTTCACATTTCTCCTTAGAATGCTCTTATTATCGCTAACCTTTATTGTTAGAATATTTCTATAGTCGTTCACATTTCTTCTTAGAATATCCCTATAATTGCTCACAGTTTGTTTTACAATATCCCAGTAATCTCTCATACATCTTCTTAGAATATCTCTAGAATCATTCACATTTTGTGTTAAAATATTCCTAGAATTGCTCACATTTCTTCTTAAAATAACTGTATAATTATTGACATTTCATGTTGGATTATTACTATAATCGCTCACAGTTCTTGCTAGAATATCCCTGTAATCGCTCACATTTCTTTTTAGGATATCTCTATAATCTCTTACAATATCACAGTAATAACTCATATTTCTATTTAGATTATCCCTATAACTACTCACATATCTTCTTAAAATAACTGTATTATTACTATAATTGCTCTCATTTCTTGTTAGAATATCCCTGTAATGACATTTCTTTTCAGAATATTCCTATAATCGCTCACATTTCTTCTTAGATTATCCTTATCATTGCTCACATTTCTCCTTAGAATACCTCTATAGGCATTAGCTGGGCGTGGCGGCACACGCCTGTAGTTGTAGGCTGAGGTGGAAGGATCACCTGAGCTCAGCAGGTCGAGGCTGTGGTGGCGGTGAGCATGCCACTGCACTCCAGCTTGGGAGACAGAATGAGATGTTAACTAAAAAAAAAAAAAAAAAAGAAACAAAGAAAGAAAAGAAAAGAAAAAGAAAAGAATTCCCATTGCTCAACATTCTAAAAAAAAAAAAAAAGAGTATCCCTATCACTCTCATTTCTTATTATAATATCCTTTAAGCTGCTCACATTTCTCCTTTGAAGGTCAATATAATTGCTCACATTTCTTCTTAGAATATCTCTATAATCACTCACATTTCTTCTTAGAATGTCCCTATAATCCTCTCATTTCTTCTTAAGAATATCCCTATAATAGCTCACTTTTCTTCTTAGAATAGCCATATAATCATTCACATTTCATGTTGGATTATTACTATAATTGCTCACATTTCTTATTAGAATATCCTTGTAATCGCTCACATTTCTTCTTGCGATATATCTGTAATCTCTCTCATTTCCCCTTAGAATATACATGTAATTGCTCATATTTCTTTTTAGAATATCCCTACAATCCTTCACTTTTCTTAAAATATTGCTATAATTGCTCACATTTTTTGTTGTCATATCCCTTTAATTGTTCACATTTCTTTTAGTGTATCTTTATAATCATTCACACTTCTTAGAATATCCCTATAATCACTCACATTTCTTCTTGAAATATTCCTATTATCACTCACATTTTTTCCTAGGTTAGCCCTATAATTGCTCACATTACTTGCTAGTATATGTTTTTAATCGCTCACATTTCTTGTTGGAATATTTCTATAATCCCTCACCTTTCTTCCTAAAATATCCGTATAATCACTCGCACATCTTAGAATATCCCTGTAATCGCTCACGTTTCTTCTTATAATACCCCTGTAATACCTCACATTGCTTCTTAGAATGTTCCTATAATCACTTACGTTTCATGCTAGAATATCCCTATAATCACTCACATTGCTTCCTAAGGTATCCCTATCATCATTCACATTTCTTGTTGGACTATTTCGATAATCGCTCACATTTCTTTCTAGGATATTCCTATAATCGCTCACATTTCTTGTCAGAATGTCTCTATAATCACTCACATTTCTTCTTAAAATATCCCTCTAATTGCTCATATTTCTTGTTAGAATATTCCTATAATTGCTCATAGTTTTTTCTAGGATATCCTTCGAATCCCTCACATTTCTTCTTAGAATATCCCTATAGTTGCTGGGTGTGGTGGCTGAAGCCTGTAATCCCAGCAATTTAGGAGGCTGAGGCAAGTGGGTTGCCTGAGCCCAGAGGTTTGAGACCAGCCTGGGCAACTTTGTGAGACTTCATCTCTGCAATAAATTAAAAAAATTAGCCAGATGTGGTAGTGCCCACCTGTAGTTCTAGCTACTTGAAAGACTGAGGTGGAAGAATCGCCTGAACCCAACAGGTGGAGGCTGCAGTGGCTGTCAGCATGCCACTGTACTCCAGTCTGGGTGACAGAGTGACACTCCAACTCAAAAAAAATAAAAAGAATATCCCTATAATCGCTTACATTTCTTCTTGAAATATCCCTATAATCTCTCTCATTTCTCCTTAGAATATATGTGTAATCACTCATATTTCTTCTTAGAATATCCCTATAATAGCTCACATTTCCTCTTATAATATCCCTAAAATTGCTCACATTTCTTGTTAGAATATTCTTAAAATCGCTCACATTTCTTCCTAGGATATCTCTATAATCGCACACACATTTCTTGTTAGAGTATCCCTATAATTGCTCACATTTTTCCTTAAAATTTCGCTACAATCATTCACGTTTCTTGTTGGAATATTTCTTTATCACTCACATTCCTTCTTAGAATACCCCTATACCGCTCACATTTCTTCCTAGAAGATCCCTATATTGCTCACATTTCTTCGACTGTCTCTATAATTGACCACATTTCTTCTTAGACTATAATTGCTTACATTTCTTCTTAGAACATTCCCATAATCTCTCAGGTTTCTTGAAGACTTGCTATTACCCCAGGGACATTTCAAGCACTTTGTATTTAATTATTGACTAATGATACCCATAGGGTAGCACTTCTCAGCTTCAGTAAGACTGGCTGAGTAATTCTTTATTGTCATACTGTCATGCATTTTGTAGAATGGCAACATCTGTGGCTTCTATCCACTAAATGACAGTGGAATGCCCTCCCAAGTCATGACAACCAAAACCATCTGCAAAAATTGCCAAATATTTTCTGGGGATTAAAACTACAACTCTCCCACTCCCAAGCGAGAACCATTGCCCTATGACTGTACCACGAAACAGGAAATTGTTGACAGGAATGTAGGGCTGGCAAAGTTAGTTGGAACTAATCCAAAAACTGAGAGAATTGTCCCCAAAATTATTAGACACAACAGTACATGCTAGGAAACCCTCTAGGAGAGTAAAATGGGAAAACCTGTTTAAGAAAGAGAATTCTGGAAGTGACATCATCAAGATGGTAGAATAGAAGTTTCCAGTCCTTATTCTGCCACAGAAACAAATACTTAGTAATTATCCATAAATAAAATTTCCTTCATGAGAGCTCTGAATTCCAGATGAGAAGACAGTATACCCTGATGAAGCATAGGAGAGAGAAAAGACACGTTGAAAAGGGTTAGAAGAGCACTTTCACTTTACCCACATCAACTCTTCCCCAAAGTGGCTCAATGCACCATCAAGAGAGATCCCTTTGGCACACAATTTCTATCATGGGGAAAAGACACCATAAAGTAAACATCATATTCATCTTCAGCTTTTTGGTGTACCACCTGAGAGGCCTACTTCTGTTGTGTCTCACCCAGAACACAGAGTGAATCAGCAAGGCTAGATTACCTATGGTAGCGAAGAACACAAAAAGGTGGGTGCCCTCAACAATCCACATACAGATCTAGGGCTAAAGGATATAGTGACTGAACTGAAAAATTCTGAAAAGAACTTCATCAGGCAAAAGGAAGAAGTCTCAGTGAACTCAAAAAGAGGTCATTTTAAACAGCAGGACCATGGCCCACAATAGCAGTCCCACCTTCTCGTGGACTCTGGCGGCAGGCCTGCCAACCTCCTGTTTCTAGCAGTTGACCAGCCTATGCAACCCACCAGCTAACCCACCCAGAATTTCCAACCAGACTCACTTGTGAGGGGCTATTCCTGCTGAAGCCAGTCTGTAAAGACAAGAAAAGATGACTGTTTCTTTAAAGATGAACATGCTGATGCAACCACATAAGAATCATAAAGAAGCAGGGAAACATGATACCACCAAAGGATATGATAATAAGAAAGTGGAGCTCTCTGAAGAACCTAAAAAGAGAATTCAAAATAAACATCTTAAAGAAGCTTGGTGCACTGTAAGAGAACACAGATAAACAATGAAATGATATCAGGAAAACAACACATGAACAAAATGAAAAGTTCAACAAAGAGGCAGAGACCATCAAAGAAAAAAATATTCTAAGGCTAAAGGATATAGTGACTGAACTAAAAAATTCTGAAAAGAACATCAACAGCAGCTTCATCAGGCAATAGGACGAAGTCTCAGTGAACTCAAAAAGAGGTCATTTAAAATAATCCAGTCAGACTAATATAATGATAATGAACAAAGAGTAAGGAACACTTGGTGGGAAACCATCAAGTGATCCAATATGTGCATTATGGGAATCCTGCAAAGAGAAAAGAAAGGGAAAGTAACCAAAGGCTTACTTAAGGAAATGTTGACTGAAAACTTCTCAGATTTGGGGAGGAAAACAAACATCTGGATTCATGAAGCCCAAAGACCCCAAACAGGTTGAGCCCAAGGAGTTTTACACCAAGACACATTATAATCAAATTATCAAAAGACAAAAGGAGAATTTTGAAAGTAGCTAAACAAAAACAACTCATCACACACAAAGGAACATTGATAAAACTATCAGTGGATTTCTCAAAAGAAAATCTACAGGCCAGGAGAGAGTAAAATAATATATTTGATGTGCTGACAGAAAAAAAACGTGCCAACAAGGAATACCTGGAAAAACTTTTTTTTTTTTTAAATGAAGAAGAGGTAACTACTTCCTGAGACAAACAAAAACTGAGAGAGTTAATCACCACTAGCCCTTCCTTATAAGATTTGGTAAAGAGATGAAAGAAAACTAAGCAGCAACATAAAAACGTAAGTCTCACAGGTAAAGATAAATATATATAGAAATACAGAATAATGTGATACTTTAATGGTAGTAATGAATTACTTTTAATCCTACTATAAAGAATAAAACATTCAAATATTAAGAGTAACTAAACCACACAAATTATTAATGAATACACAATTTTTTGTTAAAGTAAATTCTGACAGATCAATAGCATAAAGGATTGGGAAAGGAGTAAAAGTAGAGTTTTTGTGTACAATTTCAGTTAAGTTATTATCAACTTCAAATAGACTTTTGTAGGCAGCACAGTGACTCATGCCTGTCATCTCAGCACTTGGAGAGGCTGAAGCAAGAGGATTGCTTGAGTCCAGGAGTTTAAGACCAACCTGGGCATCATAGCAAGACCTCATCTCTACAAAAACCAAAATAAATTAGCTAGGCCTGGTGGTATACACCAGTAGTCCTAGTTACTTGGGAAGCTGAGTTGGAAGGATTACCCGGATCCAGGAGGTCGAAGCTATGGTGAGCCATGATTTTGCCACTGCACTCCAGCTAGGCAATAGAGTGAGACCCCCAACTCAAAAGCAAAAGAAAACAAATGAACAGAATTTCACAGCTATAAGGTTTATGTAAGTTTCATGGTAACCACAAAGAAAAAGCCTATAGTAAATTCAAATAAGGTAATAAGAAAAGTACAGTTGATCCTTCAACAACACAAATTTGAACACAGGTTCACTTATATGTGAATTTTAAAAAGTAAATACAGTCAGCCCTTTGTGTCCATGGATTCTGTATCTGCAACCAAACCTAGATCAAAAACAAAATTCACAGAATGCAAAATCCAGGGATACGGAAAGCAGATGTTTTGTGTACACAAGGTGCATGGGGTTGACTAAAGGGCCTGAATATACATGGATCCCCAAGGGTTCCTGGAACCAATCTTCCATGGATACTGAGAAGTGGCTGTATATCACTACGAAAAATTATCAAATCGCAAAGAAAGAAAAAAACAAAAGAATTACAAAACAAACTCAAACAATCAACATAATGGTAATAGTACCTTTTTCTCTATCCATAATCACGTCAAGTGTACTGGGAGGAGTACCAGGAGGCCTGAACCACCTAGGATGAACTGGGGACAAAGAGCAAGCACTGGATCTTGGTGGCTGACCAGTGCCATAGTGCTATAGGGGGTACACTCTGTGAGAAGCTCTTGAATCCCTGGCTGGATTTCCCACAAAACTAAGGGGCTCATGTAGAGTCCTAACCTGGAAACAACTAAATAGGGTTAAGTTCTGCTGCCTGCTTAAGTTTTCCTCAGATGGGAAAACAGTAGAAGGGCAGCAATGCAGTTCCACAGCAATTTTTACATTTTTAGTTCCAGTGTTCCCTATAAGTTCTTTCCAGAATAGCAATTAATAATAGGCCAGAGCTTAAGTTTTGATACTAAGTAGTAAAGATCTAACATTACCAAAGAACACCTGCAAAACTGGAAGAAGTGCCTGTCTCAAATGTGAGGACATCAATGTAAAGATGCAAGAATTATGAAAAATCAAGAAAATGTGACACCTCCAAAAGAAAGCAATAAAACTCTAACAAGAAACACAGAAGAAATAAAAAATCTTAAAAATGCCAGACAGATAATTCCGAATAATAATTTCAGAGAAAGTCAGGGAGTCACAAAATATATGGATAAAAAACTAAATGAAAGCCAGGCTCAGTAGCTCAGCCTATAATCCCGTGCTTTGGGAGGCTGAGGTGAGTAGATTTCCTGAGCCTGCAGGTTCGAGACCCGCCTGGGCAACTTGGAGAGACCTCATCTCTACAATAAATCAAAAAATTACCCGGGTGTGGTTGCGCACGCCTGTAGTTCCAGCTGCCTGGAAGCCTGAGGCTGAAGGATTGCAGGAGCCCAGCAGGTTGAGGCTGCCGTGGCCGGGAGCGTGCCACTGCACTCCAGTCTGGGTGACAGAGAGAGACTCCAACTCAAAAAAAAAAAAAAAAAAAAAAAAAAAAAACTAAATGAAATTTGGGAAAAACGCTGGGTGTAGTTGCCTCGTGTCTATAGTGGTGAGCTATGATCGAAAGATCCCATCAGGAAAAGGAAGGGAGGGAGGGGAGGGGAGGGGAGGGGAAGGGAAGGAAAGGGAAGGGAGAGGAGAAAGAAATTTAGAAAACAATCCAGGAATAAAATAAGAAAATTGGCAATAAAATAGAAACAATTTTAAAAAATAGACATCCTAGAAGTAAAGAATACAATAACTCAACTGAAAAGTCATTCAAGAGTTTCAACAATAGACTTGATTCAATAGAGGAAAGGATTAGCAAGCTTGAAGACAGAACATATGAAATTAACCAATCAGAGCATAAAATAAATAAGAATTTTAAAAAGTGAAATAAAAGCTGGGCTTGGTGGCTCAGCCTGTAATCCCGCGCTTTGGGAGGCTGAGATGAGTGGATTGCCTGAGCCCTCAGGTTCGAGACCCGCCTGGGCAACTTGGTGAGACCTCATCTCTACAATAAATTAAAAAAAAATCAGCTGGGCATGGTAGCGCACGCTTGTAGTTCCAGCTACTTGGAAGGCTGAGGTGGAAGGATTGCCGGAGCCCAGCAGGTTGAGGCTCCCGGCTACCGCACTTCAGTCTGGGCAACAGAGTGAGACTCCAACTCAAAAAAAAAAAAAAAGTGAAATAAGAACTGAAAATTTCTTACAACTGGAGAAAGAAAACACCATTCAGATTCAGGAAGCTCAGTGGTCACCAAATTCAACCCAAGCAGAAATCCTGAAGACATATCACAATCAATTTAGCAAAAATCAAAGACATAAAAAAAATATTCAAAGCAGTAAGAAAAATATAAGCACATCGTATTCAACAGAGCTCCAATATAGTTTTCTGTGGATTTCTTACCAAAATCTTGGGAGAGAGGAAAGAAGAGAGGCTGGTTAATGGTCCAAAACTACAGCTAGAAGAAACATATTAGAGTGTTAAATAGCACACTAGAGTGACTAGAGTTAATAATAATTTACTATATATTTCAAAATACCTAGAAAGAAGATTGATAAAGTTCCCAACACAAAGAAATGATCAATGTTTGAAGTTATGGATATACCAATTAGCCTGATTTGATCATTAAACATTATACACATGTATCAAAATATCACATGTAAGCCAAAAATATGTACAATTATTATCTATCAATAAAAAGTCTTAAGGAATATTAGAAAATATTTTGAGACAAAACAAAATACACAACCTACCAAAACAAAACACAAAACAAAAGCACAACCTGCCAAAACTTAAAACAAAACACAAAACAAAAACACAACCTACCAAAACTTAAAACAAATAGCCAAAACAGAACTAAGAGGAAAGTATGTAAAAATGCTTACAATGAACAGGAAAAAAGATCTCAAATAACCTAACTTTACAGAAATTTTGAAAAGAACAAACTAAGCCCAAAGTTAGAAGAAGAGAGGAAATAAAGCTTTGAATAGAAATAAATTTAAAAATGGAAAAATACTAGACAAAATAAAAGGTTTTTTTTTTTTGAGAAAAAAATCAGCAAGTCTTTGGCTAAGAAGGGAGAAACTAAAAATGAATAAAATCAGAAATGAAAGAAGAAACATTACAATTGATGCCACAGAACTAAAAAGGAATATAAGGGCAATTATAAATAATTATATGCCAACAAATTGTATAACCTAGAAGAAAGGTATAATATTCTAGGAATATACAACCTATGAAGATGGACTCAAGAAGAAATAGAAAGCCTATGCAGACCAATAATGAACAAGGAGATTGAATCAGTAATAACAATAATTAAAAAAAAATTTTCCAACACTTTATGAAGCCACCATGACCCCAATTCCACTGCAGAGACAACATAAGAAAACTACGGATCAATATTCCTTATCAACATGGATGCAAAAATTATCATCAAAATATTAACAAACCAAATTCAACAAAATATTTAAAAGATCAAACAAGTAAAATTTATCCCTGAGATGCATGGATGGTTCAGTACATGCAAATCAATCAATGTGATACATTTCATTAATAAAATGAATGATTAAAAAAAATCTCATGATCATCTCAATAGATCCAGACAAAGCATTTGACAAAATCCAATACCTTTTAATGATAAAAATCCTCAACAAATTAGATACAGAAAAAGCTTGCATAAACATAATAGAAGCTATATATGAAACGTCCACAGTTAACAACATACTCAACGGTGAAATACTGAAAGCTTTCCAGTAAGAGCTGGAACTCTTGCTACTCCTGTTCAACACAGTACTGTAAGTTTTAGCCAGAGTCATTAGGTAAGAAAAGAATTAAAAAGCATCCAAATTGTAAGGCAAAAGTAAAATTATCTCTGTGTGCAGGTGGCATAAACTTATATATAGACAACTGTAAAGATTTTACAAACAAAAATCTAATAGAACAAATAAACAATTTCAGTGAAATTGCAGAATATAAAATCAGCATGTAAAAATTAGTTGCATTTCTATGCACTAACAACAACTGTCTGAAAAGGAAATAAAACAATTGCATTTACAAAAGCACAAAAATAGATTAAAATATTTAGGAATAAGTTTAGGCAAACAGCTGAATGACTTGTACACTGAAAACTATAAAACACTGATGAAAAAAATTAAAGCAGACACAAGCTGGGCACAGTGTCTCTCATATCTGTAATCCCAGCACTTTGGAATGTTGAGGTGGGAGATTCCTTGAGCCCAGAAGTTTGAGACCAGCCTAGGCAATACAGGGAGACCTCATCTCTACATAATATCAGAAAATAAGCCAGGTATGGTGATGCACACATGTAGTCCCACCTACTCAGGAGACTGAGGCAGAAGAATCACCTAAGCCCTGGAGGACAAGGCTGCAGTGAACAGTAAGCCATGATCATCCCACTGCACTCCAACCTGGGCAACAGAGTGAGACGCCAACAAGAGAGAGAAAGAAGAGAGAAAGAAATTAAAGCAGACAAATATAAATGAAAATACATCACTTGATCAATAGATTAAAGAATTAATATTGTTAAAATGTCCCTATTATCTAAAGTGACCTATAGAGTCAATTCAATCCCTATTAATCTCATGGCATTTTTTACAGAATAGGAATAGCAAATCTAAAAGCTTATGGAACCACAAAAGAGTCCAAATGGGCAAAATAATTTTGAGTAAGAGAAACAAGACTGGAGGCATCACAATTCCTATTTCAAAACATATTGCAAAGCGCCAGTATCAAAACATAAACACATACCAAAACAAAAACACATTTAACCAATAAAACAAAACAGAAAGCCACAAAATAAACCCATACGCATGCAGTCAATCGATTTCCTTCAAGGGTACCAAGAATACACAATGAGGAGAAAGTAGACTCTTCAAGAAATGATTTTGGAAAAACTGGATGTCCACATGCAAAAAAATGAAATTGGACCTCTGACTCATAAACAAAAATCAATTAAAAATGGATTAAACACTTAAATTGAAGACCTGAAACTATAAAACTCATAGAAGAAAGCAGTTTTTAAAATCTTCTTGACATTGCAAGACATCAGTGATTTGGGGGGTATGGCCCCAAAAGCACTGGCAACAAAAGCAAAAATAGACAAGTGAAAGTATTTGCAAACCATACATCTGATAAAGAGTTAATATCCAAAATATATCAGGAATTCTTACAACTTAATAGCAAAAATAAGTAAACAAACCAACTAGAAAAATGCGCAAAGGAATTGAATAGACATTTCTCCAAAGAAGACATAAGAATGGTCAAACGGCATGAAAAAAGGTGCTCAATGTCACCACTCATCAGGGACATGTAAATCAAAACCACAATGAAATCACACCTATTATAATGGCCATTATCAGAAAACAAAAGATAACAAGTGTTGGTGAGGATGTAGAGAAAAGGAAACATTTTTACATTATTGGTGTGGATGTAAACTGTTGCAGTCACTATGGAAAATAGTATTGAGTCTCCTCAAAAAATTAAAGATAGAACTATTATATTATCCAGCAATCTCACTTCTGGGTATATCTCTAAAGGAAATGAAATAAGGATCTTTAAGACATATCTGAATTCCCATGTTTATGACAGAATAATTATTCGCAGTAGCAAAGACATGGAAAGAACCTAAATGTCTGTAGACGAATGGATAAAGAAAATGAGTGTAAATAGATATCTATACACATATGTACATATATATACACATACACACATATATGAAGAGGGACTCAAAAAACTCCACAATTTATTTATTAAAAAGTATGGCTCAGCCTGTAATCTCATGCCTTTGGGAGGCTGAGGTGAGTGGATTGCCTGAGCCCGCGAGTTTGAGAACAGCCTGGGCAGCAAGACCTCATCTCTACGATGAATCAAAAAATCAGCCGGGCGTGGTAGTGCATGCCTGTAATTCCGGCTACTTGGAAGGCTGAGGTGGAAGGATCGCCGGAGCCCAGCAGGTCGAGGCTGCGGTGGCCGGGAGCGGCCACTGCACTCCAGTCTGGGCGACAGAGTGAGACTCCAACTCAAAAAAAAAAAAAAAAGTATGTATTATTCTTACATTTTTAAACTTCAAGGCCAGGCACAATAGCTCACACCTATAATCCCACAGGCGAGAGGATTGCCTGAGGCCAGGAATTCAAGACCAGCCTGGGCAATTTGGCAAGGCCTCATCTCAAAATAAATAAAAAAAAGTTAGCCAGGCATAGTGGCACATGCCTATAGTACAAGTTACTTGGAAGACTAAGGCAGAAGGATCACATGAACCCAGGAGGTCAAGGCTGCAGTACCCCTGAGCATGCCACTGCACTCTAGCTTGGGCGACAGAGTGAGACTCTGATTCAAAAAACACACAAAATAAATAAAAATATACTTCAGTCCCCTTCAACGTACTCTCCTTTTGATGCAATACACCTATCAAAATGCTTTTTCCACTGCTCAAAACAGTTTTTGAACTCATCAGTTTGGATGCCTTTTAGTACTTCTGCTGCTTCTTGTTTCACCTCTTCCACATCAGCAAAATGTTTTCCTTTGAGGACTTTTTTTCATCTGGGAAAAAAATAGTCACTTGGCGTGAGATGAGTGAATAGGTAGGTAGGGCACAGGGATCAAAAACTGCTGAACACTCAGCGCAGTGTGGACAGGTGCACTCATAAATATCCCATCATGAAATAGGATAATTCATTGAAAGAAATCTCCCCCCAAAAATTCACCAAAGCCAAATGCAGTCTCTTACAACACTAGCTGGTACACTGATGCCGATGGGTTCCTAGATCACTGACCTAGCAAGGGAAGCCTGTACTCCAAAAGATACTTCTGGGTTTTTTGGAGGGTCCTCCCTTGTACAATGGACTATTATTCAGTCTTACAAAAGAAGGAAATCCTTCATTTGCAACAACATGGATGAACCTGGAAGACATTATGCTAGTGAAATAAGCCAGACACAAGAGAACAAATACTACATGAAGCCACTTATATGTGGGATTTCAAATAGCCAAATTCCCAGAAGCTGAGAGTAGAATGGTGTTTTCCAGGGTCTGGGGAAGAAGGAAATGGGGAGGAATTAGCCAAATTATGCAAATTTTCTATTATTAAGGATGAGTAGGTCCTAGAGATCTACTGTGCAGCATAGTTAATGTCTATGTACCATAATGTAAACTTAAATTTTACTAAAATTTAAACTCATTTTAAGTGTTCTTATCATGAATAATGATAATAAATAAAGAGGATGGAAGGAAACTTTTGGAGGTGATAGATGTGTTTATGGCATAGATTATGGAGATGGTTTCACATGTACATATTTTTCTTCAAATTCATCAACGTATATGTTTTAAATATCTAAAGCTTTTTGTTTATCTATCATACCTCAATAAAGTGTGTGTGTGTGTGTGTGTGTGTGTGTGTGTGTGTGTGTGTGTGTGTGTGTGTTTGAGTTAGAGTATCACTCTGTCGCCCAGACTGGAGTGCAGTGGCATGCTCCCGGCCACCGCAGCCTCGACCTGCTGGACTCGGGTGATCCTTCCGCCTCAGTCTTCCAAGTAGCTGGAACTACAGGCACACGCTAACACGCCCAGCTCATTTTGATTTATTGTAGAGATGAGGTCTCGCCAAGTTGTCCAGGCGGGTCTCGAACCCGCGGGCACAGGCAATCCACTCACCTCGGCCTCCCAAAGGCCGGGATTACAGGCTGAGCCATCGAGCCCGGCTATGTGTGTGTTTTTTTAATGAGAGAGAATGATGATAGCTAACTGCATGATGGGAAAGAAGGGAGATACAAGAGACAGAGGAACTGATTAAAGTATTCATCTTCAACTGGGCATGGTGACTCACACCTGTAACCCCAGCACTTTGGCAAGAGGATTGCTTGAGCCTAGATAGGGGTTTAAGACTAACCTGGACAACTTGGTGAGACCTCATCTCTACAATAAAAAATTAGCCGGGTGTGGTAACGCACCTGTAGTTACAGCTACTTGGAAGGCGAAAGCAAAAGGATCACCTGAGCTCAGCATGAAGAGGCTGGGGTAGCCCTGAGCATGCCACTGTACTCCAGCCTGGGCAACAGAGTAAGACTGATTCAAGAAAATAAAAAAGATGCTTCTATGCCTGCAGATGTGTGATTCAGGTACATCTGCAGACTGGGCATGCCCTTCAGCAAACCTGGTTCGGGGAACAGTCTGTACAAGTGTTACCTCACAACAGAGCCCTTGTGGCCATGTCAACTGCAAGGCTGAAATATGGCAACTCTCCTTTTGTACTTTCCACGGGAGGTCACTTCTATGTTAATCTTGTTTATCACATGTTAAAGAGCATCAGCAAATCAGAACATCCAGGGGAGCGAGAGTACTCAACACAATGTTATAGCAGAAGTGACTGAAAGAGCTAGTCCCATGTTCAGCCCGAGAAAGAGAAACTGTCATTAAATAACGTGAAAGAGCCTGATGTGTATTACTGTGCCTGGTGTATTATGACTATCACTGAATTTCATGAGTCTTAAGGAGGGGAATGGAAGAGCTGCCTTCGTATCACTGAAGGGCTTTCACAGAACAGCGCATTCATACTCATGGACAGAGAGGATTGGGAGTCAGGGAGCTGTTCCTCTAAATGATTCTGAGATTCTCTGTTTCCATCCAGTCTCCAATGACTCTGAGGGTCAACCACACCTGCAGAATTCTGTAGGCCTTGAAGGCAACATTTCAAAAGAAATACTGGCATGCTAGAATGGGTCCAGAAAAAAGCATCATCTTATCACAACCAGCATTATTATATTCAGTTACATATTATCAGGTTAATAGAGTGTGCTTTCTTATTTCCCCTGAAACATAACATGTAATGTTTTGTCTCATTAAAGGTATTTATATCTTCTTGAGAATATTTAGAAAATATATTTATGAGCAGTCTCACTTTCCAGAAATAACCATGTTTAATATTTTAATATTCTAGTCTATCGGCTTCCAAATTTTTCTGTGCACACAGGCAGACTCCCTCTTTTAAACATAATCCAAAGAATATCATGGATGCCTGATCGAATCTTGCCTTTCAGACACTTTCTTCAAAGTTTGTTTCTGGCCCAACGGACATGACCATCCATTCTGAATCTTTCATGAGCAGCCGAGCACACAGACTAAGCCAAAGCATGTAGGAGCCAGCGCAGTGGCCCACTTCCGAGTTCCAACTTCAGATTGATGTCATTGTGCTGGTGGGAAGGGCACCTCTTGCCCCAGCACTTTCAGAGTTTTCTTTTCTCCTTCATAAGACAATAGAGGAGAGATATTTTTAAAATATTCAAACTATTGCTCAAAGCTGATAAAATGAAACCCTGGTCTAGAGAGCAGCTTTCTCACGAGATTCCTCAAAACACTGGTTGGTTGATGTTCAAAGTGTTCAATCAGAGCGCGAGATGCACAGATTGGAAGAGTGAATGCAAGTCAGACAGAAGGAAGTCAAGGCCTTTCTTCTCTGGATGAAACGTCTGTTATGTATAAGGTCTTGGAGCCCACTTTTTGCCCATAACATCTTGTCAGCATTTCTGCCTTGTTACTGAATTTTATTTGAACACAGATTGGAAATGCACATATCCAGCCGATGAATTTGTCTTCATAAGTTTAACTATTCTCCATTCGTTACCATGTACTCCACGGGCAACTTTTATCATAAATAAATGACCCTAAAATTGATATCGTGTAGAGAAACTTTTAAGCGCATTATTTTTGTAGGCGAAATGCTTAGAAGTAAGATACAACTTTAAAGGGTAAACGTGTGGGTGCTTCTTGGTCCATTTTGCCAAACTGCTCTTCACAAAGGCTGTTTCCTAATGATGTGCAGCCAAGGGATAGGCAGGAAGCTACTGTTTCCTCTTTCCTACAGCGTTTTCTAATATTGGCTATTTTCTTCTTTTTTCTTCCAATCTTTTACAAAAGGCAAAATGCTATTTTTCTCATTTGCATTTTTGTATTAGAATTTCCTCACAATTATTAAAAGATGATATTTCCTTTTCCCATTTTTTTATTGGTGGTGTATAAAAATCCACCAATATTAAAAATACTCGACATTACCCTTGTGTTTTGTTGGGATTGCCTAGAGGAGACCTATCACTCCCCGCGCCCCCCTCCCCTGCCCCCCTCCCTCGCTGGGAAGCCAGCTCAAGCCTGACCTCCTGGAGTTGGATCTGCGGGGGGAGGGGCGGGGGAGATCGCAGCCAATCAGGGTCCCTCAGAGCACAGGCAGCAGGACTACGCCACGCGGGGGACCCCCCACCCAGCTGAGGACCGCTCAACTGAGGGTAGGAGAGGGGGCCGAGAGCCTGGCACGGGCTCCTGTACTCCCGCATCATGCTGGGAAGGGAGGCAGGTTTTCAAAACTTCAGCGTGTATCCGAATCTCCTGGTGTGCTTCTTAAAACCCATTCTGCGCCCCACCCCAGAGCGCAGGACAGCCTGAGCGGGTGCGTTTCTAACCAGCGCCAGGCGACACTGCGGCTCTGGGTCCTGGCGAGGAGCCTGTCATGGGAGTGGGGAGTGACAAGCATCTGCCCGGCGCGCACCTGCGCTCTGCGCCCTCCTCTCGGAGGCCTTCGGCTCATTCTGGGGTGGACAGTGTGCTCCTGAGAAGAGGTGGTTGCAGGCGGTGTCCGCCCTGCAAATGCCGCAGATTCTCCGAGCGCTTCCCCACTTCCCCGCCCGAGCCCCTGCGGCCAGGCCACACGAGCTCGCCCTCCAGAACGCCTCCTCCAGGGCCCACAAGCGGGGCTTTCCTCGCCCCTCCCTGTCTTAGAAAAGAGTGTAAAAGACAGCAATGCCCCGATATCCTACTCTACATAATCCTGCTTTAGGTGGTAAGACACCTTGGGCCGGCCCGAGGCTCCTCCTCCTGCTCCCCCGAGCTGCGCGCCACCTTTGGCGCTTCCAGTTCCTGCAGCGCAGAGTGGGGGCGACCCCGCCCACTCTAACTCCTCCTCTCCCCCACAGATTACTGGCAAAGTTCACGTGGCTTCCGAGTGATGATCCTATGAGAGCAAAGCAAAGAAAGTGTTGGATCCTAAAAATGTCTTTTGTTCTTTCCACCTGGTACATTAGCCGAGATGTCATTAGCAAGAAAGAAGTCTCTCCAAAAAGCAGGAGCAAGCTGGGCGCAGAGGCTCACGCCTGTAATCTCAACACTTTGGAAGACTGAGGCAAAAGGATTGCCTGAACCTAAGGGTTCAAGACCAGCCTGGCCAAGGTTGGTGAGACCTCGTCTCTGCAATAAATAAAAAAATTAGTCGGTGTGGTGGCGCGTGCCTGTAGTCCCAGCTACTTGGAAGGCTAAAGTGGGAGGATCGCCTGAGTCCAGGAGGTCGAGACTGTGGTGGCCGAAAGCATGCCCCTGCACTCCAGCTGGGCGACAGAATGAGATTTCCACTTAAAAAAAAAAAAAAAAGATGCTGATTATTTATTTATTATTGTTTATGTCTCCCAGGTTACAGTGTAGTGGCGTAATCATAGTTCACTGCAGCCTCGACTTCCTGGGCTCAGGCGTAAATCTTCCGGCCTGAGCCTCCTAAGAAACTGGGACTACAGACATGGACCACTGTGTCCAGCTAAGATGCTTTTTCTTTTTGTTGTAAATGGAATATTTTCTCAGGACCATCAGGATGCACAAAACCTGCAAATTAATATTTGATGAGCTTTCTTTCAGATTTGGTGTATCAGCCAATCAGGAAATATTTTCCTCATAATAAGGAAATGGTCAAATATTACAGTTGCATAAATCCTCACTTTTATTTGATCAGATAATATATTCAACATAGTCTACCTTTTGTTAAAAAATAAAATTTATTCTTTATAAAATATTTTAAAATTATTTTTTATAAAAATTATGCCCTAGTGGAAAGACCAAGGAAAATTTTGGTCATGTCATCTTTATAAAATGGACTTCTTTCTGGTGTTTTAAAAAATAATTCTTATTCAGTTTTTCCTTAAGTGAAACATGGGAGTTCAATGCTTCCCTACAAGTTTATTGAAGGGCATCACGGCTTCTCCTATACTGTCCATCTACATGTATGTAAGTCTTGCTACATACATCTTATCATTACAAATTAAATGAGGCTAAGTAGCATTGTTATCTTGTTTTTATAACTTAATAGAACAAGTAATGGAATCATATTTCATCAGTATTGTTTTAATCTTGGTTTCTATTGGCAGTCTTATCTTAAAAGATGGATTCCACACATTATTACTCAGGGTTTTTTTGTAATATTTTTCAAATTGCATGTTAACTCATTTATTTGTATATAAAAATCAAATCTACTTTTTTCTAAAAGAAGTTGACGAGAATGACCAGATGGCTTGACTATTAGGTCAATGTGGGAGGCATTTCCTGTAGATCAGGACATCTAAATCCACAGCTTCAAAGCTTTGACAGAAACATAAAGTATGGTTGATCTTTCACATCCATGGGTTCCTAATTCAGTGGATTCAACCAACTGCAGATAAAAAATATTTGAAAATAAAAAATAACAATACATAATGCAAATTTTTGAAAATACAGTATAACAAGTTTCCATAGCATTTACTTTGTATTCGGTAATACAAGTAATCTAGAGATGACCTCGCATGTGTGGGAAGATGTACACAAGTCACATGCAAATGCTACACCATTTTATATCAGAGATTTGAGCCGCCACAACGTTTAATATCTGCGGGGTGTCCTGGAACCAGTTCCCTGCAGATACTGAGTGACGTCTGTATGTAATAAAAGTGTTTTATCAAAAAGATTGTATTAGCAAAAGTGTTTCTGAGATTAAAGTTTCAATTTTCCTAGTCCTTTGTTAGGGACCCAACAGCGAAAAAGAAACCAGGCTAGTCACTATGGGAAACGTATGCCTTCATGCAGGGTTTCGCCTCATCTGGGCGCTAGACACAACTTCTGTGTGTACACACTTCCAACCCTTCCTTGCCATTGGGCAGTTTCACCATTCAGGAAGTTGCAGATGATGGGTGGCATTTCAGAACACACCTGCGTGCAGCCACGTGAGCTCAGCGCTGAGGAGGCCCAGCCCAAGGAGGCCCAGGTCAGTCGAGGAGTTTCAGGCCTGAAGAGGCCTAGCCTGGGGAGGGCCAGCCCACCGGACCATGGAGGGGGCAGGCTGTCCCCTTCACGTCCCTGTCATACTCCTGGTCTGCACCTGCATCTGCGCTTCGTTTCTCCTCTGACTGGTTGTAATCTCTTACCAGCTCCTGGACTGAGAAACGTTAAATGAATCTTTAACATGTGGTCATTTTATAAGTGTGTGAGAATCACGATTTTGCCTTTTTTCTTGAAAATTATCTTTTAATATTTTTAAGTCTGACAAAACCTTTTTCTGATATACCTCTCAGATATTGAGAGCAAATGATTTTACTAACTTGGCAACAAACTCCATGGCAAGTAATGTAATTTCCAGTTTTTACTTTTTACAAAATTGAATCAAGCAGTCAGCAGATTGAAAATAATTTATAACGATGAATTATTACATGATTTGGGGAATGGGACTCCAAAGAAATCCACAGAGTTGAATCTCGCTGTGGTAACAAGAATTAGCCCATTTATATTGAGCCATATCTGTAAAAAAGCTAATGTGGGAATGGATTTGACGCTGAACTCCATCACAGTTTAACATTGGGTGATGCTCATTCATAGACACATGAGCTAATTGCAAAAGCATCCTCAGCTATTTCATTAAGTGGTGCCTTTCCAACACATTTTGATATTTATTAAAAAAAATTTAGCATATTAATTGTTGTAATTAGTTTACATATGTCTTATGGCAGAGAAGTATTATAGATTAATCAATAAAAGACATTCAGGCAAAAAACAGTATTAGGATAAAATTATGTGAAAAAGTGGAAAAGAAATAAACATAGGGATAAAAAGTACTCGTTCCAGTTTTCAGAAGTTTTGTTTGTATATTTTTTAAAGATGATGGTGTATTACTAGAGTACTTATACTGTATACATTTAAAAAGAGTAACATTTATTGTATTATATAACATATACATATATGCTTTTATATAGACATATAGTAATGTGGTTCTAGAGTTTACCTTTAACAAAATTGAATCAAGTAATCAGTATATTGGAAATAATCTGTAATCATTATTCCACGATTTGGGGCACATTACTTCAAAGACATCCACAGAATTGAATATCATTCTGGTTACATATGTTGCAGTATATGTTATATATAATATGTAGAATATATGTTATGTATACACATACACTACATATTGTGGTAACATATGGTGTATACATATACAATATATATTATATGTGATATATATTGTATGTATATGTGTGCACATATGTATACACACACATACAATACATATGTACACATATACACATAAATGTCAATGTTTGCAATGTACCAGAAGTTACAACTTTTCAATATTTAAACCTGGTAGAAACACAAAAGCCATCTATACAATGTATAAAAAGGTGTGTAGTTTTTCAGTGTACTTGTAGGAATTTGTGGAAAACAAAGTTTGGAGCCCATCACTATAATCACAGATGTGTAATTTTAATGGGTATTTTTTTGACTGCAGAAGTTTACACCTTTTCTGTGGTTAAATTCCGTGATTTTTCTCTGTGTGATTCCTTTCACTGCCTTGACACTTAGATAATCTTCCTCACTCACTTTTACTTTCCAGGGTTTTTAATTTTAACAGAGCTCTCCCTGCTGGCTTTCACCAATCCTGGCTTCCCAGGAACAGCAGGAATGGACTTTTTGCCATCTCGGGAGCACAACCCTCTGGGCCTGACTCTCTCCCCAGTACCTGCAAGCCTCTGAGAGCCCCTAAGAGAGCATCGCATGACCATGTATCCTCTTGCAAATTTTTGAGTCGACATTTAACATTTTTAACATACATTGAAATCATTTCAACAATGGCGTATGCTGACATTATAAAAGTTACATGCTCTTTTTAGTGTGTCCAGCGGAATCTAAACATTTTATACCCAGGTCCTCACATTATAAAGTGTGTGATCAAGCTGCTTCTTGACAGTTGAATTTTATAGCCTTCAATTTTCTCCTTCAATTCCTATTTTAATTTCTCTTCCTCCCCAACATTTTAATATAATAATTTGCATGCTTAAGTCTTTTGTAGATCACCCTATCAAGCTTTTTTGCAGCAAAATATATATAAAAATTTTTTTGTTTGTTTTTTGAGTTGGAGTCTCACTCTGTCACCCAGACTGGAGTGCAGTGGCCGCTCCCGGCCACCACAGCCTCGACCCGCTGGGCTCCAGCGATCCTTCCGCCTCAGCCTTCCAAGTAGCTGGAACTACAGGCGTGCACTACCACGCGTGGCTAATTTTTTTATTTATTGTAGAGATGAGGTCTCGCCAAGTTGCCCAGGCGGGTCTCGAACCCGCGGACTCAGGCAATTCACTCACCTCGGCCTCCCAAGGCGTGGGATTACAGGCTGAGCCGAGCCTGGCTATTTTTATTTTTTAAGTTGTCACATTAAGATGATGAGATAGTAAGAGATATAATTTTAAATCTTTTTTGCCCATGATTGCTTACTTTAATAAGAAAAAGTCTTTAATAATAATAATAATAAAATACTATTTTTAAGTATCTACTTTTAAAGAACCAAACATGGAATAGATACATGGTGCATATTCTAAAACAATAGTTGTCAAATGTTTTTGGTCATTCTCTTGTGCTAGTTCTAAAAAAAGAACATTTCTCCAATGTAAATTAACATAAAAACTTACATATTATATACATGTTTACTGCATAATTACTGGTTTTGTAAAACATTATAAAATAAATCTAAGCATAAAAAATACAATTTACGATGTTATTTCATTTATTAGTGGTCTAAAAACATACTGATTCCAGAAAGGTAGTTAGTTAACATTTAATATCATGTATATTTGAATATAACTTATTTATTTATAATGGCAATGTGATTGATCCTTCAAATGGTAGAATTGCACCTTTGATTATACACACTAGCCCATGATTCTTTAAACATCTCTTTAAATGTTAAATGATTTTTTTCACCAGATTGAATTATCATTAGGTCATCAATTTATTAATACAAAATGACTGTTATAACTTTTGATAATTATAAATAATTACCAAAAATATAAATTTATTAGAAGCACATCTTCTGATGAGATGAATGGTACCGAGGCTTTTGTTGAATTATTTTATGTATCCACAGATGAATAGCACTTATCAGCGGCATGAGAGAGGATTCAGTATCGATTGTATTTTTATTTTTTAAAATTTGTAAGCGTGGAGAAAACTATTTTTTGCCTAAATAAACAAATGCGGCTAGAAGGTGTTTTGTTCTAAAGAGTCCACTCCTTCTGAGTTATCGACTGGAAACTATGTGAATGATTGTCAAGAATTATTTTTAATGATCCCATCTATCAGTTTGTAAGTTGACTAGATTCTTCTTCAGTTCATGGAAAGCAAAGAACAATCTGACTTGCCAAAGGATTAGTAATGCAGCATTAGTCACTCATGTTCTCAGCACTTGCCAACACTACGAAAATCCTCTCGACTTTGCCAGCCTGAAGTCTGTGTCCTCTGGGCCAAGGCATGGAGGCATTGTTGCCCTGGTTGGATGTCTCTGCTTGGGGAGTGGGGAGAGGGGATACCTCGGAGGAAAGCAGGGAGGGACTGCACCTCCTGGGCCTGGCAGGCAGATGGTCTTGGAAAGTGAAGATCCGGAACACGGCTCTTTTACAACTGCCTGTGCTCTTGCGAATCTTTACATTAGACCCCAGTTTGTAGATAGCTGCACCGCCCAAAACGCTGCTCCCTCAGGCGAGGGCAAAATGTGCCCCGCAAACTGTATTTGGGGTTGCTGTGGAAGTATTTGGCTAAAGTTTTATTATTTATGAGTTTATAAACTCTTCAGCAAGCTGTTTACGGAGGCCCTTAGACCACGTGACCGGCCCCTCTGCTGAGCCTCCCACTCCTGCTGGGCCGGGGAAGCTGCATGCCTGGCCCCACACTCTGTGGCGGAGTGGCACCTTGTAGGAGGATTGAAAGCCGGGAGAGGAAGCCATCCTTGGAGGACCCCAAGAGTGAGGGACACAGGGATGTCATTCGCTGTGGGGAAGAACAGCCTGGAGCACAGCCTGACATCTCTTCATTTGCGGACAGAGTCCCCAAGAGACAGAGACCAACCCCCTCTCCGAACAAATGCCACTGTTTGCTTGTTTGTTTCACTCTATCACCCAGGCTGTAGTGCAGTGGCACGATCACAGCTCACTGCCTCAGCCTCCTGAGTAGCTGGGACTACAGGTACTGCCACCACATCCAGCTATGTTTTTTCTTCTTTTGTAGAGCCAGGGTATTTTAATGTTGCCCAGGCTGGTCTCGAGCTCCTAGCTCACCCTCCCACTTTGACCTCCCAAAGTGCTGGGATCAGGCATGAGTCATCATGCCCAGCACCACTGCTTTTGTTTTGTCACAAATCTAGTTTCCTTAACAATTAAAACTAGGTTAAAGCCAGGGGTGGTGGTGTGGACCTGTAGGTCCAATTACTTGGAAAGCTGAAGCAGGAGGATCACTTGAGTCTGGAGTTTGAGGCCAGCCTGGGCATATTTTAGCAAAATTCTTTTCAACACAATGTCTGCTTTTAAAACCAGTGTGCTCTTAGTAGTCAAACTTGGATTATTGCTGTTGTTAAAAAAAAAACTACACATGTATACTTTTTAATTATAAAGAGCTAATTCTGGAGGGTTTCTGGCAGGAAACATCTCTCAGTTGTCACTGGATGTCCTACAGTGAGTCTGTGCAAATCTGCCCCCAAAGTCCAAGGAAACTGAGAGGCCAAAGAGAGAGGCTGATGTAGCCAGTTTCTCAGAAAGAAGCATTTAATAGGGACTTACAAACAGAAGCTGTGTCTGTGTCCTGGAAGTGATAAGAAAGGATGGTGGATACCTGCCATCACCCCCTAGACCCAGGGTTTATATACCATAGGGAGGGGTGATTCCCTATGGTATGCAGCTGATGTACCGTTGGAGTGTGACAACATCAAGGCTGTTTTTACCTAAGGGCAAGATTTATGGTAAGTGTGTGCTCTTATGCAAGTAGCAATAGATAAGCTGGAAGTCTCAGAGACCTTCCCAGAACTGGGCTCACCAGAAGTCAGCATTTAGACCAGCATCCAGAATGAGTCTGCTTTGGCCTCCATACCGGAGTTAAAGAATGGCATACACCATGCTAGCAGCATCCCTGTCCATCAAGGAGATCTATGGCCTGCAGCCCAGTGGTTACGAGGGCAGGCTGGGCGCAGGAGAGCCACAGGGGATGCATTACAAAATTGGCTCAAAAGTGACAAGGCCTGTCAGAGGAGGGAACTTGAAGCTGTCTGGGCATGAAGATGCTTGTTTCATCGTGGGTATTAGGAAGCTGTTTCTCAGGTTGTTTGGACTCTGTGGGCCATGCAGTATGACAGCCTTGCCTCTTGAGGTTGGCCTTTCTGACTCATTGGTGGGGCAGCACAGAGGCCCACTGGAGCGAGTCAACGGCAGGAAGCCCTGGGATCTGGGCTATGTGGGGGCTCTAGACAAAGACTCTCTCCCCAACCAAACTCCAGCTGTCCTCTTCTCAACTAGGTCTCAATGCTGACTTCTAGAGCTTGATCAAACACTAACACAGCTTCTAACAGCTCAGGACCATATCCTGGACTGCGTGTGGTGATTTGTGCCGGTAATTTCACCACTTTGTGATGCCTAGGTGGAAGGATTGCTCAAAGCCAGGAGTTTCAGAATAGCCTGGGCAACTTAGTGAGACCCCATTTCTAGAAAATAAAGCATATTCGCTGGGCATAGTGGCCTGTGTCTGTAGTCCCAGTTACTCAGGAGGCTGAGGCGAGAATACCACTTGAATCCAGGAGTTTAAGGTGGTGGGCCAGCAGGAGTCTCATTTCAATGGGCTCCAAGTGCCAGACCCAGCTGGGCTTCACAGGGACCAGCTCCTCCTTCTGTTTTTAAATAATTTTTCCCTCCCTGTCCCTACTGAGCCCTCACTTGCCCCATCCTTCCTTTTCATTCTCCCTTGAAAATACTCAGTCACACCCAGTCACTTCTAGGCACATCAAAGTCAACTGCAGTTCACAATGGACCCTTTCCTATTGCAGGAGTTATCCCTGATTAAAATCTCTCCTGACCATTTTAATGCATGTCCTGCTCTGTCTGTCTTTGATGCTCTAGATTCAGGTGGGACAAGGGATGTCTGCCACTTGGTGACCCCAGCAGGCCCACTTTCACAGTGTCTGAGGTTTTGGAGAGGCAACTTTGTTCTGCTTAGCTTCCAGTTCCTCCTAGTATATCCTGACCCGCGGTCTCCACGGTTAGCCCAAGACAGCAACTGACCCTGTCTGGAGGTCAACAATTCAGAGTTCCCCCTTACAGGTATGCCTGGTTCCCCACCCCCTACCCTGATTCAGTCTCCTGCCTGGGTCCATTTTTAGACAGTTTGCCTGGCCCTTACCACAAACCCTGTATTGTACCCATTCTCTTTTTAAGTAAAGAAATTTCTTCAGTGGGTCACACACTTCTCTTCACCCATTTCTTAATGACTGGGCGTATCACAGGAAGCAGGTGCTGTTTTGTGACCACCAGTCCTCATTGGCCCCTGCTTCAACCCTGATGCTGGTTTTGGTGTCAAATACCTACAGGCTGACCCTGCTCAGAGCCTAGGACCTGTGCGGCCAGCTGGTGGGCACATTTGGAAGCTGCCTCCAGGGTGCTCGAGTGACTCTTTGAGACAGAATGATACACACCACTGTTTACCAAGCTCTTTCTGCACCAGCACTGGGACTGGAGCTTCCTAAGAATGATGTCATTCAACCCCCTGGAATCCTGTGGATGGGAATACACCCACCCACACTTCAAGGTGGAGAGAGTCTTGTGGAGGTGATGCTGTTCCCTAATGATTGAGGACTGAAGTAAAAGTCCTGCTCCCCTTCCACGGACAGGCAGGACCCACCTTGGCTGAAAGACAAGAGACTTGTCAAGACAGAGACAGGACAGGTTCCACCTGCTGCCCCCCTTCCTAACCATCACTAGATCCTATCAAAGGCTGAGTCAGAGAGTCCAAAGGCCGAGAGACTTCTTCCTTTATCTGAGAAGGATCCTTCTGGAAGGATCTGCTGGCTGCTGGTTGGGACCGTTCTTCTGGGACTGTGAGATAGTGAACTTGTGCCAAACGTACCTTTTCACATTTAGGGCCTAATTATAGTACATATGAAGGTTAAAACCCCACCCCCAGTGAGCATGGGTTGTATGTTCCTACATGTTCCTTACATGTGAGCCCAATGCACACGGGTAACATGCGTCCTCCATGAATGTTCACCGTCTCTTGTATCCTGTATATGATATGTAGTCTGTATAATTCTACTTCCTATCTAGCACAAATACCCACTTCTGCTTTCTCCCCTTGAAAGCTTGCACGGTTGTGGCCAGAGGCTCATTCAGGCCTGCAGGTTGTAACCTCCTTAGAAACAGAACTCCCCTTGACATGTGTTGGTTCTCACTCTTTGTCGGTCAAAAGGATCACAAAACACACGGTGCTGGGTCAGATGCTACCGCCTCTCATTTGGCTCTAGCTGCTTATGCTGACAGAGTTGGCTAAACAGACATGTTCAATAGGTTACAGAAGGAGCAATGAATATTCATGAAGGTGGTCCTGGTTCATGCATATTGAACAAGCATGCATGTAGGGTGTAACCCATATTCACTTTGGGTTGGAGATTTAGCATTTAACTGTTTTTCCCCAAAAAAACTCGGAATTTATCTTTTGGAGGGTGGGCCCTATAGTATAGGCTTCCCCCTCTAGGTAAGTATTGTAGGAACCCATCAGCCTCTGTGTACCAACTAGCATAACAACAGGGAACCAACAGAGAGAGGCTGCGTTCAGTTTCAGTGAATGTTTTGGGGAGATTCTTTCAATGTATTTGCCCATCTCAAAAGGTGATTTACAAGCACAACCTGCCCACACTACACTGAGTGTTCAGCAGTTTTTGACCTAAAACAGCATTACTCTGTGTCCTTCCATTTACCCAATTTCGCCCTGAGCAACTTTTTTTTGGTGTTGTATCCCCAATGAAAAAAGTCCTCAAAAGGAAATGTTTTGCCCATGAGGAAGATATGAAACAAAAAACAGCAGAAGTATTAAAAGCATGAAAATTCAGAAGTTCAAAATTGTCTTGAGCAGTGGAAAAAGCGTATCAATAGGTGTATTGCATAAAACATAGAGTACTTTGAAGGTGACTGAAGTTTAAACAAGAATAAATATGCAATTTTTTATAAATAAATTCCAGGTTTTTGGGGGTTCCCCCTCAAATGTTACAATTAAAGGATCCTTTCAGGACATGAAGGTACTCAGTGCACAGCCTCTGTAAACCAGCTAGAACCAGTCCATGGTCAGTGGTCTCTTATGAGGAGAGCGTAACTGAAATCAGATTCCTGTCCAATCAAAGCTGTAGGTATAGCTGGTGGAACTACTGTGGGGTTCAATGAGTCGGCATCTGTGAGCTGGAGGTTGTCATTGTTTTAATATTGCTTATCTCAAGTCCAGTGCTTGCTTAGCTGCTGTAGAAGAAGAGCCTGTGACAATCAGAACAGAGTTCATTCTTTAGGTGTAGGGTGTGTGACTTAACCCTTGTCCAGCACGACCCTTGTTCCTCTTTATTAAATGTGCTATCTTGTTGCCACAGAGTCTGCTCATGATCTGTAAGTCTCTGTCAGTCTCATGATCTCTATTTTAACATTAATGCCGGTCAGTTGCTATGTCTCAACTCCAAAAGGGAGAGTACTATGCATGTGTTCCACCTCACATCAGGTCATTGCTTGGAACTAAGTTTTTAAAAAGGGTTTTTTTGGGGGGAGGGTCCCCTTGGCCACAAAAGGCTCTGTCTAGTTGGTTGAGGGGCTTAGGGTTTTATTTTCAGTTGACATTGCCTTGCTCCCCGCTCCCCCACCCCCCTGCCATGGTCACATTGTCACTGTCATACTGATCTCTGCTCCACTCAAAGATTTATGTAGTTTGGGCATAACTGAAGTTTGTCCAGACAGATGAGGGCTTTGCCCAACACCTTTGGCACCAGACGTGTCACTTGGGTTCTCCTCTGCATTCAGCACCGCAGGTTGGCTGAATTCCAAATGCCTACCAAAACACAGGAAGCACAGACCTTCTGAGACAAAAGAGAGACGATGAGTATCACTGGGAAGCTTGTGTAATAAGTGTGATGGATTGCTCCACCCCAGAGAACAGAGGGAAATGTTGAACAAGACTTGACACCCAACTTCTGCTGCTACGGAAGACTCCACAAGCACTGTGCTGACTGACTGAATACCCCCGGCTGGAGCCTCCCCAGGCGCCATCAGCAAGAGGCCAGTTAATCTGCTTTTGCTAATTGAGTGATGTCTGCATATGGTAAAGGAAGAAATTCACATGATTCAGAAGGACCTTGATGCCGTCAATGGCCTTCTGTTCTCACTCCACTGGCATCACCCCAGCTGTAGCTTACGACTTCCGTTCCGGGGATTTCCATTCATGTCTTTTTTACCTCCAATGTCCCGGGAGATCTCCCCAGTTTTAACTTCTAGATTTGTAACTTGATATTCAGCCACTGCCCATTTATTATCCAGGGCCTAACCTTAGATTTCATTTATCATTTGTCTAAGTCTCGGGAATGCATATGGTTCTCTTACATAGCAGCCCTTTGGCATTTTAAAGCCCTATCTTCCTACAGTATGTGTGTGTGCGCATACAGTCATGAATCAATTTACGGTCTAAAAAATGCATCATTGGGTGATTTTGTCATTGGAGGACATCGAGGAGTGCACTTACAGAAACCCAGATGGCACAACCTGCTGCACCAGGGCTAGATGGTGCCACCAGTTGCTTCTGGGCTACAGACCTGTGCAGTGCGGTGTTGCACGAATCTTGTAGGCAACTGTAGCACAGTGGTCAGTATTTGTGTATCTAAACATAGAAAAGGTACCATAAAAAATACAGTATAAAAGATAAAAAATGAGGCCAGGTACAGTGGCTCACTCCTATCGTCCCAGCACTTTGGGAGACCAAGGTGGGAGAATTGCAACATAGCAAGACCTTGTCTCTACAAAAAATAAAAAAAAATTAGCTAAGCATGGTGGTGCACATCTATAGTCCCAGCTACTCAGAAGGCTGAGACAGAAGGATTGCCTGAGCCCAAGAAGTCAAGGCTGCAGTGAGTTGTGTTCAGGCCACTGACTGCACTCCAGCCTGGGTGACAGGTGAGACTCCCACTCAAAAAAAAAAGATAAAAAATGGTCCACCTAGCCGGGCTCGGTGGCTCAGCCTGTAATCCCGCGCCTTTGGGAGGCTGAGGTGAGTGGATTGCCTGAGCCCGCGGGTTCGAGACCCGCCTGGGCAGCGAGACCTCATCTCTACAATAAATAAAAAAAAATCAGCCGGGCGTGGTAGCGCACGCCTGTAATTCCGGCTACTCGGAAGGTTGAGGTGGAAAGTTCGCCGGAGCCCAGCAGGTCGAGGCTGCGGTGACCGGGAGCGGCCACTATACTCCAGTCTGGGCGACAGAGTGAGACTCCAACTCAAAAAAAAAAAAATGTTCACCTGTCCAGGACACTTACATGAGTGGAGCTTGCAGGACTGGAAGTTGCTCTGGGTAAGTTGGTGCGTAATGGTGAATGAATGTGAAATCCCAGGACACCACTGTGCATGACTGCTGACTTAATGACCACCAGACATGCTGACTTAATGACCACCAGACACTTAGGCTAGTTAATTAACTGTAGTTTACTGTAGCATTGTTACCTTATAAACTTTTAAGTTGTTTTAAGCTTTTGACTCTTGTGTAATAACACTTAAACACAAACATACAGCTGTACAAAATATTTTCTTTCCTTTTGTCCTTATTCTATAAGTTTTTTCTGTTTTAAGAGTTTTTTTAATTTTTAAATTTTTTTGTTAAAAACTAAGACACAGATACACACACATTAGCCCAGGCCTAACCAGGGTCAGAACCATCAATACCCTAGTTTTCCACCTCCACATCTTATTTCACTGGGAAATCTTCAGAGCAATGGCACGCATGACGCTGTCATCTCCTGTGAAAATAAAACCTTCTTCTGGAATGCTTCCTGAAAGACCTGCCTGAGGCTGTTTTTCTGCTTACTCTTTTTTTATATAAGTAGAAGGACTGCAGTGTAAAAGAATGATAAAAAGAATAGTATAGTAAATATATACAGCATCATTATCATTATCAAGTATTATGTCCTCTGCGTATTTGTCCTGCTATGCTTTTACACAAGGGGTGGAGCAAGAGATTTACTTACATCAGCATCACCACAAACACACAAATGATATGTTGCACTATGACATTACTAGTGAATGGAACTTTTTCAGCTTCATTATAATCTTACAGAACAACTATGTGCCTATCACTGGCTGAAACATCATTATGCAGTGCATGACTGTGTGTGTGTATATGTGTATACACATATACACACACACAAGATTGCACATACACACAATATTAATATAAAAAATGATATACACACATATACTCAATATCTGTCCAGTTTTCTCCAGGTCTCTGGATTCCTTCTTGGGCTGTGTCTGTTTTTGGTAGCTTTCCTCCCACCCCAGCTTCTCCTTGGAAGGGAGGCCTGCAGGGTTGAGTGCATGTGGTGGGCATTCAGATCACATTCAAAATGCACAGGCAGAAGGCAAAGGGTGGGCAGAAAGGGGCAGCGCCCTCAGGGTACCGTGCAGCTCAGCAGCTCACCCCATGGTGCCTGCTCTTGTTACGGAGGCCCCAAGACCGATCCTCATGTCTTCCCAGGGAGGGCCCTTGTACCTCCTCGCTTCGGACTACATCTCAGCTCCTGCTTGGCCCTCAGCCCCACTCTCCAGATTCTGTCTCTCAAGGGTTCCTCAGGATGCATGACGCACTGATGGCGCCTTTTCTGTGTCCCAGCATCTGCGTGTTTTCTTACTGTTGAGGGACCTCTGGAGAACAGGACAGAGCCGCACAGGCCACGCCCATCATCGTCAGCACCTTGGTGTCCCTCCACCCACCTTGTCTACTGAGAGTCTGAATTTGGGTATTAGCCAACGGCTGGACACCCTCTTGCACTCAGTGAGTGAGAATGCCGTGCCTCTCCCAGGACAGCAGCACCACAGCCTGCTGGTGGTGTTCAGTATTCAGAGCCCTTGTAGTAAATGCAGACACCTGCCTCACTTGCAGACATTCTGACCCCAGAAGTTTAAGATGGAGCTCAGACTGTACCCAGGGCACTGGGTGATGCGACTGCAGGACTCTGACCGTCTTCTGAGAACAAGGTTGTGCTGAAGCGAAGTGGCCTAGGCTTGATCTCCCCTCCATCACTTATTGGCCATTTGGTTTTAGGGAGTTTAGTTCAACTCCGCCCAAGCTGTAGAAAGGAAAGTAGAATCATTCCTATCTTGTGGGTTTGATCAGATGATTACATAGTAAAATGTGGTAGATACAGAGGTACAGCACATAGGAGGCACTAGATAGAGGCCAACAATTAAAATTGCCGTCTGCATGAGTGCTTGTACTCCTGGTTCCTCATGTTGGTGCAGTGGGTTTCAGCTGGTTCCCTGACTTACCCTTGTGTATGTTTGGTTATGCCAAGCTGTGGAGTTCAGGTTGCAAACCACTTATGTAATGTCTTCATGAGCCAGTGGCATGCAGAGGACAGTTTCCTTCTTCATAACAGGCTTAGTTCAGTGCCTCTTGAGATGGTCCTGACTCCTCCCAGATGGTAGGTTGTCATCCATCAATTCTTGCACCAGACAGTGCGTCTCCCAATAACTCCTTGAATAATTTGCCACGTCTAATCTGCCATTCTTAGGAAAACCAAATGCAGAAAACATTAGAACTATGCTCAAATTAAAAGGCAAGGTGGGGTGGCCACTGAACCTTTTATCTCATGGGCTAGTTGTTGGATCAAGCAGATACCACTGTTGGGGCACCTCATCCCTTGCTCATACCCATGTGTACATGTCCTTTTCCAAGCACCTCAGCAGGATGGTGAGTGCTACAGGGTACCGCACTTCAGTTCAGCACCAAACCATATTTGTATTATGTATTTAT
Source organism: Cephalopachus bancanus (assembly GCA_027257055.1). NCBI lineage: Eukaryota > Metazoa > Chordata > Mammalia > Primates > Tarsiidae > Cephalopachus > Cephalopachus bancanus. The sequence continues at coordinate 1,970,712 of JAPVLO010000194.1, read as the reverse complement.
TTTCAGACCACTGCAATGGGTTCTTACAATGGGGGGGAGTGTCCTCAACTCATGTCACCAAATAATTTATAAGGATCTGTTCTTGCTTACAAGTGCCTCCATTCTCTATGAGGAGAAAGAAATGAAAAGCCATGGTGTCACTAACACTGGCCTACAGTTAGAGACGTATTATGCACATCTTTAACATGAGGCAGAACTGGATAACAACTGCAACGATTTTCAGGTACCCCTGATTTCTGGATGCAGAACTGAGTCCATGCAGAAAATGGAGATCAGAGGCCAGAGCTCAGGCTGCTGCCAAAAGGAGCCCTAGGATCTTTCTCTACTTTGAGAAGATGGGAGGATGCCAACTGGCAACAAATCAGGTGATGATGAAATGGAAATCTTTCCTTTCTGATCTAGCATGCGTGTCAGTGGTTGGAAAAGAAAACTGATTTGGAATATCAGAGCGGGCTGGTCAGGGTTCATCTTGATAAATTTCAAAGGAAAAAGAATGACCTTGATTTTACTTGTTGGTGCATAGCTCTTCAAAAGGAAAAAGGGGTTGTTTCAAAGTGCATCCTTTTATTCTTTGATCCTGCCATGGAACTGAAAGATGAAAACGTCATCAAAACAAAATAGAAGTCAATTTAAAGAATGTCTACCCTGGAAAACATGATCTTATCAAAGAAAGAAGAGGAGGGAGGGAGCAAGAAGGAAACCCATGCTAGCATGGTGATCAAGGAGATACTGCCTTTTGGCACAAATGCAAAGTGCAGGATTATGAAAATTTAGGTTGGTATGGAACTATTTGTTTCCAGTTTATCTTTGCTGTTATCTCCATTTTATATTTTAATGAAATTCCAGGGAAAATTGAGATTTTTGAGATTTTTATTGCTCTTTTAGCAATACTAGGTGCTCCTTCTGCCACCTCATGTAAGTCTGAAAGTAGCAGGGACTTACACTGCAAGTCTACAAGGAACACGAAACACATCCTTCTCAGACCACAGAGCCTGGGGTCGCCAGCACAGCTCTCCACTTCGGCTGTAGACCATGGTCAGCTGGGATTGGCTCTCTTTGTGCAGACCATGGGTGTTCTGGCCAGCTTTCTCTAAATCACTAAACACTCCTACTCCAGCAGCCTTGAAGCCAGGGATGTGGTAGAGAAACTAGGAGAGGCTGCCTCTTTATGAGATTTTAAGTAACGTAGTGCAGATACTGAAACTTTTCCAAAAGAAACTGTCTTTTCCGAGTGTCTATTCTTTTCAGATCCATGCCTCTGTCTGTTGATTTGGAGTCAAGCTTCATTACCCTGCTATATTGTTCTCAACTCTATCATACCCACTGAGCCTTTAATCTCATGGGCTGACTGTCTGGACTCAATCACACTCCCTTCTGTTACATCATCGTTCATCAGCTATTGGTATGATATTTTCTCAATATACTAATAATATGCCTTTGAACCTAAAAATATCTAAAGAGAATTATACACCACAACCAAGTGGGATTTAGTCTAGGTGTGCAAGGCAACTTTAACATTTGAAAGTCAATTCATATAATTCATCGTATCAACAGACTAAGAGGAAAAATCACATGATCATAGCAATAGATGCAGAAAAAGCATTTGACAAACCCCGACACTCACTCATAACAAAAATTCTCAGTGTACTAGCAATAGAAGGGAATTTCCAGAATGACAAAATAAAGCCCACAGCCCACATCATGCTCGAGCTTTCCCACCCAGATCAGGAGCGTGTTCCCTCTCACCATTGCTTTTTAATGTTGTACTAGAAGTTCCAGTTAGTGCAGAAAGACAAGAAAAGGTACACAGATTAGGAAGACAAAACAAGATTGTCTTTGTTTGCAGATGACATGACTATGTAGAAAATCTGAGAGAATTGCCAAAAATTATTTCCTGTAAAGAACACATGATTGTAGTGAGGTTGTAGGATACGGAATTAACATACGAGCGGAATTTGAAATAATTCTCCTTAGTGATCATTTTGATTTGAATTCCTAGTGTTTAAATTAAAATGCAACTTTTCGTCACTTTCTAGTTGTAAAGTTTTATCTTTCTATTTTCTTCAGCTGTTCTCTGCCCTGCCCTGCCTTCTGGTCTACACCCGAGGGCTAGAGGGAACAACGAGGGAGCAGGTCCCTCCCCCCGCCCACCCCGCCCTCGTGGGAGTACGGTCAGCAGATGTACGTTTACTCTTTTAACTTTATTTTAAAGAAGTCCAGGCTGAAGTTTTCCACTTTTAGCATGTGCTAGGCTAACCTTTAGTATGAGGCTGTACAGATTCCAAGCTGTGGTGATATTTTTCACATTATTTTAAAATGAAACAATGAAGAATCACCTATTGTATCTAAAATTAACTGCAGCTATACCCTAGCTCTCCTCAAACATATTAGCCGTTGCTGATGCTGTCTCCTCCCTGCCCCAAGATTTCCAAATTTCATAGTGACCACAGGTGTAAAATTCCAAATGCCTCATGCTCTCCCATCTTCTGAGTCCAGGCCTCACTTCCAGTCTCCTTTGCTGCTGTGCCTGCAGCATCCCCTTCTCCCCATGTTCTTCCACCCCAGCATCATTTGTTCTCGCACAGAGACTTGTCGCCACTTGTAAACACATTGTCAGCCTCCTCTCCTTCATACTCAGAGTTTCCCTGCCTGCTCTCTCTCCTCCCATACAGCCACTTTCAGCTACTGGAATCCAATAACTCTTAAAGGCCAGCCACCCATGCCTCATTGTGTCAAAGGATTCCCATTTCAAATGTGTGTCTTTTTCTGTTTCCCCTTGAAACGTGGGCTTCTGTACTCACCTTGATCACATGCAGCCATTCTACTGGACTGAGCATTTTATTGGGCCTTGGCAATTCACTGAGTTCAGGCGCTGTCCCTGCCCTCTAGTAACTTCAGAATTCTCCCTCTGTTGTAGTGATTTATGCTCATTCTTTATTAGACTGCAAGAATATCCAGGGCGATATTTTTCAGCTTAGCTTGTGGCCTAGTTTATTGACCAATGGTAAAGGAAGCCAGTTCAAATACAACTTATCTCCCACCTGGGAGACTACTCTCTCACCTGTAGGATCCTAGACACCTACTACCTTCAACAAACGATCCAGAAATTTGAGACCTGAATGTGCAAGTGGATCATGATGCTCACATGGAAGGATGAATAAACAAGAATGGTCAGAAAAACCCTGGAAGAAAATAACAGGGAGGAAACTACTCCTGCCAGCTGTCAAAACATGTCATAAGCCTTTCTTTTATTTTTAGGTCATGGCCTAGGCTATTGACCAATGGTAAAGGAAGCCAGTGTTATTATTATTATTATTAAGTTGGAGTCTCACTCTGTCACTCAGACTGGAGTGCAGTGGCCACTCCCAGCTACCACAGCCTCGACCTGCTGGGCTCCGACGATCCTTCTGCCTCAGCCTTCCAAGTAGCTGGAACTACAGGCGCACACTACCACGCCTGCTAATCTTTGATTTATTGTAGAGATGAGGTCTCACCAAGTTGCCCAGGCGGGTCTTGAACCCACAGGCTCAGGCAATCCACTCACCTCAGCCTTCCAAAGCGCGGGATTACAGGCTGAGCCACCGAGCCCGGCTGCCAGTATTATTTATTCACACATTATCCTCATTATATTGGGCTGAGAGAAGGAGTGTGTATAGGTCATACTATTCCATTGCTTTCAGACAGAACTGAGAACCAGGTTCTAAACGTCTCTCTGAGTTCAAGATCCAGATCAGAGACAGCAGGGGTTGACTGTAGTGGCTGGAGCTTGGGCGCTGGAAGGATGGCAGGAAACAGGCAGGGGGCTCACCATGGGGGGCTCGTGTTCCAAGTTGCCTATCTGGGTACCTGAGGAACTTTCAGGAAGCTCAGGGTGGGAGCCGACAGCAGCCCATCAAAGTGAGCAGGGATGGCAGACTTGGGGCTGGAACTCAGGAGTTGGAAGGACCCACATCTGCACAGACGAGACCTGAAACACCTTTTCCTTCCATCTGTATCCCAGAATCCTGGGCAGGGTCTTTCCAGATGGTCAGGGGAGTGTTGGGGCATCAGCCTCTGCCTGACCTCATGAGCAGCCCCATGTGAGTCCTGCAAACTTCTCACACCTGGAGATGCTGTTGTCAGCTATTCCTCACACCCTCTGCTTGGAACGCGGGTGACAGCTCAGACCATTCTTGAGTCTTCTTCCTTAACTCTTCACATTTAAGAAACTCCTATTCTTTTAGGAAACTTGGGAGCTCCTGGTCACTCCAAGTTTTATTTAACTGGTCTGGTAGTTTTTCTGTTCTTCTGGTTTCTTTTTCCTCCTTTACTCCTGGGGGTTTCTAGTAATTTAGCCTGAAGTCTCACTTCCTCCATTTTTATTCCCGAGTTGTTCTGCAGCCACAAGGCCTAACGGACAGCAGCCCTGCCTATGCCCTGCTGGGGCACTGGGTGGAAGGATGTGGTTGGCCCAGCACTCCTAGCCCTCTCTCCATGGAGCTTCTTTGATCAAGAATGTGATATTAGCAAACAAAAGAATGACAGGCCAATGAAATGGAATACAGAGTCCTGAAACACAGCCAAGTGCACATGGGGGGCAGTACAGGATATAGACAGCTGCTTCAATCAGCAAGTAAAAGATGAAATTCACAAGTAAATACCACTGGGACAACAGAGGGCTATTCAGGTGTAACACTGAGTAGGTACCTCACTCTGTACACCAGAATTGTCTGTTATAAGTGCACCAGAAATCTAAGTGTAAAATATTGAGACCATCTATGTTTTAGAATAAATATCACTTGGAATAAGAGTATCTCCCTAATTATGACTCAAAATTCAACCTTTCTAATTATGACTTAAAATTTGAAATTTAGAAGCAATGAAAGAAAAGACCAACACAGAAAAATGGGCAAGATATATAAATACAGAGTAGGCTCCAAAAGGAAAAAAATGTAAAGTGTCTTTAAGCACACGAAAAAATGATCAATCTCACACAAAATAGAATACAAATGAATACTAAACTGAGATGCTGACAAAATTGCAAAATATTGAAGACAAACTTTTCTGAGAGGCCCTGGGAGGCGGGTACGCTCAACTATCAGGGTGGTGCTGCAGAGGAGAGCTACGTATGCATTGACTCCTGACTCTGCAATCATACTTCCTGGAATCTAATTTAAAGATACATTTGCGAAATGGGAAAACATGTAGACAAAAGGGTGTTTATTCACTCCAGTCAAAGACCAGCCAGAAACAGCTCACATGTCAAAGCAACTGGAGATGGATGGAATAGATTACATGTACCGTGAAACTGTAAAAAGGAAGAGGAAACTGGGCAGTGGTTCTATTGGGTTCTGAGGGTGTTCTCTTGACTTTTGTGTTTCTTAGACATTGTACATAAGAAAATGTTAGCTACAGCCCTGTCCTCTTCCCCTAGGGAGCTTGACCCTGGGGGAAAGTCCGTGTCTTTTTCACGCACAGAGCTTTGAGGGTGGCCCAAGCCCCTACAGGAGCGGCCAGATCTTCTGCTGAGGGAGTGTTGAACGCTTCTGCAGTTTGACAGTCACTGCTCTGTAAGACCATGCCTGGCTACCTCACGGAGAAATATTTTGTTGCCATCGCAATTCTTTTCCACTCTTTAGATTTACGAGTCTGGCTGCCCTTCAGAATTCCACTGGCCACATCCACTCCAGCTGACATCGGCCCTAGCTGCCTGCAAGCGACCTTGGTGAAATGCTGTTCCTATGGCTTGAATTATTTCTTGCCTCTTCAGTGCTGCATGACCCCCGTGTCTTTGCTTTCGGCCTCCCGGAAGCACTGCCCATGGGAGCTAGGGTATTACAGGACTATAGGGGTCTTTTCACAGTCAAAACCACCTCCCCACAAAACCTCCGCCCCCATTGAAAAACAATCATAAAAATAGAGTAAAAACTTGTGTCCACACAAAGAGCTGCACACAGAAGTTTACAGCAACCTTATTTATAGCTGTGGAGACTTGGAAGCAACTGACATGTCCTTCAGTGGGTGAATGGAAATATAAGGTGTTCTGCGTGTAAAGAATGGCAGGTCATTCAGTGCTAAAATGAAATAAGCTCTCAAGCTACGAAAAGGCATAGAGGAAACATAGATGCATGTCACTAAGACAAAGAAGCCAATCTGAACAGGCTACATATTGGCTCATTACAACTGCATAGCATTTTAGAAAGGGTAAAACTATAGAGACAGTAAAAGCTTCAGTGGCTGCCAGAGGGTGGGAAACAGGGTGTGGGGAAGTGGATGCATAGATGGAGCACAGGGGATTTGGAATCATTGAAATTGCTCTGCATGGATACATTATGACACACATCCCAAACCCGCAAAAGCTACATCACCGAGAGTGAACCCTGGTGTGATGCATGGACTCCAGTGATAATGACATGTCTGCGTAGGCTCATCAGTCATAACCAGTGGACTGCTCTGTGGGGGATGTTGATTTCCAGGGAGGCACATGTGTGTGCGAGGGGACAGATGGGAAATCTCTGTGCCTTCTGCTCAGTCTTGCTGTGAATTTGCAACTGCTCTAAAAGATAGACTTTTTTAAAATGTAAAGTTTTTTACAAAACTGAATGAATGTGTATCGATAGACAGAACTTGCTAGATAAATTAAGTGCCAATCAAACAGGAAGTAGGCTGGACATGGGGCTCACACCTGTAATCCCAGCACTTTGGCAGGCTGAGGAGAGGGGATCACTTGAGCCCAGGAGTTCAGGACCAGCCTAGTTTCTATAAAAAATTCAAAAATTAGTCAGACGTAGTGGCACATGCCTGTAGTCTAGCTACTCATGAGGCTGAGTGTTGGGAGCCAACATCTATAGCTACATGGCTGAGGCCTGTAAAGGCCCATCTGGAAGATGGCCTCTGACATAGGATATCAGTTATACCTATAATATTGGCGTGTGATTAGTGACCAGTGTGCATACATGGCAGTAAAACTTATAAGTAAAATCTCTGTACACCTGATGAAAGGTTATACAGCAGAATGACCTTGTCCTTTCTAAATCTTACTTCTTTCTAGATATTTTTTAACTTCTATTCCTGGTAGACTGGTGAGTCAGCTCTTGTTCCCAAAAGGCAGTTTCTCCTAGGATTAAGATTAGAAACTAAATTATCATAATAGTTTTATTGCCCCGCCTTTTAGCCAGGCAGGGCGTTTTTCTTCAGCTCTTGTTCCCAAAGGCAGTTTCTCCTAGGATTAAGATTAGAAACTAAATTATCATAATAGTTTTATTGCCCCGCCTTTTAGCCGGGCAGGGCGTTTTTCTTCAGGACGTTTTTCTAGTTTCGTTACACTCCGAAACTGTTTGCTTCGGCCCGTGGCCATTTCCATAGTAACTGCGCAGTCCATTATCCAAGAGTGTGGCAGACACTATTTGATTTTTAGAATAGACTTGTTCGGATAAAACATTCATTTAAGACGATATAATTTCCATCGGAAAGATTTAAACAGTAATAAGCATTCGTAGAAAACTTTTAGGTTTTGTTTAAGCTTTTTAAGTTTCCTTTTCTCAGATTATGACTTTAGTTCCTGTTCCTGTAAGCCAATTTTAAGATCCTTTGATTAGTATACCGAAACTTTCCCAACGCTGTAGTTTTTGCTTCTAATATGACAATAGGAAATTTTACACGTAGCCATGTATTGATATACTAGGAAAAAAGATTTAAGTTTTGGGTTAAAGTCGTAGTTTTATTAGAATAGAATGAGAATTATAGTGTTATGATTCTAAAATCATACGTCAATAATAATTATAAGATTTAATGATAAGGTATTAGCTTAATGAGATATAGCATAGTATTAAAGTCCAAACACTAGATCATGAAACTCATATAAGTCATGGTAAGGAATACGTTTTGAATTAATTGTTATAGAATTACAGGCCACTATGTTGAATCGTAATAGGTTAATGGAATAAATAAAAATTAAGTCATTTAAGTAAACTTATAAATTATAGTATAGTGATAATATCAATCGTTAAAAAATATTAGGAGTCAGTGAACTTGGATTGAACCTAGAGTTAACTAAGAAAGTTTTTGTATTAATCAGGGTTTAGAATTAAAAGTATAATATGAATGATTTGTTGAACACTATGGAAGACACTTTTAAACAAACTGTATTTGTGCACCTGTGACCTTGATGTGAGATTTGTAAGGCACGCCTGCTTGGAGCTTGCAAGTCTCGTGATGGTCTTGTGATGCATAGTTTGTAAATCGCAATATACATCATGGAGTTTGTACGTCCCCAGCAAGTGATTATCACACTGCTGGAGGGTATGAAAAATGGTATATAAGTTGGAAGGAGTCCGAATAAAATTTGGCTTCAGTCCTGATCAGACTGTTCCCAGAAGAAACTGCCTCAGAGTGGTCTCTTCTCGCCGTCCGGATTCTCTGGAGCGGGTCCTAACCCTTCCCTTGGTCGGGGCTGGCACCCCGACAGCTGAGATGGAAGAATCGCCTAAACCGGGGAGGTCAAGGCTGCAGTGACCTGTGATCATGCCACTGCACTCCAGCCTGGGGGGCAGAGTGAGACTCTGACTCAAAAACAAAAATGGGAGGTATAGTACATAAAAATGCCAGCCACATCATTTCACCAACCCATGACTCCTAATTCCTATAAGGTTCATGACTTGACCCACCCAATCCATCACCGATTAAGAATAAACATTTTCATGTTAACCTGAACATTTTCCCCTTATGCTTGCTAATCCTTTATTTCTTTCTCCAACTCAAAAGATGTAAATCAAAGGTAGCAAGTTTAGCAGCGTACAGGGATTCCTACCTAACTCACTTTTCTTTTCTTTTCTTTTTTTTTTAATCTGGGCAGCTTATGAATTTGCATACACTTCCCTGCACTGAAGATGTGGAAAAGATCCTGGTGACACAGTAAATCCTGCCTTCTTTCTATCTAAGATCCAAGCTCTTCCCATTTAGTTCCACGGGGATGTGGGGCAGAAAGTGGCCTTAGTGGCTGATCTGGACCTCTCGGAGGCTGGGTGCCTCAGGAGAGACCACACCTCAGGTCTTCCGTCATGTGCAGTTGACTCTCAGGACCACATCTGTGTGCACATTTGCAAAAGGTCAGCTGGGTGTGATGTTTCATGCCTGTAATCCCAGCTACTCAGGAGGTCAAGTCAGGAGAATCACTTGAGGCCAGGAGTGTGAGGTCGACCTGAGCATCATAGTGAGACCCATCTCTCCAAATGTAAAAAACCAAAAACTTCACTGGGTGCGGTGGCTCAGGCTTGTAATTTCAGCTACTTGGAAGTCTGAGGTGGGAGAATTACTTGGAGCCAGGAATATAAGACCAGCCTGCAGCCTAGGCAATGCAGCAAGACCTTATATCTCCAAAAGTTAAAAAAAAAAATTAGGCAGACATGCTAGTACATGCCTGTAGTCCCAGCTACTTGGGAGGGTGAGGCAGGAGGCGTACTTGAACTCAGAATGTTGAGGCTACAGTGAGCTGTGATCCTGTCACTGCACTCTAGTCTAGGCAACAGAGTGAGATCCCATCTCTAAAAAGAAGGCTTTTAATAATTAATTTTAAACAAACAAACAAAAAGTAACCACAACAAAAATTTGCAAAGGGTCACCATGAACACGGCAAGAGCAGCACATGGCAAGGGCAAGGAGGTAGCTTCCCACCACAGGTTTCTCAACCCTCTCCGTTTTGCCCTGTCCATGCAGCATGCTAAAATAAATCCTGCCCTCCTGTCCTCCTAACTGGATAATGGTATTCTTCCTTTGCCCTCTCTGATGCACGCCTCTCTCTCTCAACACCTTCTCTTTCAACTGTATTTCCATAGTGACACTATGAAAACTCTCTAAACTGCAGCTTAAAAGTCAAAATCCCTTAGCACTTGACACTGTTTGGGAGCCATGAAATACCAGGTCCCTTTCAGATGAGCAAACATAGACAGGTGGATATTATCCCACTGGTGTAGAGACAAGGAAATCAGTTCACTCCAGGCAGTGGCATGGCATTCTGGAAAGGCTCTTTGGAAGGACTTTGTCTATTCAAATCCAAGTGCATATTTCCTTGGACTCAGAACTCAGTTCTAGGAATCTACCCTATAAAAATTATTTAGCCTGTGCACAAAGGTTCACATGGAATGCGTGTTTTCAATCACATGGTCTGCAATAGAAAACCAATGAAGATGATCTAAACACTCATCAGTATATAAATGGTCAAGAAGGTTTTGAAAACACTTTGCTAGAGAACACATCAGAGCTACCCCAAGGGTAAGCTAGATCTGTATGTCCTGCAGAAAAAGACTTTCCATATCACATTTCTACTGTTATGTGGTAAACAAAGGCACAGAAGCATGTGCTTTTTTTGTAGTTTAGTTATCTAGATTTCTAAGAGTCCTACTGCTGGCCCTAATTATAGCCACCACCTACCACGGTGACCTAACATTAGATTTCTCAGCAACTTCAGGGATCAGTCTTCAGAGAAGTGACTGGACTCAGTCTCAGGTCATTGCCACTGCCTGGGCTCCCTCTCCTCCAGAATCTTACCCTCCTGACTCACACCTCCTTCTCATGCCAGAAGACAAAAAGAGCCATGCTTCTATTTTAGATAGACTCCTATCTATACATTGAGGTCAACAAGAGAAAGGATATTTGCATTATATATATTACATTATATCATGTTATATTACATTAAATTATATGAAATGAATCTTGTTGTGTCATGGAGGTTGGAGGACAATGGTACCATCATAGCTTACTGCAGCCTCAGACTCCTGGGATGAAATAATCCTCCCACTTCTGCTTCTCTGTAGCTGGGACTATAGGCATACACCACCATATCCGGCTAGGCTATATACATATAGTTCAAAAATACAGACACTAGAAGCACCAAACAAGCACAAAGATCAGATGGAAAATCAAAGTATGACTAGAAGATAATCCGAATTCCTAAAAATAAAAATAGTAAGATTAGGAAACTGCAGGTACAGGTTAGAAATGAGGTATTTAAAGGAGAATCTGAGTAATGGCATTTTAAAATGTCCAAGAGCACATTTTAAAGAATTTTTTTTTTAAAGCCTACTAAGGGACCAATAGTGTACAAGATGTGAGAATGCTAACATTTGAGAACTGTTGGTGGGAGTGCAAACTAGTCCAACCTCTATGGATAATAGTGTGGCAATATCTAAAGGAACTAGAAATTGACCTTCCATATGATCCGGCAATCTCCTTCTTGGGAATATACCTGAACCATTGAAAGTAGACTGGATAAAGAAAGTGTGGTACATACACATGATTTAATATTATGCTACCATAAAGAAGGACAAAATCATGGACTTCTCAGCAAATTAGATGGAATTGGAGACAATTATTCTTAGCAATCTATCACAGAAACAAAGAACTGAATATCATATGTTCTCATTTACAAGTGGAACCTGAACATTAATCACAATAGCACTAGGGAGGGAGGACCAGAAGTCACAGGATACTTATAGGGGAGGGAGGAAGGGGGGACACATGTAGCATCACAAAGGGTACCTTGTCCTAAACCAGGGGAAGTGAGGACCAGTAAGAGGCCCAAGCTTCACCTGCATGTGGGTTACTTATCTACCTAATCCTGATTTGTGCCCTACATCTTTATAATAAAATAAAGTAAAAACAATAACAACAAAAAACACCAGCCATTTGGGGAAAGTAATAAAAATGCAAGTGAAAGCAACAAAGTGTGATCTTCTGTCTAAGATGTTGACAAACATCTAGGCCCCAGAGGCTCCATGGAAGCTGGTGTTCATGGGTGAAGCCCCACACCCTTTCCCTCCGTGCAAACACATCCCAAGTCAGGTAAGCACTCCCAGGCCAGCTGGCACAAGGCAAGAGAGCAGGCAAGGGCATGAGACACAGAGATCACAGACTGGGGAAGTGGGGGTCACCAGTCTGGGGGCATTGAATGTCCTTGCTCACTGCTCACTGGCTTTTGCCCTTAAGACCAACCCATTGCCCATGTCTCTACATCCCTCTACCCCCATTTTCTCTGCCGTTCCTGATGAATAGAGAAGAACACATGCATTTACACCCACACAGACACCTGCATAGTGAGATAATGCAACAGTGAGACAATGCGTTGATACTAACCACGGTGGATATCATTCCATCTTCCTCCCAGTCCTGCTATTTCTGCAGTAGCCTGGAAAGTCTCATCTTACCAGCTCAGAGCATTGCTCAGGAGAGCAGGAGAGAACTTTCATCTCAAAACAGGCTTTGAAACTTCATGGAGGAGACAGAGAGATCTCAGGGAAGCTCATGATCAAAAGTCATTCCTCCCACCCTTTTCACCCCAGACCCAACAAAGATGCCAGAGTTCAGGGAGGGAAAAGAGAGGGGGAAGACCAAGCCAGAATGTTAGATACAATGAGACTCCAGGGCTGACCAGGGAGAAGGGGGAGAGAGAATCCCTTGTGCATTTCCCTCTTACTTGACCCAGACCCTTCCTGGGATCTTCCTACCTGGACTTTCCCCCTCTTATTTATTTTTTTGTTGCATCTGTGTTCATCCCACTAGCTTTTGGGCCTATTACCTCTCTTCCCAAGTCTTCTGTCTACTTTTTCTCAAAATTTTATGCCTTTTCTACACTGATTGCTCCCGACTTACCATGGTTTGACTTATGAATCTTCAACCTTACGATGGTGCAAAAGAAATATATAATCAGTAGAAACCATACTTCAAAGGATCACACAACCATTCTGTTTTTCAGTAGTCAACAAATTGCTTGAGCTATTTAACATTTTATTATAAAATAGGTTTTGTGACTGATAATTTTGCCCAACCACAGGCTAATGTAATGTTCAGGGAAGGCCAGGCTAAGCTATGATGTTTAGTAGATATGGCATACTAAGTGTACTTTCAACTTACAATATTTTCAACTTATGATGAGTTTATTGGGATGTATCCCATCATAAGTCAAGGACTATTATTTTATGTGTATGTGTGCACACATGTTTATCAGCTTCTCATTCTCCTTTCCTAACTGTAATGTCTTCATGTTTTAAGTATTTTGACAATCTACTGTATGTCAGGCATTGCTGTAGGCACTGACTGGAGCTTCAGGTGTGGACAAAGCAAACTCAATTCCTATTCTCCTGCTTTCACAGATGTGATATTGAAATAGGGTGAGGGGCCTGGAAGGGTATATAATACATAAAATTAACACATAGCCCATAGGGTCAGATGGCAATGAGGAAGGCATTGAAGATAAGTAAACTAGGGAGAAGGAATCTGCCAAACACAACTGAACGTGTGTCAGAAAAATCCAAAACCCAACTTGAGGAGACACTCACTGGTTAATCAAAGGACAACCAGAGCCCCAGAATGCTGTCTGCAGTGGATCAGAAGACACAAAAGCAAGTCAAAATCCATGAGTGCATTATGATACAAATCAAAAGACCAAAATTGGTGACCATTCATGGGAAGATGCTATGGAGCTAACTCATGATTCTGCAAGCTAGTAAATAAAGAGCAGTAATGCAGCATTTATGAAGAGACTGCTTTGAGTTGGGTGCTTGGTGAGTGTCTGTAGCCACCATGCACTCAGGAGACTGAGGCAGGAGGATAGCTTTAGCCTGAGAGTTCAAGGCTGCAGTGAGCTATGATTGCACCACTGTACTCCAGTTTGGGTGACAGAGCAAGACCTCGTCTCAAAAAATAAAATAAAGTAAAATAAAATAGAGACTGACTTGAATGTCAATGTATTAAGAAAGATCCTTGAGAAAGTGGACTCAGCCAGAGTCCACTTACAATGGCAGTTAGACAGTGCTCGATTGCTAAAAATCACCTGACTGAAAATGGCAGTGCGTACAGATCTACAGGCTATTATGAGAGAATAGTCTGTTATATTGCTTTTGGTGCCACATTCAGGCTTAAGGTCATGCATCACAGCTGAAGGGTGTCTCCCAACAAGGGGTCCAGGAGGTCAGAGCAGGTCCTCTGTGCTCCCTCTTGATAGGGCCTTGTCTAGACATGCACTTTCTCAGATTAGAACCCAGTCACTGGACAGGCGTGAGCTAGGCAAGCAAATAAAACAGAACCAAGATGCAGAGCCAGACTGGGAAGGTGACGTGCAGAGGACCATGGAGACTCAGGCAGGGAGCAGGGGCGAGCCGGGGAGTGTTTATATGCTTTCTTTGTGTGTCTTGGTTTATCTTAGGAGGTCCATTTAATGGAGATAGAATAAGTCAGCCATTTCCATGTGGTAGTCAGTAATTAAAAGAAATAATACCATGCTATTGCAAAGAAAGAGAGCTGAATAAGAGGTTATTGGCCTCATTAAGCCAATTAGATCAATTCTCTTCTAGGAAAGGCACAATGGATCTCACTGTGCCAGAGCGTTCAAGTAAACCCTGACAACTCTAAGGATTAGGAAGTATTCAATCAAGCATGGAAGGCAGACTTTGGGGTGGCCGAGGCGAGCATCTGAGCCTGGCATGCAGACACCCTTTTAACTACAACACCATGGGAAGAAAGCATATATGCACAATATGTCAACTAGAGGGCTTCTAAATTTTAACTTTTTAAAGCATAATGTACATTCAGGAAAGTATGCACATTGTATTACATGACTGAAAGTTCATCACAAAGTAAATGCATTCATGTCAAGAAATTCAGCCTTGCCAGTGTCCCAGAAATCCCTCCTATCATTCCTCGCTGCAGACACTCTCCTTCCTAAGGGCAACCACAAACGTGATGAGAAATGCCAAACCCATGCAACACACACTCTATCCCATTAATCGAGTATTTATAAAACCCCACGAAGCTCCCTTGTGGCTCTTTCTGAAAACACCAGCCCCAACTCCAGAGATAGCCACGGTTTGGATGGTTTTTCAAGCTGCATTGTTTTTACCTGTCCATGAACTTCAACTGAATAGAAGCATACATTGTGTAGTCTTTCATTCCTGCCTTTTTTCATTCAGCATAATGTTTTGCGACTCATTCATGCTCCTGAGTATATCCCGACTGTTGCTGGGCAGTGTGCCATCATATGGAAATACCACACTTTGTTTATCTATTCACTTGCTGATAGGTAATGCAGTGGTGTTCAGCTTTTGACATTTTGAATACAGCTGCAAATGAACAAGCCTTTTTGTGAATGTATATTTTCATTTCCCTAGAGTGCATGACCAGGACTACAGTGACTGAGCACAGGCTAAATACCTCTAATTAACCAACTATTTTTCCAAGGCGATAGTCCTGGCTTTAAACTCCCAGGGCAGGGCCTGAGCGCTCCTCACTAGTGTTTGCTGCTGTCGATCATTTCCATTCAAGCCCTTCTAGTATGGGGGATTGCACCATCTGGCCTGGGATTTCTTTTAGGGGAAGGACTTTGATTCTGAATTTAATATATTTAACTGACCAAGAGTCATTCAAATCTTCTATTCATCTTGTTACTAGTTTTGGTAAGCTCTGTTTTTCAAGAGAACAGTCAATTTTATCTAATCTGTTGAATGTAATAGCATCAAAGTATTAACAATGCTTTCTTGTTATTTTTTAAATACCTGCAGTTTGAAGTGATCGTATAATTTCATTTAACCTCCACTCTATGTGCTACGGTTTTCCTATACTGATTGACTGACTGATTGATGAGTCAGGGTCTCAGTCTGTCGCCCAGCCTGGAGTATGGTGATACAATCACAGCTCACTACAGCCTCAATCTCCTGGGCTCAGGTGATCCTTCCACCTCAGTGTCCCGAGGTATAGGTATGCACCACCATGCTCAGTTACTTTATTTATTTATTTATATTTATTTATTTATTTTGTAGAGACAATGTTTTGCTATGATGCCCAGGCAAGTCCCGAACTCCTGAGCTCAAGCAATCCATCCGCCTTGTCTTCCCAAAGTGCAGGTGTGAGGCACTATGCCTAGTTGTCATATGTTTTAAATTTGCATAAGTTATAAATCTTACAATAAATTGGACAATTTTTTTCTCAAGCAGTTGCATGCTATTCAGAGACATTAAGAAATAAAATATAACACAGGTTTTTTTAAATTTTGTTTTTGCTATATCCACTTTTCTTCATTCCCTTCAACCTAAAGAACTTTTAGCTCCTCTTCTAATTCAGGTTAGCTGGTGGTGAAGTCTTTCAGCTTTTGTTTATTTTTAACTGTCTTTATTTTACCTTTCTTTTTGATGGACATTTTTTATTGGATATTGAATTCTGGATTGACAAGAAGTTTTTTTTCTTCTTCTTTGGTGCTTAAAGGTATCACTCCTCTGTCTTCTGCCTCCTTGCTTGAGGAGAAGTAGCTACCTTTGTATGTCATTCTTCTGCATGTCACATGTCTGTGTGTCTCTGGCTGCTTTCAAGGTTTTTGCCTTATCTTTGATTTTCAGCAGTTTGACTACACTGGAACTCGTAGTATTTTTCTTTTGTCCATGCTTCCTGGAGTTTGCTGAGCCTCTTGGAAGCTTATGGAAGCTTGTGTGCTAATCATATTTGGAAAATGTTGGGCCATTATTTCCTCAAATATTCTTCTGCCCTATTTTCTTTTTTTATTTTCCTAAAATTCTACCTATCCATATGCTTGTCTACTGAACATTGCCCTATAGATCAATGAATCGCTATATACTGTCTCAATATTTTTTCTCTCTGTTACTAAGATTGAATAATTTATATGTATTTATGTCCCTGCAAACTGAGTGTGCTTCTATCATCTTCAATCTACTCCTGTTAGGCCCATTCAGTGAAATTATCATACATTGTACTTCTCAGTTCAAGAATTCCCGTTTGGTTCTTCCCATAGTTTCTATTTTTCTTTATGAGCATTGCATACTCTAGGTTGCTGAGTAGCTTTTTATTTTTTCCCCTGTGTTTTTATTCTAGCAGGCAGTTAATTTACTGGTGGTTCCACTTGACCTTAGTTGAGGCTTGTTTCTGGACTTTGGTACTGTGGCTCTCGAGCAGCCCTTATTCTGATTGGTGTGGCTCTGTCCCTCAGGCAGGGCCTTTCTGAGGGCTCCATTCAGGGTGTTCAGCATTCTGTTTCTGGCAGGGTAGAAATCCGATGTCTCCCTGCATACCAAGCACTGTGCATCCTCTGGAATATCTGTTCAACATAGGGGCTGCTCACTGTCAGGTCTCGCACAGTACTGACCTACATATATGCACAGTTTAGTGTCTATCATAGACTTCAGCAGGCGCTGTGCATATTTCAGAATATTTACATGTAAATATATATGTTCAAGGCCTCTGCAGTTCAGTGAGGCCATCAGTCGTGTTCTAGGTGGATTCTACCTCCCCCCACCTCTAGCAGCAGTTTGGAAAATGTCCTAGAGGACAAACTGAGGCAATCTTGGTGCCCACCCCATATGCCCCCACTTTCAGTGACCAACCACAGTCCAATCTTCCTGCTGCCTGGAGGATGAAAGTCATTGCCTCATGTATTTTGCCGTATTTATAGTGTGTGGTGGGAGGGCTAGGCTGGCCCCATGGCTAGAAATGGAAGTAAGTTGCCCAGAGGCATCTTTTCTTTCTTTTTTAAAAAATGTGTACTTCATGATTTACAAAAAACATTGTGTATAATATTTACATGTAAAAATATTTTACAACATTTATCCAAACTTTCAAACAAGAAAATAACACTTAAACAATTTTAAAGTAGAAGAGCAGATTTTGAAACAGCGTCATTTCCAAAAACTTTTTGAGGCAAGCCTAGCAATGGAAAAACCTTCTGCTGACAGCGCCTGCCTCCTGCCACCTGGCACAAGTCCCAGATGCAGGATCCAAAATGCATGTGGCAAACCCTACAGAGAAGTAGATGCGCAGTGCTCATAAAAGAAGCAGGTTAAAAATACACACTTTCACCCAGCTAGACATATAGTTTTATGTTTTTGCCTCCTTCAGCCCCTCTATTTCCTTAGCATTTATAAATTATTGCACTTGCAATAACCATCATCTAGAAAATAAAAATACAAGAAGGAGCCACTGGAAATTTAACCTGAGTTTTATTTCAAATAGAGCATGGCTTTCAGCCACACCAGAAGACAATAGCTACAGACAGAAGAAAAGGAGCCTAAGCTGTCCAGTTTCTACAAGGTTACTGAAACATGTACCTGAGGACATGCAGAGGCCATTTCTCTTTATTTTAACTGTCCCTAGTGAAATAGGTATGCTTTGTGTTCAGATTCTCTGCCCCCTGATGGAGACAGCATTTAGAATCCCAGGACAGGCAGCGAGCAAATGTAGGTTATGTTTGGATTGCTAAAGAGAGCAAGACCTTGGTTGAATCACACACTGCTCACCACACAGAGGACAGAACAAACACACTGGAGAACTCACAGGAGAGCCTCCCCACCTGGCCCATGGCCCACAGGCCTTAACCTTGACCACACCTACATTCCAGACATACTGAATTCTTGCAGAAGCCCCAGAATGCTTAGAGACCTTACCCTTTGCTCAGGCCTCTCTCTGCTGCCTCGTCTTCCCTTCTGCTAGCCAGTTTCCACGCTCCTTTCAAGATGGGCGCCGAGGAGCACTGCTCGTTTGAAAGCTTTTACAATGAGCTCTCTCCAGGTAGTAGTGACTTTTTTCTGACTTCTGGAACCCTGAAGAGGTTCTGTCACAGTACTGGCATCTGGTTGGGACCCTCAGGTGTTTACAAGTGGAAGAAGTAGGGATCTAGAGATGTTGACCTTGATGACTGAAACTTCCTCTTGGTTACTTGGGAGAGAATCGACAGAGGAGACATACAATGAGAAAGAGATATATTTTCAGTTTTTTTTTTACTTCCAAAACATGCTCTCGACAATCAGAAAGGAAGGCCCGCACTAGTACATGACACTAGAAATGGAAATGCAGTGGAGGGAGAGCAAGAGGACTGGGAGAGACCGTCTGGGCGGCCAGGAGGCAAGTGTCTGACCTCTGGGGACAGTCACAGTGGCCCTGGGAGCCTGCCTGGCCTGCACAGCTCCTGAGGGAGCTCCTGAAAGCTGCAGAAGCAGAGTCAGTGGGCACAGTGACCGCAGCCTCGAATGCCGCCGCTCTTCTCTGTGTCCTGCTCTGGGGCTTGTTCTCCGCTGCTGTCAGCTGCGAGTCTCCCAGTGGGGCTCCTTTTCCACGTCTAGATGCTTAGAGCTGTCCTGGTACATGTCCCTTTCCACTCAACGGCCCAGAACATATCCGTGTCCTTCCAGTATGAAGGTGGGTTGCAACATCTAGAGGGGCTGCAGAGAGAGTGTAAGGGAGCATTTCAGGCTTGGCGTTTTAATGTGGCTGGACAGGGGGCCACTTTGACACGATGCATGTTGTCTCCCCTGCTCCACATGGGCTTCCAGGGCCTCATTCTGGTACCACTTGAGCAGCACATCCACCTCTGTTTGTTGCTCGTCTACAAGGTAAGGAACTTACACTGGAACATAAAGTCAACATTCTGCTTTCCTCATAGAGAAAGTTTTATCTAACAAGCAGGTCACAAAGCAGTCCACAGACACACTCTAAGTAGCCCTCACTGTGTGTCCTTGTACACCTGGTAGTCATCACAGCGTATGGTATATAGTCCGTGCTTAATAATAGTATTCCCTTTGTGAAACTGTTTCTTTCATGAACGAGTTGACCTTTAGGTCTTCTTGACAGAGTGGTTCCCTCTCAGCAGTGATCACTTTCTTCTCTTACCAATCCTTTCATCAGTAAAGCAGCATGTTGCTATCTCTCCATCTGTCTTATACGTCTAATACTATATTATTTGTCCAAATATGAGTTTGATTACTCTACAAGATAAAATTGAATGTCTCTTCTTTCTTCTCTTCCTGCCTTTTGTCCTACAGCCTGGTCATAGCAAAATTACTCAATAAATCACTTAATTAATTAATCTTGCTTCTTAGGATTAGTTAGCATGGGTTAAATTCATATGTCGACATCTTCACCCTCAGGTACCCCAGAATGTGACCTTATTTGGAAAAAGGATCTTTGCAGATATAATTTATTAAGTTAAAAAGAGGCCATATTGGAGTAAGGTGGCCATCATCCATCACGTGTCCTTACACCACAGGGGAGCTCAGACATGGACACGCACACAGGGATAGTGCCACGTGAACATGAAGGAAGATTGCTGAGATGAGGCCTCTACGCGACAAGGAATGCCAGAGACTGCCAGCGAGTCATCAAAGCCAAGAGAGAGGCCTGGAACAGATGCTCCCTTGTGGTCCCCAGAAGGAACAAGCCTTACTGACTCCTGAATTCAGGCTTCCAGCCTCCAGAACTGGGAGATAATACATTTCTGTTTTTTATGCCATCTAGATTGTGACACTTTGTACAGCAGCTCCAGAAAATGATACAGAAATATATTGCTTTGTTTTTTCAAAAAAATTTTTTTTAGTCAGGATCTTCCTCTGTTGCCCAAGCAGGAGTACAGTAACACAATTATAGCTCACTGCATCCTTGAACACCTGGTTCTAGCAATCCTCCTGCCTCAGCCTCCCAAGTAGCTTGCTACCATGCCCAGATAATTAAAAAACAATTTTTTTGAGAGACAGAATCTCACTATGTTGCCCAGGCTCAAGCAATCCTCCCACTTAGGCCTCCTAAAGTGCTGGGATTGCAGGTGTGAGCCACCATTCTCAGTCAATACATTGCTCTATACCTTGTTCATATCCTACACATAACATCTCGATTTTCCTTTTTTCTCTCAACCATGTGTGGCCATCCTTTTTTGTAGTACATTTCATTCTACTTCCTTTTTTGCACCCAATAACATGTACAATTAGGTGTCAATTAGGAAAAAAGATTTAAATGGACACATGGTAGGTACATCTTTTCTCTGTTAAAATGCTATTTACCTTTAATATGTTAATATCAGGCTTTCATTCTATAGAGGTAATAAATTTTCATGCAGTTGACTTTGTAATTTGTGACTTCTGGGTCTCCAGCATTATAAAGATAGCATGCATTTCTATGATAATTTTCCTTTTTAAAGTGTTTAAAGAATAAACCCACCTTGGATATATTTTAGTTTATGGTCTGAAATAAGGATTTGACTTTTCCCCCCAGAGAGTCAGCTTTTCTAATGCCATAAATCAATTAGTACTTTCCTCCATTGATATGAAGCTCTACTTCTATCCTAGACTGAATTTCATAGATATAGCATGACGGAATATATTTCTGAGTTCTTGTTTTTGTCCCAGTTGTACATTCCTGTATGAAAGCCATCAGAAAAAATATATTTACTCAACATAAAATAGGATATATCCTTCCCGTGATTATATTTTGATAGTGGAGCTGATAGTGTTTCTTTTTGTGTGTATGCCCCACATTTTAAAATATGTCATTTGGTATACAAATATATGAGTTATAAAGCATAATAATAATACACAGTTATGATACAACCAGAAAATTAACATTAATACAATTAAAGAAAATTAAAAGATTAAAATAATTTAATGGCTATTCAGATAGCATTTATACCATTACAATAAGCTTATATGTTATTTCTGTAGTTAAATAATTATAATATGACTAAATAATATTTTCTATTAAAATTTATAAATATATGGTTAAATAGTAATTAATGATTAAAATTAATAAAATTGATCGACTTTAGATGTCACTATGCACCCATGAGTGTATGTGTATGTAGTTCTATGCAATTTTTTCCTATGAACACCACTCCAGTTTAGCACAGAACAGTCCATCACAAAGATCCCTTGAACTACCCTTTTATGGCCATAGCCCTCTCCCTCCGTCGCCCTTTGTAAACATTGGCAACCACTGACTAATTTACTCTCCATCTCTATGTTGTTTCAAGAATGCTATATTAATGGAATTGTACAATACATAGCCTTTAGAAATTGATTTTCTTCACTTGGCATAATTCTCTTGAGATACATCCAAGTCTTGCATCAGTAGCTCGTTTCTTTTTATTGCTGAGTAGTTAATTCCATGGTACGGCTGCACCCTAATTTGTTTATGCATTCACCTGTCAGAGGCATTTGGTTTGTTTCCAGTTTCTGGTTATTATGAATAGAGCTTCTGTGAACATTTGTGTACAAGTTTTGTGTGAATGTAACTTTTAATTTCTCTGGGATAAATGCCTAAGAGTATAATTGCTGAGTTGTATGGTAAGCACATGTTTAGTGTTGTAATAAACTATTTTATCACATATATAAGTATGCTTATCAATATTTTGCTTAGTATTGCTAGTAGTATTTGTGCTCTCTAAAGACAGTATTTTATTGTATGTAGTTTTCTGGGACTTTTTCATTCCAAATTATGTTTTCAAGATTTCTGCATGTTGTGTTTCTCCCTAGTTTCTTCCTTCTCATTGCTTAAATTTTAATTTTCTGAATATATTACTGTTCACAGTCAATGGTGGACTAAATCACACCAATTATGTGGTGCTTGCATGCAAACTTTCTTTGGGCGTATTCTTAGGAATGGGAGTGCTGAGTTTTAAGAACTTTGAATTTTCAGTTTTCAGATGAAACCACTAACCAAAGAGGTTGTATCAATTCATATTTCTACCAGCAATGTTTGAGTTTCTTCTAATCCATGTCTTCTGAAGCCTTAAGTATTGTTCAACTTTTAAGTTTTGTCAGTGTAGTAGGTTATTAGTTTCTTGTCTCCAAAACATATTTTTATGTATTCACCTTTGTTGATTTTATTTTATTTTATTTTATTAGCTATTGAGCTACACCACAGCTCCCCTGGTTCTCCAGCTTGCAGATAGCATACGGGGAGACTTATCAGCCTCTAGAATCATGTTAGCCCATCGCCATCATAAAACCCCTCTCATCTGTCTACACATTTATGTCTCTGTCTTTGTATGTCTGTTTCTTATTGGTTCTGTTTCCCTGGAAAATCTTGACTAATAGAGGTTTTGGTACCAGGAGTGACTCTAGAGGAACAGAATTTTAAGGATGAGTGTCTTGAATTGGTTTGGGGTTTCTGAAGTTGGCTCTCTACCATTATTAGACTTACAAATGCTAAGGACTCTACTTCAATAGTACAGAGAAGCCACGCTCAGTGGCTCAGCCTGTAATCCTGCACCTTGGGAGGCTGAGGTGAGTGAATTGTCTGAGCCTGCGGGTTCGAGGCCCGCCTGGGCAACTCATCTCTACAATAAATCAAAAAAATTAGCCGGGTGTGGTAGCGCGCGCCTGTAGTTCCAGCTACTTGGAAGGCTGAGGCGGAGGATCACCGGAGCCCAGCAGGTCGAGGCTGCGGTGGCTGGGAGCAGCCACTGCACCCCATTCTGGGCGACAGAGTGAGACTCCAACTCAAAAAAATAATAATAATAGTGCAGAGAGTGCTGATAGTCCATTTGTGAATTGTTTATAGAGTTATACAAAATATCTACGCTGGATATTTCTAATTAACCATTTATAGGAAGCAAGGGACTTAGTGGCTTTGTGTATAATACTTTTGAACATCTGTGGAAAACTAAAATGTAAAATGGCTTTGGTTTGTCGCTCCTAATGTAGCTAAGAGTTTTCAGATATGCCCTGAGGGAGAATCACAGCTCCTGTAGTCACAGGGCTGAAATCCCTGAAAATCAAACACAAGTCCTCATCATCAGTTGGCTGAGTTACAACAAAAGTGAACTCCCAGTTTCATAAGTGTCTGTTAAAGTGAGGACATTAGTTGGGAAAGAATGGCGTCAGTTAAAATATGATGGGGGCATGTGTGGAAGACCCTGAAAAGCTGAGGTTATTGAGCTCTTAAATTTTGAAGCTTCTTTTCTGCCAATGGCCTCCCCGCCTATGGTGATATGGGCCTTTTCATCTCCACCTGAAGGGATTAACCCTGCAATGCCTGAGAAATTGCTGATGGCCACCCCTGAGGCAATTGTCAAGTGAGATTCTGCTGGTTCTCCTTAAAAACCATCTTGGACAACTCTCTTTTCTTCTAAACCTATAAGTAGACTAAAGTCCCAGCAGGTTCCAAAAGGTGAGACAGAAAGTGTGATCCATGAGTAGTTGTGCTACACTTCAAAGTGACTTGAGTTTTTTAAATTTATGCAAGCAGAAATCCAGAAGTGCAGGAATGGAGGATAGTAAGGTTGTGGAATAGATAATGGTGGAAGGTTGTATCAGGCTGAGTTTGTTAATATGAACTCATTAATCAGAGTTTCTACATTTAAGTGTTATAGCGCAGGGAGTTAGAGTATTTTGGCTGAAATGTGAGGAAGTTGGCTCCCAGTGAGTGAGCTGGAGATGCTAAATCTCCTCTGTTTTAACATAGAAGAAGAGATTCAAAGGCTAGGGGAGATTGGAATGCTTGGCTAGATTTGTCACTTAAAACCCACTCACCCACACTGAGAGGTTCCAGAAGACACATGTTGCACCAACACTTTGAGAAACTGATTGGTGAGGGTAGCCCAGTATCCCTGATGAGCTCCATGATTGCTCTTCTCTGCAGGCCAGATGTTACAGTGGGAACCACAGACACTAAATTGGGAAACTTCAATGCGGCGGGAATAATTGGATGCCGCGGTTGCAGGGGCCAAAATGGCAGCTCTTAGCCACTGAAGGCAAGAGGTCATAGGATAATGGATAACAGAGGCAAAGCAACAGTAAGGACAGTCTTCCTCGTGTAGCTCTATGGCATTGGCTCGATAATCATGGAATGATTGGAACACACAAGGGAGACCCCCCCCAAAAAAACCCAGAATTATCTTTTGGCGGGCAGGCCTCTTTTACCATGGGCTTCCCCTGTAATGTAAGTACTCTAGGAATCCGTTGGAATCAGTGTACCAGCTAGCGATGTTGAAAGAGGCTGCTTTTGCCTTCAGCAAATTTTGGGGGGAGATTCTTTCAATGCGTTTGCCCATTTCATGATGGGTAATTCACAAGGGCACCTGTCCACATTGTGGTGAGTGTTCACAAGTTTTTGGCCCCAAACAGCTTGACCTCGTGCCCCACCCTTTCTATTCACTCAATCTTGCCCCAAGTGACTTTTTGTAGTTTTTCCAATGAATGAAAGTCCTCAAAGGGAAACATTTTGCTAATGTGGAAGAGGTAAAACCAAAAAAAAAAATGGCAGAAGCACTAAAAGGCATCAAAATTGATGAGTTCAAAAATTGTTTTGAGTAGTGTAAAAAGCATCTCGAAAAGTGTATTGCATCCAACAGAGAATGCTTTGAATGACTGAATATTAAACATATAAGAATAAATACACAATCTTTTTTTAATCAGAGTCTCGCTCTGTCACCCAGGCTGGAATGCAGTGGCATACTCATAACCACCGCAGCCTCAACCTACTGGGCTCAGGTGATCCTTCCGCCTCAACCTTCCAAGTAGCTGGAGCCACAGGCATATGCCAC
Source organism: Cephalopachus bancanus (assembly GCA_027257055.1). Taxonomy (NCBI): domain Eukaryota; kingdom Metazoa; phylum Chordata; class Mammalia; order Primates; family Tarsiidae; genus Cephalopachus; species Cephalopachus bancanus. Next base: position 1,945,433 of record JAPVLO010000194.1, on the reverse strand, counting down.
CATGCCCAGCTAATGTTCTGATTTATTGTAAAAACAAGGTCTTGCCATGTTACTCAGGCTAGTCTTGGACCCTTGAGCTCAGGCAATCTTCTCACCTCTGTCTCCCAACATGCTAGGATTATAGGCTTGAGCCACCGCATCTGCCTCACAATTTTTAATAAATAAATTCTGGGTTTTGGGGGCCCCCCTTCATACAGGAAACCTATTAAATTCTTCCTTGATCTGTGTACACAGAAATCTCATAGGTCAAATGAACAAAATTCTAACTAAAATTATGAAAACAAAGGATCATGGCCCCTCAATCAATTATTGGACTTGAGCTAGTTTGCAGTTTTGGAATCCCTTAAAGAGAGGGGAAGTTCCATTGAGGAACTACCTGCTACACTATCAAAAATTTATACTGTTGATCTTCCTCACAGCCTTTCCCAAACCCACCTAAGGCATTTCACCAGGGTAAATGCATTATGGGAAAAAAATAATTAGACCAGCTGGGCTCGGTGGCTCAGCCTGTAATCCCGCGCCTTTGGGAGGCTGAGGTGAGTGGATCGCCTGAGCCATCGGGTTTGAGACCCGTCTGGGCAACTTGGCGAGACCTCATCTCTATAATAAATCAAAAATCAGCTGGGCGTGGCAGCGCGCGCCTGTAGTTCCAGCTACTTGGAAGGCTGAGGCGGAAGTATCGCTGGAACCCAGCAAGTCGAGGCTGCAGTGGCCGGGAGCGGCCACTGCGCTCCAGTCTGGGCGACAGAGTGAGACTCCAACTCAAAATAAAAAAAAAGAAAAGAAAATAATTAGACCTTTTGGGGACTACTGGAAACTGGTCCAGAACTGACATTTATTCCAAGAGACCCAAATATTACTATGGTCCTCCAGTCCATGTGGGAGTTTATAGAAGTGATCAGTAGAATTTTGTTCAAAAACTGTTACCCAATCACTTTGGGCTTCTTATGCCACTGAGTCAACTGCCCAGGAAGAGAGTTACAATGTTGTCCGGGGTGACTGATACAGACTACAAGGGGAAATTGAAGTACTACTCCACAGTGGAGGTAAGGAAGAGGATGTCTTGAATATAGGAGAACCCTGGTTTAGGATGTCTATTGGTATTACCAAGCCCTGTGATTAAGATCAATGGAAAACTACAACAACTCAATCCAGGCAAGACTATAGAGGGCTCAGATCTTTCAGGAATGAAGATTTGAATCGACCCTTTCAGGTAAAGAGCCACAGACAGCTGAGTGACTGCTGAAGGCAAAGAAAACACAGAATGGGTAATAGAAAAAGGCATTTATAAATACCAGCTATGACCATGTGATGAGCTACAGAAAAGAAAATGTAATTGTCATGTGTATTCCCTCTATTTTGTTTTTAAAAAGTGTATTAAGCAAATGCTATATCTTTGTGTTATTTCTTCTTATTCTCTTATTTTGTAATTCTAGATGTATTGATTATATATTGGTAGTTAAGTATTGCTAATTTTACACCATAGTATTTAAGTCATGGGATATCAGAAGAGTGAATATCACTCAAGGACTTTACCTCCACTACTAGGAAAAGATGAGTGCATTTTTGGTTATAAGCAGGATTGTTATATCATGTTAGGTGGATCTAAGACCTTGCTATTGTTGTCTTTTGGAGATAAAGTATGGTTTAAGCAAATGCATATGGGTGCTAACTTGACAAAGGGTAGATTTGGGATGATTAATTTTAGATGTCAACTTGACTGGATTAAGGGATTATTTCTGAGTGGTGTTTTTTGTGAGGGTGTTTCTAGAAGAGATGACATTTTATTTAATGGACTGAGTAAGAGAGGTTCATCCTTACCCAATGTTAGTTGGCACCATCTAATTGATTGAAGGCCTTGATAAGACAAAAAGTCCTCATGGCAGGGATAAACTCTCACATTTCAATAATTAGTGTGAACGTGAATGGACTAAATGCACAACTGAAAAGACATAGAATGGCAAAATGGATACAATATCATGAGGCAGCAATATATTGTCTCCAAGAAACTCATCCCACCGGAAAGGACACTCACAGACTCAAACTAAGAGGATGGGAAACAAAATTTCAGGTGAATGGAACACAAAAGAAAGCAGGAGTGGTGATCTTAATATCAGACAAAATACCCTTTAAGCTATCAAAAATTTAAAAAGATACGGAAGGTCGCTACATAAAGATTAAAAAGTTCAATCCATCAACAAGAAATATCCATCCTAAACATATATGCACCCTACATAGGAGCACAAACTTTCATAAAGCAGCTTCTAGGTAAACTTAAAAAAGATATTGACTCTAAAATTATCATAGCTGGGCACTTTAATACCCTACTCACGACCCTAGTCAGATCATCAAGACAAAAAATAAACAAGGAGATCCAGAACCTCAATGCGACGCTTGACCAAATGGACTTGATACCTACAGAACACTCCACGCAATAACCACAAAATATACATTCTACTTATCACCACATGGAACGTACTCTAAGATCGACCACATTGTTGACCATAAATCAAGCATAAACAAATTTCATAAGATTGAAATTCTGCCATGCACCTTCTCAGACCACAAAGGAATAAAAATAAATATCAACACTAACAAAGCCCCCCCAAAATCCCACAAAGACATGGACATTGAATAACATGATGCCAAGCAACTCTTGGGTCAACATGGAAATCAAAACAGAGATTGAAAGATATCTGGAAACAAAAGAAAATGAAGAAACATCTTACCAAAACCTCTGGAATGCCATGAAATCAGTACTAAGAGGGCAATTCATGTCTCTACAAACACACATGAAGAAAATGGAAAGATCACAAGTCAACAGCCTAACAAATCACCTAAGGGAGGTGAAAAAACAAGACCACTAAAACCCTAACCACAGCAGAAGAATCCAGATCACCAAAATAAAAACCCAAATTAAGGACATAGAAGATAAAAAGTTAATACAAAAAATCAGTGAAACAAAAGGTGGTTCTTTGGAAGGATAACAAGATTGATGGTCCCCTAGCTAGACTGACCAAGAGAAAGAGAGAGAAAGCCCAAATAAACACAATCAGAAATGCAAAATGTCAAGTCACAACTGATCCCGAAAAAATATGAAAGATTATCAGAGACAACTATGTACACTTATATGGAAACAAACTTGAAAACCTAAAGGAAATGGAGGACTTTCTGACATCATACAACCTCCCCAAGTTGAAGCAAGAAGAAATCAAGACTCTAAACAGATCAATAACAATCCAGGAAACTGACTATGTCATAAGAAAATTACCTACAAAAAAGCGCCCTGGATCAGATGACTTTCCATCAGAATTCTACAAAACATACAAGGAGGAACTGATACCAATCCTACTGAAAGTATTCCAGGCAATAGAGAAAGATGGAACTCTTCCCAAATCATTTTATGAAGCTAACATCACATTGATACCCAAGCCAGGTAAAGTTCCAACAAAGTTAGAGAACTACAGGCCAATAACCTTGATGAACATTGATGCTAAAATTCTCAACTATGTCCTAGTAAATCGAATTCAACAACATATCTCAAGAATCATTCACCACAACGAAGTAGGCTTCATCCTCGGGAAGTAGGGCTGGTTCAACATTCATAAGACCATAAGCATAATTAAATACATCAACAGATGTAAAAACAAAAACCACATGATTATATCATTAGATGTGGAAAAAAAATTTTGATAAACTTAAACACCCCTTCTTGATAAAAACCCTAAAATATCTAGGCATAAATGGAACATACCCCCAAATAGTAAGAGCCATCTATGAGAAACCCACAGCCAGCATACTTCTAAACAAACAGAAATTGGAGCCATTTCCCCTGAAAATCAGAACAAGACAAGGATGCCCACTCTCACTCCTCCTTTTCAATATAGTTTTGGAAGTCCTAGCTAGAGCAATCAGGCAAAAGAAGTAGATCAGCGGTATCCAGATAGGAAAAGAGGAAGTCAAGTTATCCCTCTTTGCAGATGACATGATTCTATACCACAAAACCCCAAGGGAATCTGTCAAAAACCTCCTTGCACTAATAAAGAACTTTGGCAAAGTCTCAGGGTATAAAATCAACGTGCAAAAGACAGTTGCATTTCTGTACACTACCAACAAACAAACAGAGACCCAAATAAAAAGTACTATCTCATTCACAATAGCCACACACACACAAAAAAATCAAATACCTTGGCATCTTCCTAACCAGAGATGTGAAAGACCTTTACAATGAAAACTACAAAACACTGCTCAAAGAAATCAAAGATGACACAAACAAATGGAAAAATATTCCATGTTCATGGATTGGAAGAATCAACATTGTTAAGATGTCCATGCTACTACCCAAGGCAATTTACAGATTTAATGCAATACCCATTAAATTGCCAGCAGCATTCTTCACAGACCAGGAAACGACAATATAGGAATTCATATGGAAACATAAATTACCACAAATAGCCAAAACAATCCTCAGAAAGAAAGAAAGAAAGAAAGAAAGAAAGAAAGAAAGAAAGAAAGAAAGAAAGAGCAGGAGGTATCACAGTCCCAGACTTTAAACTCTATTATAAAGCTACAATAATAAAACAGTCTAGTATTGGTACAAGAACAGGCATATAGACCAATAGGACAGAATAGAGATTCCAGAAGCAAAACCTCAATTTCTTAATCAACTCATGTTTGACAAAGCCTCCACCACTGACTGAGGAGAGGAGAACCTATTCCGTAAATGGTGCTGGGAAGACTGGCTGACCACATGCGGAAGATTAAAACAAGATCCCTATCTATCACTATGCACAATGATCAACTCTAAATGGATCAAAGACCTAAATGTAAAACCTCAAACTATAATATCCTTAGAAAATGCAGAAGTTGGAACTGGCAACGAATTCCTAATCAAAATCCCAAGTGCCCATGCTGTAAGAGATAAGATAGACGAGTGGGACCTCATCAAACTGACAAGCTTCTGCAAAGCCAAAGAAACCATTGAGAGTGAGGAGACAGCCCACAGACTGGGAAAACATATTTGCCAATTGTATTTCTGACAAAGTCCTAACTTCTAAGATCTATAAGAAACTCAAACATCCCGGAAAGAAAAAAAAACACAAAACAACAAACAGTCCCATTACAAAGTAGGCAAAAGACATGAATAGACAGTTCTCAAAAGAAGACGTACGAGCATCCAACAGATACACGAAAAAATGCTCAGCCTCACTAGTCATCAAAGAAGTGCAAATTAAAACTACACTGAGATACCACCTAACTACAGTCAGAATGGCGATCATCAATAACTCAAAAAACAACAGATGCTGGAGAGGATGAGGCGAAAAGGGAACATTTCTATACTGTTGGTGGGTGTGTAAACTAGTACAACCTCTGTGGAAAACAGTGTGGCGATTCCTACAAGATCTAAAAATTGACCTTTCATGTGACCTCTCAATCTCCCTACTGGAAATAAATCTGGAAAAACTCAAATCACTCTAAAAAAGAGATACCTGCACACGTATGTTTATTGCAGCATTTTTCACAGTAGCAAGAACATGGAATCAACCATGCCGCTCATCAAAAGAAGACTGGATAAAAAAATGTGGTACATATACACGATGGAATATTAGTCATGTAGAAGAATAAAATCACAAACTTCGCAGCAACCTGGATGAATTTAGAGTCTATAATACTGAATGATCTTTCACAGAAACAAAGAACTGAGTATCACATGCTCTCACTCATAGTTGGACCTTGAACAATTATCATAATACAATAAGAGAATGATTGGCAGTAGTGGGAAACTGCTGGGAGGGGGGTGGGGAAGTGGGATTGGCAGTAGTGGGAATCTGCCTGGGAAAGAGGGGCACACCTCATTAATGAGGGTACCTGCATAATGAACATATGTATACCTAACCCTAAATTGTACCCCACATCTTAAAAAAAAAAGGCAAAAAGGCAGAGGAAACACAAATTCATTCTCTTCTGTAGCTAGGACATCAATCTCCTCCTGCCTTTGGACATCAGCACTCCAGGTTCTCCCTCTTTTGGACTCCAGAACCTATACCAGTGACCAACCCCAGCCCAGAATTTCAGGTCTTTAACCTTGAACTGAGAATGACACCTTTGTCTTCCCTGCTTCTGAGACATTTGTATTTGAACTGAGCCGCGTCACTGGCTCCCCTGGTCCTCCAGCTTTCAGATAGCATATTATGAGACTTCTCAGCCTCCATAATTATGTGAGCTAATTCCCTTGGTAAATCTCCCCTCAACTGTCTATCTACCATCTATCTATCTATCTATCTATCTATCTATCTATCTATCTATCTATCTATCTATCTCCAATCTATCTCTTTTTCCCCATTGGTTCTGTTTCTCTGGAGGACTCTGGACAATACAGCTACTTTATAATGAATTTGTCAAGTTGAAAAAATAAATCCAGTTGCAAAATGTTTGGAAAATGCACACAATCAATCAGTTAACTTCAATATGTTCCATTCAAGGACATGACATATTTTGGTATCTATTCAAATCTTCCTCATCACATTCAGTAAAATTTAGGTTGACTAGTAATATGATTTCTCATCTGTAATATTAGGATAAACTTTCTTTTGCCTCAAAAAATGGTCAGGAGGGTGGAGATAATGACTCCAACATAAGAAGCACACACCTGGCCAGTGCTACATGCTCTACAAAGGTCAAATATTACTGCTGCTATTGTTCGCTATGATTATTTGCAAACTTCTTAAACTAATATTTATTATTTTTAAAAGAAATTTTATTTCTATATATCTATTATATAGATATCTATTATATCTATAATATCTGAGATCTTTTTGTTGTTCTTTATTCTGTAGCTAGCCTTATTACTGACCAATTTCCTGATAAAAACCAAATGTTGCAATAGGGATAAATTTGTTGTTTTCTTTTCTAATATTTACATCTGTAACTGTTACTACAAAGTTAAATAAAAACAACATAAATAAATTATGTAGTTCCCTTGCAGTTCCAGTTTCCTTTTTTACATTTTAATTTACTTATTTGGAGATGAGATCTCAAACTGTCACCCAGGCTGGAGTGTAGTGGTGCAATCATAACTCACTGCAGCCTCCAACTCCTGGGTTCAAACAATCCTTCCTCCTCAGCCTCCAGAGTAGCTGGGATTACAGACAGCCACCAGTCCCCCCAGCTCTTACTTTCTGGCAATAGCAAGTTTTGCTAGCACAGTAGAATAAGTTGGGAAGGCTTCAATGTCTTTCTATACTATATTATGAATAAAATAAAGGAATAAACTACTTTGAAATTTCTACAGACTTTGTCAAATGTTCTCCATTGTGTGTTTTGGAGAATGGGATTCTGATGATCCTTTCAAGATCTTCTGGAACTTGTTAATCTATTCAAAATACATTTTTATTGCTGTGTCATTTATATTAATTTGTATGTTGCTTATTATATAAATATGTTATACAGATGTATATGAATATTTCTTCTTTCAGCAAACAAGCATGGGTATGGTACATCTGCGCCCTTGCCTCTCTGCAAAAGCATTGAATTGCCAGACTATCTGAATATCAGTTTGACAAATATAGAAGCCTATTTTTAAAATCTACTTCTTAAAAAATTATGTTGACGTTTTCCATCATGGAATGAAAGTAAATATTCATTCACTGGATATTTAGCAAGAGGTGTCTGTGTGGTGCTCTTCCAGGTGCAGGGGACTCCTTACATTGGTAAGCCAGGCAGATGTGGACCCCCTGACTCATAGAGCTGTGGTCTAGCTGTGAAGGAGAAGGGGCAGTCAGCATACAAACACATCCGATGTCCATACGTTCAAACTCCACCAGAGGGGCGGGGGCCAGGAGTGCTGGCAAGCTGTGTAGGAAGAGGTGCCTGGAACATGGCAATCCGAGCTGGCTCAGCGACCAGTTCCTTCCTGCTGCATCTTGGATTCACCATCTTGGTAGCCCTGGGAGTCCTCTGAAGCTTTAAAGTAACTTTCTGTTAATATCCTGGACATCTTTCCTAGATGTCCCTGCAGGGTTGGCCCAATGTTTCTGGCCTGCTATTAGCACAAGCAGAAGTGTGAGGGGTTTTTCTGGATCCACCTTCCACGCTTCTAGCCTCTTCCATCATGTTCACTCCTTTACTTTTATGCCCTACATTCTGAAAGCATTTCTCAACTTGATAATTTAGATAGATAATCTTGCCCCTTTTTGTGTTTTTAAGAACTGAGTTTCCTGCCATGTTTTTTATTTCCAAGAATTCTTGACTGCTCCCCATTTACTTCTTTTTCATGGCAGTGTTATGAATTGGCTGGTCTGCTGGATGTCTCTAAGGATGATGTTGATTATTTTAATGTTGTTGTCTGGGTTCTGTAATAACTCTTTTTTCTCAGAGAGGAAAAGCTTACTTTGGAGGAGTTTGCTTTTTCTTTTCATGTTACTGGCTGCTCTAAAATATCCAGTGACTCTTGACTGTAACAGGTTCATTTGCAGATGTAGACCAGGGGTTCCTAAACCTGGCTGCATATTAGAATCACTCAGAAGCTTGTGAAAAACCTGGGTGCTGGGGCCTGGTCTCTGTGCATTCAAAGTTCATCAGGCAAGGGTAGGTGACGTTGCCATTCCCATTTTCCACTGTGGATACTGAGTCACACAGCCTGTAAAGGGCAGTCAGGATTCCAACCCGGGTCTGTAGAATTCTTCCCCCAGGTCACACTCTGAAGGTACAGAAAGGCAGCTCCTGCCCTGCCAGCCTCTGGGCAGACTGAGATGCTCCTATTCAGAGAGTCGATGATCCAAGACCCAGGCAACCAAGGTTATAGTTGTGGAGCTGACCTGCCAGACCAGTGAGGACCAACTTGGTTTTTAGATCTTTTGAGTTGGACAATGGTGGGGCAAGAAGCAGTTTTTCTAATTTTGGAAGACTTTGAAATGGGCAAAAAGGCTTGCGGGTTCCAACTTGCACATCCTTCTGATGTTATTGCCACCTTTTATTTAGGCCGTTTTGCATTAAACTTAATGCAAATGATCCATGTCTGTAGAAATGAAAATTAACTTTGTCTGAGGGATTACAACTGATGATTACCCTGTGAACAGACCCCTGCCCAGGCAGAAATTTAAAGATATGAATCTTTGCTTATTTGTCTAGAATTCCGTATTTCTTGGATTAAGTACATTGTCATAGATTCAGTTTATTCTATCATTAGTTACTTTTATCTAAATTTCACAGCTCTAAATTTTGATATTTTGAGGGTGAACGTTAAGGCTGCAATAACTAATAGACAGCATCTGTGCCTAATTTTTCATATTACAAATTTCAGAATCTCTTATGCCTGATTTGTAAGGGCAGTCACGAGAGTTATTAAACAAATGCTGTCAGGTTAAAACACGGCAGACTGTGATTCTTATTCATTTCATAATGATTTCTTAAGCAGGCTTCCACCCTCGACAGGACTGGTTCATGGTCTATGAAGGCTCAAAGCAACACTGGTAAAGTCTCATTCGATTCTCCACATTACCAGCTGGGAAAGTAGCACCGAGGGTCTCCTCTGGGGTCCCTGTGTGCACGTCATCTCTAGGTGCCATCTTCTCATCCAGGACCTCTGATCACAGGTGTCTCCTAACGTTGCCCATCCTACACCTGTCCGTGCCTCTCGTGTGGCCTCTCCTGTCATATCCAGACCTCGACACCCCACGGCCTACTCACCGTCTCCACTTGAGGTCAAGGAGGCACCTCATATGCAACATGGCCATGCTGAGCTTTGTCTTTTCTCCCTCAAACTTGTGCTTCCCCAAGTTGTTGACTAAATTATTAGGTGTCACTGTTGATTTATTTCTTTGCTTCATTGAAACATCCAACCCATTGACCAAACACATTGGCTTTGCCTGGAAGACCAACTTCCAATCTGTCCACATCTGTCTGTTGCCTGCTGGGTCTGAGCCACCTCCTGATTCATCACCTCTCCTGCTCCCACTGTGCTTGGAATTCATCTTCCATCTGTTCAAGGGACAATCAAATCCTCTTGTCTCCTGCCTCTGCTTGGGGCAGCCCTTGGCTTCCTGTTGCACTTGCAGCAAATACAGAGACCAGTTCCTTCCAAAGGCTGGTGAAGGCCACAGCCCAGGCACTCTGACCCCTCCTGCTCAGCCACTTTCTCCTCTGCCAGGCCTGCTCTTGACCCCAGACCGACATCTGCAGCTGAGCCTCTCCACTGACGTCAGACTCTTCCACTGCTGCCTGCCTGACCTCTATTCTGAGGGCTGGTGAGTCTGTTCTGCCCTGCCTCCACCTTCCCAATTCGGTCAGTGGCAACTCAAGTTTCCAGCTGCCAGGCCACCCAGCATCTACTACTTGCTTTCAGGAGGCCACGTCTCACCTCCTCCATGGCCACCATCCTTCTCTCCAGGATCACTGCAGTTGCTGCTCATTGGACAACTTCCTGCTTCTGCCCTGGGCCCTCTGTCCTATTACTACAGGAGGGTCATCTTGGAAAAGCTGGGTCCAGTCATGTGACACCTCTGCTCAGCATCCTTCCAAGCCTTCCCAGTCACTCCATTTAAAAGCCCAAGGCCTCACCAAGATCCGCAAGGCCCTACACGACTCAGGCTGCACCAGGTCTGTCTCTGATCTCCCACTGTGCTCCAGCCACCTGGCCTCCATGCTGGGCTTGGAACTTCCACACCCTCCAGCACTGGTTGTTTCTTTCCTAGCCATCTGCATGGCTTGCGTTTTCAGGCTTCTGCTTGGTGCTGCTGGGAGGCTTCCACTGACCGTTCCCTCTACAGAAGTGGGAGCCTGTGTCTCCTGCCTGAGTTCCCTGTGCCCCTCCAAGTCCTGAGGCCTCTGCTGGGATTCCCACATGAGGACTAGTGTCCTCCATGCATGCTCAGAGACCGTGGGGTGAAAGGTTTTTGAGTGCATGTGAGGCAGAGGCACCGCCTGCCTCTTGAGGGTACTGTGATTTCTCCTTTTTGGAGGCCTTTTTACAGAGTTGCTCCCTCTGCCTGGAAGATTCTTCCACCTGATCTTTCTCTTCCAGGTTTCTGCTCAAGTTATCCCCTTTGGAAGGCCCTCCCTGGTCTCTCCTGAGGCCTTCTGGGGACACGCTCTTGACTCCGAAGGTGTTTGTGATTTCTCATGTATTTGTGGCTCCATGAAAACGTCAGTTGACCGTGCAGCTCCGTTGTGTACTGCGTGTCAGGCACACGGTAGATGATGCACAGGCATTTGCTGAATAAGTTCAATGACAGTGGCTTGCCCAGGGCCCAGCAGCAGGTTGTCCTCAGAGCCCCGTTGTCCAGAGGGCCAGCCCAGAGCGAGCCAGATGTCATCAGAGCCTCACCGTTGCCCAGGCAGGCAAGAGTCTGAGAGTTTACCTGGCAGATGACATCAAGCTCCAAACTTGCAAGTCTGATGGATCTCGCAGCGTGGAGAACTTCCAGGAGGGAGTTAGCTAGGCCTGACTACCAATGCTGAATGTGGATTGGCCAAGAGCAGGTGGGAAAGGATTCCAGATGTGGGGAGCAGTGTGACTCACAGAATCTTGGAACCTTAGAGCGGAATGTGGACAGGAGGAGCAAGGCCTGTTCTGAGGAGGGTGAAGAGACCCCTCGCCCGGGGCTGGGCCGGGCTGGGGGGAGGCAGAATTCAATCAGCAAGTTGGTACCCATTCCCCTCAGGGCCTCAAGGGACCTCTGCCGAAGGAGTCAGGCGTTGACTTTGTAAGCGGCGGGGGACCTCCAGGAAGCTCCAGGGTAAGGATGTGAAATGAGGCAGTCCAGTCATTACTTTGGCAACACATGTGGACCTTGGGAGACCAGGAGGTAGAGACCCACCGGGAGTTCTGGAGCAGCCCTGGAGATACCTGGAAAGGCAGAAGGCCACTGTGGGCATGGATGGAGGTAGTAGGCCTTGGGATGTCCCTGGGGTTGGGCAATAGAGGAAAACATGGATCCCTGGAGTGTTGGGCAGGAGCTGGGGGTTGTGGTCCTTCACCTGTAGCTAATACTCGATCCACTGTTCACTACGAGATCTGATTTATTTCCCTGAAAATTCAGAGGCTTCAGTCAAACCTGTCTGCCTCCTCACCTCAGAATCATGCCTGTGTGACTGGGGAGTGGGAGGGATCTGAAAGGGGCCGGGAATGCTTTCTTAGTACCCGCCACTGTAGCCTCCTCCCACTGGATTCGGGTGAGTATTGTAGACTGGGGCCACACTAGGCAAGGCTGCTGAGGAAATGTGAGACCCTGGATAACTGGACGGGGTCAGGTCAGGTGCAGGAGGTGAGGGCCATCCCAAGACAGGGTCCTGGGGAGAAAGAAAGGGACTTGAATGGAGAGAGGGCGGGACTTTGTAGCTGGCACCCGAGGGCAGGGCCATTCCCGGCCACCACCTCCCAGGCAGGAAATCCTGCTTCTCATCTCTGCACCTTTCCAGGGCAAGGCAGCACAGCTGCGGGGTATTGCTGCAGAATGGGGACCCCAGCTCCTCTTTCTCTGCGAGCTTATTCTCCCACAGCCACCCTTTCACACTCCGCTCTCTGGTGTCCCCTGAGTAGGGACTGGAGTCTCACGCACGACCTCCTGGCCCTCTCCTCCCTCCCCAACAGCCACAACTCCCCCGCGTGTCTGGGCCACAGCCACCACCTCAGAACCACAGCACCCAAGGGATATTTTGGTCCTTCGGTTTCCCAGGAAGGGTAAAAGAGACTCAGATGCCACAAACCAAAGCCCATCTTTGCGACAGCGAGATATCCCTCCATCCCATGAGAGGGGGAGGAGGAAGGGGGGGGGGAGAGAGAGAGAGAGAGAGAAAATGAAAGGACGTCGTTACTAGGGGAGCAAGAATAGATAGTGATTGCAGAAAGGACCAGTCTAGTTCACCAAGAATTGACTCCGGAGTAGGAGGGGCTCGGCGTGGGTGGGGAAGTGGGGAGAACGCAGAGGCCACGCGGAGCCGCCCCTCCCGGGTCTCCCCAGGAGCAGAGGCCCTCCAGGCGGAATTTGGACGTCGGAGCCCTGGTACGCCGCCGCTCCTTAGGACCTAGATTGCAGCGGACCCCAGGAGGAGGCTCCGGGCCGGGCCCCAGGCCCGCTCCCCGCGCGGGACGCGACGGGCTAGCGTTGGAGCGCGCGCGGCTGGGAACCGCGGCGCCCCCTCCCGCGGGCCCCGCGCGCCGCAGGGTCTGGGGGCCGAGCCGGCGCTGCCGGGAAACGAAACTAAGCCTCGTGAAAGTTTCCAGCGCGGGCCGCGGGTTTCCCGCCCTCTGGCGAGTGCGAGGCGGGCGCGGGGCGGGGGCCGCCGGGCGGAAGCGGCAGGGCCGGGGGCCGGCCCCGCGCCCTGCCGGGCGGCGGGCAGCGGTGGGCGGGGGTGGCCGCGGGGCGGGCCGCGGGTGGGCGCGGGCGGCGGCTGGGCGGGGCGGGCGCTGACCGCGGCCTCCGTCGTCCCGCAGGCGGGGAGCCCGCGCCGGCGCGCGCGGGCGGCGGGCGATGATCACCTAGGCGGCTGGCGCGGCGCGGCGTGCGCGGCGGAGGAGCCGGGCGCGGCGACACGCGGCATGGAGCCGGGGTCCCCGGGGCGGCGGCAGAGGCGCCGGCGGGAGGCCCGGGCGCGCACGGTGTGCTCCAACCTGCGGCCGTCCCCCGGCGCCGAGGACGCTGCGGCCACGCGCGGGCGGCGGCGGCGCGGCTGCGCCCGGCACCCGGCTGACAACCGGGTCAAGACCACCAAGTACACGCTGCTGTCCTTCCTGCCCAAGAACCTGTTCGAGCAGTTCCACCGCCTGGCCAACGTGTACTTCGTCTTCATCGCGCTGCTCAACTTCGTGCCGGCGGTGAACGCCTTCCAGCCCGGCCTGGCGCTGGCGCCGGTGCTCTTCATCCTGGCGGTCACGGCCTTCAAGGACCTGTGGGAGGACTACAGCCGCCACCGCTCCGACCACGAGATCAACCACCTGGGCTGCCTGGTCTTCAGCAGGTGAGCGGGCAGCAGGGGATGGGCGGAGGCCGGCCGCCGTCGCCCCCCGCGACCCCTCCGCGCCCCACGCGCGGCCACCATGCGCTTCAGGTGCCGCGGCCGTGGGGGTCCGACCCCGGCTGTCACGGGACTCCGCGCCCGAGCTGGAAGGACCCCAGGGCTGCCCCTCGGCGTCCGCGGTGCGTCTGTATTCCCAGCCGCCCCCCCTCCGGAGGGAAGGATACCCAGCCCGGCAGCAGCGCCTTAAGTTCCCGCCTCAGCGCTCGGCCGGGCACTGGAGCTGTGTGTTGAACGACAGGCACGGAAATGTGGAGTTCGGCCTCTAATGATCTTGGGACAGCTACGTGGAGGCCACCAAGCTCTGGTGACCCTGGCGGCCCAGACAGAAGGGCAGGAGGTGGCCACAGCGGCCGCAGTTGATGGAGCTGTGGCCGGCCACAGGCTTGGGCACCATCCCTTGTTGCCTGTGTGCTTTTCTTAGTGGAAACCTGCTTCCAGAAGGAAAGAGGCGCCGAGGCGCTTGGGAGCCCTGCCTCGGTAGGCCTGGGGAGGGACCGTCCAGTGGCCGCCTCCTGCCCTTCCTACCAGGGTCCCAGAGTTTCAGACTCTGAGGCTGGTCCTGTCCAGATGCCTGCTGCCTCTGCTTCCTTTTATCCCTCACCCCAAGAAAGCCATTTTGAACCTCATCCAGTAGTGGGGACTGCCAGAAGATCCCACCCTAAGGAAGGTGGATGATCTGAGCTCTCTGCCAAGTTCAGCCCATCTTACCTTCTGTTTTGTTTTGTTTGACTACCAGTGCAGGGGCTGAGATGGCCTCTGAGTAGGAGAACATGAGTATCGTCTGGCTTCCTGGTGCCTGAGGAGACCCCAGGAACCCCCTTGCCCTCTCAGTGGCAGAGTGCTCCCCTAAAAGATGAGGGTAGTGTTACTCCTGTCCTCTAGGGTAGCTTAGATGAAGACCATGAGTGTCCGTCCTGCGTTTGAGCACCTCTCACTCTCCCACCAACACTGCAGTGGTTGGGGTTCTTACTTTATGTAAACAGAGTAAACAGGTTCAGAGGGGTCGAGTAACTTGCCAGTGGTCACACAGCTGCTGCATCATGGTGCTGGGATTTGCTCTAAATCTTCCAGACTGCACAACTTTTCCAGCATTTCTGAGTTCGTGCTTCTCAAACTTGTATTAGAATCACTTGAAAAGCCTGTTAAAAATAACAGTTCTCCAAAGTTTTTGACCCAGCAGGTCTGGGATTGGGCCCAGGAATGGGAGTGTTTGATTGGCATGGATGCCCACACCTTGCAGGTATCAATGCCTGCTTGCTCAAGAGGTGCTCGTGGCCAGTCCACAGGCATGACGTCGATGGGAGGGGCTGTGGGGTTTCCTGGCTCCTGCTCATCAGAAGCCTCAGCAGGGAAGGGAGGGAGCACCCCGACACAAATGCCCTGTGTCCCCAGAGCGAGGACTCTGGCTGGGGAACCCCGGGGGGGACTCTCGCAGGTCTAAGTCTTTGCACACACACCACTTCCTGTTGTTACTGAGCACATACCTCCTTTAGTCTCCTTTCAGAAAGGCTTAGATCTCAGGAAACAGAGTTTATTTTCAGTTGGCCAAGGGCTTTCAACACATTTCTAAGTCATTTGATCCCTGTGATAACCATCACCCACACCTGGCAGACCAGAAAACTGAGACTGGGATCTAAAAGCAGTTCTCTTGACTCCAGGGCCTCCCAAGGCACTGTGAAACTTTGGCACCTCAGCTTCCACTTGAACCACACCCGTCCAGTTTCCCCTCCCTTTCCACTCCAACCCTGAGGGATTCCTGAGACTCAGCTCCTTTCTCCCCGAGCGTCACCTCCCTCTCAGATCCTGCCTTCTTCCCAACTGCTGTTGGCATTTGTCATTCACGGAATTCAAGCTGCATTGAAGACCATTGGTCCGATACTCCACTCCTGTTCATTATTCTCTGCCTTAGGTCAAATTCTTCCTGTCCCAGAAAGGCTGGAATTGGTGTCATCGGGCTCTGAGGCTGCAAGAAGGAGGAGGCTGGGTCCTGCCCAGGGTTACTCTTGGGACCTAGGGCACCAAGGACTGTGTCCCCTGGGGGAAGCCCTTGTCAAGAGAGGCCTTCCCGAGGAGGGCAGGGGTCTGGGGTTGTGGTGTGAGGACCAGAGCCATGTGCTGGGAGGGCAGGTGCTTCAGAGGTGCTGCAGGTGTGGGGTCCTGGGGAGGGCAGGGAACCCTGCAGGATCAGGGCACAGAGGAGAACAGGGCATGGGGGTGGGAGACCCTGCAGGACCGGGGCACAGAGATGGAGGACGTGTCATGGCAAGAGATGGATATCGTGGCCTGGGAGTGGGGGACCATGCAGGATTGGGGCACAGATGGAGAGCAAGTCATGGGGGCGGGGGCGAGGCGTGGACACGAGGCCCTGCATCTCGGGGAGCCAGCTGTCTGGTGCCTTTAGTTGCTACAGAGAAGCAGGAGCTGGGCTGTGAGTACTGGGTCTGTTCTGTGTTGTCCCCTCTGTGTGTCCCTGCTCTAGTCGCTGTGCTCAGGGGTGTTAGTGCAGCTCAGCCTGGGCGACAAGAGTGAGACTCCAACTCAAAAAAAAAGAAAAGAAAAAAGAAGAGCAAGCCTGAGTGAGGGGAGGCTCAGCAGCTACTGCTGTGCTCTGAGGATGACTTCTCTTGGGCATGCATCTGAGTCCTGTCATGCAGCCTGTAGTGCGTATGTCACCTATGCTGTTTCTGTGGTGCTTCTCAGTGTGCGGTCCTGGGGCCCCTCTCGCTGAGACCCTCCTGCGGCGCTTGTAAGGAATGCAGCCTCCCAGGCCTGGGATATGTGCGGTGCATCTTCTGTTTCCTCTTCCTGTGCACCTTTGGCGGTCTCACGGATTTCATACTCTGTTTGGGGAGGTCTTCATGGGCCACGTTCATTTGACTGAGAGAGCAAGGGATGGTTCACAGGGTAAGGTCCTGTCTACCGCCTGCCTGGTGGGAAGTGCTCCTCACATCGTCACCGGGCTATGGGCCCATGGAATGGGGAGGGCATGGGAAGCCCTTTGGATCTTACAGATCTCCTTGGTGCTGGCAGAGGCTGTTCGGAGAAGCCCTCTCCCTCCTGGCCACGGGTAGGAAGAAGGGGCCACCTGCACTCCGTGCCCCACTGGGGTACGCCCTGCTGGGATCAGGGCAATGTGACCTCAAGCTTCTGTGGGGGCCCTGGCCTTCCCCTTGGTGGACATCATAGGTCTCTCACACAGTATCCGGCTGGGACAAGGTGGGCATTCTTAGCCAGGGCTCACGGCAGGCGGGATGGAGGAGGAGAGGGGATGGGGATCAGTCAGCCCAGGGAGGAGGCCAGAAGGCAGAGAGATCTGTCAGAGGAAGGCTGAGGATATTGAAGAAGTCTTCCTAGGAAGGGGCGGTTGCCCTGGAGAGGCAAAGGGGGAGCCAGGGAAGGTGTCCAGAGAAGGCGGTCTCATCTCCCTCGTTATTTATTTATTTTTGAGTCAGAGGGGGCTCACTCTGTCGCACAGGCTGGAGTGCAGCATCCTGATCACAACTATCACGGCAGCCTCAACCTCCTGGGCTTAGGCAATCCTTCCAACCTCAGCCCCCCAAGTAGCTGGGACTACAGGTGTGTGTCACCACACCTGGCTATTTTTTTTTTTTTTTTAGAGACGAGGTTTTGCTGTGTTGCCCAGGCTGGTCTTGAGCTCCTGAGCTCAAGCAATCCTCCTACCTTGCCTCCCAAAGTGCTGGGATGACACACCTGGCATCCTGCTCCTGCTCCCAGAGATGACAGGGTACGGCGGGAGGGGGTCCAGACCCTGTTTGGGTTACTATATCATTTTTTTTCTATCTTTCTTTTTTGCTTCCACACACTTTGTGATGACTCGAACATAATCATATTGACACCTTTTAGTGTCCCTCTCCAGAGAAGATAACCAGGAGCCTTTCCGCGTGAAGTAACACCATGTGACTTTTTCCCAAATCTTCTGGGCCCTGCACTGGGGTTTCGGGACAGCCTCTGGGTGCCTTTTCATCACCTTTTGGGAAAACAGGTAGTCAGAGGGTGATCTGTACTTGTTTTGAAATAGCCCTAAGTGTTGTCTCTTCTGACTTGGCTGCTCATTTGGTTTCCCACCCACAAGGGTTATCTCTTCACACTGTCTTGCTCTTCTGCCTTGTTGTTTCCGAAGAGTCCAGCAGGTGAGGTGGTTTTTCTCACTCAACACGGCCCTCCCATGTTTTCTTTTCTGCCAGGGTTGTGTTTCTCTCATCTCCCATTTGTCTTTCTCCCTCCGTTTCGTGGTGAGCCGAGCCTCTTCCCGTGGGGTTCTCTTGGCCTCCCTGGGGGGCATAATCCCTCCTCCCCTCTTCTTAATGAAGCAGGAGGTCAGCAGCAAAATCATCTTTCCCCTGGGAAGTACAGCATCTTCTTGTCTTTTGAAGTAAGAGACTTGCGGAAGCTGAGACACTAGGACAGGACCCAGGAGTTAAGAGGATCATGCCTGTACCCGTGCAGCAGGGTTGATGTCTCTACCTGTGTGTTAGGGCATGGGACACTTGAGGGATAGTATTGCCGTTCACATATTTTTTGGAAATCACTTTTCTGTTGATACCTGTTATGTGTCGGGTATTGTGCTAGGCTCGTGATGTCAAGTTGCCGTGGAAAAAGAACCTTTCTTTCCCTAAAAATCTGTTTGCCCTTTGAAGGCAGTATCGTTCAGTTCTAAATGTGCATGCCATTTTATCCTCTGGACAGTTGTATCATTTTCACATTGTGGGTTCCCAGATGAGGAAACGGAGGCTTCAAGGCTCAATGACTCGCCTAGTATCATGCCTTCTAGGAGATGGAAGTACATGGTTTGAGACAGATCACTCCTGCTGTGACTTCACATTTGGAGTTATTCCTTTCCTTGCCATTCCCACTCCAAGAGCAACAGGCTTCACTAACAGACATTATGACAGGAAGTTTCACATACTTAGAAATGTGCACCTTGTGAAACACCATCCATTGTCAATAACCAGTGGCTTGTGGGCAGCAGTCTTATCTGTATTCCCACTCTAACCTTCCTCTCATGTTATCTCGAAGCAAATCTCAAACATCATGTGTCAGTATTCGTCTTTAGAAAAATATGACTCTTTAAACTACAAATACCATTATCACACCTGAAAAATTATTATTAATTTCTTAATATTATTTCATGCCCAGTCTGTGTTCAAATATCTGCATCTCACTAAATGTAATTTTTTTCCGTGTGCATACTTGCCCAAATCTAAATAAGTTCTATTCATTGCTGTTGGCTGATACAGTTTTCACATCTTCTTTAGTTTATACGTTTTGCCCTCTGAAACTCCTTTTCCTCTTTTTTCTCTTGCAGTTTTTAAAAACTCTCTTAAAAAAAGAATTAGGTTTGAGGGTCTATGCCCATTTGTGACATGGATATATTGTGTGATGGTAGGTTTGGGCTTCTAGATGGTGTGCTTGGTAGCCAATAGGACATTTTTAACCTTTGCCCCCCCTCCTCTTCCCTTCAGGCATCCTCAGTGTTTGTTGTTCGAATCCCTATGCCCATGTGTACCCAGTGTTTGGCTCCCACTTATAAGTGAGAACACATGGTATTCAGTTTTCTGTTTCTGCATTAGTTCTCATAGAAGAATGGCTTTCGGCTGCATCCATGTTGCTGCCAAGAGCATGATTTCATTCCTTTTAGGGCTGCTTGGTATTCCGTGGTATGACGTACCACATTTTCTTTATCCAGTCTACCACTGATGGGCATCTAGGTTAGTTCTATGTTTTTGCTATTGTGAATAGTGAGTGCTGTGATGAACGTATTACTTTGTGATTTATTTTGAATACATTGGTTTATTTGTCCTGTGGGGTTTTCCAGGACCTGAATATTGTTGATTACTTTGGTGTGGTATCATGTGACATGCTTTTTCCTAGTGCACTTCCCATGAAGGGCTGAGTAGATTTGGACACCGCCTCAGCACATCATCAGGCTCATTTAGCTCTTGCGTCCTGCTACCTTGCTCACTCATTTATGATGCCTGATACTCGTTGTGTGGATTCCTTAGGCTTTTCTTTCCCAGCTGATGCCCTTTATTTACTTGCCTGATTGCCCTGACTAGAAGCTCCAGAACAATGTTGAGCAGAAGTGGCAAGAACGGGCACCCTTCACTCGTTCCTGATCTTAAGGGAAAAACATTGTCTTTTGCCACCAAGTCTGATGCGAGCTATGAGGTTTTCCAGAGACTTTCTGTCGGGCTGTGGAAGTCCCCTTCTGTTCTTACTTTGTTGAGTGTTTTTGTCAAGAAAGGATGCTGGAGTTTGTCAAATGCTTTATCTTCATCTGTTGAAATGATTGTGTGGCTTTTGTGCTTTATTTGGTTAATGTGATGTATGATACTGATTGATTTTCAAATGTTAAACCAATTTTGCGCTCATGGCATAAATTTTACTTAGTTGTATGTAATCCATTTTTATATCTTGCTGGATTCAATGTAGTAGAATATGTTGAGGAATTTTGCATTTGTATTCATATGGGATATTGAGGGGGTGTGTGTGTGTATGTGTGTATGTATGTCTTTGTCTGGTTCTGCTATCAGGAAAATCCTGTACTGGTCTCACAGAATGAGTTGGGGAGTGTTACTACTATTCTTTTTTGTTGTTGTTGAAAGTTTGTGAAGATTTGGTATGAAATGTTGAGAAGAATTCAACACTGTAAATAATTTCAATCTGGGCCTGGGTTTTTCTTTGTGAGGCGTTTAAAATGACCAATCTCTTTACTTGTTGTAGACCCATTCAGACTGCTTCTTGAGTCAATTGTGTTAGTTTGTAGTGTGTGTCTTTCTAGGAAATTGTCCATTTCATCTAAATTATCCTACTTCTTGGCACAGAGTTGCTCATAGTATTCTCTCAAGTCCTTTCTATTTCTGTTAGGCTTGCAGTAGTTATTCTGGTGGTATTCTAATAGTGGTTTTGTTTCCCCCTATTCTTCTTGTATTTGTAAACTAACATTCTTAGAAGAGTTGGGTTTTTTTCCCTCATTGATCTGCTTACTCAATAATTTGTATAATGGCCAAGCACGGTGTCTCACTCCCATAATTCCAGGATTTTGGGAGGTGGAGGTGAGACGATTGCCTGAGCCCAGGGGTTCGAGGCCAGTCTGGGCAACTTGGTGACACCTTGTCTCAACCAAAAATCAAGAACTTGGCTGGGCTTGGTGGCGCACACCCACCAAGCTAATTGGAAGATTGAGGTGAAAGGATCTCCTGAGCCCAGCAGGTCAAGAGATCGAGTTTGTGGTGACCGTGCTCGCCTGGGTGACAGAGTAAGACTCTGACTAAAAAAAAAAAAAAAATGCTGGGCTCGGTGGCTCAGCCTGTAATCCGGCGCCTTTGGGAGGCTGAGGTGAGTGGATTGCCTGAGCCTGTGGGTTCGAGACCCACCTGGGCAACTTGGCGAGATCTCATCTCTACAATAAATCAAAATGAGCCGGGTGTGGTAGCGCGCGCCTGTAGTTCCAGCTACTTGGAAGGCTGAGGCGGAAGGATCGCCGGACTCCAACTCAAAAAAAAAAAAAAATATATATATATATATATATATATTTTTTATTTATTTATTTATTTATTTATTTATCCCTGCAGTCTAATGGATGTTTATTTCATTCTGTGAACGATCATTGGATGCTATTATAATTTATCTTACTGTCCACGTTTCCAGCTTCAGCTGTTGGGCACTGTTCAGGCCAGCTTCCAGTTCTTTGATGTGCCCGGCCTTCCTTAAGCGCTTCCTTCTTTACTACACAGGTTGCTCTAGGCTCATGTTCCATTTTGGCTGCCCCGCTCTAGAATCAGTCACTGCTCCTAGGGGCTAATTGGCTTTTTTAAAAAATTATTACTATGAATCCATAGGTTTATTTACTTATTTATCTATTTACTTGAGTTGGAATTTCACTTGCTTGCCCAGGCCGGAGTGCAGTGGCACAGTCATGACCATCATAGCCTCGACTTCCTGGGCTCAAGCTATCCTTCTACCTGAGTAGCTGGGATTGCAGACCCGCAGCACCACACCTGACTAATTTTTTGATCTTTCTGTACAGATAAGATCTTGCTCTATTGCCTAGGCTGGTCTTGAGATCCTGGGCTCATGCATCCTTCCACTTCAGCTTTCCGCAGTGCTAGAATTATAGACATGAACCACTGTAACCATGGTGAACCACTGGCCTTGAAATCATGGATTTAAATATACTTGATTGTTTTTAGTTCATTGTGGTTATTATTGTAACTGACTTCTTTGGTCCATAAAAACTATTGAGTTGGCTCTGAATCTTTTTGATGTAACCTCCAATCATTTTCTTGGGTCCACATCCCAGGCTCACCTCAGACATTTCCTATTCCACTTCTGGAACCCTGAGGGGTCTTTTTATTTGTAATGCAATTCTTTTGTAGCTTTCAGTGACCTCTGAAGCCCCATGTGCCTGCCAGGGAGGGTTCAGGTGGTCTCACCTGTGGGTGTTGGCACTATTTGCTTATAACAGTGAGTGGCAGCGTTCCTGGTACTTGGTGCTTACAGGCCAGGACTGCTGGCTGCAATGTGGTGCCCTTGTCTTGCTTGGGATAGTCCTGCCCCATGAAGAACTGCCTTCTCCCAAGACCAGGCAGGGTCTCATTGAAAAGCACTTTTGGAAAATTGTAAAGACAAAGCTTACTGGCATCTGGATTCCTTGGCTTGGAAGGTTGAGTAGGGCTGTGTGATATCAGCCTCCTGCTGGTCACAACATGGTGTAGCTCCTTGTTGGATTCCTGCCACTGGGAGGCCAATGTACATATTTGTTCAAGACTTACCTTGCTATATATAGCGCATTGGAAGGACTTACAGGAAACATGGAGAGGCTATTTTGATTCCTGCTTTTTTAGAATCCTCTTAGCATGCCTTTCTACATTCACTTGTTTTGTATTTTCCAGGAGTACAGTTTGTATACATTGCCCCATATATGCCCTCTGGCTATGTGTCCACTGGGAATATGGTACTTTGGAATACTTTGCCCACCAAAGTATTTTTATTAGGCAATTGCACTTTTTTGGGTTCATTTTAAGTTAATTAGAGGCAATTAAAATCCTCTTGTGGGGACCAAGGGAAAACTTTCCCTCCATCCTCTGGAGATTCACTGAAACCTGACTGACAAGAGGCAGATTAATAGGAAAAAGGCATACACATTTGTTTTTGTGCGCATAGCAGGGGAAGTCATAGGAGAATGATTACTGTCACCCAGCGGGGCCCCCCTTCATCTTAGGGGAAAGGGAAATGGAGGAGAAAGGGAGACGGAGAAGCGGGGATGATTTTAGGGGGATAGTGAATGACTTTTAGGGGCCCTCAATGGACTTGAGGAGCATACAGTGGCCTGGGACAAAGTCTCTTGGGCCCACAGACCAGACAGGGGTTTGTGACAAAGGAATGTTCACAGACTTCAGTCTTTCTTCTGTGATGTGAGTTCAGCTAACGAACACTGGTTTTCTTTGGAGTTTCTGGACTTCAAGCAGATGAGGGAACTTTAGAGAACATTATCATCCTGCACTTTGGGACAGACTGACAGATGGCGGGGATGTTAGAGACCCTGGAGAATTCTTCAGTTTAGCATGTCAGAGGGTCATATTCTGAGTTATTGGTTTCCGACCCGAACACCATCCATGAGGCTAAACTCTTACCAGTGGTTAGATACTATGCTGGAGGCTTCTCTCTTCAGCTTTGGGTTTTCTTTTAAATTGCAGGAAGGATGGCATTCAAGGGGGGAAGATGACATTAAATTGGAGGAAGGACAGCTTTCAGTAGGAGGGAGGATGACATTAAGTTTGAGGGAGGATGGTGCTCATTAGGAGAGAGGATTATATTAAATTGAAGAGAGGACAGGTTCAATGGGGAGGATGACATTAAGTTGGAGGGAGGATGGCTTCAATGGGAGGGAGGATGACATTAAATTGTTAGGAGGACGGGCTTAGTAGGAGGGATGATTACACTAAATTGGAGGGAGGATGGCACTCAGAAGGAAGGAGGATGACTTTACATTGGAGGGGGGACGAATTCAGTAGGAGGGAGGGCGACATTAAGTTGGAGAGTGGATGGGTTCAGTAGGAAGGAGGAGGACATTAAGTTGGAGAGGACGGCATTCAGTAGGAGGGAGGATGACATCACATTGGAGGGAGGACAGCGTTTGGTAGTAGAGGAGATGGCATTTAATTGGAAGAAGGATGGCATTCAGCAGGAGGGAGGATGGCATTCAATAGGAGGGAGGATGACGTTAACTTGGAGGGCTTATGGCGTTCAGCAGAAGGGGAGAGAAGGACCCTAGCAACCACTGGTGTGCTATGAGGAGTGTGTGAAGTAATGCACTCAGAGGGTGCGCTCAGGACCCACAGGCAGGTAGTGTTTGCAAAGGGTATCTGCAACTTAGTTTTATTACTGGTACTTCTACTGTTATTATCATGGGTACTAAAATTTTTGATCAAAATGTTTGCTCCCATTGTTAAGACACTTTAATAGACATACTTCCAGGCCTTAAGAACTTCAGGTGTCATTTAGCCTGACACCTTCATTTTTTTCTTTGTTAAACATGTATGGTGAAGACAGGTTGTCACTATGTTGCCCAGGATGGTTTCAAACTCCTGGCCTCAAGCCTTCAGCCTTGGCCTCCCAATGTGCTGGGATTACAGATGTGAGCCACTGTACCTGGTCACCTGTATATTTTTATCATGGACAAATGTGCAGTTTTTGAAAACCATCTTCAGATGTTGAAAATAGCTCCTGGAACCCCTTTGCTAACTTTATGGACCACCAAGTATCCAAGGATACCCTGTGTTGGCTCAGATATCTTCTGAAAAATGCACCTCACTGGAAGAAACATTCTGGGAAAATGGTAAAATTAGGGCATGCTTTGTTTAAATTAATAATTTAAAAGGCAGCATGGTTGTATATTATAAATCCAGTTGTATTTGTATAACCTTTTGGGGGATTGTTTTAAAAACATAAAATTAGTTTGATTCTCTGACCCATTTAATGATGTCTTTGAATCATTTTTACTTGTCAACAGTTATAACAATAAAAAGCCTGAGGTAAGTCTTTGGTTTATGGAAGGCAAATCAACGTCGCCCAGCCATGGGGTCTTCCTCACAAAGATGTGCGCACTCTGCTGCTCAGAAGGATGCTGAGTGATGCCAGGGGATCTGTGAACTTGCGGGTGGTAGGGGACTTCAGGGCCGCTCAGGAGCTAGCCTGCCTTCTTCTTCCAGCATCAGGTCTGCCTCTGGTAGGAGCTGTAGGACTTTTCTAGAAAGGCCCCGGGTGTGAATGGACCTGAGGATGGGGCAGGTCTGACTTCTCAGAGTTATCAGAGCCCTGAGAACCCCATCCATCCCCAGCCTCTGTTCTTCTTCCCTACCAGTCAGCTCGGCATGGAGACTTCTGTTCCTAGAGGAATCTAGCATGTGAGAGGTTAATGAAATGGCAGGAAACCCAAGCTGTCACCATACATTTGAACTGAGTCAGCTGTAGGGTTTTAAAACATTTCACTACTCTTGTATTCTGCCTTTCATTTTTGCAGAACTTTTAATAACAGTTAAAAACAAGATCAAGTTCAGGAAAGGTAAGTGTTGGTTTTAAGTTCCACTCTTTGTCCAGGTTTGACCTTGAGGACCTTGGATACTGTAAGTGGAATGTGCCTGCTGTGGAGTGGAGGGGAGGTGAGCAGCAGACACTCAGCGGCAGTCAGCCCGTGGTCTCGCCCAGACCCAGGCGAGCTCACCGAGTGAGTCACTGCGGCCTGGACAGAAGGAGCGGCCTCAGGTCTGCTCAGAGTGTCCTCAGCAGTTCCAGTTCTCCAAAACCAGCCAGTGGCGAAGCCTGTGCCTGGGACACGCCTGGCCTGTGGGCTGGCTCCCAGGGTGTGGCCACATCCCTTTTTCTGGGCTTTTCTCTCCGGGTCTTAGCCAGAACCATACGAGACACAGCCAGGGCCTCTCCCGTTGCTCTCTGCCAACTTGGAGAGCAGTTTTGTTTCAGATGCAAAATGCGTCTATGCTCTCTGCCTCTGTCGTCTGCATGCCCTGTGGCTTGGGAAGCTTTTGGCTCAGAAAACTGATAGTGCAGGAAGCACCAGCCATCGGGAGGGGGCTGCTCTCCCTGCAGGGATGCCCTCCACAGACATTTGTCTCTATGAACAAACAAGCCACTTTTAAACCTAGGTCAAAGTGACTTTTTCAGAATGCTTTCTACAGACAAATAAGGGTGACAGTTGTTCACCTTCACTGAATATTCACAAGATACATGTGGCATGCATTTATTTTCTGAAAAAGAGTCTTTCACTGAACTGCACGATATTCTATGATACCTGCTTTTCCTCTCTTGGCTAATTGGTAGAAACCCAGGCAATAACATTTCTTGTGATCGTTGTTATTATTGTCATTATTGTATTCATTGTAACATGGCAGGCGTTAGTCAAGTCAGATGTGCGTGACTTTCCTTGGCATTAACGCTCATTGTGTGTTGCATTGTCACATTTTCCATTTACATATTTTTTTAAAGATAGAAAATGATTGCTTTTAAGTAGGATGGAAAGCATGATTCACGACACCAAGAGGGGTGGCTGCATTGTGGTCTTCGGCGTGTTTTGGGCAGGGGCACGTGCTGCATGCCCAGCCGCACTGCAGAGGGGTTGTCCACTCTCACGGAGGTGAGGCGAGACCAGAGCTGAAGAGTCCTTCAGCCACAGCTGCGCTCACCCTGGCTTGCGATGCACTGCCTCCTTGTTGGAGGCCTTACTTCTTCCTCTGTGACTTGTCTGGTGAGACTTAATGGGAGCTTCTTCTTAATGCGATGCACCCCTGGGACTCGGAGAGGAAGGCGTGGAGAGCCTGAGGGAGGCTAGTGTCTGTGATTCTTCGCTCCATTCCCCACTACTGAATGCAGTGACATCGCAAGTCAGCTTATCCAGCCCTTTGCTGCCTGGCTGTTTATTTTCTGTGTTCGGATGCTTTGGCTTGGGGTCCTGCTGGCCCTGAGGGATAACCCCTCTAGGCCGGCTGTTCCTAGACATAGCAGACGCCTCTCCTGCAACTGGCCTTCTGGGTGCAAGCCAGCCGATCAGGCCTCCTCACCCTTCCCGCTGCCTTTAACCCATCCAGCTTTCGCCCTCAGGTCTTATTCTCTTGCCTCCTCTGTCCAGGCACCTGACTACCAGGGCCGCCAAAGTGAGTACGACTAACTCTAGGCCTGCTCACCCTGCCTTTCCCTTCTGTCCCAGGGAAACCACCACAAAGGCTCTCTCTACTCCTCTCACTCCTACCTGGTACTTCTCGGTGTGCTCCCTCCAGCCCTGACCCCTGCCCCCGGGGGTGTGGGGAGCTCCTTCTCCTAAATTCTGAGTAATAAACTGTCTTTTAAATGGAGTCCTCTCCTGATCTGAGAGCCCATTAGACTTGACTAATAATAAAACCTACATCTTAAAACAGCACCGCCTGCAGCCGCTGTCCTCAGGCCTCTTTACCCTCTTTGTTTTGATTGATTTTGCCTCCTAATTTATCAGTTCCTGGCTTTGTCAGCCCCTGATCCAATGGCCCACCTCCCTCATTGCCACCACAGCTGTTATGGGTGTCTTCTTTGAATATTGGACCTTCCCAGTGAGTCCAGATTTCCTGCAGTGAGCTGCAACCCGGGATCTCAGCGATGGGGTCCCCAGGGCACATGCTGTCCATGCTCTGTGCATACCCATCGCTCCCCACTGCCCCTCTCACCCTCCCTTCCAGCCCTTTCACTGAGGCCCAGAAACCACAGCTCATCCTCCTGTTGACTGTGCCCAGAGGGACCAGGAGTCCCGCCTCTGTACCCAGGTGTTAGTGCCCTTCCCCAGCTCCAGCTGTCTGCAGGGGCAGAGTGCTCCTTCCTGAGGCCCTGAGCCACTTCTGGGAGCAGCCAGTCCTCACTGTCCCTGCGGTTCCTGCCACCAGCTCAACTCTGATGCATGAGCAGATGGATGCATGAACAAACCTCATTGTGTCAGAGTCATGGTACAAGGAAGGCCTGTGGGGTAGGCAGGATGATGCCTCTCCCACAAAGATGTCCATATCTCAATCCCCAGGAACTATGGCTCTGTTAGGTGACACGAGAAAGGGGGATTAAAGTGGGTTGCAGTTAAGGTCGCTAATCTGCTGACCGTGGGATGGGGAGATAATCCTGGAGTAGCTGAGATTAGAGATTCTCCTGGAGCATCCAGGTGAGCCCATTTTGATCGCATGTCCTTAAAAGTGGAAGAATAGCAGGACCCAGCTTGCCATTTTTGCCTTTGAAGATAGAGGAGGGGGCTATAACCCGAGGAGTGTGGGCAGCCTCTGGAAGTGGACAGTCAAGGACACTTTCTTTTCTAGAGCCTCCAGGAGGTACACAGCCCCATGCGTTCATTTCATCCCAATGAGGCATATGCCAGACTTCTGAACTCCAGAACAAATCTGTGTTGTTTGAAGCCGTGGGGTTGTCATGCATCACAGAAGCAATAGCAAACTGATATATCCTGTGTTCATTGGATGGTCTGACAAGCACACACCACCTTCTTAAACTGCAGCTTTTTGAGTGTTAATAAAGTTAAAAACAGCTGTAGCTGAAGTAGCTGAGAATGCATGGAAGTTGCTCCGTGGGATTATGAAGACATGACATGGTGGAATCGGTACTCTTTTCTGTTGAAATACCTAGTGATAAAACTTAATGTATGTCACTGGCCCTGTATACTTGCCAGGCATTTATGAATGGTACAGTCATTTATGAGTGGTACAGTCCTCAGCTGCCCCTGTGGGGTGCTCATAAATTCTCCACTGAACCTCTGAGGAAATGGCAGCCCCCAGAGGCAGGTGCCAGCCCATAAGGACTGGGGAGCAGAACAGATGACCCTGGGCTCTGGCTTCCAGGTGATGTGAACCAGGACCACTGGCTGCATGCCTGCCATGTACTACCTGGCCTGAGTGTTCTGTGTGCTCTTGATCTTGGACACGTGTGTAGACGAGGTCAAGCTGCTGAAATATTTCTGGCTTTTGAGAAAGTATCTAAAGCCAGATAGTTATCCTGGTAAATGCCAGAACCCAGAATTTAACAAAGTCAGTTGTCAAAGAGGCTGCATATGTGCTTTGAAGAAATATTTAAATGCCATTATTCTTTTTGGTGTAGCTGGTTCATTACAGAAGAAGTCTCCAAACATTTCTGATCTCACACTGTATTATTAAAAAGTATTTTGCCCAGTGTGGGTTTTTTTAATTATAAATCTTATGCAGTGCATACATATGTTATGCCCATTGAAACATACACAAAGTATAAAGAGGAAGATAAACAGCAATTGCAAACCTAAGTTGTCTTTTTCTGCACCCAGTGGAGTGTATTTGTGGTGTATGAACCTTGCTTTAGGGACTGTTGTCCAGAGTGTCCTCAGTGCTTCATGTTGTGACATCGCTTTAATCCCTGAAAGAACTCTGCTCGCTGTCGGTCACACGTCAGTCCAGCTCATCCTCTTGATTCGTCTTCACTCTAGGGATACCTAGGAAGTTCTAAAGAACCCAGGCAGCGGGGGCCACCACCTAGGCCCACCCGTGTGCACAGGGAAGCCCCTTCCCATGTGCTGCAGAGTGCAGGCTCTGCCGGCCGAGGCGGGAGGCGTTGGAGCATCCCTCTACCTCCTGGGGATGGGGGATGTGCTACCACGGGGCTGTGGCTGTCCCGCTGAGCAGCCGAGTCGAGTTGCAGAGGTGCACACGGGCCCGTGCCTGGGTCTGCTTTTTCTTGTGTGTTACTTTCAAAATAGTCTCGTTGTGGTAAAACACATATAACATAACATTGCCATCTTATCCATTTATTTTTATTTTTGAGTCAGGGTCTCATTCTATTACCTAGGCTAAAGAACAGAAGTGTGATCACAGCTCACTGCAACCTTGACCTCCTGGGCTCAGGTGATCCTTCTGCCTCAGTCTCCTGAGTAGCTGAGACTATAGGCACGTGTGCACAGTCATTATTTTTTTTTACTTTTTTGTTTGGAGAGATGGGGCCTTGCTGTGATGCCCAGGCTTGTCTGGAACTCCTGGGCTCAAGCATTTCTTCCACCTCTACTGCCCAAAGTGCTGGGATTACAGGTGTGAACCACAACACCCAGCCCATCTTTTCTGTTTTAAGTGTGCAATTCAGTGCCATTAAGTACATTCATATTCTTGTATAACCAATCTCCAGAACTCTTTTCATCTTGCAGAACTGAAACTCTGCGCCCATTCAACAACTTCCCATCCCTCCTGCCCAACTCCTGAGAACAAGCATTCTACTTTCTGTTTCTATGAATTTGATGACCCGAGGTAACTTATATGTACGGAGTCATGCAGTACTTGTCCTTTTGCAACTGGCTTATTTCACTCAGCCCAATGTCCTCAGGGTTCATCCCTGTTGTAGTGTGTGTTAGAGTCTCCTTTTTAAAGCTGAATGCTATTTGATTGCACCCCATTTTGTTTATTTGCTCATCTGTTAACGGACAGTTTGGTTGTGTCCATCTTTTGGCTACTGTGAGCAATGCTGCTGTCGACATGGGTGTACACGTATCTGCTTGAGTACCTTGAGCTTTTCATCTCTGGAGACATTGTGCATGAATTTCCAGGATGCCATGTGAGAGGTGATGCCTGGGGCAGCGTGAACTATGGGAACTCTTCCACTTCAGCTGTCCTGCTGCTCTTGTGGACTTGGAAGGATGCTTTGGCCTCTTCACTCAAGGTGGTGCTGACAGTGAATGGGTCTTGGGTGCCGGCCAAGTGTTTATTCACCACACCGTGTCATGTCACCTCGGACAGTCCCCGCAGTGAACCAGGGAGAACTGCTGTCCACTCAGGCCAGGTCAAGGGCTCTGTTTGTGGTCTTGTTGCCTAGTTATTACCTAGCACTTTTCCTCCCAGTGTTGGAACTTTTCCTGAGTTCAGAGAAGTCACTGCCTGCTAGCAGTACACACACATGAGAATGGTCCATGCTGTTTCCTCACTTTGAAAGCTTCACCTTGTCTTCTTGGCCCTTTGTCAGACACTTGCCTCCATCTTCCATCTTCCTCTCACACTGGTTACAGCATGTCCCCCCTGTGGTGCTTTGACACCTACAGGCCATCTGTGAGAAGCTGCTTGCCAGTGCTCATTGTCTGTTTCCCCATAGTTCTGAGAATCACTGACCAAACGGCCTGAGAGCTGGTCCGGCTTGGGGAGTGTTCACCACATCACACAGAGGTGCCACTTCCTCCCTGTGTTTGGGCGTTTTCTCATGGCCCTTGCTCAGGGCTACGCCCCTTTTGGTAAAATCAGAGGCATATAGCGATTTGGGATTGGAAGGACAGGGAGGCCTTCCTAAAATCTGCCTACATCTATCAGGAAGTCAAGGAGCAGTTGCAGTCACCCCAAGTGTCTCCAGGGTTGTGGTGTAGGCTCCCAGACCCCCTCATCTCATTTTACATAAGGGGCTAAGTGTATCCCCAGACGGCAAGTCCAGAGGGTCCACTGCAACTGGCTGGCACAAGCCTGGGCCTACCCTGCCCCCTGCAGCCCACCCTTGGGTGGTTCAATCAGGACAGCAGGGTGCCCTCTTCTCCCGCTGTCATTCAGTGAGTATGTGGGCAGAAGGGGTGGATGGGTGAACCCACTGGGGCTGCACCCAGGGTCAGTGTTTGCTCTCCCTACATTACAAAAACCCACAGGAAAATTGAATTTTTTTTTAAAGGAAAACAATTTCAATGATTCGACTCACTTTTGATTATTTGAGCAATTAACATATCTCTTTGTCTAAAATTGCAACATATAAAATTGAGTAGATTAGAAACATGGTGATAAATTAGAAATAGATATATATCTTAAGCTGCATTATCCTGACAGGATGCTCAGCTTAGGAAGACCCATACACTTTCATTTATATTTTAGCTTCACTTGTAGTTACAGTTTATGAGTCCTCCCTTTTGTAGAGGCTCCATCTGGCTCAAAGTCATGGTGTTAACTCAAGGCTCTTTGTACTGAGTGGCAGGGTCTCTCCCCTTTTTATGAAGACGTCTGAATTGCAGTGGTGTGACATAAAACTCATTGTAAATAACCAGTATGTCATCACAGTGTGTGACAAAAGTATGTTTTAATAACTGTGTGCTTTGGGGCCTTGTTTCATTTGTTTCTGAAATTTTGGCTCCTTCATGCTATTTGGAGGGTGACAGTAAAATCATGTGTCATCTCTATTTGGTTTGTGTTGAGCACAAGTTTGGTGGGCATTGTCATAGTTTTGGCAGAGTGTAACATTATCATTTTAGACAAATACTATGAAGCTGAGCCTCTGGACCATGAGAAGAAGGAAATAGGTTAAAAAGGAGATTCCAGCTTTTTCAGTCAGTGCCTGTTGAATGTTCTTGAACTAACTTAGAGTTTATTGCATTAACCGGAAAGAGTGTCCAAAAATAGCTTCTGAGTTGGGTCTGTGGCAGGAGCCGTGGGCATGGCATGATTTTCCCAGACAGTTCAGATGCTGGGAGTTTCATGTTGGCAGGCATGCGTTTGATTTATATTGGGGACTAGTTCTTCTTGAATATTCCCAAAGGGTTTTTTCTATTATGGATGTTTAGATGGACTCTGAATAGTTGGGAATGTGGGAGGTTAAAGCTTAGGGAGGGATATTGAAAGAAGCTGTATTGAACGGGCGCAGTAGCACATGTCTGTAATTCCAGCACTTTGGGAGGCCGAAACGGGAAGATTGCTTGAGGCCAGGAGTTCAAGACCAATCTGGGCAGCATAGTGAGACCCTGTCTTTACCAAAAATAAAAAAAAAAGAACATTCATAGATGTGTAACAGGGCTATATGCCTGCATGCGCATGTGTGCTTTTTGCTAAAATACGGAGTGTAAATGACACATTCCTGTGCCAGGAGGAGTAACTCTTTTCTGCACCAATTCTGGTCTCTGGTCTGGGGAACACTATCATCCTGTCTATAAAGAGGCAAAGTTCTGTCCGATTCTTAGAAAATTTATGATGCTTCTCCTTCCCTGTTTAAATCACCCCTGCCTCTCTCCACCTGTGCTGGAGAGTTTCCTTCCATCTCTGAACTTTAACATCTGTGAAGTTGTGCTCCCTGAAAGCCTCTGCACACACTGATGTGGGGTTGACTGGTGATATTTGCAGTGCTGAGGCCACACCCCAGGATAGTAAAGCTGGGGGGCTGGAGGATGGAGCTGCTGCTTCTGGGGTTTGTGGCAGCCCTCTGGCACCAGGAAGGAGGCACGTGGAGTGACTGTGTTGGACATGAGTTTGCTTAATTTTATGCCTGTGCTCTAACTGTTGGCACCTCCTGGCAGCCACTTAGAACACTAGGTTTTGACATTCTGCATAATGGAGGGAGGTCATTTTGATAACTAAATAACACTGTTTGATCATACAAATACTTTTTTTTCTTTTTTTGAGTTGGAGTCTCACTGTCACCCAGGCTGGAATGCAGTGGCATGCTCCTAGCCACTGCAGCCTCTATCTGCTGAGCTCAGGCTATCTTTCCATCTCAACCTTCCAAGTAGCTGGAACTACAGGCATGTGCTATCACACCTGACTGTTTTTTGATTTAATGTAGACACGAGGTCTCACTAAGTTGTTCAGGCTGGTCTCAAACCCTTGAGTTTAGGCAATTATCTTGCCTTGGCTTCCCAAAGCGCTGGGATTACAGGCTTGAACCACTGCACCCATCCAAGTCAATACTTTTAATGAGACAAGGGACCTCACAGAATGAGAGATAATGTTTACGATTAAGGCCTAAAAGATTACTGGCATTAATTATATATAATGATTCCATGTGTAAATTCTGTTCATCATAGTATGAAAATGATTTGGCTCCCATAGTATTTCTACAAAAAATACAAGTAAATGCAAATTAATGTTTTATTTTCTAGACAGTTCATTGAAACATGGTGAACAAATACAAAAACAGGGACTTCTGGTTCAAGAATGAGATGAAGTAGATTCACTTTTCTCAACTCTTTCACTGTAAATACAGCTAAATCTTAGAAATAATTTGACAGAAAACCGTAAAAGGACACTGGAACTGAAAGAAAGCACACTGGATGGGACCTCAGGACATGAGAAGTGACAGAATCATGAACCTCTGGGTTTCCATTTTATCAACCACATAGGACCAGCCTGGGCACAGGAAGGCCTGAAACCAGAAGTGCTAACATGTGTAAATGAAAACAAAACAAAGCAAAATAAAAAAGGTTCTGTTGGCCCAAAGGGAAAGTTCAGCACAGGCTGTGTGGGAGCCCAAGCCCCGCTCCCCACCCACGGCACCCATGGACGGTTCGATCCCCTGTAGCATCAGGAGACTCAGGCCAGGGGTTTTTACCTACCTACCCACACCACAGCAGAAGGTGGCTCAGGGAGGTGTCTTTCACTTCCTTTCACCTTCAGAGTTAATGATGAAGAATGATTCTACAAAACCTCTTGGGACTAATGAATGAGCTCATTAACATTATAGGATACGAGATCAACAGATGGAAATCAACAGCATTTCTAGCACTGGCAATGGACAAATAAAATATATTGTACTGTAAATACAATATCATTTACAGTTGCACTAAGAAAATAAAATAATTGCCTATAAACTTAAAGTTCATATAGAATCTGTGTAATGAATGTTACAAATGCTGATGGAAGAAAGCAAGGAAGATCAGAATAAATGAAAAGATTCAACATGCTCATGACATAATAAAGATGCCAATTTTCCCTAAAATTATGTTTAACACATTTCCTATCAGAATCTCAGCAATGTTTTCTGTAGACATTAACAAGCTTATTCTGATATTTACCTGGAAAAGCACGGGTCCTAGAATAGCCAGGAGGTCTTTGAAAAGGAATGGTGAGGTGATAGTACTCACTCTTCCCAGTATTAATGTTCACAGCAGAGCTACAGAGCTTTTGGTAGTGTGGTATCAGCAAGTGGATGGGCACATCCATTAATGGACCAGAATGGAGGACCCAGAAATAAGCCCTCACAAACGTTCCCAATTAGTTTTTGACAAAGATGCAAAATCAATTCGATAGAAGAAGCATAACCTTCTAATAAATGTTATGGGAGCAAGTGGACATTCATAGGCTAAAGTAAAATATTAATAAAATAAAATAAAGACCTAATGCTCACACACTTGATATAAAATTAACTTGGGAAGGATCAGAGATTTTAATGTAAAATGTAAAATGATAAATCTTCTAGAAGAAAACAAAAATTTCAAGATGTAAACAAAGAGTTATTTTTAGACTTGATACCAAAAGCATGATGCATGAAAGGGGAAAAAAATGATGAATTGGACATCACTAAAGTTAAAAACCTTTGCTGTGGGAAATACTTTGTTAAGAAGAAGAAAAGGCAAATTACATACTAGAAGGGCATATTTGCGAATCTCTTATCTGACAAAATACTTGTATCCAGAATGTATAAAGAACTCTCAAAATTGAACATTAACAAAACAAATAATCCAGTTTGAAAATGGGCAATACATGAGACATTTCACCAAAGAAGATGCACAGATGAGTAAGAAGCACATGAAAAAATGTTCAACGTTTTTAGACAGGAGGCAAATGCAAACTAAAACCACAAGAAGATATCACTGCACATCTACCAGAATGGTAAAATAAAAACAGCAATAATACCAAATGCTGCCAAGGATGATTAAAAATTGTGTCTCCCATACACTGTTAGTAATACACACCTACTCTCAAAAACAATTCTTTTAAAACTAGAAATAAAATTATTGTACTTCCGGGCATTTACCCCAGAGAATTGTGAACTTATTCTCACACAGAAACCTTTGTACAAATGTTCATCGCAGCTTTATAAACAATAACTCAACACTGGAAACAATCCAGGTGTTCTTCCAAAGGTGAATGCACCTACACAGTGAAATACTAACTAATCAGTTATAAAAAGGAATAGACTGTTGATAAATGCAGCGACTTGGATAGGTCTCTAGGAGATCTTGCTGAAGGCATAAAGATAACTTCAGAGGGATATGTGCTTCATAGTTCCACTTATAGAACATTTTTGAAATGAGGTACTTAGGGAGCTGGGGGGCTGGTTCGTAGTTGCCAGGGGTTGGAGTGGTGGCCACAGGGGTGGCATGATGGGCTCATTGGTACCATCTTGATTGTGTGTTTGGTACTATTTTAATGGCAGTTGTGGCTAAAAGAGGCTACATATGTGAGAGTTGCATAGAAACGCATGTGCACACAGACATGAGTGCAGTCAAAGCTGGTGTAAGCTCTGCAGGCTGTACTGATGCCAGTTTCTTGGTTTTGATGTCATACTCTGGTTATACAGGATGGTAACTTCCTGGGTGAAGTGTGCACAGGCCCTCCTGATCCTTGTATGTTTCTTTGCAACAACCTGTGACTCTATCATTGTTTCAATGTAGTTTAAAATGTGACCATTTAATTAGCAAGTACTGTGATTAGTCAACATAATAACGAGACACAGCAATCTAGTGTGCCTTGGGCACACGCTATCCTGGGCAGCTCCTGCAGAGGGCACACCTGTCAGTGGGGACGGAGGCTCCAGGACCACGCTTTTGAGGGAGGTCCAGCGTACTCCTCCAGAGGGAAGGGAGGATGAGATAAACCTGCCACTTGCCTAGGAGAGGTAGTGTTGCAGTTTCACTCTCTTTCAAGCTGAGATGAAGTGCTTGGTTAACAGCATAGCTGATGGGTGTGGAGATGAGCATTCATGATTTATGAATAACTAATTGGGGGCAAACAGAAGGACCTTGCTCTTATTTCAGACCTAAACTTTAGGGAGGCCTGGTTCTCTGATAATGAGTGTTATAGAAAATGCTCAGGATTATTAGCTTAAGTTAATGCCTGGAAATCCACCGGTATTTTATTTTAGTTTGCTTGTTTGTTATTGTTATGAGTAATTTGGGTAATTACAGTAGAAAGAGATACACTCATACACACGCACTGAATCTGCTTGTTGTTCCTGTGTTGTTAGTCCTGGACATGTCACAGCCCTTCACCTTGGAAACTGGACTTATAACTGGAGCTAAGGTTTAGCCAGTGTCTTCTAACACGTTTAGAAGAATTGGATACCACAGAGAAATGCCACACTGCTTCGAGATGTTCCTGAAATGAGTAACTCATAGTTGAAGGCATCGTGCTGCGAGACAAGTGTGCCCTGAACTGGGGACAGCTGTCACAGTCATATAGACAGGCAAGGATGCCTTCGTAGGAAATGTTTCTGAAAATGCATGGGTTCCTAACCGTAAAGAATAACTGCTTCAATAGAACTGAAGTAGTACTCTGGAGCAATGCCAGTTCCTTCTCAATTTTGCTCAGGGGAAATGCGTTATAAAGAAATGCCACATGCAATGTTATGATTGAGAACTATAACTCTCTCCCAGGGGGCTTTTACTTATAAAGTCTGTTGCAGAGTGAGTTTAGAGATGTAGAGAATCGAAACTTGATCTGCGTCTAAGTAATAACACTGACTTGCTGGATTCATAAGATATAGTCTATCGTAGGATGGAGATAAAAAGATGACTTTCCAGCACTGAGCCAAGCCCTGAGGTTGTCATTCTGAGCTGGGAGAGGCCCCTAGACTCTTACACTGACATGGCTAGGAGGGTTTCCGTGGGTGACTTTGCTGGGATGTGAATGTGTCACTGTCACCTTGCTGGGTGTATAGCATGTTTCCTCCCGGGCGTGTTTGGAACGGACAGTCCCAGGACCTTCACGCCGAAAGCAGCTAAGGGTTGGGCAGACACCGAGTGTGCTTGTTGTCTCATACCTGTGTTGTGAAGGCAGGTGACGTGGGGAGATGAGTGTGTTCTAAAGTGTTAGGCCTCCTAGATGTTTCTTTCTGAGTTTCCTGGGTTTGCTGTGACAAAATTTTTTAACAGTTGAGCAGAGGTACTCAACTGTCAAAAAAAACTATCTAAAAAAATGAAGATTATAACAACAATTCAGGAGGAACTGGTGCCTGCCCAACCAGCTTTGGCTCTATATTGCATTTCACGGAGGTTTTGTGAAGCATGGCCAAGTGCATGTGTGTTTTTTACTCTTTCAATGTTTTTAATGTTTAAAAATATTTAGTTGACACATAGTAATTATACATATGTATAGGATGCAGAGTGTTATTTTGATACATATGTACAATGTGTAATCATCAATCAGAGTAGTCAGCATATTCATTGCCTCCAACATTTATCGTTGTGTTGGGAGCATTTAAAATCTTCTCTTCTAGCTTTTTGAAAGCATACAATATGTTATTATAACTAGTCACTCTGCAGTACTATTCCTCCTATCTAACTGCAATTTAATGTTCATTATTCTTCTAATTTCCTTTCTTTAGGTCGAAGGCTAGATGTTGTCTGTTTTTGTCTTATTTTTCTACTTGACATACAGTGTACAAAAACAGAGCTTTTCAGAAATGGAAATGTGTTTGAGAAAAGTTGGAACAAACTCTAATAGGACTCATGAGCATAAGACAGAAAATGGAATTTGCTCATCAGCAGCCACAGATGCCAAGAAGCCAGTCTGAGTTTTCAGCGATGGGTCCGGAACACAACAGTCTCTGTGATGTCTGTGCCTCTCCCTGATGGCTTGCAGGCAACTGCCTTTGCTCAAGTGTGGCCTTGTGTCTGCCTAGGAAAGAGTAGCTCTCGGGCTTTCCACCCATTGTGGCTGAGTTTCCTGGGTTTGCTGTGACACACTGTCACACATTGGGTGGGCTAAAACCACAGAAACCCATTTTCTTGCAGTTCTGGAGAGTGGAGGTCTGAGATCAGGGTGTTGGCAGGGCGTGCTCCCTCTGAGGGCTTTAGGGAAGGGCCTTTCCTTGCCTCACCCGGCGTCTGGTGGGGTGACCTGCCGTCCGTAGTGCTTCTTGACACTGATTCTCATCTCTGTCTGCACATGACTGTCTTCTCTCTGTGTGAGTCTCTGTTTTCTTTTCTCATAAGGTACTGGTGATTGAGTTAGGGCCCACTATTCTCCAGTGTGGCCTCAGCTTAACTAATTATATCCACAAAGACCCTGTTTCCAAATAAAGTCACAGTCTGAGGTTACAGATGGACATGAATTTTGGGAGGACACTGTTCAACACAGTATAATTGCCATAGTCGCTAACACTTGCCAGCATTATAGAGAGGCTTTCTGGGGGAGAGGGATTTCATTTTGCTGGTGAATTGACAGTAGAAGGTTCAGAAGGTCGTATGGCTCTTCGGAAATACATGGTGGTGCTATTTTCTAGACCTTTCCGCCTGGACCACGTAGCAAGGCAGTGCACACACAGGAGCCTCTGCAATTCCTGGCACATACTATGAGCTTAGACTGTGTGGATAAATAGAGACTCAGAAAACATGATACATTAATCCATATGGTATTTAGAAAAATCTGCAAAAGATTCTTAGGAATTGCCAAGCATTTCAAGGATGTTGCTAAGTCAGTATCAGTCACTTAACTCCAGAAAAGCTTTGCTATTGCCTCTATACACCGAAGGCATATTTTGAGAGAATGCCCACCCCTATCAGGAATTCCTGCCCCTGGTGTCTTGGGAAGTGTATCAAGTAGATTAATTATCTATGTGGGTAATTCCAGCGTTTTTCCAAGGGAGCATAAACATGCAGACCCATTACATTATGGTAATTGTTCAACAATGTGTAATTGCAGCATGGGGGAACCTCATGCGGGGGTGACCTCTGGACCCTAGCCACAGGCAGCTGTGGATGAGCGGGGCATCATTCGCTGGGAGTGGACATGGGCAGCATTCCCAGACGGCCAGTCGTGTGAGGGGTGCTGTGTCCAGCCTGGGCCCAGCCTACCTGCTAAGGGTTGGACGGGGTGTGGTGGTGAAGGTAGCGGGGAGTGGCTGGGAGTTTTGTTTGCATTTCATTGCATGCTCGTCATTTTCTCCAAATATAATTTTGACCTGGAATCACAGAGCAGGGCAGCCAGGTGAAGGGAAGTCTGGCACAGCTCGGAGCTCTGAGGTCCAGGATGTATTGATGTCTCCCTCTGAGGGCAAGGTTAGCCCAGCTAATTGTTTTTTTTTTAATTTTCTTTGAAAGTCTGAGCAAATGAACTCCTTAGATTTGAAATATTGATTCCCAGGAGCAGTTAGTTCTGAAGGCTTCCTCAGGTGACGTGTTTACCAGAGCTACCTGCTTCTTTAAAAAAAGGTCTAATGGCAAAATGAAGCGGCAGAAAATCCTAAAGTGTCACGCCTTTGTGGCACAGTAAAGGTATGGGAAAACAAGTTATAACCCTGAGTTTGGAAGTAAAGATGCCAGAAATCACCGTGAGAGAAGGGGGAAGGAAGGGGTCACTCAGAACTTGATAGCTAGAGTTAGTGTTGGAGGTTTCTGGGGAACACAGACTTCCTAGGAGGAGAGGGTCTGGGTCTCTTCCTGAGACTATGTTCTGGAATCTTCAGATCCTTGAGCTGGTAGTGGTTTTCATAGGAAAGGAAGAAACACATAACGGAATATATCCAGCATTTTAAAAAAAATCTGAGCTG
Source organism: Cephalopachus bancanus (assembly GCA_027257055.1). Lineage (NCBI taxonomy): Eukaryota > Metazoa > Chordata > Mammalia > Primates > Tarsiidae > Cephalopachus > Cephalopachus bancanus. Next base: position 1,904,906 of record JAPVLO010000194.1, on the reverse strand, counting down.
GGGTCTTGTTCTATTACCCAGGCTGGAGTGCGGTATGATCATTGCTTACTGCATCCCCAAATTCCTGTGTTCAAGGGTTCCTCCCATCTCAGCCTCCTGAGTAGCTGGGACTACAGGTGCACACCACCATGCCCAGCTAATTTTCTTATTTTTTTGTAGAGGTGGGGTCTCGCTGTGTTGCCCAGGGGAATGCTTAAGTCCAAGCCGGTTTCTCACTTGAGAAATGAAGTAGCAAAGGGATAGTGTGGTGAGGGTTTTAGCCTTTGCCACTTCCTAGCAGAGCTGTGTGGTTGTGAAGGCTGGCCTCAAGTGGCAGGGCACCGTAACAGGCCAGTCCCTCCCCTTTCGATGACGCCTAAGCCGGTTCTGGGAGTGCTGTCTAGGAGAGCAGAGGGCTGCTTCTGGAGACATGTTCTGAGTGAGGAGAGGACAGGATGTCCGCGGAGGCCAGTGCTGCGGGGCCTCCCTCTCTTTCTTACGTTTTCCCCGGGCACCAGTGCTGTGAGGAGGCACATCCTCAGAACCCGTTCGGCGCCTCCTGTCAGCTCCGCCCTTGGGCCTAGCTGCGTGTCCCCGTCTCGCTGCCTCCCCGTCACTGTCATCTTGTGGTGCCTGAGCATGACTGAGGCCTTCTAGCTGTGCCCCCTGTCTCTACTCTCTCCAGCTCCTGCCTCTGGCACACGCCTGAGTTCCTTCTGCCCAGCACAGGCCATTACTTGCACTCTAAAGCAGCCCAGGGCACACCTCTTCTCCGAAGCCTCCCTGCCTCCCTCAGAAGAAGACCTGAGCCCCCCCAGCCGCTTGGCCTGCCGGACCCTGGGCCTGGCTGCCTGAGGCTGCCCTCGCCTGTCCTCCCTCCCTACCTCCCGCCCCACGGAGCCTTGGCCTGAGTTCCCAGGCAAGTCCTGCCTCAGGGTCCAGGAAGGTCGTTCTGGAATCTTCCACTGCTCTCCTCATCCCCCCTCCTTCATCCACTTGTCCTGAGTTGCATCCTTGGGGAACCTTGCCTGAATTCCCCGCCTGTGTCCTTACCCTGCTCTGTTTATCTCTGTGGTGCTTGCCACAGGCCAAGCCTTTTATGGGTTGGTGCGTTCAGTTGCTTCCCAGCCCTTCTTTCCTCAAGTGAGAATGTAAACTCCTGGGGAGGAACTTGGTCTGGGTGTGGCTGCGTGCCATGCTTCCCGGAGCAGAGCAACACTCGCCTCCTGAAAGATGCTCAAAAAGAAAAAGAAAAGACAAAAGTCAACACACTCGATACTTGTTTATTCACATGTTTAGGTATTTTTATGTACTGGCCTTCCCATCTTAACTCATCTATAAAAGGAGCCTGGCCTTACCTCCTTCGTGTATGTTCAGGGCCCTTGAATGCCAAGCCTGAGAGCCCTGATGGGTGCTGTTGGAGGCCCTTGGCGGTGCGTCACCACCGGGCTGGGAAGATGTGCGACCTGCCACTCCCCCACTTTCCCCAGGCAGATATGGCCAAGCTTTGTAAACATGTTTCTTTGAAAATGCACTCTTACCACATTCTCCTGGCACACTTGTGCTATTACAAGAAAAAGGGAAAGGAGGGATGGTTTCTACTTTCTCCTTTTTAGTAAATTGGTTTCTGCAAGCAGATTGAAACTACGATGTCTACTACCCTATCCATTATCCACAGATTTCCAGCATTATGAATAATGCTGAACATGGCATTACAATAAAGTTGCTAGACATCACAAGCCATGTAAGTACCTCCCTTCTTTTTTTTTTTTTTTTTTTTTTTTGAGTTGAAATCTCACTCTGTCGCCCAGACTGGAGTGCAGTGGCCACTCCCGGCCACCGCTGCCTCGACCTGCTGGGTTCCGGCGATCCTTCCGCCTCAGCCTTCTGAGTTGCCGGAATTACAGGCATGCGCTACCATGCCTGGCTGATTTTTTGATTTATTGCAGAGATGAGGTCTCACTGCCCAGGCGGGTCTCGAACCCGCGGGTTCAGGCAATCCACTCACCTCAGCCTCCCAAAGGCGCGGGATTACAGGCTGAGCCACCGAGCCCGGCTAGTACCTCCCTTCTTGAGTGAACACTTTCATTTCTACAAATCTATACTGGGACCAGGCGTGGTGGTTCACATCTGTAATCCCAGTCTCCGTAGCTTCCATGCATGTAATGGTTGGTTTTATGTGTCAACTTGGCTGGGTCATGAGTGCCCAGATTAAATGCTGTTTTTGGGAGTCTCTTTCCTGGGTCATTATTTTGGAAAGCTGGAGGGAATGCAGGCTGCAGGTTCATGAAGACCAGGACACAGCAAGGCAGTGATTCTGCAGCACCCGCTGCAAAAGGATTTATTCCAGGAAGCAAGGGCCCAGTACAAATAAGTGCTGTGAATAATTAACTGCTTTGCAAATCAAAGCCAACCAGCCACAGGCTCCTCCCACTAGGCTTAATCAATGAGTAATGCAAATAAAGCATTCCTAAAGTTTTGTCTGTTAGAGACCAGTGTTCAATTTTATTTTACCCAGAGCTTTTCAAAAATACATCTTTTCTAGGCATGGTGGTTCATACCTACAATCCTAGCACTTTGGAAGACCAAGGTGGGAGGATTGCTTGAGGCCAGGAGTTTGAGACCAACTGGGTAACATAGCAAGACCCCATCTTTACATACACAAATATTAGCCAGGCACGGTGGTGCACACCTATAGTCCCAGCTACTCAGGAGGCTGAGGTAAGAGGATCACTTGAGCCCAGGAATTCAAGGCTGCAGTGAACTATGATGTATGCCACTGCACTCTAGCCTGAGTGACAGAGTGAGACCATATCTCTCTCTCAAAAAAAAAAACAACAACAAAAACTATTCAGGGAAAATAATCTTTAATGCAGTCAAAGATTAAAGTGCTCAAAGATGGTCAATTTCTACAACTACAGAAATAGAACACAACACAAATGCTGCCAAATTAGCATAATAATGAGATATTATGTGCATTCATTTGCTGGAAAGTATGTATTTATTGTTATATTTAAAAAATTTTTAGTTTCATAGAAATGTTTATGATTGGATAAAATAATACAAAATGATATTAAACAAAGGATGTTAAAATTTCCTCTAAGTACTGCTTTTGTTGCATCCTGTGAGTTTTTGTGTGTTGCATTTTTGTCTACATATCAAAGCATTGTAATTTCCTCTTTGATCAATTGGTTATGTAAGAGTGTATTGTTTAGTATTCACAAATTTGGGTATTTTACAAATGTGCTTCTATTACTGATTTCATTTCTAAGTTCATTCTAAAAACCTACTTAGTATGGTATCAGTTCTTTAAAGTTTAGACTTTTTTTTTTTTTTTTTTTGGGAGATGAGGTGTTGCTATGTGGTCCAGAATTCCAGGTGTGAGCCACTGCTCCCAACCTGAGGCTTGTTTATGGCTTAGCATATAGTTTATATTGACCACGGAATGTTCCACATGAGGAAAAAGTATATTCTGCTATTGTTAGCTGCTGTAGTTGCATGTCAGGTCTAGTTCATTTATAATATTGTTCAAGTCTTCTACTAATGTGTTGATTTTCTACTAGTTGTTCTATTGCTGAAAGTGGCATATTGGCATCTCCAACTATTATTGTTAAATTGTCTATTTCATCCTTCAATTCTGTTTGTTTCTGCTTCATGTGTTTTGGGAACCTATTAGATGCATTATGTTTATTGTTATGACTTGCTGAAGGAGTGACCCTTCTCTCATAAAATGTCCTTCTTTATCTCTAGTGCCATTTTTTTTTTTTGAGGTTGTTTTAAAGTCTGTGTTTTCTGGCTGGGTTCCGTGGCTCAGCCTGTAATCCCAGCACTTTGGGAGGCCAAGGCGAGTGGATTGCCTGAGCCCATGGGTTCAAGACCAGCCTGGGCAGCTTGGCGAGACCTCTTCTCTACAATAAAAAAAAAAAGTCTATGTTTTCTAACACTAAAATTGACAATTCAGCTCTCTTAATTACTTTTTTGCATGCTATGTCTTTTTCTATCTTTTTACTTTCAATCATTTGTGTTTTTAAATCTAAACTGTGTCTCTTATAGATAGCATAGATAGATAGATCATGTTTTTAAAAGAATCTATTCTGTCAATTTTGCCTTTTGATTGGAAAATTTGATCCATTTACGTTTAATGTACTTACTGATTTGGTAGGATTTAAGTCTGCTATATTGCTATTTGCATTCATTATATCATATATTTTTGTTTTATTACTACTCCATTGCTGCTTTCTTTTTATGAAATAAATACTTCATAGTGTACTAGTTCAATCTTCTTGTCATTCCTTTCATTATTATTATTTTTGGAGTTACTTTCTTAGTGATTACCTTAGAGATTTGAATGGCCATCTTAAAGCAGTCTATCTAGGACAACTGTAAAAGGGAAAGAAATTTTTAAAAAATAAGGCAATCTAGGTCAGATTAATGCCACTTTAATTACAGTGCTATAAGAAACTTTGCTCTTTTATAGCTCAGTTTGTCTCCCCCCGTTGTGGTGGTGGTGTCCTAGAAATTACAGCTTTCTTTATACCTTGCATGCACATGAACATATATTTGTAAGTATTGCTTTATGCAGTTGTCTTTTAAATAAAAGGAAAAAAGTAATGGACAAAAACTACATTCATACTTTTATATTTACTTAGTAGATGCTTTCACTGATGCTCTTTAATTCTTCAGATGTATTCAAGTTACTGTCTAGTGTGTTTTTATTTCAGCCTGAAGGACTGCTTATTATTTCTTGTGAGAGAGGAGTCTGCTGGTGGTGAATTCTTTTAGTTTAGATTTATCTGGTAGTGTCAATTTCACCTTTATTTTTGAGTAGTTTTTGCTGAATATAGATTTAATAACTGACAGTCTTTCTTTCAGCACTTTGAAGATGTCATCTTACTCGCTGTTGCCAGGCCTCACCCTAACCCTAGCTCTAGTTCTTTGATCTTCATGATTTCTGATTGTAAGTCAGTTGTTAAATTTATTGGCAATCCCTTGTACAAGGGGTGTCACTTCTTTTTTTTTGCATTTTTCAAGATTCTTCCTATTCCTTGCTGAATGTAGGATATTGGGCTTTTGACGGTTTGATTATAAGGTGCATATGTTTATATCTCTTTGAATCTATCTTACTTGAGACTGTTTATTTAGCTGCTTTGATGTGTAGATTAATGGTTTTTTAGATCAAATTTGGGAAGTTTTCAGCCAGTGTTTTTTCAGCTATATTTCTTCCTTCCTCTTATATCCGTAGGCTTGATCATGTCCTACAGGTCTCTAAGACTCTACTGATAATGTCTTCATTTGTTTTTCTTTCAGTTCCTCGTGCTGAACAATCCCAATTGACCTATTTTCAGATTTCCTAATTCTTTTTTCTGTTTGCTAAGAAATCTGCTGTTGAGACCCTCAGTTTTTTTTTCAGGTTATTGTCTTTTTCAAAAACTCCAGATTTTACTTAGTTCTCTTTGTTTGTAATTTCTGTCTCTTTACTGATATCCTCTGTTTGGTGAGGATTGGTGACATTATTATCACACTTTCCCTTAGTTCTTTTATATAGTTTTCTTTAGTTCTTTGGACATACTTGTTTTGTCCAGTAACCCGAATATCTGAACTTGCTTTGGGATAATTTTTCCTGCGTATGGGCTATATTTTCTTGTTTACTTACGTGTCCCATATTTTTTTCTTTTGTTGTTGAACATCACATTTAAAATAAAACAGCATGGAAGTTTTGGAAATCTGGTTTTTTCCTCCCCAGGGTTTGCTGTTGTTTATTTGTTTATTGACTTTTATGAAGCAATCCTCTAAAAGCTGTATATTGTTTGTCCTGTAATAGCCACTGAATACTGTGATTGATTAGCTTAGTGGTCAGTTAGTGATCGGACCATCTCCTAGTCTTTGCTGATGGGCTCTGTGCATGTTGGGGCACACCTTCAACACCCAGCCAGGCACTTTCCCTCTCTGCCTGAGCCTTCACTTCCAGTTGTGTAGAACCTCGTGGTCAGCCAAAGGTGCAGGCATATAGTCTTTCCAGGTCTCATCAGAGCTGTGTACAGCTCTGAGCATGTATACTCTTCTACACACGTATGTGGCCTTGTAGATTCCCAAGAAAATGTTGGAGTTTCAAGCCTCTGGTTAATAGCTCATTCCTTAGGTTTTCTTGTTAAGATTTTGGTCAGCTGGTCATTTGCCCCACCTCGTAGCCATTATCTCAGGTATCCTAAACAGCCGCCTCTGGTTTGACAAACACCCAGTGAAAGAAAGGGCTTTTTACACGGAGTGAGCTACAAATAAAGACAGACTTGTGAATGGGATCTTTCAGTGAACAGACTGGTCAGATGATGACAGTTTTATGGACTGGGGCTTGAGGGAGCTCCAGCCCCATCCTGTGCCCTCCAGTAGCGACCGTGGAGCTGAAGTGGGGAGAACAGGAAAGAGGGCAAGCTGGAGTGTCTTGAAGCTCACTGTTCTCACTGTTAGCCATTTGCCTTGAACAAATGTCCCTGACTTGCTGCTAGCCATTAGTTAATGTTCATGGATCTGAACACAGTTGATTTTGACAAATTTTTGCCAATCTTCCCATTATTTTTATGAAGGAGGGAATTTTTGGAGGCCCTTTACCATTTTCATTGACTTCTTAGACATAGGATATTAAATATGTAAAAAAAAAGTTTTATTAAAATGAAAAATATGAGAATAATAATGTAAGAATGAGGAATGAGTTGAGACTTTTTTTCAGTTACTATACTTAATGAAGTAATTGTTTTTTCTTTTTGAAAGTAGGAAGTGTTATCCATGAATTTTATGTTTATATACAAGTAAGTTTACCTTGTAGCAAATTTTTGGTACATGGCAGTGGTCAGCAAACGGCAGTCCTTTTTTCTGTAAATAAAGTTTTGTCGGCGTACAGCCCTGCTGTCTCTCTGATGAGGATCTGCGGCTAGTGTCATGCTGCAGGGGCAGAATCTCATAGCCCAGAAGGGATCTTGTGGTCCATGAATCCTAACCTTACTTTTTGACTTCTTAAGGAAAAACTTGCCAGTCCTTCATGCACAGGAAGGTTAGTAGCTGTCGTAAATTCGTTTGTTATTTTTATTTTTGGTATAGTAATGAATTGGGAAATTTGTTAACTTGAAGGTTGTTTATTACTGCATGGCTATTTTTAAAGCTCTGATGTCAAGAGTGAATTCACTAGAACGTTTTGGCGGTGAGCAATCTTATGCTGTGGAACATTTTTGCTTGCCTTACAGAAAAACGAAAGGTCATCAAAGGCCGAATTAATTCAGTCATCTCTTCTATGTTCTGAATAAATTCTATAGAAACTTCCTTGGAAAACTCACACTTGGAAATAATTTGACCAGTCCCTCGTGCTGGAGCACTGGAAGTACAATGCCATGGGTTCCTACCTAAAGCTGGAGGATGTCTCTGGGAGGGCACTAACCCCACAGAAGGGACCGTGGGGAAGAGGGCCTCAGGAATTCAGTCACTAGTTATGTGAACTTGGGCAGGCGACTTTATTTTTCTAACCTCAGTTTTGCCCTCTATTAAACGAGCTCTGAAGTTCAGAAACCTCAGGAGTGAAAGAAATTGGAGTTTGGATTTGAAAAATCATACAATGTTTTTAAATTAACAGAGGGAGCCGGGCTCGGTGGCTCAGCCTGTAATCCCGCGCCTTTGGGAGGCTGAGGTGAGTGGCTTGCCTGAGCCCTTGGGTTCGAGACCCGCCTGGGCAGTGAGACCTCATCTCTACAATAAATCAAAAAATCAGCCGGGCGTGGTAGCGCATGCCTGTAATTCCGGCTACTTGGAAGGCTGAGGCGGAAGGATCGCCGGAGCCCAGCAGGTCGAGGCTGCGGTGGCCGGAAGCGGCCACTGCACTCCAGTCTGGGTGACAGAGTGAGACTCCAACTGAAAAAGAATATTTAAAAAATAAAACACCCAAAAACCTCAAAGCATTGAGTCTGTACTGAACATGTACATACCTTCTGTCTTGTCATTATTCCCTTAACAGTATAATACAGCACCTATTTACATAACATTTACATTGTGCTAGATATTATAAGTAACCTAGAGAGGACTTATAGTACACAGGAGTAGGTGCGTAGGTTGTATGTAAATACGACACCATTCTACATCAGGAATTTGAGAGCCCTCAGGTCTTGGTATCCAGGGTCCTGGAACTGTCCCCCACAGGACTGTATACCTGAGGGATGACTGCACTTTTGTGATTCTAAAAGGCATCCTGTGTTTACTGTAGATCATTGGGAGCATAGAATAATGCATGAGAAAGTAACAATCATGTGCAGACTTTTTTGCCACTCAGAGATTCTTTTACCAATCTGGTATACCTACAGTTCTCAATCCCGTGTTTGTCACATCATTGTTTCCTATGTCATAAAATATTCTGCAAAAGTATGATTTTTTTTTAGTCGAATCCCACTCTGTCGTCCAGGCTGGAGTACAGTGGCATGATCATGGCCACCGCAGCCTTGACCTGCGGGCTCAGGCGATCCTTGCGCCTCAGCCTTCCAAGTAGCTGGAACCACAGGCAAGTGCCACTGTGCCCGGCTTATTTTTTGATTTCTTGTAGAGCAACACTGGTCTTGAACCCCTGAGCTCAGACAGTTCTCTAGCCTCTGCCTCCCAAAGTACTGGGATTACAGGTGCGAGCCACCACACCTAGCTCACAAATATGATTTTTAAAGACTGCAAAGTATCTTCTCTAAAAGATCGTGACCGTTGACTTCATTATTCATTGAGTTTTGACCTGGTAGCTAAATCTTTGTATGTTCTTTTGGTGATTGTAAGCAAAACCCCTGCCAATATTGTTGCTGCAGTTGAAACACTCACCCAGAGAGGCCTCCCACCCTTACCAACACTTGGCCACCCTCTTAGTTTTGGTCTTTGCCTTAAGACAGGCAAAAATGATATCTGCTTGCTTTAAATTTGTATCTCTTTAATGGCAAATGAGATACAATGTTATTTCTTTAAGGTCAGTAGCCATGTGTTTCTTCTTTTTGAGTCACCTGTTTCTTTGCTAGTTTTTAAAAAATACATTTTTAAAAAACTTAAAAGCTATATAGGTATGTGGCTATAAGGTATATTAATTTTTATCTGTCAAATATTTTCCCTGCTCTATTATTATTTTTAACTTTGTTAAGGGTATTTTTGAGCCCATAAAAGTTGAAAACTTTCATATCTTCAAATATGTCAATCTTTTCCTTTTTAAATACTTTTTAAATTAGAAAGTTTTCCAAACCCTGAAATATGCAGATACTCACTTGTATTTATTGCTCTTTGCCTTATGAATTTTGTTTTCATTTATCTCACACTCTTCCTTGTGTATTTTGTTCGACTCGCGGTGTGTTTCTTCCCCTCATACAGTAAATTTTTTCAAGCAGCATTTATTGAATTCTTTTTCTCACCAATTTAAATTCTACGTTTCTTGCATTCATCGTCTGTCTTTCTTTCTTCAACCCACTGATGCTATCTTGCACATTATACTGCACATTCACACACATTTCAGCGTGCGGTGAAAAGTTCACCTCTGAGATTATTTTCTTGGGCATTTTCACCTTTTATGTCATATTAGAATCATCGCCAAGCATTCTCCCTTTGTGTGTGCCCTGGATGGGTTTGCTCTTATATCGGGAGAAGCAATGTCAGTGTGGCGTGATGGATTCGCATTCGGGGCTGTGGGTCTTTGTTTTTTGCCAGCTCTTCCTTTTTATGTGCTTTGGAAAGCACTGCCATTTTCTCCATATGGCGTATCCTCTACAAAGAGAAAATACTTGACTTTTATATATTTGCATGAAAATCAAGTTAAATTAGAAATTTAAAATTTTCCTTAAAGATCACTTTAATTGGATTTTATGTCAAATAAATAGTGGGAAGGTTATTTATGTTTCTCTAGGTGACTTTTTATATTTGTGGATTTTGTCTCCCAGGTGTTTCAGATATATTCTATGAAAATTCAGTGAGCTAGAATGCTAAAACTAATTTCTAGTGAAAAACAAAAATGGGTATAACTTTGTATATTCTCTCTAAAGGAATGTACTTCACAAATACAATTTTACTTTTATCATCATCATAGCCAGCTACACATTATTACATGTAATGCTTTATTCTTTAGGCTTTGTCATCTTCACATGAGTCCTATGTGAAAAATAGTTCCTGTTTTAGAGACAAGAAATATGATTCCAGGAAAGGATAAATAATGTGTACAACTGGATATCCATCTACTAAGAGTTGAACTGATAACTGAATCTTGACATTTCTTTTAACCCAGGGTAGTAATCAGCCTCCTTCCAGCTATAATCTGAGTAGACCAGAGTGTGGGGAAGGGAAAGAACAATGTAAGTGCATTTGGGCAATTGGTGTTCTGACTGTGTAAACTATTTTATCAGTCTTATTTAAGTGCTTTTGTAAGATTAAGTGTGCTAAATGAAAATTTATTTCTTAACATTGCTGGTGTTTGCATTTCAGTTGTCTTTATATTACCCAAGCTGGAAATTGATCTATTAAATTGATCTATTTAAATAGGACTTCCACCTTCTAGTGAGATACAAACTGCATTTAAAAGACAGAGATAAATTGTATTATAGATAGCAGATTATATAGACTAGCTAAATTGTGAAATTCAGGCAGAAATTTTTTCCTACACATGAACAGATGTTAGGATTGGGCAGGTGCCATGACTCATACCTATAATCCTAGCACTTTGAGAAGCTGAGGCAGGAGAATCACTTGAGGCCAAGTGCTTGAGGTGAGTCTGGGCAGCACACAAGACCCTATTTCTACAAAAAAACACAAAACATCAAACATTTTAAGACAGAGGCTCACACCCTTTGTAGCCAAGAGCGTAGGACACAACAGGAATGCTTTCTTTTCAACAGGAATTCGAAGATCCATTTTATGCCAGACTTTTCTTTGCAAGCCTCTTTTCTATCCAACATGGAAAAGAATGCTTAAACATGGAGAGCTTAGATCTTTTCACTTTGCAGATAGGTCATACCTTAAGAAATAATGTGGCTAAAGTAAAAAACATTAATGTCTGTCTCATTTGTTAATTCCTTACAATATCACACTGTCTCAGAGCTGTGTAGCATGACTCCCGGCACTGCAGGCTTAGGAAGTAAGTAGACAAATCCATTAGCATGACTGATGCCTACTTTTGAAGGAGATGTGAAAATAGTGGCAATACTTTTGAAGTATTAAGCAATTTGTACTTTAAAAATGTGCACTGAATTCTGTATTTTCTATTTTTACTATGCTCATCGCTTAACACAAATCTGAATTTGTATAGTATGTAGAGCTAGTTGTATTATTTGGGCATAGTCAGAAAAGAAAAACCTTTGTGTTTTTGGTTTTCCACATTTTTTCGCTTTTTATTTTAAAAGCAAAACTAGAAAGGCAACATCAGAGCCTTCATTTTATTTATCATAGTTTTTTTCTTTTTTTTTTTTTTTTTTGAGTTGAAGTCTCACTCTGTCGCCCAGACTGGAGTGCAGTGGCCCCTCCTGGCCACCGCAGCCTCGCCTGCTGGGCTCCAGCGATCTTTCCGCCTCAGCCTTCCGAGTAGCTGGAATTACAGGCATGCACTACCACACCCGGCTGATTTTTTTATTTATTGTAGAGATGAGGTCTCGCTGCCCAGGTGGGTCTCGAACCTGCGGGCTCAGGCAATCCACTCACCTCAGCCTCCCAAAGGCGCGGGATTACAGGCTGAGCCACCGAGCCCGTTTTATCATAGTTTTTATTCTCCAAGTTTTATTTACCAGCCTCAAACTCTTTAAATTGCACATTTTAAATATTATTCATAGTAAATAGGCAAGTATACCTTATTTTTTAAAATAGTCTTTATTTTCCTATAAGTTAATTACTATTAACATTCTAGATTCTCTACTTTGGAAATCTTTGGCTTAAAAAATTTAAGTACTTTTTCTTTTTTTCTTAAAATCCTTTCTATAGTACACAATTGTCAGATTAACCCTGAAGTTATCAGCCTAGTGTTAGAAAGGTAAGATTTCCTTATTTTTACAAGAATTGGAACTAAAATAACAAGTTATTAGAGCAAAAGGGAATTATCCTTTATCTATTTGATTTTTAAGCTTTTTGAGTTGGGGTCTCACTCTGTTGTGCAGGCTGCAGTGCATGGCCCGGTCACCGCAGCCTCGAACTCCTGGGCTCAAGCAATCTTCCTACCTGTAGTCACAGCCTCCTAAGTAGCTGGAACTATAGGTACACACTACTGCGCCTGGCTAATTTTTTAATTTTTTGTAGAGATGAGATCTTGCTATGTTACCCAGGCTGGTCTTGAACTTCTGGGTTCAAGCAATCATTCCGTCTGAACTTCCCAAAGTGCTGGGATTATAGGAGTGAGCCACTGTACATGGCCTATGCATAATCTTATATAAAGCAAAAAATGTATTAGTCTAACCGTTCAAGCTAGTTGCTTGACAAAGTTAACATTTCCCCTAAAATGGCTGATAAATTAAGCCAGTGTTTTAGCATTTCCAATACCAACTTTCCTAGGAAAAGCAATTTTTCATATGTCAGAAAATGTAAAAATTAAATAAGTTTAGTGCAATATTTTTCCGCAGAATTCATTCCTGCATTTGGTTTTAGCATGTGTTCCTGTAATAACCAGTGGACATGGTCTGACGTGTGGGGCAAGAGTTGGAAGAGGTGAACTCTGAGTTTCTTTTGTCTTTAGGATTCTGCAATTTGAAGAACACCTAACAAATAGCAGAGCTGATGTGTTCAAGCTTCCATCCTCTTGCTGGCCACCCCCTCCTGGAGTGGAAAGGAAGGAAGGGCTGCTGGCCTAGCTGAGGGAAGTGAGGGCCGGGAGAAGGTGTGTCCAGCTGTGGTGCTGGCATGTGGTGCCAAGCTGTGGATGCTGGAGGGCACTGTGTGGCCATGGAGCCAACGTAGCCCCAGAGAGTGCCTTGAGCCCCTGGAGCTGCAGTGCTGACTGAGGTTCTTGACAGGCTAGGTGGAGAGATTTTTTACAGATGTCTTTTCCATAAGGCTCCTTTTTCAGTTCTGGGCAGAGTTGCTCCTTGAGCAGTGGTCGGCACCTCATCCAATGGGTTTTTCATTTCAATTAATCTCATCCAATGGGTTTTTCATCTCAGATAATGTGGTTTTCTGCTCTAGAAGTTTGATTTGGGTCTTTAAAAAATTACTTTAAATTTTTTCCATGTCTATACCTAACAAATTTTCCTCTAGTTTCTTTGATGTATGAACAATTCACAATTGTTTTTTCTCTGTGTCTACTCATTTTATCATCTGTGTCATTTTTGGATCTTTTTCTGTCGATTGATTTTTATCCCGATTGTAGGTTGCATCTTCCTACTCCTTTGCATGCTTGGTAGTTTCTTATTAGAGGCCTAACATTGTTAGTTTTGCCCTGTAGAGAGCTGGACATTTTTGTGTTTGCATAAATATTTGTGAGCATTCTTCTAGGATGCAAGGAAGTTCTCAGAAACAGCTGGGCCCTGTGGCGGCTTACTTTTAAGGTGGGATCAAAGCAGCCTTGAGTCAGGGGTTCGACTTTCCCCCTTTGCTGAGATAAGACCCATTGGATTACTCTACCTGATGCCCTGAGAATTAAGAGAGCCTGACTGGGCGGAGCAAGACCTATTCCTGGACCACCGTATGCTTCAGAGACTGTTTGCTTTGCTTTGTGTTGGTCCTCCCCTGGTCTTGGGGAGGTTCCTCGCGTGTATGTACTGACCGGGACTCAGCCACAAGCTCTGGGGAGGCCTCCTACAGCCTTCAGAGCTTTCTCCTCAGGGCTCTGCCCTGAAAACTCCAGCTGCCCTGGTCCCTCTGGACCCTCACTTCTGTCCCCTTCACCTGGGCATCTGTCTGAAGGCTCTGCCTGCCTCCAGGTCCTGACTGCTGCCTGGAGACTTTCTCCAGGTGATGAACTAGGCAAGCGGAGAGCTCACTTAGTTACAGGCAGAGTCACTTTTTCTGTTACATGATCATTGTCCTTTGATTCCCACTGTGTAGTGTCTGAAAAACATTTTTAAAGATGAATTTCTCACTTGTTTGGGTAGGAGGGTTAAAGCCTGCCCTTTTATCCCTTGGTGGTCAAAAGTGGAGGTTTCCAACCATTTACGAACATTAAATTATACTTTGTCTTTTCAAGTTCCAACTCAGAGACTAACCGCGTGTGTGGCTGCCCTTCCGCAGCTGAGAGACATCAGTGTCGGTTTCAGAAGAGTGTGTTCCCTGTGCTCAGAAAAATAAAGACAGCCTAGTGACAAACACATAGCTTGTTTTAATTTAAAGTGGAACGGAGTGAGTGTTTTTTCCTCCGTGTTCAAGTCAGGTTGATTGTAGATAGATGAAAGTCTTTGATACCATCAGCACAGCATTCTTACCGGCCCAGGAACGGGCGTGAGTGTTCTTGGAAAAGTCTTGTGGGTGTGCTGAGGGCAGCCTTGTTGTTTTCCCTCGCTGTGAATGAAAAAAGAAACTATTTATTTTTATAGTAACGTTTCCTCAGAGTGATTGTGTAGCAGCCCTAGAACATAACACTCTACATCACAGATCTGAAACAAGTGGCGCTTTGTACTGTGCACGGGCACGCAGTCCCAGCTACAAAAGTGTTCTTTAACAGGGCGAAAGCCCGAGTGCGGTTCCTGTTTCCTGACTTGTTATTTTTAAGTGTGATTGATACTGTGCTCTTCATCAGAGAGTGGCCAGAAACTAAGGAAGCTGTTAAAAAAAAAAAAAACCCTAAATCTGAAAATCGTTTTGGTTTTAACTCCTGGGCTTCCGTTTCTTAGAGTGCCAGACCCAGATCACAGCTGTTTTCTCGGCTCTCACAAAGGTTGCCTCAGCTCCTCACTGTGTTTGGCCCATGTCAGGATCCCTGTGGGGAGGAGCAGGAAGTGTATGCTGGGGGAGAGTCAGTGCTGTCCCTCCTGGGCACTGGACAGCAGCGGGGGCTGCAGTGCCCTGCTTTCTGGTGGCTCCCAGCAGCGTGTCTGGCTTTCCCTGGTACGCGGGGCAGACACACCATGGCTGGGAAGGTCGAGCCCTGGTCCGTTTGGACTGAGGAAGCTGGGCTGGGTCAGAGCCTGGTTCCCGTGGGACAGATACCTGACTCTGTGCTGGTCCTGGACCCCTGATACCTGCGGTGTCTCTAGGCTCCCATAATCTCACAAATGCTTTTTCATTTCCTTTCTTGTAAAGTTTCACATAAATCCACATTTATACCTATACAGGGTCTTGCCACAAATGTTGACATACCCGTCAGATGGGAGGATGCATTCTGTAGCAGGAGCTGTGTGGGCCGGGCCTGTCCTTGGGGATCTGCTTTACCGTTTCCACGTGGGGCAGTTTGAGAGGGCTTCAAGCATGTCCCCGCTGCTTGCCTTGCCTCTCTCTTTCCCCTCTTGGTCTTCACCTCCTGTTCCTTCGTGGTCTTGGGGAATCCTTTACTCTCTTGGCGGCCCAGAGCTGGGCAGGAAGCAAAGTTTGCCTCGGGCCTCCTCCTTCCTTTCAGCCTCCCTGACCTCTGCCTATGAGAGCCTGCAGGGGCTGGGGCTGTGCGCTTCTGCCCAGAGCATCCCGGCAGCTCCCTCTGACCCCGGCAGCACCCCCCAGTGCCGACTTTCCCCACCTCTTGTGTGTCCCGAACCATTGAGACTTATCTCCACTGGATCCTTTTGTCTGGGAGCACCAGGGTGTTCGTGGGCTTTAGTTAATACAGTGCCTGGGTGGGGCGTCTGTGATTCTTTGGCCTCATTTAAATGCACAACTGAGGTGTGTAGCCAGAAGGCCTCTGATTCTCAGGTCAGAGCGTCATGACTGTGTCTGCTTGTATAAGGCTGTGGTTATAGGGGAAGAGGTGGGATACCCCTGCCCAGCTTTCAGACAGCTCACAGTGCTTGTTCCTTCCCAGCACTGCACATTCCTGGCTCTGAGGATGAATCACTGACCGCCTCCCCCCGCGGTGGCTGGGCACTGGAGTCCTGGGCGTGGTGTTTTCTGTGGAAGGCATTTACTGCAGAACCGGGCAGCCCCCACCTCCCAGTCCTGCCCAGGGCGATGCTGGCTTGGTTTTCAGACTGTGGCACAAACAGGCCTTGTTGATCATGTGCCTGATGTAAGCAGGTATGAGGGAGAACCCTGTTTGACATATAATCTAAGTTTGGTTTGGCTCCTATTTTCTTTGACCTGCTTTCATCCGTGTATGTTTTCAACTTTTGCAAACTTGTGTGTCCAGAGCCCTGTGGCATTGCTGCACCTTGAAAACAAACAATTACCTACACAGATGCCTGTTTCTCAGAACATCCTCAGGTTTACAAGAACCATAGCATATGCAGGCAGGAGGGCTGGGCTGCACTGGACCTGGGGCAGGCAGCAGTACTGCTAAGCAGTGCAGGTACTTCAGCTCTGGTTGTGACTCTGGACTTTCTTCTCAGGACAGAGAAAGTCAGGGAATCTTTTTCTTTTCTTTTTTTTTTTCTTGAGTGAGATCTCACTCTGTCGCCCAGGTTGGAATGCAGTGGCATCTTCGCAGCTCATCGCAGCCTTCACCTCCTGGGCTCAGGCGATCCGCCTGCCTCAGTCACATGAGTAGCTGGGACTACGGGCGTGCACCCACATGCCAGGCTGATCTTTGTATTTTTTGTAGAGACAGGGTCTCTCTATGTTGCTCAGGCTGATCTCGAACCCTTAGGCTCAGGGAATCCTACCACTTCAGCCTCTCAAAGTGCTGGGATTACAGGCTTTGAGTTAGGGAGTCTTGAGCCTAGCAGATCTTGTCAGAAGGCCGGGGGGCTATGGGGAGTTTGAGAATGGTTTTCCTGCTATGGGCGTGCGTTCCTTTCCTCTACTATCACTGCCTCGGGTAAAGGGGAGTTCTTAGCAGTGGTGGGGAAGCTCTAGGTAGTCCTTCCTCACTAGTTGATAACCTTGACCTTGAAGACTAGTCTCTAAAATAAACGTTCTGTCAATTTTTTCAGGAAAAAGGTTTCTTGCAGTAACTTCGTATGCTCAGATAGTTCAGCATGTCCTAGATCTGCCTGGGGTGCCTACAATCCTCTGGCGTGGGTGACTTGGCATCATGCACGAGCAGGTCACTTCCCCAATGGGTGACCCGACCAATCTAAACCCCCAGGTAGCGGCAGTTTAGAGAGGGAGCTGAGAATACAGGCCATGGGAAAGAGGGCTGATGTCTGTGATCTCTTTCGCACTGGTCATCTGTTTCAGGTTTCTTAGCACTTAATGCTCCAATTACAATGTGCTGCTTGACACCAAAGATTAAATGCAGTCATGGAAATGCCTTCCCGCCCACGTGGCGAATGGCTCTGTTCTGGACAAGTGGCCCAAGTATGGAACTATGAGTGAGTTTGGGATTTCCCCAAGAAAAGGAAAGTGAATAAAAATGAAATGTCTAAAGTAGAAATTCAGTTATGTGTTACTTTGAAAAGATAAATGTTACAAAAAAACCCTGCCATTCTTTTTTTTTTTTTTGAGTTGGAGTCTCACTCTGTTGCCCAGACTGGAGTGCAGTGGCCGCTCTCGGCCACCGCAGCCTCGACCTGCTGGGCACTGGCGATCCTTCTGCCTCAGCCTTCCGAGTAGCCGGAATTACAGCCGTGCGCTACCATGCCCAGCTAATTTTTAAAAATTTTATTGTAGAGATGAGGTCTTGCCTGCCCAGGCGGGTCTCGAACCCGCGGGCTCAGGCAATCCACTCACCTCAGCCTCCCAAAGGCGCGGGGTTACAGGCTGAGCCACGAGCCCGGCTGCCATTCTTGTATAAAATATATTTGCCCTGTGTTTATTCTAATTTTTTGAGTCGGAGTCTCACTCTGTCACCCAAGCTGGAGAGCAGTGGCACACTCATGACCACTGCAGCCTCGACCTGCTGGGCTTAGGTGATCCTTCAACCTCAGCCTTCTAAGTAGCTGTAACTACAGGCCTATGCCACCATACCCGGGTAATTTTTTTTGATTTATTGTAGAGACGAGGTCTCGCCAAATTGCCCAGGCTGGTCTCAAAGCCATGGACTCAGGCAATCCTCTCGCCTCTGTCTCCCAAAGTGCTGGGATTATAGGTATGAGCCACCACACCCAGCATACCCTGTGTTTATTCTTAAAAGCTCACAGCAAATTTTTGATGAAGCAGATGGAATTTTAAAATCAAGGTTTGATGCTCCATTTGATTCTTCTCTTACCTTTTATATTAAAATACACTTATTCCTTGGGAGACATAAGAGTGAAATGCATGTCCTTCACTCCTGTGCCCACAGTTGGCCATCCGTGAAGGCTAGGGGAGCCGTGGGTTGTGTTACCCTGCCCTGCCCAGATACAGGCATCCTCCTATGTCCGTTTCTCAGGCTGTTATCTAGGTGTTGTCTTTCAGGGCCTGTACTGTGTCCTACCCTCAGTGGGTCCCTTCCCGGGGTGGCCTTATCATGTCTCCCTCTATCTGCAGCCACAGGGTATGGTCTGACTCAGAGTATGGACCCTCCAGTCCCTCGAGAAGCTGCTGCAGGGCTCAGGCCTCAGGGACCAAAGGAGGGGTACTCTCAACCACCATGTCTCCTCTCCCCACAGTGTGGCCCGTCTTCCTCTGGAACCTTTTTGCCGAGCCTGGCTTCTCTGTACACCCCGCCCTATCTCACGGCCACTCTGAGAGCATCATCCTCCCAGCCACTCCTCTCAAGCCCAATAACGCTGTGAATCCTTCCCACTTGCCAACCCTAAACTCATACTCTACCTCATTCCCCCAAAGAATATACAGCATTTGGCATAAAATTGGGAGATCAGCATAAAGACAGCATAGATCCAGGCTGGCCACCCAAACCGGGGAAGACAGTGGGGGTAAAAGGACCTGAATTAGGAATCCGTTGTTACTTATACAAACTTTGCACACCTGTGAAACAAGAGGTGGTTGGAGGACACCTCTGTGAGAGCTGTGTTAGTCATGTTGTGGTAGTCCTTTGTCGCTCATGTAACCATAAATTTATTGCTAGCTCTTAATCCCGAATACCCTGCGGGACAGTTAAAACCATGATGAGATTCTGACACAAAGCAAATGCAGCAGTGAGAATAAGCCTTAAACCTGGAAAATAACCTTGAGACGCAGAGTCTGTGGCAATGTTACTTTCATGTTGCACAATTAAGGACCTTGTTTATTAAGTAGCACAACGTGGAAACAAAGAGTTAAATCTGGGGTATGTTCTGTCAGCCCGCTGATATAAATGGCACATGTTGAAAGTAAATACAGCAGATTTAATTGCCTTCCTCGCAGCAGTCCTTCAATTGAGCATTTTAGCTCCACCTCCAGCTCATAAGGAAGTCATCTCAGAGTTCCAGTTGTCTCTAAGCGCACTTAAAAAAAAATACTTGGTGAATGATGACTTCATTTAAAACTATAATCTCACAAGGAGTAGTCACAAGGACTATCAAAGCGCTCGTTTATTCAGCTTGTAAAGCTCCCTTGAACCTCTCTGGGAGGCCCTCCTGACCAAGCTCAGGGACAGGTGGCCTGAAGCCATACCCTGGCTGCAGGGGGTAGGAAGGATGGCACTTGGGCTGTCTGGGCACCGCTCTGCTGCCTTTCCTGCTGGCCTGGGGCGATGCCTGTGACCTTCGTGGAAGGGGGAGGATGGCATTGAGAGGCTTCTTGAAAAACATCGATTCTTCCAGGGGAAAAGAGAGTCAGGGATATTTTCCTTGCCTCATTTGCTTGCCTCTAAGTCATTCCTTATAACATTTACAAGGATACTTGATCTCAAACTACGCAAAGTGGGGACTGAAGGGAGGCCCAAACTTTACCTGTACGATGTCCACATTTATACCTAATCCTGAATTGTACCCCACATCTTTAAACTTAAAACAAAAATCTTAGCCAGGCTCGGTGGCTCAGCCTGTAATCCCGTGCTTTGATAGGCTGAGGTGAGTGAATTGCCTAAGCCTGCGGGTCCAAGACCCACCTGGGCAACTTGGCGAGACCTCATCTCTACAATAAATCAAAAATTAGCCGGGCGTGGTAGTGCGCACCTGTAGTTCCAGCCACTTGGAAGGCTGAGGCGGAAGGATCGCCAGAGCCCAGCAGGTTGAGGCTGTGGTGGCCGGGAGTGGTCACTGCACTACAGACTGGGTGACAGAGTGAGACTCCAACTCAAAAAAAAAATCTTGAGAATGTCTCATCCTCCCTTCATGCCCTGGAATTGATCCCCAGAAACTGCACTCTCCTCCCACCACAGCGAGGCCTGGTGGAGACACGTGGTGGGTCAAGGTGTCACGACAGTTGGAACGGGGCAGCTTCTATGCACTAGAGAAACTGCATGCCCTTCAATTTCCTGGAGAAAGAGAAGTTTGGAGGAAGAGAATATTTATGGTGGAGAGGAAGAGAATGAACTTTTATCCTGGAACAAAGTGGGCCTTAGGGGTGCCGATTCCCCTCCTCATACCATATGCAGTTGAACATCCAAGTATAACTTCTAACTTCTTCAAAACTTAACTACTAATAACCTGCTGTTGAACAGAATAGCCTGCTGTTGATCTCATAAGCAGTTGATTAACACTTAATTTGAATGTTTATGTGTTATATACTGTATTCTTATGATAAAGTAAGCTAGAGGAAAGAAAATGTTATGAAGAAAATCGTAGGGAAGAGAAAATAGATTCACTGCTCTTTAAGCAGAAGGTCTTCATCCTTGTCTCTTCGCGTGGAGTAGCAGAGGAGGAGGAGAAAGACAAGGGGTGGTCTTGCCCTCTGGGGTGGTAGAGGCAGAAGAATTGGAGGAGATGGAAGGACAGGCAGGCATACTCAGTGGAACTTAGTGAAAAAAACCCACATGGAAGTGGACCTGCTAGGTTCAAGCCTGTGTTGTTCAAGGTCAATTGTAGTAGACTGGTTGTTTCATACTGTATATGAAATGAGTGAAAATCACTTGTTTAATGAATGCCAAAAAGAATGTGTAATTTTTCATACTAGAAAATAATCATGATCAGCAACTTTTAGTCAATGTTGTAGGAGATGTTTGTGATAATTAAGGTAAATCGTTTGGGAAAACTATTCTGAATAAAGAGCAGACCTACCTGCCATCTTTGTTTCTAAAAATCTTCCTCCAATCTGCGTGGGAGTTGTGGGAATTACAGGTTTGCTCTTTCTTTTCTTTTTTTTTATTTTAAAGTAAAGATAGGACCTTGTTTTAATGAAGTGAATGTGAAAAGTTTAGCAGTCCCTAGAACTGAGTTTTGGGAAATAAAATAGTCCAGCCTTTTTTTTCACATATGGAACCAGCATTTGTACTGCCTTTAGAAGGGAAACATACCCTCCGATCTGTGCCCATGAAGTCCCAGGGAGAATGTGACCCACATTTGTTGGAATACTAGACTGTGACGTTTATCTGAGATCTACTTATAGGTGAATGCACTATTTTCCCCATCAAAATTTATAAATAGCCAATTCATTCCTGTTGTGACTCAGAGACAGCACAAAAATAAAGATGTGTGGAAAGTGTGCTGCCACAGGTGGGCACATGTTGTTAAATGCTACTATTGAAAAGAATCACTGTGATAAAAGACTTAAAAAAAAGAAGACAGCCTCTCTCCTCCTGGATCATGACGATAAGGCACCGTAGAAGGTTCTTGGAATTGTGTGGATGGTGGTGCAGCTCGGATCTCTTGGAGGCTCCCACAGGCCAGAGTGGGCTTCTGTGCACATGCGTCACACAGATGCAGCCTGTCCATTCACAAACAAAACTAGAGAGGTGTATCTCTCGGTGCAGCCACCCTGTCTACACAAGGCACGTGAGTGTCCAGCAGGCTTCTGGCTTCTAGAGTTCCCCCACAACCCCTCAGCTCGCCACTGTTGCCATGTGTCCCATCTCAGCACTGTGCCTTATATTTTAAAAGAAAGCATCTCCTTTTCCTCCTTGCCTGCCTTTCTATTTTCCAAATCAAGAACCTCAGTCTTCCCAGGATTTATTATAATTTAAGTAAATCTAAAAAACCCAGTATTTGAAGTTCTTAATATAGCTATAATAATTTGTTTCATACTTTAAAAGAACTTTCATATCAGTTCTTTCAACTATTCAGCAATCATGTATTTGAATATATATAATATATATTAAATGTTCAACATATGCCTAATGTGCTGGAAAAGTTCCCATTTGATGCTCAAAGCCAATTCTGAGAGGCAAGAGTTCTGGCCTGGTGTCATAGCTGTATTTACAGATGAGATGACTTAGGTTCATGCTCACACATGTTAAATGAGTGTGTATCCATATATGTTCATTGATGCATATGCATACACACACCAACTTTCTCATATGCCACACACATACACACTCACACATGCCACACACACACACACAACATACTCACATCACACATGCACACACCACATGCATACACACGCTACACACATACACACATGCACACTCACGTCGCACACACCCACACATATCACACAGATACACATTCTCACATGAATATACCACACATCGTACATACATACACACTTATATATATCACACATAAATACACACCACACATGCACTGGCAGATACACCATACACATGCCACACACACACACCCTGCACATAAGACACACAGCATATATACAGACACACATACTCACCAACATGCACTCTCACATGCATATACCACACATAGAACACACACGCACACTTACACATACCACACATAGACACTACACACGCACATACACCAAACACATACACCATACACATATACACTCACATGCTGTACACACCCTGCACATAAGACACACATATACCACACATACAGAGACACACACACTCTCACGTATATGCCACACATACACACATCACACGTGCAGACATACTCTCAGACATGGACACACACATTCTCACCTGCATATACTATACACATGCACACACATATCACACTCTACATGTACACAACACAAATATAGACACACACACACACAAACACGTCTTGGACAGAGCAGTGTAAAGATACCAGCAGCAGTATGCGTGTGTCGTTGGAGGCAGATGTGAGCCTGTGTCTGGGCCGGGAGTGGCCGCCGGGTTCCACACTCAGAAGCAGGGGACTGGAGAGCCTGGGAGTTGCCCTTTGTGGTAAGACCGAGTGCATGTCACTCTTGGGTTTTCTGAAGCCACTGTCAGTTCACAGACTCTGCTGCCGTGCACACTGTGAACTCTCTTGAAGTACTGGTAGGATGACGAGAACTTGAGAATGCATGTCGGTGTGGAACACATGCCGTGACGGATACGGGGAATGAGGGCAGGAGTGGCCCACTGAGGACAGCAGCAGCAGCACTGTGGCTGAACCTGGTCCATCCGGACTCACAAAGACTGGGCGACTCAGGCTTCTCATTTCAATTCCATCTCTTTCTTTGAATAATTCTTGGTAGAGGATGAGTTATTTAGGATACTCAGTCCTTGCACCTGAGAGGCAGGAAAGACATGGGAACGTGGGCTTCCTGCTGTGTCCATAGCACCTAGTGCATGCCCAGTAGGACCAACAGATATCTGCTAGATGAATGAATGAATGGCAATGCGCAATTCGGGTGTCAGAGGGGACAGTGTGACAGAAGTGCCCCAGAGACCAGGGAAGGGAGGATAGTCCAGACCTCAGTGTCACTAGCTGATCTGCTTCCCCTCAGAACCCCGAGGTTGCTAATCCAGGGGTCATACATGATGCATCTCTGTGACCTGGCCTTGCCTCACACCCAGAACTGTCCTACCTCATGAAGATGCAGCCTTTGGTCCTGAGGGCACCAAGTGGAAACTAGGTTCTTGGCAAAACCTTCCAAACATTACACCCCACTGGGTGTTGGCTACACCTTCCTCATGTGAAATGCAATTTTACTTCAATTCTGTTTGCGATTAGTGTTAGGCAGAGTAATGGTCCCCAAAGATGTGCCCATCTGAATCCTCGGAACCTGTGAGTAGTTGCAGTTATATGGCAGAGAGGCAAGGGGCAACAAGGTGCTCATCAGATGACCTTAAAATAAGGAGATTGTTTTGGATTACCTAAATGGGCCCAGTATAATCTCAAAGGTCCTTCCAGTGGAAGAAAGAGTCAGAAGGCTGAGCCGGAGAGACGTCTGCTCAGCCATCAGGGAATGTGTCCGCGGCCAGGAGCCACAAGGATGTGGAGCCTCCCCAGAGCCTCCAAGGAGAAGTGCAGCCCTGTGGCCCTTGGTCTTAGCTCACTGAGACCCATGTGGAGTTCTGGCCTACAGATAGCGCATGTGTGGGTTTAAGCCGGTGATTCTGTCTTTGGTCATTCTTCCCAGCCGCCCGGGAAGCTCATCTGTAACTCTAGTAGCCGGAACGACTGAAAGCCTGCCCGGGTGGTGCAAGGGCTTCCTGAGAAGTCCTTGACATTCCTCAATAGAAAGCCAGGGGCAGGCATTGGTGAGGACTGTGGTTGTCTCGGTGCTCAGAGGCACAGGCCACGGCCTGGTGCTATGGTCTCGATGTCAGGAGTGAGTCAGTCTGGACTGCAGGGTGGGCGCATACACATGTCGTCACGGTGTACTTTGCTCAATTTCTGTTCTGTTCTAAGGAGTAAAGCACCCAGGGAAAGTTTCCCAAATAAAGTCTAGGCCCTAAAGCAATGTTTTACTGACTTAATGCAGGAAAGCAGTTTTAAGTCTCTCAAGAAAACAAACATGGCTTTGTATTTGGTGTTGAGCCCAAGGAGGCCGCGTGTCCTCGCCATGCAGGTTGCATCTTCCCCAAGCTAATATACGTGTGAGATCCTGGGCTTCAGAGCCTGGGAGGAGTGGCACCCTCCACCGGGGCAGGCAGCTGGTTGTTCCCCTGTCTGATCAGTGACCTCTGTGGCGAATCGGAGACAGGGGAGGCTCCCCACACAGGGCTTCTGGGACTGTCAGATGCACCCATGGGGTTCAGCGATGTGTCCCGGGGTTTCCACGGACTGTGACACTGATCTTGCCCAGCAGCAGCAAGTGAGACTGGAGCAGCCATGAGATGCAGGAGTGTCAGGCACTGTGGAGAGCTGGGAGGTGTATTTTCCCTAAAAGCAAACTGTTCCACGCCAGATTTTTTGTTTGATTGTTTTTAATTTTATTTTTTATAGAGGCAGGGTCTAGCTATGTTGCCCATGCTGGTCATGAATTCCTGGCCTCCAACTTCCCAAAGTGTTGAGATGACAGATGTGAGTCACCTTGCTCAGTTAAATAATTCATATTCTTTTTTCTTTTCTTTTCTTTCTTTTTTTTTTGAGATAGGGTCTCCCTCTTTCACCCAGACTGGAGTGCAGTGGTGTTATCATGGGTCATTGCAGCCTTGAACTCCAAGCAGTTCTCTTGCCTTAGTCTTCCCAGTAGCTAGGACTGTAGGTGCATACTACCACACCTGGCTAACTTTCTGTATTTTTTGTAGAGAAACCAGGCAGGTCTTGAACTCCTGGCCTCAATCGATCCTCCCTCTTTGGCCTCCCACAGAGTTGAGATTACAGGCATGAGCTACCACAGCCCTGTTTTCCATCAGACTGAGTCATTTTACCCAATGAACCTGATACTCGAGAGCTTGGGGTGATGGTGTTGACTGCCCATGCATTGAATGGTATGAGCCTCTGCAGGCCAGGTGGTTACACACTCCGTGGTCCACAGTGCTCTCTCTAAGTCAGGGTGCTGAGTGCCACGTGCACCTTAACAGGCCCCTCTCATCCCCACCATCTCCTGCGGGCACTGTCACTGTTATCCCTAGGGACACTGAGACTCAGAGACTGGACTGTCCTGCAGCTCCTAAGTGTGCACTCTGGGGAAAACCCCTGGGACCTGTTCCCCCTCACCCTTCTTCTCTGCTTGCCTGTCTCATGTCCTGAGCCCAGGTTGTGGAGGGGCCCCTAGACTCCCCCATCGGGCTTCTGCCTTAGGGTCCAACTCTCTCTGGGTCTCGGGCGCACTCTGGCTGAGCGGCCTGTGCACTCAGAGCATGTCTCCTCACATCACGGCATGCGTAGGACAGCGTGGGGTGAGCCCTCATGTGGTAGAAGCCCTGGCCTCCAGCCTGGCTCCCTGGGACACCTGTGTGCGCCTAATGCTCTCCTCTGTGAGGAGAGGTCGCCACCCGAAGACCTGTTGTTTGTTTCTCGGTCTTTCTTTGAGTTAGTTACTTAAGAGGAAACCCGTTCTTCCTTCACCCAGCATGGACTCACCAAACCCTGAGTGGCCGAATCTCTGAACAGGTCCGTGAGGCAGGAACGGCATCAGGGGAAAGCAGTCACTGCTCCTCAACCACTAGGAATATATGATACGTACAGACTTTACTTCTGTGAAAACATGATTTCTGATGTTGTTGCCATATGAATGATACAGCAAAAATGAAATATGGCAAATGTTATGAGGCCAGAAAGAGATGGTTACAGTAATTACTGCGATTTGAAATCGGGACACTTGGTAATCCACAGGGAACATGGCAGAGTGGATCTTTCCACGTTAAGTTAGGCTTAGTTTTCACTAACACATTTTGTTTTTTAAAGCAACAAAGTCTTGTTCTGTGGCCCGGCTGGACTGCAGTGGTGTGATCATAGCTCACTGTAGCCTTGAACTCCTGGGCTCAAGCTATTCTCCTGTCTCAGCCTCCAAGTGTGGACCATCTTAAAGTTGTATTTTCCCCCGTGGTGCAGGTGCCTTCATGTGCCATATTTGAAGTCACCCCATGAGCACGTGAGTTCCCCGAGGGAAGAAGTTTCTTCTCCCACTGCAGAGCAGTATGGCCTCAGTGTGACCATGAAGGCTGCTGAATGAAGGAACGCAGCTGGCTTTCCCCTGCAGACGTGGGATCCTGAGGAGGGGAGGGAAGCTCAGTGGGTGAGAAGAGGAGTGAGCTTGTGCTGGGTGCTGGGAGGCAGAGACCCCTGGGGTGACGGGGAGGTGGCAGCAGGAGGCAGGTGGATCTCCCCAGGAAGAAGGTGGCTCTTGGGGTGTCCAGGCGTTGCTAGGGGTGGATCGTGGTGAGAATGGGGAAGATGCTGGTCTGCCCAGGATGTGGAAGGTGCCTGAAGCCAGAAGAAACTCACCAATGCTGATTCTGTCTTCATGTAATATTTCAGTGTTTTCTTCCTCAGGGATGTGTTTCTTACATTTTCTTCAAAAACCGAAGCAAAACAAAACCCACTGCACTAAGATATTCATCTTGATTGCTGAGATCTGGGAATCTCCTTGCCCTTGGCACCAAGGACGGGCACCTCACCCTGGCCCCCCACCGGGGTCTAGCATCATAATGATGAAATTTCTAACCCATTGCCTCCTTTGGCAGAATCCCTTAGACAGAAGAGTCTAAGGAACTAGACTGTTGGTAAGAATTGTCTTGCTATTGCTGTTGTAAGAATCACATTCCATATGTTAGGCTTCTGGGGTTTTGTCATTGGTGGTGTTGGTTGGGAAGAGATATACTGTGTTCCAGAACATTTAGCTGATTTATAGGTTGGCCTATTAGTTAATTATAAATTGACACTTTGGGATTGGATTCCCTCACAGTGGTGTTCTGGAGCCATATGTACTTTTGGATTTGTTGAATTTATTTCCTTGTGGAACATACTGACATTATTTAGTTTTGCTTAGTGTTTTGTTTGTTTTCATCTTTGATGGAGAATTTTGCCTCACACCATCTTGGTTGATGTCACAGTTGCTGGCTGCCCAGGACTTGTTCAGCCCTGGGTTTGTCATGAGTCTTGCAGCATGGGGGTTTCTTCCAGGGGTGAAGCAAAGCCGCTCAGGCAATTCTAGGGGCTGCTCTGGCTGGCGCCTGTGCCTTCCGGAGGATAAGGTAGTCAAGTTGCTCCAGCAGAAGCGGCGTGGCTTCCGCAATCTATGGGTTTGTTTTCTGGTTCATTTTTGAGTATTATACAGCTCTCTCTGGCCGTGGGGACCTGGAACTGGATCACCAGATGGGAACTTGGCACTTTGCAGGCAAGAGAAAGTCCTTTCCTCCTGTTGATTTGAATCTTCTCATTGCTTTGTGTTGCCCTTACCTTCTGTAGGACATCTATAGACAGGCTGCAGGAGGCCATCGACCCTCCCAAGGACATTTGAAAGGTCATGATTTCACGTGATATCCGTCACCCACGTGATCTTTGAAGTTGGCCCCATTTTTATAAATGACATGCACAGGTGCCTTTCAGGGCCTTGGAGAGCCCTGTCTGAGCTCTTCTGGCAGCAGGGGAACCTCCAGTAGCCTTCAGGTGGGTGGGGAGGACAGCTGGGTTGGCACTGGCCTGGGCAGGGCACGGACCTTGTTTGGAATTAGGCCCTTGAAGCATGAAACACCCACGCTGCACCCAGCACTTCAAGAGTATTGATTTGCCTCCAAAAGACTTTGTTTGGAGTTTCTACTTTATTGGCTTTGGGGTACAACTCTCCCCACCAGGGCAGGGCTCTCTTGCTGAGAGCATCTGCTGTTGGGAAAACAGAGGAACTTGTTAGTTGTTAACTGCCAAGGATAGGGGATGCCGATGGACAGCAGTCAGGGCCCTGCCCTCTGCCTATCAGCCAGGCCAGGTTCCAGATTTGTGGCCCTGGCGAGCTTTGCAAAGGCTGGATTTTTAAGAAGCTTAAGATTAAGTATATAATAGCACCAGAGCCCTATATTTGACTCTTTTCTTAGCAAACTTCTTTTTGTGGCAAGAATGCTTTCTCTGGGTGATGTGCCTTCCATTTAATCCCTGTTGCCATCCCTGGAGGTTGTGATGGAGACTAGGAGATTGGCCCAAGGTGAGATCGGGCCACTTGGCTGTGCTGGCTGGGGGGGTATCCAGAGACCTGGAGGTCTCCTCCCCACCCCCCACCCCCCAGCACAGCAGTCTCTTGGCAGCTTGCCTGCCCCAGAGAGTGCCAGCCAGAGAAGCCCCGGCCCTGACCTTGGTGGGGGGGGTGGCCTCTGCGGGCTGTGGGGCCAGGCTGTCTTCCCTAGGTGACTGTTCCCCCTGAGCGGGGCCTGAGACCTGCTGTCCACCCTCTGGAGGTACAACACTGGCCACCCAGAGCCCGAAGGATGGCATGTCTCTGTAATTTCAAAGAAAAAAGCCTAGCACAAAATAGGGAAGTGGAGTGGAAAATCAGAGACACTTGAATGTGAGGAAGTATGGGACTGCTGAAATGTGGGTGGAGAGAGAGGGCAAGAGCAGGGAGT
The DNA here is from genome assembly GCA_027257055.1 of Cephalopachus bancanus. NCBI lineage: Eukaryota > Metazoa > Chordata > Mammalia > Primates > Tarsiidae > Cephalopachus > Cephalopachus bancanus. The sequence continues at coordinate 1,875,778 of JAPVLO010000194.1, read as the reverse complement.
CACTGCAGCTGACTTCAGGGGTCCCGTTTCCCAGGGGGAGACCTTTCCTCATGCCACTGAGGGGTCCTGTTTACAAAGACTCTTCATGAATTATTTTCTGAAAAATAAAACAAACAAACAAAACATTTCTAACTTAGTAAAATTTGCAACAGCACAGATGAACTTGGAGAACATCACGCTCGGTGAAATAAGCCAGCCACAGAGACAGGTACCACCTGGCCACATTCCTCAGTGGAATCTAAAACAGTAGGAACTCATAGAGGCAGAGTAGAATGCTGGTGACTGGCTGAGGGGGATGGGGAGCTGTTGGCCAAAGGGTCGAATTGCCACTAGACAGCAGGAGTAAGTTTAAGAGACCTGTTGCACTGCCTGGTGACTGTAGTTAATAATGACATATTTTAGAATTGTTTGGCATAGATTTTGGATGTTCTCATCACAAAAAGAAAATCAGTTTGTGAGGTGAAGGATATGTTAAATAGCTTGATTTAATCATTCTGTAATGTATATATGTGTCAGAACATGACACAGTACTCCATAAGTATATACAATTATGACTTGCCAATTAAAAATTTGAAAAGCAATTAAGAAATTACGTTTTCCAAGTTGTGGAAGCAATGAGGCTTCTCCAAGGTCAACTTGGATCACTACTGCTTCCGTCACCTGTTCCGGGTCACACTATCCCAGTCCAGTCAACCCATCCTGGAGGGATCTGTCCGGGACACATGTGGCTCTCTGCCCATGCCCAGAAGACCCGCCTGGCCATGAGGTCACTGGGGATTGTCCAGCACTCAGGCAGGTCCTCCAGTCCCGGGGGAAAGAAGCCATGTGTGATGTGGGGTGACTGCTTCCCGATGACTCGTCAGTGTGGAGTTTGCACATTAACAAAGGTGTCTTTTCAAGCTCCTTGGCCAGAATCCTCTGTGGGAGCCTCCAGGTGTGTAGGCCTAACTGTGTGCATCTATGGGTCACATTCAGAACCATGGCAGTGTGCAGGAGACAGATGGCCCTGCTCACGTGTATAAGGTCTGAAACAATCTTTGTCCACGTGTTATTTAAGCCTTTTTGTCTTGCTACAAAGAAATGCTGGAGACTAGTAGTTTATAAAGAAAAGAAATTCGTTTGGCTCATGATTCTGCAGCCTATACAAGAAGCATGTCGCTGGTGTCTGCTTCTGGGGGAGGCTTCAAGCTGCTTCCACTCACAGCAGAAAGGGAAGGGGAGCTGGTGTGCAGAGATTTCACGGAGAGTGTGAAAGCAAGAGCAGGTTGGCGAGATGCCAGGCTCTGTGTAACAACCAGTTCTCAAGGAAACTGATAGAGTGAGAACTCAGCCTCCCCACCAGGGCATCCATCTATTTATGAGGGACCTGCCCCTATGACCCTAACATTTCCCGTGAGATCCCATCTCCAACATGAGGTCTGGAAGGGGAAAACATCCAAACTATATAGCCCATGTCAGAAACTTCCCAGCATATATTATTACACTGGACTCCAGATTTAAGAAACAACATAATATCTAAATAAATATTTCCAGGTAGAAATTTTAGTGTGAGTACCTGTCTAGCACATTTTGGGAAAGTGAGTACTACTGCTGTGACTAATAAGGTCACGGATAGTAATGCAGTTGGCTGAAACCAAAACCAGACAGCTCATACAGCAACATCAGATTGTTACAGGTGTCATCAGAAGTCCAAACACAGTTATTCTTCCTGTCTATGCCCTCTGTCGTTTCAATAAACTTGCTTTTATTTAAAAAAAAAAAGAAATCCAAGCACATTAACATATATTTTGTTCCTGTTTACAAGCCCTTCAATCCCAAATCACTGGGGGGAGTTTAGGAAAGAGTATGTCACCCCCTTAGCTGGCTGCAGCAAAGGCCCTACGTTGCCACTGATTTCAGTTTAAAATTGGTCTGGAGGTGACACGTTGACATAGGACTTCCCATGGTGGGCCTGTGTTACAGTCACATGACAAGTGGTGCCCTGGATTGTTGTCAGCCCCAGGTGGGCTCAGCTGTGCAGCTGAGATATGTGCTGAGAGTGTGGGACCCCCTCGTTGGCTCAGCCTTCAGAAGAGGGACACTGCTCATCTGGCGTAGCCTGCTCAATTTTCCCATAAAAGGAAAAAAAAAACAATTTTTCTTTCCCTAAATAAAGATAGGTGAGAACCTCTATGAGTTGGCAGTGCCCACTTCTCAGTGTGCCCCACCCCCCAAGTAATGCAGAATTGAGAAACACCAGCTAGTTTACTTTGGGGCTTTCCTTCTAGGCTCGAGGTAGAGTTGCAGCCCTGACTTCCAGCTGCTAGTCTTTGGGCGTTGACTCTCCCCCTCTCTCCTGAGTATCTTCATCCTGAAAATGGGGATAGCATACCTCACAGGGACCCTGCGAAGGCTGGAAACAGTGAATCTCGATGGCCTGTGTGGGGTCCCGTGCGTGCAGCCCGCAGAGAAGGTGACCACCAGCAAGGCCCTTGTCACCATATTTTTACCCAGGAGTTTGCTGTTCTGGATTCCAGCATGGCTGTTTGTTCTCAGAACGTCATTGGCTGAGGTCAGTTTTCTGGGGGTGCTGTTGCAGCTGTTGTTGGGAAAACTTGCTGATGACTTCCAAGCTAGGAGCTGTGAAGATGACTTATGTCACCCCTCATGCCAGAGAAATCGCATCTCCATCACATATTGTGAGGTATATGACAAAGTCCTTTCTATTCCAGGGGCTGGAGCATCCAAGAGCAGGCAGGGTTTGCTTCAGGTCCTTTACTGATAGCACTTTGCAGTCTGTCACCATTTAGGGACATTTGCCATAATTTCGTTCTGGAGGAAACTGCAGTGGTGATATTTTTAGAAAGGCTCTCTGGGGAGAAGAGGTTGCTTTCGTGATTTCTGACTCTGCGTGGTAGGAAGAACTAGCCCCTGGGCAGGTGCTGTGAGCCAGGGACTGAGTGGAAGGTGAGTGTTTTCAGTAAACTGTCACAGGAGGAACCTCAGGGAAAGGCACATCAGAGTGCTTTGGCCCGGGCTGCTACCCGCAGTGAGGGAAAAGGCTGATCCGTCTGCCTGGCTCTCAGTCCCCTCTCCACGTTAGGTAAGGAGTGCCCATATATTCTGCGAAGCCCTTTCACCTTCAAAATTCTGATTTGGAGGAAGCAGGAGGCTCGGGCCTGGTGACGTGGACTGAAATGCTTCTTTCTTGCCCCTACTATACACCCTGCGTGAGGGGCTGCTGGGTCTCTGGGCATCTGGGGCAGACCTTGAATTCCATGCGGTCCCTGAGCAGTACTGGTGCAGCCTCTGGGAACCCGGGCTGAGTCCTGCAAAGCTGAGCATCTTGGGAAAAGCCTGGGCATGCAGGCCATTCATCCTCTCGGGGAAAGGGGCCATTTGTGGTTGCAGGGGGGACTGGACTCCCTGGGTCTCTGGGCTGCTTTTTCCTTGCACCTGGGGTAAAGGTTCTGGGGATTCTCTGTGCTCCACATTCTCTCGGGGAGGCCACTTCACTTTCCCTAAGGAAGGATCTGGAAAGCAGATAAGAGCCCTAGCGTGCTAACCATGAACAGTGACTGTGCACCCACAGGGGCAAGCAGCCTCGGGGAGGAAGGAGCTTTGGACAAACTGAGCTCACACCCAGTGACATTGCTGCTGGGGATGACCCATGGCCTCTCAAAGAACTGCCTGGAAGGCTCAGGGAGCACAAGGAATACTTAGAACAGGAAGCAGGGAAAGGGTCTACACAGTAGGAATAAAAACCGCACAAGACTTAGGAATAAATTTAACAGGAAAGCCCTGGGACCCTGCCAAAGAAGAGCGACAGCGTCATTTGGAAGGGTGTAGGCAAGCAGGAGGCAGAGCCTGGCTCTCACGGCCTGGCAGGGTGGGAAGAGTAGGTATCAGTGCAGCGCCTGTTTTCCCGAGAGCAGCAGGCGGTGTACCTGGCATTTCTACCCAGGGGGTTCTGTTGGAGTGGAATAAAGTGGCCTTAAAGTTTATGATGCCCTGATATAGCAAGAGAATTTTAAAATGAAGATGGAAAAAGGAGCCACTTTTCATACCAGGTATTGGAACCAGGCCTGCGACCAAAAGCCGTGTGCAATGCACAGGTGCCCTCAGAGAGTGGAGCAGGAACCTCCCACCTTGTGCTGCTCCAGGGCCCCTTACCCTGGGCCTCTTTCACCCCACTCAGAGGAGTGCCTCTGCCAGTTTCCAGGAAGACTCGACTCGGCCCTCAGGCTAGTGGTGGAGCTGATTGGACACTTGCTGTCAAGCCATGTGTTGACGTGGAAAAGGACAAGTAAACAGATAATGTCCCAAACCACTGATATCATATATGACAACAGAGTGGGTGCTTAGGTTCAGTGGGAGAGAATGATTCCTACTGTTGCTACAACTGACTGGCTGGAGGAAACAGCGTTGATCCTTCAGCTGTAACATGCAAAAATTAATGTTGGGAAAAATTATTACATACAGAAAACTTCTCTGTAAGAAGGGGAGTATATTATTTCTGCCCATTTCCCGGGAATGTCATGCTGTTGAATGAATAGATGCATAAGAAATTACCTTGAAAACTCTGGAAGCGCCCTAAAGTGTTGTACATGCATCACTAACAGGCCTGTGATTGGGGCATCTTGATGTCTACTGAGTTACTTTGAGAGAGGCCCATGATTGCCAGAAAAAGCCACAATAGGAATGATTTGTTTAAAAATAAAGTTATAAGTCGGGCTCGGTGGCTCAGCCTGTAATCCTGCGCCTTTGGGGGCTGAGGTGAGTGGATTGCCTGAGCCTGCGGGTTCGAGACCCACCTGGTCAGCGAGACCTTATCTCTACAATAAATCAAAAAATCAGCCAGGCGTGGTAGTGCATGCCTGTGATTCCGGCTACTCGGAAGGCTGAGGCGGAAGGCTCACCGGAACCCAGTAGGTCGAGGCCGCGGTGGCCGGGAGCGGCCACTGCACTCCAGTCTGGGTGACAGAGTGAGACTCCAACTCAAAAATAAATAAATAAATAAATAAAGTTATATATTAAAAACTCACTAAAAGGTACGTGATTGGTCTGGTCTTCAGGTACCATTTTGCTTTCATAAACTAGTATTCTCTTGGGAAAAATCTACTAGTCTGGGTATTCAGTGTTGCAAGTGGTGCACACTTGCGTGATTTGAGCATAGCACAGTGTGTCACTTTTTCTGGGCCTACACACTCAGCATTCTTTCTTTATTCTAAAGAAGCCACTGACCCTGTTATCTGGGGGAGAGCTCAACTGGGACAGTGCTCAGCCCTTGCTGACTTCCCTTCAGAGGGGCCAGTTTCTACTCATTTTTATTCACTGAGCAGGCTGTCCCCTGCCCACATGTGCTTCCACATCTGGCACACTTATTAGAGCTCACATCACTTTTAGGAGACTTACAATGGAACGTATCTTAGAAAATACACTTTATGTGTATAGTGTAAACGACTGTATTTTTGGTAGTTTTACTATTGGAAGATTCACTCCAGAAAAGTCAATGCCAAGTATCATCTCTCACTGTGTGTCCTGTTTAGTATGGGATTGAGAATCCGTGAGCACATCTCACAGAAGAGGCAGATGTTCCGGTTTATTATGGGGGGAAGACACATTCTGGGCGTCATGCAGCATGCTTGGCTCTCTTTCCGAAGCAGATTCTTCCATTTCTGTTTCAGTGCTGAGTTCTTACCTACATAATTTTTAAAATATGCTGATTCTGTAAACATTTACTTAATTGTCTATTTTCCAGAATGTTTGTCCTGGGTGCTTTAAAGGAGTGCTTCTCAAACCAGGGCGATTTTGCCCCCCACCCCCGTCCCCAGTCATTTGACCACATCTGGAGCCATTTTAGGTTGTCGCAGCGAGTGGGGTGAGGACGCTGCTGGCACCCATAGAGGGGACGCCAGGTGTGCTGCTCAACATCTGCAGTGCCCAGGCAGCTGTCTAAACAAGCCTGGGAAACCTTCATAGTAATGGCTTTCTCTCATTCTGGGCTGTCAGTTGCTCTGCCTGTTATGCAATGAATATATATCAGATTTGGGGTAAATTTATGGTCTTGCTGGACCTGATGTAAAATGTCTCCTTTCTCTTTCTCTACACACACGTGTCTTCATTTGTCCACCATCTGAAAAATACATTCCATGGAGGCCTTTGTTCATCCTAAAGCATCAGGCCTAATGTTTGTTGCACGAGATTCTTGGTCTCTTGTGGTGATCCTGCCATTCAGGGCCTGGTTCACTGCATCCTGGGTTCACGTTTGCCCCTTGTTGGTTGGCCAAGGAGTCCTGCCATCTCACCTTGCCTGGCGGCCTCTGTCTAGTTGACTTGCATTGTTAGGCTTGTTCACATGGCCAGCTTAAAAAAAAAGTTTTCTGTGGCTTTTTCTAGATAATTTATGTTTGGACCTACATGACTTTGAAACATTCAGAGGAAAACACACTCAGCTGTTTTGTCTGTAAGGCACAAAGCATCCAGATACTTCTTACCTACTGCATTCCTGTTGGGTGAGCAAATGTCACACAGGTTTAGAGGAGTTTTCTCTTTGTGGGGATTCATTGTTCTGAGCCAATGAAATCATGCAGGATGATGCTAAACATGTAACCATGTTTTACATGAGACCACACCTCAAGTGTCACCTGTCTGTGTGCTGTATTTCTTTGAAATCCTGTAAACAATTATGCCATTTTTATAATTAAGAAAATCAAACACCACTTGTTCTCATTCACATGTGGGAGCTGAACAGTCACAAAGCTGGGGATAATAGACTTGGGGGACACCGATAAGGGGTGGAAGTTAGGGTTCAGAATCTATCTTCGGGGCACAGTGCTCACTGTCTGGGGAGTAGGCCACCTGAGGCCCAATCCCCACCACGACACCATATGTCCATGTAGCGAATACCCCCGAATGTATACATATGCACTCCTGAATGTAATTAAAATTAAAAAGAAAACAAATAGCTGCTCTTGCTTATTTTTAAACCACAAATCAGACATAAGACAGCACATATGTACTATTTCTGTTAGTCAAAATAAAAAACTTGCTTCAAAATAATAGTGGGGAAAAATCATGCTCAGAAAGACCAGGAAGGGTAAAGTCAGACCTCTCAATCGAGTGGTCACTGTCGATAGTTGGGTGCCAGCAGGGAGGGCATGAAGCCCGTGGGACAGGAGCAGAGGGCCATGGGACCACAGGCAGGGTCTGCTGGGGGAGGCAATAGAGACAGTGCAGATGCTGGTGGGCAGATCAGGAGCCCGGGGGTCTTGGGTCAGGAGCTGCACCTGCTCCTGCTGGGGACGAGTCACCCCTGTGGATGAGACTGCGCCAGGGCTGTGTCCCTAATCAAGGCACTGGCCCGATGGGAGGCCTCTTCATTCATGATAGATCATTCCAAAGCCAAGGACCTAGTTCTGTTTATAAATATTTTCCACAGGCGGGATTTTGTGGCAAGGGGGAGGCTTTGTGCAAAAGTGACTGTCCGGCAGCTGTGTTAAAGTGCCCTGCAGGTGTCGGATGTGTCCTGCCCACATGGGCAGCACCTCTCAGAGCTCCCGAGCCGGCCTGAAGCCCAGAGGACAAGCAGCCCTCCTGTCCTCGTGGAAACTCAGGCAGTCCCCAAGGTGAGCATCCGGGGGGGCAGTGTCTCTCTGGAGCTCGCCCAGATGGGCCCATAAAGGATGCCCTCATCTCAGTCTGCTGAGGCCAATGCGGGGTGCTGTTTTCGGTTTGAGGCAAAACCCGTAATCTGGTGACTTCGGGCCTGGGACAAGACCCCTCCTATGGCTGGCAGACAGGCAGGCGTTTCGGCCATTGGATTGGAACTAGTCATTCTGTGACTGTGTCAGATGCTGGTGCAGGTCCGGACCCATCAGCCTTCCCTACCTTTCCCAAGCACAGCAATCTTCTCTTCTCAGACCACACTGGTCCCTGGACTGTGTCGTTCAACAGGGAAAGGAGGGCAGGGTACAGTGGCTCATCCTATCGTCCCAGCACTTTGGGAGACCGAGGCGAGAGGATTGCCTGAGCCCGGGGGTTCGAGACTGGCTTGGGCAACTTGGTGAGTCCTCGTCTCTACGATAAATCAAAAAAATAAGCCGGGTGTGGTAGAGTGCACCTGTAGTTCCAGCTACTCGGAAGGCCGAGGTGGAAGAGTCGCCTAAACCCGAGGCTGCGGTGGCCATGAGCATGCCACTGCACTCCAGCCTAGGTAAAAGAGTGAGACTCCAACTCAGGAAAAAAAAAAGGTGGGTGGGGGAGAAGGAAGAGCTTTTGCTTAGTGTTTTGCAAAGCCTTGATAAGATGTCCTTCCTTTAGGCTACTGTATCAGACAGGATGTGCCTTCAAAGCCAAGTCTCCCCGGGGCTTCCCATGTACCCTTGGAGTTGCCAGACTTGTGTGACTTTGGAGGACTCAGTCTCTCCATCCGTAAGTGGGAAGGTCCTGTTAGGATCGTGGGGGTACTTTCTGAGAGGAAACCTGTGATGTGCTCTGTGCAGTGCCCAGACCAAGATGAGTGGTGTGGGGGCAGCTGTGCTTGTTTTCTCTCTGTTGTTATTACTAATCATTAGATGAAGATGTGTCTCGATGCTGAGAGGAATTCAGCATCTAGATCTCCAGCTGGTGTGGCAAAAGACCTGTCCCAAGCCATGGCCTCTGTAGGAAGGCCTTATACGGAGGCCTGTGCAGGGAGGTTAGTGTGGGGAGGCCCTTGTGGGAAGACCCACTAATGAAGGTCAGGCCTCTTAGAAGCCTCTGTGGACCCCCAGATTTGCTCTGTGGGTGGATAGGAGGACCTTTCATGGGGTGCCACTGAAAGGAACAGTCTCCAGAAGTGGAGTAGTGTTTTGGGGTGCTGATATGCACACATTCCACGGTGTTCTTCTAGCTGTGTGTTCCCGGCCAAGGCAAGGGCAAGGCAGATGCATTGAGGCAGCTGGCACGCTGCCCTGGGCTCCAGCTGGAGTTGCTGACCTTCCTCCCAGTCCTCACCCACTGGGATGTGGTGCACACTGTTCTCCCCAGGTGTGACCCCCTCCCTCATCCCTAGCACACCTTCCCTCCACCTCCACCCTCAGCACACCCTCCCCTTGCCTAGTGCATGCTCAGCTCTCATCTCCACTGTGGTTCTCCCCATACCCCCTCCCCAGGGATCCACAGTAGGGACTCCTGCCACCTTTGAGCCAGAAGCCCCAAACATGCATGTTTCAAAGCTGTGACATCTTTGAATGCCTGTGACATCTCCTAAGAGCCTGCCCCGCACGGCCCCCTAGCTCCTCGAACCCAGAATTGCCCACAGTTGGGCGCTGTCTCTTCTCCAAGCCAACCTGCTCTTGGGAAAGGTGGTGGTGCCTGCCTTCCAGCCACCAGAGATGAAGCCCTGATGCCCGCTTTCCTGGTCTCATCATTCGTGCTTCCAGTCACACAGATGATATGGTCAGACTCCCCCACCCATCCTTTCTTCCTGTCTCTCTTCCAAAGACTTGTGACCTTGAACCTGCCATGAAAAGTCACTTTGATCAGACACTGTCTTATCTCTGGTTTGGGCACCAGCCTCCAGCCTCTTCCCAAATCAAATTCCACTCTTTAGTTTAAGTAGTCCCCTTAGGGTGAAGTGGGATTTAGGTTAAGGTCAAATTCTTTCCATCCTTGGAATCTGGTTCAGATGCCCCCTCTTTTAGGAGGCAGTCTCTGGTTGCTTACTCAAAATAAATGTTCTTCCTCTCAGCCTGTTAATTGTTTTTAATTTTTTGTTGTTGCTTGGACGGGATGGCTCAACATTTTGAGAGCCTGAGGCAAGAGAATCACTTGAAGACAAGAGTTTGAAACCAGCCTGGGCAACCAAGCGAGTCTCAAGAAGAAGGAAAAAGTAATTCTCAAACCTTAAAAATCTCCATCTCCACTTTCTCTTCATGACTTTCTCCCATGCCCATTCCAACCCAAGAGACATTCCTTTTTCTGGTTGATCTTGCTGGAGGAAGCATAAGTTTAAAAGGGGAGAGAGCAAGGGAGGCAGGTGAGATGCCCCCTCTTATTACCCTCATTCTGCCCCCCACCAGCAGCACTTTGATCAAACTGGTGAATATGTGGAAGATGGTGGAGTGAAGACCCCACGGATCATCGTGAAAGTGAACTGCAGTACATTAAAGCTGGCATTCTGGGAACGTGGGGGCCGTGGGGAAATGTGAAATATGGCTGTAGACAGTTAGATGATGCCAGGGTAAAATCCAAACGTGGATGTGTGCTATTAAGGTTTTAACTTCTTGTTCATCTCCTAAACTGCCCCAAAGTGGGTGAAGCCAGTGTCTTCACATCAGGTGCTCTGGGGAGGTGGGACGGGAGACTGTGTGCACACACTGGATTCCCAGACACTGTCAGGACACGGTCAGGGTTGTGTGGCAGGTGGTTGCATAACCACAGCGACTCTGTGTTGACAGCAGTTGTTAAGCTCGAGTGACCCTGTCACATTGCAAGTGAGGAGGCACTTGTCGTGTGTGGAATCAGAAGTGAGTGTTCGTCTTCCTCGTGCACCTCTCCATCCATCCCAGAAGGACTTTGCCTGTGAACTCAGCCGTGAGTTGATAGATCAGGCTGGAGGTCAGGAGCAGGGCAGTACGTGTAATTGTTGTGACTCGATTGTGCATGGGGTGGCAGTGTGTCTCCAGGGAGTTAGTGGGTCATGGGTGATGCTGGAATTTGTTGTCACCTTAAAATATTTTGCTCCTTTACTCTTAGGGAAAACTGTAGCCAAATAACTTTCCGTGCAAACCTGGTTGAAAACAGTGTATTAAAGGTAAAAGTACAATTCTCTCATTCCCTGCATGGGCTTTTTTCTTTTTATAAACTGTTTAAGTTTGTTTGGTTTTAGGAACTAGATCCTTCACCTTCCCTACTTGGGAGAGATTTTTAAATACGTTGGAGAGAAGCTCGCCGGGGCCTCACCAGGCAGAAGTCGAGGGACCCGCCGGGGCTGGGGTCTCATCCCAGGTGCCAGGTCTCTGTGCAAGCTCGTGAGGTTCTTGGCACAATTCAGCTCTTCACGGAAGAAGGTCTGAGAGGTCTCACCCCCCACCCCACCCCACCACCTGACTGGGGGCTGGGAGGTGCGTCCTCAGGCCTTGGCTGTTTGGCCCTCCTGTGCCCTCAGACCAGATGCATAGACTCTGGCTAAGTCAGGCTCACTGACTTGCCAACCTTTTGTGGGTGTGTCTGCAGGGGCTGAGGAGCCTGGGGCCATCTCAGAATCCTGCCGCTGCCATTGTCCTTAGAATTCTAGACATATCATGCAGGCAAATCAGATAGAGTCACTTCCTACAGTTGCTGTCAACTCATCTAGTGTATTGGGGACTCTTTTAAACCTAACACTTTAGAAAGTGCAGCCAACCTGTACATCTCAGGACAACCCTGCAGTGTCCGAGGAGTGCAGTGTTTGCCCAGTTAGGGCTTGAGCATGGGCATTTGCAGGGAGGCCCTAGTGTCCTGGGTCCCTCTAGGACTTTTCCAGTCGACCTATCCTCCTGAGCATCATGCACAGTGACCTGAGAAATGGAAGGTAGTCCCAAATGCTCCACCCCGCTGCTAATGAAAGCCTCAAGAAGGGCGTTATTTGGGGTGGTGCCTGAGAACTATATCAGTGGATTTATTTCCGCCTTCTCTGTAGTGCTTTCCCTGTGTGCATGTTGGGGGGTGGGATGTGGAACGTGTGTGGGGGTAAACTGCACTGTGAGACGGCCTCCTGCCACCCACTTCCTCCACCACACCTTCTTTCTGTCCTCACTGTCTGTGAGCTGTCCTTCTATCCAGAGACCTGGGAACCAACTTTGTTAGCTGTATGAGTGTGCTCAGGCTAGGATAAAGCAGCACGGACTGGGCAGCTTCAACAGCAGATTTATGACCTCACAGTTCTGGAGGCTGGATATCTGACATCCAGGCATGGGCAGGGCTGGTCCCTTCCGAAGGGTCCCTGGCCTGCAGACAACCACCTTCCCCTTGTATCCTCACACCTGTGTGTGCCCAGCCCTGTTGTCTTGTTCTCTTCTTGTAAAGACACCAATCACATGGATGAGGGCCCACCCTTGTGATCGCATTTTAATTTAATTACCTACGTAAAGACTCTAAGCCCAAGTGCAGTCACATTCCGAGGTTCTGGGGGTTAGGACTTTAACCTAGCAATTCTGGAGGGGACACAGTTCAGGAAAAGGGCTGGGAAACCTAAATAAATATTACACTCCCATGAGAGGAATATATACATATATGTATATATGTATATATTCATATACATACATATATATGTACACATATGTACATGAATGTATGTATATGAATATATACATATATACATATATGTATATATATACACACACACACACATATAATACACACACAAATACATAAAATAAAAATGAGAGATGTGCAGCAGGGATGTGGCTGGCACACGTGGGCTCTGGGCTCAGTGCACGGAGCTCCAAGTGAGAAAGTGGTGGAATTTGGGCCTCCATGAGGAACCTCCTTTCTGTGGCCTGCTGAGGTACTAGGACTTGGACATGCTATTCTTCATAAGTGATTCGTGAGTCTGGGTCTTACAAGGCCACCAGCCTGCAGTGGGTGTCCCTGGGGACTGCAAGACCTTTTCTTGGGAGTCAGTGTTCCTTCTGCAGCTCACGTGGGCCCCCCATCCCAGCCCACCCACAAGGACAGTGGCCCAAGGTCTGCACGTGGCGTGTGTCACTGGGCGTGTGGAGGTGTGGGGGACAGTCCTTCGGGGCCCAGATGCCTCCCCCGCAGCTAGTGTCTAACCCGCCCCCCCCGCAGGGGGCCAGCCAGCTAATGTTTTATGATTACAAAGCAGATGGAACTGACATTCCTTTTGATGACAGTTATAGATGGAGTGTATTTAGCCTGAACTAAACATGATGCCTCCAAGCTGAAAGCAACCTCTCTTTCCACTCCTCCCTCACCATCCCAGGACTGCCCATCTCCTGGGGACCCTGTCAAACCAAAGCCTGTCCCTCTGACTCTCAGGCAGATGCTGCCTTCCTATGACCCAGCAGTGACTTATGTTTGAGAACCTTTCTTCTGAAGGGACAGGCCCTCTTTCAGATTGCTTCATACTCTCTGTAGAAACCCGGCACGTGGTCATGACATAGAACAAAGTCGGAAAAGCTAGTGCTTGTACTAATAGAAAGTCAAGGTCTGCCCTTTGGAAAAGGAACAGGCATGTGACTGAAGTGTTTTAATGTATTGAACATCAAAGCCGTCTCCACACATGGAAGGGGTCAAACCTTTTGGCAGTGATCCTACAAGCTGCATGGCCAGGTGATCGAGTACCACTGCTGTGCCTTATATTGGAGCTGGCTCTGATGGGATGGGCCTTGGTGTGGCTGGTGGGCCCTGCCCACAGTTTCCTGGAATGACCATGGAGGCCCACGTGGCCAGCAGGTGGCAGGGTGTGTTCCAGTGGGAGAAGCATCTTTGAGGAATGCTTGACTTTGTGGGTTGTTCCAGAAAGAATGCCTTTGTGGCCATATTCAAGGCTTCCCTGTGCAACCCCAAAGGGCACTATCTAGTGGTTGTGTCTTGCTGTGCATTTACTTTTGAGGAAAGAAGCTGTGTAGAATTTATCTTTGTTCATGCTGTAGCGCCCTAGAGCCCCAGTGCTGTGCTTTGTAGGTGACTGGACTGGTGGATTGTGAATTAGAGGAATATAGGAAAAGAGAGACTTAAAACGGAATGAGGGATGTCTCTTCTCAGCCTCTTGGGCTCCAGATGACTAGGACCCTCCAGAACTTTGCCAGGGTTCCCTCAAATCCGTGTTGTGGGAGAGAACAGTGGTGAAGAATCGTGGGTGGTTCCCAGACTTCCATACTTCTTTGTGCTCTCATCCAAAGTTCAAAAGTCAGTCAGATGTGACCACCACTGTCCACCTTGAGACCCAAGTCCCTTGCCCTTTTGGGAACTGGAGTGTAGCTTTATGGGGGAAGGGAGGGTTATGGTTAGCATGAAGTGTGTTGCTGTGCTTCATGCTTTCAACAATGTCACCTGAAGGATTGCTTGATGAGACATCCTGGTGTATCGTGTTGAGATAAACTCATGTTCCTCCACCTAGTTAGAGAAGGTCAAACTTTCTTTAAGGAACTCTTAAAAATGACCTTCGGAAGGTTAGTTAGCCTATTTGTCCAGAATTTAAAAATATTTAAATAAGAATTTTACAGATCATGTTTTTGTCTAAATCCTCCTGGTAGTAGCTAGTGGTCTTGGAGGCTGGCTGTGCAGAGCCTGTTCCAGGCCAGTGACTTGGCATATGTTCAGCAGACAAGGGGTCTACTGTGCTCCAGCTGCCCAGGGACCCTCTAACTGCTGACCTGAAGTCCAGTTTCACGTGGCTTAAAGGGTTTTAATTTTTAAAAAAAAATTTAATTGTGATAAAACAAACATAACATTTGCCAGTGTAGCTACCATTAAGTGTTTGATTCAGTGACACTAATGATATGTGCAAAGGTACAATCATCACTACTATCTGTTACCAGACCTTTTCCATCACCACAAACAGAAGCTCTGTGTCGATTAAATGATAACTCCCGTTCTGCCTCCCTCAGCCACTGGCAATTTCTGATTATTTTCTGTCTGTGAAATTTGCCTTTCCTGGGTACCTCACAAGTGGAATCGTACAACATCTGTCCTTTGCAAATGGCTTATCTCACTTAGCATGATGTCTTCCAGGTCCATTTGCTTTCTAGCATTTCTTGTTTATAAATGGATAATATTTCGCTGTGCGGATAGACCACGTTGTGTCTATCCACTCATCTGTCCTTTTGTCTGTTGTGAATAATGCTGTAGTGAACTGACTTACAGGCACCTGGCCCAGTCCTTGCTTTTGGTTCTTTTGGATATGCCCGAGGAGTGTTTATTTTAACCAAGTGAGCAGCTCATTATATTCACAGTGCTGTGCAGCCATCACCACTATCTTATTCCAGGACATTCAGTCACCCAGGGGGAGGGCCTTTGCCACTAGCAGTTACTCCCCGTCCCATTCCCTCAGCCCTTGGCAGCCACAAGCCACTTTGTGTCTTAGTGGCTTTGCTTGTTCTGTACGTTTCATATAAATGGAGTCCTATGATATGCGGCCTTTATGGATATTCTTTTTTCCTTACTTTGAGTAGTCCTTAATGGTGTGAATATTCTTTTTAAAGCAACTTTTACCATGGGACTTTCTGGTGTCTGTGGAAGCTGGATGGTTAGA
Source organism: Cephalopachus bancanus (assembly GCA_027257055.1). NCBI lineage: Eukaryota > Metazoa > Chordata > Mammalia > Primates > Tarsiidae > Cephalopachus > Cephalopachus bancanus. Next base: position 1,860,555 of record JAPVLO010000194.1, on the reverse strand, counting down.
TGAGCTCCACGCGGCTATCACCCAGGTCCAGCGGGATCAGCTCTTGCCAGTCTCACTAACCAAAATCTCTTTACCAGGGAAGAGAAGAAGTATGTCAGCCGGTTCTGGAAGGACATTTGCGTGGGAGACTTTGTGCGTCTCCGCTGCAACGAGATTATCCCTGCAGACATCCTGCTGCTCTCCTCCAGTGACCCCGATGGGCTGTGCCACATTGAGACCGCCAACCTGGACGGAGAGACCAACCTGAAGCGGCGGCAGGTTGTCCGCGGCTTCTCAGAGCTTGTAAGTGGCCTGCGTCCCCAAGGTGTTGCAGACATCACGACCACACAGCATCCTTCATGCTGGCCCTCTGGGACCATGGCTTCTGCAGTTCCCCCTCCATCAGGCCGGGCTGCTTTCCCTAGTAACGGGGACTGAGGGTCTGCAGCCTCTCCCCACCCCAACCCCAGGCTCTTGTGCTCACCTGCTCTCTTGTAAGTCGTGGGTATACATTGGTCCAGCCTCCTAACACCAGAGTCAGCAGAGGACAGCACCCTTCTCAATTCCCATGGTCTCAGCCCACGCACACAGAGGGTGATTTCTCCATAGTGAGTGCATGCGGACATCTGACTAGTGACACTTGGATGGTGTGGAGAACATGTCCCAGTTTAAGAACTGGGGGGCGGGTATGCAGATTTGACGTGGCAGGCAGGGAAGAGCCACAGGTGTGTCTCCTTGATCAACGCCCAAGAACAACATTCCATTTCCTATCATCCCTTCTTTCCCAACTTCTGAACCCATTTGTATCTCAAATCTGCCCCACGTACTTTTCTCCCAAATGCAATACTTCATAGCTCAGTGTTGCTTTGTATAAATAAGCTGCCTATAAATGTCTGAAATTTAGGCATGGCTGCTGATAGACATATCCTGTCACTCTTTGTAAGGCCCCATGAATGCCTGAGGAAGTGGAGCTGAGCCTTAATTTGGTCAGAATGGCCAAAGTTAGCACCCTAATCAATTCAGATTTTTAAAAATGTCTTCATCACACCAAAATTGTTTAATACGCATGCACATTCTATTTTTTTTTTTTCTTTCTCTCTAAATGTCCAGAGACGGTTTTCTGGTACATTATTCCCATTCATACATTATTATTATGAAATAGATGAACCATCTTACGGAACATAAAGGCAGCAAGTCTCTGAACTTTTAAAAACCCAGCAATGGGAAAACCACAATTCCAACTGCAACATTACAATGCCAAGAAAATTTAAGTGCTCTGTATTTTAGTGAGTTTTTTTCATAATACAGAGTTGGTTGGTGTAGACAGGTTAGGGACTGATAATGATATATGTCAAATGCAAAGTCATATTTTACCAGTCTGATGAATGGTCATTTGGAAATGGTGGCCTCTAGGGAAACTTAAATTAGCAATGATTTGCAAAACTTAGTTACAGATAAGGGATGCCCTTGGCATTCATGAGGGAGCTGGGTGTATTTATCAGGGTCCAGTCCTAAGACAGAAACCACACATACTTCAATCAGCGTACATTTGATGTAAATAATTTTTATCGGACATGAGATGTGAGAAGTGGACACTGAAGCACACAGGAAGGGCTGATGCAAGGGGCAGCCACTTCCCCTGGCTCTGAAGCAGACATGCCCTCACGTGCAGAAAGAACCCCACGGAGGGACACAGCCATGGCTCCTGGGATGGCAGAAAGGTCAATGAGGGACTGCACTGGTGGAACTTGCTGGAAGTCTTCCCTTGAGGGTCCAGGGGAGGCCATGCCAGGGAGGTGCCAAGCCTAGCAATCTGCTACATGCCAGGCGCAGCCACTGGGCAGGGAACTGCTAGAGCCAGGTCTTGGGAAGACCACGCTTGGTGTGTGGCTCTGAGGGTGGCCTCAGCCACTGCAGTCGATGAAGACTGGTGGTAGCTCTCTAGACAGCCAGTGCTGTGAAGCCAGGTGCTGGGTGCCAAGAGCAGCCGCCTGGGCCCGGGCAGGGCCCCTGCTGTCTGGACTTCTGATTGCTCTGGGCTGAGAGGTGGAAAAAGTGGGAGGCAGGCCGAGTCTTGGAAAAACTGGCGGAACAGAGTAAGTACACACACACACACACACACACACACACACACACACACACACACACACTCCACACCTAGGCCAGCCCTTCCTTCTCTGACCCCCTCTGGCGCTCTCTACTGGCCAGGCAGAACTTGGCCTGTCTTTCCACCCGCCCAGTTTTCAGAAACCATTTATGAAGTGCATGCTTGCTTGGGGAAGGGCCCTAAGGAAGAGAGACGTGGCTTGTGTGCTGTCGGGTGTGGTAACTTCAGATGTGGGACCAACACCCAGAATACGTGGTCTGCCTGGCATTGAGTAGCAAGCCAAGCCCCGAGGGCTTCTGCTAGGGGCCTGGGGCTGGAACGGGCCGTCTGAGAGGTCAGGGGAGGCTTCCGGAAAGAGGTGCTTGAAGCGTATTCCAGAGGCTAGACTGGGGAGGTTTGGGGTGCCAGGCCATAGAGGTGGAGACAGCGCTGTGTTTAATGAACAGCACTGGACAAATTAAAGAGTTGAGGGGCTGTGACAGAGAAGCAGGGAGGTGGGCGTGGCCCAACCAAACCCCAGAGCCTGAGGACAAGGCCTCAGGCACCAGGCTGGTAGCCCCAGGATCTGGCAAAGGAAACATAGATACTGAGACTTAAAAATAAAGATTTGGGTCGGGCTCGGTGGCTCAGCCTGCAATCCCAGCACTTTGGGAGGCTGAGGTGAGTGGACTGCCTGGGCCCACGGGTTCGAGACCAGACCGGGCAACTTGGTGAGACCACGTCTCTACAATAAATTAAAAATTAGCCAGGTGTGGTAGCGTGCCTGTAGTCCCAACTACTTGGAAGGCTGAGCCAGAAGGATTGCCTGAGCCCAGTGGATCTACTGAGGTACGCTGAGGTAGTGGTGAATGTACCACTGTACTCCAGCCTGGGCTATGGAGTGAGACTCCAACTCAAAAAAAAAAAAATTAAAATTAAGATTTGGTGTAAGAGTTGGAGTGGAAATGTCATTAAGAATTATGAGGGGTCACACTGGTTCAGGTTTCCTGGGGGCCAGCTGTCTGTACCTCTACTATTGTAGTAAATAATTTTCTAAAGCATTTTCATATGCTTTAAAATATCCTGTAAGACTGATTTTAGAGATGAGAAACAGCAAAGTGAGGTTAGGAGTTTCTCCCCAGGTGACTCCCCACTGCACTTTTCGGGATTGTGCAGTGCTAGCTGGTTCTTCCTGCTGCTTGGACACACACGCTTCGCCAGCCCCCCACGAGGCTTCGTGCATTCAGTCATGGTATGGGAAGGAGTTTCTAGGTCATCCGTAATTTGCACAGTCATTTCTGCAGAGTAAGGAGTTCCCTGGGCTGAGGATTGCATAAAGAAGTCGGGGTTTTTTTGGAGACCCTTTTTGGTAATTTTTTTTGCCATCCAATATGTATTTATTAGCTTCAAACCCCATTCTGATCAAAACTAGGGGACATCTTTGCCACATAGTGCATACTCAATCTGTGTGAATAAGCAAATTAGGTGGAAGCTTGAAGCGTTCAGGTCTCCAAGTAAATAATAAAGCAGAAACAGGGCTGTGGAGTGTCAGATGAGTGTTGGAATTTCAGCAGGGCAGGTAAAGGGGGACAGGGCGGGCTCCGAGCACAGCTGGGGGGTCCAGACTCGAGGCCACATCAGCGTCAGGAAGAGCCATGCAGGAGATGGCTTCTCTGTGGGCAAATTTACTGAGAAAATATGTTCCGACTGCTTGTCTCCTGTGTGGACCTGATTGGATTGTTGCCCGAGTCCCAACTGCACCCACGCATGTCTGTGCATCACCGTGTGCAGCAGTGACAGTCAGGTCTGGGAGAGACCTAATGCTAACTCTTCCCAGGCTTGTGGCTGTGTGTGCATGCATGGACATGTGCCCTGGGGCATGTTCCAAATAAAAAAGAAAGATGAAAGGAGTGTGGAAACTTCCCTGGGCTGGAGAAAGCTGGACAAGCACTGCTCTAAAAGATCCACCTTCGCATCCCAACCTGCAGGATCCTGAGGTAGAGTGTGGTGTCCCTCTGCCTTGGGGGTACATTGTTACTAGTTCTTGGGTACAGGTGCTTTCAGGTTGGTCTCCTTTATGGAAGCAGTCAGTCCCACCCCAAATTACTTGACAGAATTCAAGAGCACAGAAAATTCCTTTGAAATTCCAAATATGTAGGAAACAAAATAACTTTTTAATTTCTACCTACACAGCTTTCCAAAATTCTCTCTACCACAGGAAAACTAGGAATGAAAAAGTACAATTTGCAAAGTAGTTCTTGTACTGTTTCTCTTTCGCTTTTCAAATTGTTAATCTTTAATTAGATTTAGCAACCTTGGCCATGGAATTGAATGAGGCAACATCATCTATCATCTAAGAGGAAAACAAAGACAGCTGGCTGGGTATGTTAATTGGATAGGCCAATATTAAACCTCTACAAAAAGATTCATGGTTTTCTTTTATCATTGAAGTACAGTCAACAAGCTCATAATTTATACTAGGACATTTTCATTTTCAAACTTAACAGTCACATACTTTTATTGATGTCTGTATTAAATATGTAACAGGAAAGACAAATATCTTGAGAATTCAGTAGCTTTATTTAGATTAAAATTTTAATTCCAACATGTATGGATATCGAAAGAAATTCAGTTGGATAGGTAGTATGACTACCTGAGACATACTGTACTTTTTAGTATCAAAAATGGGGAATTTAAGTTTGGCCATATGAAGACTTTTTTAAAGTTTCTAATTTTGGTGACTTCAAAATGGATTCTTTGTGTTCATTAAATCACCTCTTACAGAGAGTAAAGTACTCTGATCTTAATGAAATGACAACCAAAGCAATAAGAGGTTTTTATTCTATTTAAGGTGACATACAATATAAAATGCTATCTTTCTCCTTGACTATATTTTCACTGTAAAAAAAAAGGAAGAGTGATTTAATTAAATTCCAAATTTCTTAAATGTAGTTGAATTGCAGCAGCACCTGCAATGGGTTTGAAGCTTTGTGTATTTTGTTGTGTGTGTTTCTGGAACAGGGGTTTTCTTTACAAGTAGGAAGAGCTGACAGTGGGAGCTCTATCGATTTGACACCACGCATCTCCTCACAGGTGGGTGTGTGTGTGCGAACAGAAGTGTATGCAAATACCTGCGAGTGAGTGGGTGTGCAAGTATGCAAGTGTGAGTGCATATGTCTCAAAGAAGAAAGAAAAATGCGGCTATATTGTTCTATTAGGCATCACTGTGTGTTGTCTTTAAATTTAAGAGAGGGCAAATATTCTTTCCGGTGCTAAGACACAGTGCTCTAGAGGGGATTGCCCTGCTGGAGGATGTTCCTGGGGGTCTGGAGTTTTCGGTGTCCATGTTGAGGCCCTGCTGTGGGCTGGTACAAAGAGGAGGATGTCTGGGTGTCCCTCCTGCTCACTGCACCTTGGAACTCTTCATTGCTTGATGGGGGCCTGTGCCTGGTGTCATCTCCCTTCTGCTTGTTTGGTGAGCAGAGCCTCAGCTGGAGGGAACTTCTCTTTCATCTCCACAGCCATTGGGGTTCTTTGAGTTATCCTAATTTTGTTTCTGAGTTTGTAAGAACCTACTGCCCTATTTCACTGGGCTTTCCTGGGGAAGTCACGTCATGCTTTCTGTCTGCCTGTGCTCCTCAAATGGAAGGTGGGATTTGGGATGTCGTTGTGGAGTTCGTGCTCCTCAGAGTTTTGCCCGTCCACAAAGCAGAGAGACTCAACAGACACATTTGCACCTTCATAGGCACATAAACCAGATCTTGTAAGGGTATGTACCTTTAAGGAAAGCAAGAACCTGACTTCAGAAAACACCAGCACCTGCTAGGGGGTGGACGCAGCTGTGCTTCCTGATGTCTCAGTTGGGTTTCACCGTGAAATGAATCCACGGCCTTTCACCGTTACTGATGAATGATCCGTGTGCTGAGGAAGTGGCTTTGTGAGCCCCAGTGAGCATTTCCCTCAGGCTGAGATCAGGCTAAAGCAAATTTCTTTAGTTTATGGATTTTCAGCAAAACCACTTCAGACAGACATCTGTCAGAATGCCTTATGCACCTGACCACACCCCCACAAAGAGTCCAAGAAATGTGGGTGTCATTGCTAGTGACGAGAAGTCCTTGCCTCAGGCCCCAGAGAGCAGGTGCTTAGATACATCCAGGTGGGGGTCATAGGTCAAGAGCTGGCCCAAAGCGTCAGCAGTGCTCTTGCTCTCTCCTGTAATGACTGACTTTTTCAGCAGCGGCAGCTACCCTTCGCTAAAAACAAGCCCTTTCGTTTTTGTGACTTCAAAGGATTCTGGATGCAGGTTTGTTTTGGACAAAACCTCAAATAATTGGTTTGCTCATCCGGCCTTTATCAGGCGTTTCGGAGCCTTGAACACCGGGCAGGAAATTCTGCGAGGACGGAGTCTGAGTTGATGCCTCCACCTCACCCCGTGAGCCTGTGTAGGCCCTGGAATCCCTTCTCAGGGACTTTGAGTGTTGGGGTTACAAGGCTGAAAGGGGCAGGGAGAGGTTGTGGTAGAGGCTCGTGTTCTGAAGCTGAGGTCCCACTGTTTGTCTCAAGCATCAAAGACCACAGGCCCAGGGGACTTGGCTGTCAAGGAGGAGGGAGCCCAACCTCTTCTGAGTGTCCGTGCATGCTGTGCCCCCGCGCGAGGCTGGGGTGTCTGCGATAAACTGCAAATTCTCTGTCGAAAGGAGATCCAGGGACAGGCACAGCCCAGAACCTGGAACTGGAGGCAGCTTTGTTCCAGTGTTCAGAAAACCCCTCACCTCTCCGGTGGGAGGGATGAGACTTTCCCCCATCCCCCTTGCCAGGGTAACAGTGCCAGCTGCCACTCGGAGCCCTCACTGTGTGCCAGGCCCTCATCATTTAATCCTCTCGACAGCTCTCAGAGGGGTGCCCTTCTTACACCATTTAAGAGAGGGGACACGGAGGGAGACAGCCCCTCACCCACCGGGGCCCAAGTGTGGGGTGGGCCAGGTTTGAGGAGACAGTTGGGACTCTGTGCGCGGTTGTGGGACCCACCCAGGACCTCTGTATGGAGCAGGGCAGCTTCGCTGTTGATGATCAACTTGCTGCGGGCAGGGCTGTGCTCATCCACAGCAGCAGTGAGGTCTAAGATTTTAGCTCCTGCCATTAGCACCTGTGGTGGATGCTCCAGACGTGTGGACTAGAGTGGGTATGTCTGACGCCTGTGCAGTGCAGTGGCACGCATGTCAGTTTCAAGGGCTGGAAGTTTTTGAAAATTTGCTCTGTAAATGCAGTGGTTGGTTACAGCCTGCGCTCAATGGCCCACCGGTGTGGGGATGGAATCCCTAAGGCCCTGGTTCTTGTAGGTTTTCCTAGGGGATCTGTTTCTTATCCAGTGACGACACAGGCCTGTGGTGGGGGCAGCTTGGTGCCTATGAAGAGAAGTGCCCCTGGCCACCACAGTTGGGCCTGGTACCAGTCCCCTGAGAACACGGCCCTGTGAACCTTAATCACACCAGCTCAGGAGCTCACTCTCCATCCTCAGCAAGAACGTTTCCTGAGGAACCAGGGAGGAAAGGTGGATTTTGTGTCAGAGCCAGCAGGGAAGGGAGCTCCTGGTGTTGGCTCCGATGATGTCCCAGTGTTTGTACTCCAACTCTGTGGCCTCAGGGCCCACCCATCACTGCCGGTCATCCCTGCTCATTTGGGGTTTTAGTGTGGAGGAGTTCAGCAGTGAGGTCACCAGCTGAAGTTTTGGCTGCAGGCAATGGTGTTGTCCCAGCTGAAACTCACAAAGAGAGGAGGCTGAAGGCTTCATCAGGGGCTAGGCTCAGCCATGGGTGGACCGTGTTGTAAATGTGCACATAGCAGATTGCTCAGGCTTGTGTAACAAAGCACCATAGAGTGGGGGGCTTAAACAGCAGAAATTTATTTTCTCACAGTTCTGGAGGCTGGACATCCAAGGTCAGGGTGTCCGCGGGGTTGGTTCCCTTGAAGGCTCTCCTGGGCTTGCAGATGGCCACCTTCTTGGCCTCACGTGGTCTTCCCTCTGTGTGTTTGTGTCCTCATCTTGTCTTCTTAGGCCACCAGTCATATTGGATTAGGGCCCACTCTAATGACCTCATTTAACCTCTGTCTCCTCTTTAAAGACCCTGTCTTCAAATAAGGTCAGAGCCTGAAGTATTGGGGTTAGGATTTGAACACGTGAATTTGGGGGAGACAGAATTCAACCCCCTGACAGTGTAATTTCAGGGTGGAGATGATGCCATTCCTGGATGGTGGTATCAACATGGTGATCATCTCAAATCAACCCACTTAGCTGCATTCCAGCTCTCCTCACTGTTAGGAAGGGAAAAACGCTTTGTCTGGAACTTACAGCTAGAAATGTGAACCCTGGTAGCCTGGCAGCAGTACCATAGCAGGATGACTACTTCTAGCTGGCTGCAGCCTTCTAGGGAGCCTACGGTTAGTGTATGCATATGTTAGATATCAGACATTCTGTGAGTGACAGTGGATGAACAGGAATGAGAATTTTTCTATGGGATAGATTTCAAAAGTTTGATTAGAGTGCTTGTAGGTATTAGAGTTTGTGTGCATCAGGGTATTAATAAGTAACGTCAGGACAGAAACTACTAAATATTTCTCTTAGAATTAGTGAGGGAAAACTTTTCAACCTTTTACTAAAAACTGCTTTTGATTTCAGTGTTTCCTTCAAGGAAGGCACAATTTCCATTGGAAGTGGTATCTTTTTTTTGTTTTACGTCATACACGGAATCAGGACATTTCTTACACCAGTGGTAAAAAGAGAGCTCCTCTGGGTGTCAGCCTGGAAACACAAGACCTGATGGGGACCTGGGTCAGGGGTGGTTGGGGCTCCTGGGTGGACAGGATGGAACTCCAGGTGCCTGCCTGACTGGAGCTATTTCCGGAAGGGGATGAGGAAGCATTGGCTCTCCTTTTAAGCCGAGGAAGCTGTTGCTGTCCTGGTTACATCTTCCACAGAAAGTCCACAGTCAATGGCTGAGCTGTCGTGGCAGGAGTGGGTGGCCAGGAATCCCTTCTGTCTACCGCCCTGTGGCCCAGGAGGCTTGAGGCACTGACCTTTCCCCCAACATGATTGCTCCTCTCCTGACTGTGTTCTGTGGATGGTCTGGTCATTTCTGGTCACGCTGGCCCAGCACTTGATTGAGTGATCTCTCTCTGGCTCGCCCTCATTGAGTTCAGACCACCAGCTGCCAAGTCCTGTGGATTCTGCCAGCACGAGCCCTAGAACCAGGCTTACCTGCAAGAGGGGACTTGTGAGCCAGCCTGCATTGCCTCCCATGGACTCCCTTGGCCTTACCCTCACCCAGGTGCTGTTTTGGTTGGCCAGGAATGCCCAGTGCCCATCCATGCACCCATCCAGGATGACGACACCTTAGCTGCGGCTCAAATCCAGGACCCAGAAGGGCCCACTGTTGGGACCCTGGAGCACATCTGCCCCCTTTTCATCTGGACGCTTTAGGGATATGAGAACCGCCAAGTCCTCCCTCTTAATAGTGGCGGTGGCTAATGTTTGTCAGCTCTTAGCACAGACAGCCAGCATTGTTAGTCCTCACCCTCTTGGGTGTTAGGACCCCCTGAGAAGCTTTAGAAGTCCCCGAGGGCTGAGCCCCCCCAAGACTCTAACACTCTTGGTGTGGGGTGCTCCTGGCTCTGCCACTTGAGAACTGCTGCCCAAGATATGTGCAGTGTCTTCTTTGACTTACACGTAAGGGGGTCCAGGTCCAGACAGGTCAAGGGGCTCACCCTACATCATGCAGCCAGTTCGAGGAGGGGCTTTGCAGCAACTTAGCATTGTGGCTCCAGTGCCTGTTCCTGCAGCGCTGCCCCCACCCCACCTCCTCCTCCCTGCCTATACCCCGGTTCATCCAGCTCGCCCTGCAGACTCACTCCTCAGGACCCAGCACCGCCTGCGTCTGTCCTCTTTGCTTCCCAGCAACAGCGACCTGGCGTGGCTCCTCCTCGTCAGTCTCGGGGTACTGTATCGTGTCCCTGCAGGCTCTTCTCTCTGCAGTCCGCCCTGCACTCTGCTGCTGCGTCTGTCGAGTGATCTGCCCAGAGAACGGTTTTAACCTTGGCATTCTTGGACTCAAGAAGCCTGTAGTGGAGGGTGACACTGTGAGCACCCAGTAAAGTTAAGGAACAGCTCCCAGACCAGGACAGGCAGAAAGGAATTTGACAACCGACCACAGATGTGACTGTAGTGTGCCACGCCGCTTGTGGGCTTGTCTGAAGAAACTGAGAAAGCCAAGACACCAGGCAGGCCAGAGTGTGGGTGCATATGTGTGTCTGTCTACACATGTTCATATATATACGGACACACATGTATTTATAGGGTACCCGCCTAAATTTTTGTTTGAAATAAAGGGGTCTTCTGGCTTAAAGGGTTGACAAAACCTCGCCTAGATTATTCCTGAGGTGTCTTCAGAGACCGAGGCATTGTGACTTGACGCCTCCCTCGGCGACAACTCGGGTCTCAGGGACAACTGGCCGCATTCCAGGAGGGCTTGCTGAGGTAGGACGAGTGCCCCTGGCAGCACAGACCCTGAAATGGGGGTGCTGAAACTGAAAGGGCTGGATGGGGATTGGAGGGAGCTTCTGGGTGTGTGATTCTTCTGTGCCTGTGAGCACTGCCCGACCGTTTCCTCCACCAAGCATCGACCCTCTCCCAGACCAGGAGGAAAATCCAGGCCAGGGGAGCCGCTGACCTGGACTTGCTGCTGTGGCCCCTCAGCCTGTGTGCGGTGGAAGTAAAACCATGCCTTCTGTGGCCTCTGACGGCACCTTGTGGCTTCCTGTCCTTCTCACCTCTTCCTGCTGGCTCAGAGGAAAGTCCTGTTTCAGGAGAAGCGTGGGCCGCTGGGCGGGGCCTGGGGGGGTGCAGGGAGAGCAGTTGGGTGGGGACCCCGGGGTGTTGAGTGCTTATCACAGAGTAGGCTCGAAGACAGGGCAGGTTGCAGTGTCGTGGCGAGTGGACTGGGAGTCTGCCTCCGGCACTTGCTAGCTTGTGTCTCGGGAAAGTCATTTGTCCTCTCTGGGCCTCAGTGTCAACATCTGCAAAACAGGATCAATGGCAAAGGTTCTTCTGGTCCACCCTTCGCACAGCACCTGGCAGGCAGTGGGTGCTCAGCGGGTGGCTGTCCTCATCACCACCCCTGCTCCTGTCATGGAAAAGCTGTCTTAACATAGGGGCTGGTGGCAGGAGGAAGGACGGGACTGGCCAAGGGTGAGATTATGGGGAGAAAGTTTGCCTCTCTGCACATGAGAAGCCCAGGGTGAATGCAGTCAGTTCATCTAGTCACAGAACTGGGGAAGTTGAGGACGAGGCTGGAACTTGTGAGTATTGGACCAGCCTTGGCTGTCCAGGGCCCTGTCCAGGGCCAGGAGCCTCCAGCCCCAGTGTAGCCTCTTGGAAGGAGGAGACTACATCTTGTTCACTAGAACTTTGGGAGTGACCTGCCCATGCATGGATAGGAGCAGGATAGCCTTGAGGGATGTGGTGTCACTGGAAGCTCCATGCAGGCAGAATGCTGGGCTGTGGGTCGTGGAACGTAGCATCTCTGGCTTTAACCCAAGCCTACCTGGTTCCCAAGGGCTGCTGAGTGAACCCAGCTGCAGGGGCAGGTAGGTGAACTTTGAGGGGCGAGTTCCAATTTTTTGAGGGAGTGATTTTGTCACATATCGTTGTTATTGGCAGGTGCTCCACAGAGGAACAGAAGGTGTTGGCTTCCTGTGTTAGTAACAATTAAACACAGCCTCTCCATGAAGCCCCCAGGTTGTGCTGGGCAGACATATCTCCCCTGTGTGTCATGATGGCTTCATCATGGTGGGTCTGCAGGGCTGCTAGTGTTCCCTGGAGACCCTCTGCTTCAAACTGCAGGACCATGTTAAAGTCGGGCTTACAAAGGGGAATCATCTAGAAGCAAGCCTTACATGATACTTCCTCCGTGTTCTCACAAGTGTTCAGCAGGCAAATTGCAGAGGAGTTGAAACAGAAGAAGTGCATTTCCTTACCTGACCCTGTAGTCCTGCTTCCCCACCGGCACATGTTTCCTGGCCCCAATAATAATAGTAGCTGACTGCAGTTGTTCATTCTGGGCATTCTTCAATCTGAAGGCAGAAACCCTGTGATTTCTGGTATCATAGGCTGAGTGATAACCCCATCTGTTTCAGGTGATGGAAAGAAGTTAAGGATAGCTGAAATTGTCAGACAAGGAATGTCTTACTCTGTTGCTGTTTCTGATAGTTCTGGAGGCTGAAATACAGGATCAAGACACTAGCAGATCCATTGTCTGGTGAGGGTTCTCTTCCTGGTCTGCAGACAGCCAGCTTCTTGCTGTGTCCTCACAGGGTAGGTAGAGAGAGATGGAGAACTTTCTTGTGTCTCTTTTATTATTATTATTTTGAGAAGCAAGGTCTTGCTTTGTCTCTCAGGCTGGAGTGCAGTGGTGCAATCATAGCTCACCGTAGCCTCGAACTCCTGGGCTTAAGTGATCCTCCTACCTCAGCCTCCTAAGTATTATTATTTTTATTTTTTGTAGAGATGAAATCTTACTTTGTTGCCCAGACTGGTCTGTAATTTCTGGCCTCAAGCAATCCTTCTGCCTTGATCTCTCAAAATACTGGGATTACAGACGTGAGCCACCCACCACACCAAGCGGTGTCTGATCTTGTCGGGCACAACCCCGTTCATGAGGATTCCAGCCCTATGGCCTAATCACCTCTCAAAGGCTCCACCTCCAAATACCATAGGTTAGATTTCAGCACATAAATCTGGGGGACACGAGCATTCCATCTATAACAGGGAACATCCTCGGTCATGGAAACCTGTACTGCATCAGGGACCTCAGGTTGAGAAACCGTTGGCCTGTGGTTCCTCGTCTTCACAGAGCCTTGCTCCAGAGTTGAGTCGGTGAAATTGCAGCACTGTCCTCACTTGGAGCCTGTGAGAAGTGCAGGATCCCAGGCCTTACCCAGACCCACTGAGGCAAGGCCTGCATTTTGACAAGCGCCTAAGGGATTCATATACCTCTTCAAGTTTGAGATGCCTTGCATCGTATGGGTTTGGCATACATAGGCATATTCTTGGGTAATCAGCCTCTGTGTTCTTCTTTCCTGACATAGTTGATATTTTCATAATCCACTAATTAAGGTACTTACAAATAAAGACACAGACACATAGATTAGCAAAAGATGTTCTTTAATTTTTTTTTTTTTTTTTTTAGAAATGGGATCTTGCTCTATTGCCTAGGCTGAAGTGCAGTAATGCAATCATGGTTGACTGCATCCTCAAACTCGTGGGCTCAGGCAATCCTCCTGCCTAAGTCTCCCCAATAGCTGGGACTACAGGCATGCACTATCATGATGCGCTAATTTAATTTTTTTTTTTTTTTTGCAGAGATAGGGTCTTGCTATGTTGCCCAGGCTTGTCTTGAACTCCCGGCCTCAAGCAATCCTCCTACCTCAGTCCCCCAAAGTACTGGGATTACAGGAATGAGCCACCGCACCTGGCAAAAGATGTACTTTTGAAATACTCTGGATAAAATAAAACTGAACATTGGTCTCTCAGAGACACAATTTTAGGGATACTTTCTTTGCATTACTTATTAATTGAGCCAAGTGGGAGCAGCCTGTAGCTAGCTGGCTTTGATTTGCAAAGTAGCTAATTATTCACAGCACTTATTTGTACTGAGCCTGTGCTTCCTGGGAGCAAATCCTTTTGCAGTGGGTACTGCAGAAAGTGCCTTGCTGTGTCCTGGTCTTCATGGATCTGCAGCCTGTGTTCCCTCCAGTTTTCCCAAATAATAACCCAGGAACTCCCAGAAGCAGTGTTTAATCTGGGCACCCATGGCCCAGCCAAGTTGACACATAAAATCAACATTGCATGCATGGAAGCCATGGAGGCTTCAGTCCCAGAGCACTGTTGGAAGGGATGCTGAGAGCCAGAGTCACAGGAGGCCAGCCTGGCTGGCTGGCGTCATCTGGGATAAGTTGGGCTCACCAGTTGCCAATATGCAGGAGGCAAACCAATGAGCAAATGTTAAGTTAATGATCAAGAATTAAAAGGATGCCCAGTCCCAGGGAAATTAGTTTATTTCATGAATTCCATAGGCAAGGAATTTAGGCTTGTAAATGTTATAACCTTGTTCTCAGCAGGCTAATTTTGCTCGAGATTGAACTGACTGCAGGTGGAGGAGTGCTAATTTTCAAAAGTAAGTTTCTCTTTCCCATAGATAATAACATCTCAGATCAGTCGGATGACAGTGTAGTTCCTTAAAGACAGGCACTTCATTAAGTGATTGTTTTTATCTGTTCAGTATGAGTTGTTCAAAAAAATCAAAAGCTTGGGAAATTTTGTGTGCTACTAGGAATAAAAGCACAGTTAATTGTCAGTTGCAAACTTTAGCTACCCTTTCATTTTAAAAATAGCTTCATTGGGGTCTCATTGACATGTAACAGTCTGCTTGTATTTAAAGTGTGCAATTTGATTAGCTTTGACTTCAGTGTACACCAGGGAAACCGTCATCACAATCAAGCTAGTAAGCATATTCTTCACCCCCAGAAGTGTATACCCTTTCTGGATCCCTCAACAACACTGAGCTTCCTTCAGTCACTACAGATTATTTTGGATTTTCTGGAGATTTGTCTGCCCTTGTTTTGTCTGTACTTTTTTTCTTAGAACAAATATTTTGAAATTCATCCAAGTGGTTTGTCTTCATAGTTTGTTTCTCTTAATTGCTGGTTATATTCAGTTGTATAGCTAAAATTCAACTATGTGTCTTGTTGATACATTTATCTGTTGATAGACATTTGGGTCGTTTATAGTTTTTGAGTGAGATAAAGATGCTATGAAAATTTGTATGTCAGTCTTTGTAGGAACATAGGCTTTCATTCCCTTGGACAAATACAATGTCCAGAGGTGGAATAGCTGATTCTTACAGTAGCTGTATGTTTAGCTTTCTCAGAAACTGTCACACTGTTTTCCAAAGACTGTTGGCATTCCCGCCAACAGTGTAGGAGAGTTCCCGTTCTTCTATGTTCTCAACAACACTTGGTGTGGTGAATGGCCAGCTAGTATTTTTATTTTAATTGTGGTAAAATATATGTAACATAAATCTTGCTGTTTTACTATTTTTAAATGTATAATTTAGTGACATTAAATATCATTCACTGGATAAAATATTATGCAGCCATCACCACTGTTTATTTCCAAAATTTCTCATGATCCCAAACAGCAACTTTGTAACCCTATTAAGAAATAATTTTCCATCCTCCCTACTCCTCCAGCCCTGGTAACTTCGTATCCATTTTCTCTTCATATAAATTTGTCTACTCTAGATATTTCATGTAAATATAATAGTACAATAGTTGTCCTTTTGTATCTGCCTTAATTTTACTTAGCATGGTACACATAGCATAACACGTCAGAACTTTATTCCTTTTTATGGCTTAATAATATTCTGTTACATGGTTATAAGACATTTCGATTATCCATTTTTAATCTGTTTTGTTTTAAAGATCTCAGTTCAACACTTAATTTCATGTAATAAAATAAGTGTTCCAATGAGCTGAGCAGAAGAGATCGGTTTTATAGACAAAGAAAGATTGAAGAAAGGGGAAGCAAAAACCCAAAAGTGTATCGCATTACTTTTGGACAGGACAGTAGAAAAATAACTGATTCCTTAATGCTAGTTTACTTCAGGCTACTGTATTTGTGTAAGAATTAAAGCAGATTGACCTCCGTTATCATGCTGATTAGCAATTTTAAGCTGGCTTTTTGGAAACTGGCTAACTCTCCTGACTTCTCTGAAGGGCAGAAAACAACTTGGTTTCAGTTTGGTAATGTGGAACTTTGGCTTGGGTGACTCCATTTTGATTTTAAGTCTGATCTGTAGGAACCTAGCACAGAAACTTAATCCAAAACAATGACCTATAATTTTTATTGAAATTTCCCCCTTTTTGGTCACCTAGGCAAGAGCCTGACCAAAACATAGGGCATCAGTGTTACTCTTGGTTACCATCATTCTGGGTTCCTGGTCCCAGCATGCCATTTGTAGGTGACCTGTCATCCTCAATACCATGCGTTTCTTTGAGTTTTTTTGTTCAGAGAGACTGCCTGACGTTTGACAGGTGGCTGTGTGGAAACGTTTAACTGCAGTATTAACCTACCTGAAAGAGGTAGGCATAAGTCAGGACAAATTAAAAGGTGTGAGAGTCTCATGGTAGATAGGGAGTCTTATTCTGATGGTCTTGTGAAAAACTCTTTGCATCATGAAGTAGGTAACTTCTTGTCCATTTTGCACTTTGAATGTCTCTGGTTGTGGTTTTAGTGTTCTGGTAAACTCTGTCTGTGATACACGTATCAGGCATGAGACTTGTTCCTTGAAATTTACATAGGGTTGTCCACCTTCAGCTTACAGTGTTTCAGAAACTGAGCAGTTCTTGTTCTTCATTGGAGAAGAGAAAACTAGAACTTTCAAATCTCGAACAGGTGACAGTCTAACAATAGGTGTGCTATAGTTTTCTTTTGAAATATAATTTTCTCTCTATAATCACCCTCATTTCTACTAGAGATAATCACAGTAAGATCAATTTGCCAGATTGTTTATGTAAGTGCAGCAAGAATAACCACATAGGCTCCTTTTAAGTTTGCTTTGCTGGTAATTTTGACAAGGACTTAGATTGGACTTTTAAAAACCTCTGGATGCTAGAAAGCCAAACCCAGGTAGATATAAGCCTTGTCTGCAGTACCTAATATCTTGAGGATAGGCCTGCCAGGAAGTGACAGCTTTTCACTTACTTACTGTACAACTAGGATCCCTTAAAGCCAAACATTCTATGCACTTTTTCAAATATGAAACTCCGTTCAAAGCCTTGGCAATATAACCAATGTTTCTTGTTGTAACCTGCTAAAGAGAGCAGATTCGTATTGACTTATACAAATAAACATATTGCCATAAAAAATAGTAATACTCATGAAAAGTTTCCAAACTGTGAAAGATCAGGTAAGGAGAAAAAGTACATGTTTCAAATTTTGTTTACAAAAGCATGTTTTATCAAACTGCTGTAAGCTGTAGATCACTTAAAAGAAAAAAGAAGTTTCCTTAAGTCTGAAAAACCAACATTAAAAGAGCTAGCAATGTTGCCAATAAAGAAGCCTTAAAAATCCACAATTACTTCTCATTGGTTCATTCAGTCACCTGTAACTCATTCTTGCTGTGATTTTAGCAGTTTCATAGACCCAGTAGTTTCTTCATTGGAGTTTTGGAAATTCAGTCCAATAACATGAGCTCAAAGTCATTAGAAACCTATACTTGACCGAGTTCTTTTTATCTTTCTTTGAATCTCCTTGAAGACATGGCACTTTAGGTTTATAATTGCTTAGAGCAACCTTTCAAAAGGACATCAGAATAAAGCAATTAACTATGAACATCAAGACTTAAAATGGCCATGGTTAAAATGGCCTGATGAGAGTTCATTATAATAATGATGTAGTAGACAAGGAAATTTGGTTATTTCTGAACCAAAATTATGACTGGTAGCACTTATGCCAAAATATATCAGATTTCTAAGAACTTTAAATGATTTTGGAACCCCTATTGATAGTATATCTTTATAGATATAACTCAAAGAAGATTAAACATCATTTTTTTATTTTTCAACGCTTCTCAATCAATTTAATATATCAGATAAGTCCAAACTGGTTTGAATGTCTCTCTTTTACAGATTTTTTTTTTTAGAAGTTCCAGGGCTGTCTGGAACATCCTAACATTAGTTGGAGGTCAAAAAATTTAATTGTGATTTATGATGTTTGTCAGATACCCAAGGTTTAAAACTCGAGATCAAAATAGGATCACAGGTTACTATGAAATAAAACCAAAATGACAAAAGATTTAAAGGTATAAAGCACAAAACATTTTCTTGACAACCATGGACTCTGTTTTCTAGCTTCGTTACCTAAAAGATAAAGGAAAACTTTTTGATTTTCTGTTAAGAGCAGGTCAGTGCTCTAAGAAAACCTTGTTCTAACACAGGGACCCAAACTCAGGCCTTGCATCAGCATCCTTTTGATGCTAATGCCCACTTATACGTGATGGCCTTCTAATTTTACCCAGCTTTATCACATGAGACTTATCTTCTGCAGATCTTGCCTAAATCTTTGATTTTGTCCTATCTTTCTATCTGTGCTTAAGATAAAAAATGTACTTTTCTTTTCCCCACATCATCTTACCCACTCAGTTTTCTCTCATGCAAAAGAAAAAGTTACTCTCCAGTTTTTTTTAACCAAAAATAAATCCTCATAACCTTTTTTGCATTTCTGCTACTTACAGGTTCCTTCCTAGCTTGTTTCTGTTTCCTTCTTAAATTCATATTTTGAAACAAACTTTAAATAACCTTTGGATTAGATAAAATTGCTCTTTTTATATTTTTTTCACCAAAATCAAATCTTACTTTCCTTGTACACTTTGCAAATTACATGTATTAACTTGAATTTTAAACTCTCAGCAACAATTTTTTAATGAAAACCTAGGAAATTAGCAGTTTTGAACTGTTTTTCACTCATCAATATTTTATGAATTTACATTTCACAATTTATAGAAGCATGTCATTTTCTCTTATAATGATTTTTTAATGTTTACTAACAGGTCCAAATATATTTAGCTTCTCTATGCAATATAAATAATAAGATGACAAAGTGTATAAACTTTAAACTTATACTTAATAATGTTTTAGAATTTTATCTAGAAATGACCTGGACATTTAATGAATATCTATGACTTAATTACACTTTTTTTTTTTTTTTCTGAGTCAACTCACTCTCTCTTTCTGGCTGGAGTGCAGTGATAAGATTTTCACCGTGGTCTCGAACTCCTGGGCTCAAGTGATCCACCTGCCTCAGCCTCCTGAGTAGCTGGGACTACAGGCATGTGCCAGCATACCTGGCTAAGTTTTTTTATTTTTTGTAGAGATGAGGTCTCGCTATGTTGCCTAGGCTGGTGTCATACTCTTGGGCTCAAGCAATCTTCCCTCCTTGGCCTCCCAAAGTGCTGGGATTATAAGCATGAGCCACTATGCCTATCCCTGTTAATTTCATTTTAAGGTTTCAAGTTAGCAAAAACAGTGTGAAACTATGAAGAATTCACTTATATAGATTTAAATAATATTTGCACTTAATTTACTCATTTTAACAATTACGTTTGAACTTTTAATGAAAATTTCGTAGATGTTGAACTTAACAACCATCATCTCAAGTTACTTCTCTGTTAACCAGTTTTATAGCTTGCAAGTGTTAGGCAGTCACTCCCTAAGCAAGAACCCTGCAGTAAAATATATGGCTGTTTTGCTGATCAGAAGACACAGCCATTTTCATTAAGCCAACAATGTTAAACTAGCCATCTTTACTGAAGGTTTACCCAAATCATGTGAACTAAAATAATTTGAAAGCCGGCTCGGTGGCTCAGCCTGTAATCCCGCGCCTTTGTGAGGCTGAGGTGAGTGGATTGCCTGAGCTCGCGGGTTCGAGACCCTGCCTGGGCAGCGAGACCTCATCTCCACAATAAATAAAAACATCAGCCGGGTGTGGTAGCGCATGCCTGTAATTCCGGCTTCTTGGAAGGCTGAGGAGGAAGGATCGCCGGAGCCCAGCAGGCAAGGCTGCAGTGGCCGGGAGCGGCAACCGAGTAAGACTCCAACTCAAAAAAATAAAATAAAATAATTTGGGTTACATTTTATTTTTTTCTGATTATTTCATTTAAGCATATTGACAAAAGATGTCAAACTCCCGAAAAATATTTAAGATGGTTTATTCTGAGCCAATTGTGAGTGATCTTAGGCCCATGACACCATCTCCAGGAGGTCCTGAAAACGTCTGCTCACTGTGGTTAAATTGTATTTGGTTATATACATTTTAGGAGGACAGAAGTTATAGAAAACCAAAAATCAATACATATGGGATTTATACTGGTTTGATCCAAGAAGGTGGGGCTTCTTCATGTGGGGGCTTGCAAGTTGTAGGTAGTCTCAAAGATTTCCTGACTGTTAATTAGTTAGCAAGATTTTGGCTGCTATCTAGGAAATTTTAAAATCAGTTGAGACGGGGTGAAAAATTCCAAATTTTTTGATACATAGATGAAGCCTCATAGGTGCAGACCTCAAAGAGTATAGATGTCTTAAGTCACCTAGAGTCTGGGAGTTCCAAGAGATAGCTTTACAAGGTCATACAATACTTTGATTTTCCTTCTTTATCTGTTATGTGATATTATGCCAAAGTCAGGTTGGAAAGTAAACATTGTATAGGGTAATGAAAGAAAAAAAATTTCTCCCTAGGCCTCTGAGTTAGGAATTTGGAAAGGTAAAAATGAAAGTCGGTCCTTAAGCACTTACTTTTTCTTTAGGCAAATTAATCAGAGCTCTCATATATTTCATTAGAGAAATACTACATACACAAAACACGTACAGACATACAAATGTGCAGACAGAGCAGATCTTACCAGATTCTTCATTTGCCAGTTTTCTCTCCCTGCTTTGACTATCAGTCTTCTGATTGGATACAGAGGGGGAGACACCCTTACAAATGGAGATTTCCTATATGATGTAAACTTATTTTTGCATCTGTAAATAGCTATTTATGTTTGTAAATAGCTAGCCTAATGTCAAAAAGTTGTATTTTGGAGGCAGCTTTAGTCCAGAGGTAGACTTTTCAGCTTAGACTGCTTCTTTTTTTTTTTTGAGTTGGAGTCTCACTCTGTTGCCCAGACTGGAGTGCAGTGGCCGCTCTCGGCCACCACAGCCTCGACCTGCTGGGCTCCGGCGATCCTTCTGCCTCAGCCTTCCCAGTAGCCGGAATTACAGGCATGCACTACCATACCCGGCTGATTTTTTGATTTATTGTAGAGATGAGGTCTCGCTGCCCAGGCGGGTCTCAAACTCGCGAGCTCAGGCAATCCACTCACCTCAGCCTCCCAAAGGCGCGGGATTATAGGCTGAGCCACCAAGCCCGCTAGACTGCTTCTTAATTAGTTTCTGACTTTGGGGCAGAGCCCATTGGTAAACAGGGCGAGGAACAACAGGAGTTTTCCTTGGAGGCCATTAAATTCCAGTGGTTAACATGGAGATCAAGGGATAGGTAGCTTGTTTTTAAGGATTTTCTTCGAAATCTTTGGGGGCAGCCTCTTTTTCCAGTGTCCTGGTTATTTGCACAAATGACAAGAATTTTTTGGAAACTGTTGTTTTAGGGTACACTTATTGGAGAAGCATCCCAGGGCAGTCCCAAAGGCCATTCTAGGTCAGTGTTCCCCAGCTCCCAAGCCTCAGAATCAGACCACACAGCAGAAAGTGAGTGGCAAACGATCAAAGCTTCATCTGTATTTATAGCCACTCCCCATCAATCTCATTACTGCCTGAGCTGCGCCTTCTGTCAAATCAGTGGCTGCATTAGATTTTCATGGGAACCTAAACCCTATTGTGAACTGTGCATACGAGAAGTCTAGGTTACCTGCTCCTTATGAGAATCTAATGCCTGATGATCTGAGGCAGAGCTGGCAGTGATATCAGTGCTGGGGAGTGGCTGCAAACATAGATTAACATGAGCAGTGAAGTCTGACTACACATCCCCTCTCCCCTCCCAACCCGTCCATGGAAAAATTATCTTCCACAAAGCCAAATTATCTTCCACAGAGCCGGTCCCTGAGGCCAAAAAGGTTGAGGACTGCTCTTCTAGGTTGCTCGTTGCTGTGGAGCTGAAACACTTTGGGAATGACTTTTAAGAGCACATTTGTTTGTTTTATTAATGATGAACATTCTTACTGGGGTTAGGTGTTATCTCCCACAGAAAGGGAAAAAAATATTTGCCAACTGTATATCTGACAAAGGCCTAACATCTAGGATCTACAAGGAACTCAAATGCACCGAAAGGAAAAAAAACAAACAACCCCTTTAAAAAGTGGGCAAAAGACATGAACAGACACTTCTCAGAAGAAAACATATGTACAGCCAACAGATACATGAAAAAGTGCTCAGCCTCACTCATCATCAGAGAAATGCAAGAACAGAGTACCATATGTTCTCACTCATAAGTGGAACTTGAACAATTATAATACTATAAGAAAGCATTTGGCAGTAATGGGAAACTGTCAGGGGAGGGGTGGTGAGTTAGGCAGTTGAGGGAAACTGCTGGGGGGGGAGGGGCATACCTCATCAACAAGGGTACCTGCATAATCGATGTTTGTATACCTAACCCTGAATTGTACCCCACATCTTTATAATAAAAAATTTTTTTAAAGGAGCTCATTTGTTATTTTGTGACTTTGCCTGGCTCATAAGTAGACCAGGTGGAGCTTGTTGGGTCCATGATATCATTCTCAGGAGAATGCGATTCTGCCTCTTGTATCCCTTTGGGACCTTACCATGTCCCACCAAGATGTGTATTACGTGGTAGAAGTCAGATATCCCAAGGTCATAAGTTACAATTAAGATCTTAACTTCTTTAGAAACTTTTTGAAGGTATTTCCTAGTAGGTTCCTAGGAAAATTTTAAACTATGTCCCTGAGCTCTACTTTTTCTGGGGAGTGCAAGTCACAGGGGATTATCTCCTGAATTTTTGGGTGGTTCTGTCTTATAAGGAAACTTTGTTTTTTCAGAGAAGAAGGACATTTCAGACTGAGAGATAGTAGAGTATGCATATTCAGGAGGAGACCACGAATATACATGAAAGAAGGGTAGAGGGGAAGATAGGAGTCATGTCAGTTCTATCATTCTTAGTGAGGGGGAATATTTTGCATTTGCAGCTTTTCATTAGCTGTCACAAAGAATCTTTATAAAAGGCTGTTTTAGAATCCTGTTGTTTCTTTGAGGCTTCTGAATCCCAGTAAGAATCCCATTCTCACTGCCTAAATTGGGAGGCCTAGGATTCAAGTGTACTTCTTAGATGGAACAGTTTTGTTCATCTGGAACATTCCACATAATGACTATCATAATTCTGAATTATCTTTAGTAAGATTTTGCCACTTCTGTAAATATTCACAGCTTCGGAACCAGATATTTTACACATGAAAAAGGCAGGTCTACAGGAAAGTGGAACACTCAGATCTTAAGAAATTAAGAATTCCATTTTTATGTTGAATCTTGGGTGTCTCAGAGCCAGGATGGCTTTGCCTTTGAGATTTCCTTGACCAATTTAACTGGTGATTTTCCATTTTCTTTTTGACCAATCAGACACCTGAGGTTTCCCTTACCCAAAAACATAAGAAAAAAGAACTCTTATATCTGTGAATTCCAAAAGCTGGAGTTCATAACCCCTGTGTTAACTACTTGCTATAACTGGTGTCAGTTACCTTTCAAACTTCAGCTCTTTATGCTAGATGCAAATGGAGTGGAATTCACATTTCTATCCAGCCAGACTCTCGTCTTTCATGGAACCATGCAAGAGACATTTTGAAAGAGGGAAACACATGCAGCTCTTGCCAGTGACTTGTCAGCCACTACAAACCCAAAAGTCTTGTGCCCTGCCACAAGACAGACTAGCTCTAGGTACTCCTAAAGCCAAAGATACCCAGGAGCTCTAATGCAAAAGAGAGCAGAGCTTAGAGCTGAGAGGGACTTATTATTCCCCGGGTTCCATGAGGAAGACAGAAGACCCCCTAAAAAGAGGATCAACAACTCCTTTTCCTCAAAGGGTCTCAGGGTTGTTAGCAGTCTCCTTCAGGTCCTTTCTTTGATTGCCAGATCTATCAAAAAAAATTAACAGCAAGTTTAGTTTAAAGATCTCAGTTGGCTTTATTTGTGATTCTAGAATTGGACACCCTTCATTCCACAAAATAGAATCGGTGTTTCCTATCCAGTTATCTGTTGATGAACACTTGGGTTATTTCCACCTTTTGTCTATTGTGAATGACACTCCATTGAACATTGGTGTACAAGTATCTTTTTGAGCCCTTGTTTTTAACTTTTTTGGATTATACTTAGGGTGGAATTGCTAGGCCATATGATAATTGTATGTTTCGCTTTTTGAGGACTCCCAAACTGTTTTCCAAAGTGGCTGCACCATTTTACGTTCCCACCAGCAATGTATGAGGATTCTGATTTCTCCAAATCCTTGCCAAAACATATTTTCCTTTTTAAAAAAATTATACCCATTTTAGTAGCTTTGAAATCGTGTCTTATTGGGGTATTGATTTTCATTTTTCTAATGACTGATAATATTAAACATTTTTCATGTGCTTATTGGCCACTTGTGTATCTTCTCTGGCTACATATCTGTTCAAGTCCTTTGCCCATTTTTAAATAAGGTTGTCTTTTGTTTTTGAGTTGTAAGAGTTATTTATATATTCTGGACATTAAACCCTTATTAAATATATAATTGCAAATATTTTCCTTCATTTTGTAGGTTGTCTTTTCACTTGAATGACAATGTTTTTCTCATGTACAAATGTTTTTAATTTTAATAATCTTTTAAATTTATTTTTTTCCTCCTGTTGCTTGCACTTTTATTCTCATATCTAAGAATACATTGCTAAATCCAAGTTCAGAAAGATTTACATGTTTTCTTTCAACAGTTATACCTCTTTTATTTGAATCATTTATTCATTTTGAGTTCATTTTGTGTGTGGCCTCAAGTAGGGGTCCAAATACATTCTTCTGAGTGTGGAAATCCAGTTGTCCCAGCAACATCTGTTGAAGAGACATTTTTTTCCCCTCATTCAGTGGTCTTGGCACCATTTTGAAAATCATTTGAAGTTAGGCTCAGTGGCTCAGGCCAGTTATCCCAGCACTTTAGGAGGCTGAGACGAAAAGATTGCATGAGCTCAGGGGTTTGAGACCAGCCTGGGCAACTTGGTGAGACCTCGTCTCTAAAATAAATCAAAAAATTAGCCAGGTGTGGTGGTGCATGCTTGTAGTTCCAGCTTCTTGGAAGGCAGAGGTGGAATGATCACCTGAGGTAAAGGCAGTTGTGGCTGTGAGTGTACTACTACACTCTAGCCTGGGAGACAGAGTAAGAATCCAATTAGATAAAAAGAAAGAAAATAATTTTAATATGCATGTGAGAGTTTATTTCTAAGCTCTCTAGTCTAGTCTGTTGATCTGTATTTCTATCCTTATGCCAGTACCACACTATTTTGACAACTGTAACCTTGTAGTAAACTTAGGATATCAAGATACATGAATCCTCCAACTTCATTCTTCTTTTTCAGGATGTTTTGGCTATATGAGGCCCCTTACAATTGTACATAAATTTGAGGATTGACTTTTTTATTTCTGCACAAAATGCTGTTTTTTATTTTTTAAAAAAATACATATATATTTTTTAAAAAGAATATATATATATATATATATATACACACACATATATATATATATGTGTGTGTGTGTATATATATATATATATATAAGTCCGGGTCTCACTCTTTGACTCAGGCTTAGTACAGTGGCATAATTACTCCAATCATGGCTCATGGCAGTCTTGACCACTTGGACTCAGGCGATCCTTCCACCTCAGCATCCCAAGTAGCTTGGGCTACCACACCTGGCTAATTTTTTATGACTTTTTTTTTGGTAGAGTTGCCATTTTGCTATGTTGCCAAACTGGTCTCGAACTTCTGGGTTCAAGCAATTCACCCGCCTTGGCCTTCCAGAGTGCTGGGATTATAGGCATGAGCCACTGTGCTTAGCAGTGACAGAGACTGCACTGTATCTGAAGATTACTTTGGGTAGTATGGCATCTTAACAATATTACATTTTTCTGTACATGAACACAGGGTGTCTTATCTTTCAGCAACATTTTGTAGTTTTCAACATGTACCTCTTCCACCTTCTTGGTTAAGTGTATTCAAAGTATTTTTTTAGATGCTGTTTTATTTGTTTGTTTTGTTGTTGTTGTTTTAAACTGATAGTTTAAAATTGTGTAAACTTATAGGGTACAAAGTGATGCTATCATTTATGAGTACAGTGTGGAATAATTAAATTAAGCTATTAGCATGTCCATCACTTCAGTACTTAACATATTTTTGTGATGAGACATTTAAAATTCACTATCTTAGTCATTCTGGAATGCATATCTGTTAACTGCATTTGCCACATTGTACAGTGGAACTAAAAATACATGCACCGTCTTTCTCTTGTTTTACTGAGATTTTGTACCCTTTGACCATCATCTTCCCATTTTTCCCATCCTCCAACCTCCATAACCACAATTCTGCTCTCTGCTTCTGAGTCTGATCTCTTTAAATTCATATATAATTGAGTATATTAGCTACTTGTCTTTCTGTTCCTGGATTATTTTACTTAGCATAATATTCTGTAATAACATTCATGTTGTTGCAAATGACAGAATTTTTTTCCCTTTTTATTTTTTGTAGAGGCAGAGTATTGCTATTTTGCTCGGGCTTTTCTCAAACTTCTGGTTTCGGGTAATTCTCCTATCTTGACCTCCCAAATTGCTGGGATTAGAGTGTGAATCCAGAATTTTTTTTCTTTTTAAAGCTGAATAGCATTTTATTGTGCATATATACCACATTTTCTTTATTCATTCATCCACTGAATGAATGTACTACAGTGACCATAGGAGGGCAAACTGATTTCAAATATTTTGGGTAAATCCCCAGAAGTAGGATTGTTGACTCATGTGGTACTTCTGTTTTTAGTTGTTTTGAGGACCTCCATACGGTTTTCCATAATGGTGTACTAATTTACATTCCCATCAACAGAGTATGAGTGTTCCTTTTTGTCCATCTCCTTGCCAACATTGGTATCTTTCATCTTTTTTATAATAGTGATTCTGACAGGTGTGATATGATATCTCATTATGGTTTTAATTTGTATTTCCCTGATGATTAGTGATGTTGAACATTTTTTCATATGCCATTTGTGTGTTGCTTATGAAAAATGTTTATTCATATTCCTTGCCCATTCTTTTATTTTTTAATTTTTTTATTATAAATATGTAGGGTACAATTCAGGGTTAGGTATACAAACATTGATTATGCAGGTACCCTCATTGATGAGGTGTACCCCTCCCTCCCCTAGCAGTTTCCCTCAACTGCGAATCCCACCCCCCTTCCCTGACAGTTTCCCATTACTGCCAAACACTTTCTTATAGTATTATAATTGTTCAAGGTCTACTTATGAGTGTGAACATATGGTACTCTGTTCTTTCTTTCTGTGATAGATCATTGAGTATGATCGACTCCAAATCCATCCAAATTGCTACAGCGTCCATATATTTGTCCTTCTTTATCCTTACCCATTCTTTAATTGAACTTTTTTTTCTGCTATTGAGCTCCTTGTATATTTTGGATAATAACCCTTATCATATGTATGGCTTGCATATTGTCTCTGCACCCTGTTAATTGTTTGTTTTACTTTGAAGAAGCTTTCAAGTTTGATGTAATTCCATGTCTATTTTTGCTTTTGTTGCCTATGCTTCTAGGGTCACATAAACAAAAAAATCATGCTCAGACCAATAAGAAATATTTTGTATAACTAGAATTATGGTAAACTTATTCATACTAGTTTTATGATCTCAACTATGCTCTGTTTGGTAAATGTTCCATGTACTCTTGAGAATAATGTTCATAGCATCTGCTGTTTCTAAGTGGAGTGTTCCATACACGTCAACCAAGTAACGGTGGTTGATGGTGTTGTTCAAGTTGCCTATGTTCCTGCTAATTTTCTGCTCAACTTTTTCTATGATCATTGGAAAGAGCCATTGAAAACTCTAAGAACAATATAGATATTTGTGTATCTTTTTGCAGATCTGTCAATTTTGCTTCATTTATTTTAAAGCCTCG
The DNA here is from genome assembly GCA_027257055.1 of Cephalopachus bancanus. NCBI lineage: Eukaryota > Metazoa > Chordata > Mammalia > Primates > Tarsiidae > Cephalopachus > Cephalopachus bancanus. The sequence goes on along the minus strand of JAPVLO010000194.1, from coordinate 1,832,691 downwards.
TTTTTAAGGACATTTTGTCTCCTTTATCATTATAAAATGACCTTCTTTTTTTCTTGACAATATTCTTTATGTGAAATTTACTTTGTCTGACAGTAATATAGCCAATTCAACTTTCTTTTGGCTAGTTTTAAAATGTCAACCTTTTATTTCTAACCTATTTAGTACATTTCTTGTAGGTAGCATATAGTTGGGTATAACTTCTTTTGCTTTCTTTTTAACTTTCTGACAATCTCTGCCTTTTAACTGAAATGTTTAAAACTTTTGCATTTAATGTGATTAGTGACATGGTTAGATTAAAATCTGTCATTTTGGTATATGTTTTTTCCATCTTTTCTGTCTCTATGCTGTTTTATTAGATATAAATCTTTGTTTTGCTATCTTAGAGTTTACTTGAAGGTTTATGAGATACATGTTTAATTCATCACAATGTGTCCTCCAAGTGATATCATTCCACTTCACATACAGCAAATGACCTGTGCAATGGAATACTCCCAGGCTCTCCTTCCAGATTTTGTGCTGTCATCATCCCTTATATGCACAGTATATTGTGGTTATAAATATCACAATGTATTGCTGTTATTTGGTTTATGTATTTTGTCTATACACTTAAGAGCTTTCTGTAATTAAAAAAGGTTATAGACTCACCCACAGAGTTACTTATCTTTTCCTTGCTCTTCGTTCTTTTGTGTAGATTCATATTTTGAAAGGGTATTTTCCTTTTGCCCAAAGGACTTCCTTTGACATTTTTTCCTATGTAGACCTGTGGGTGATGAATTTTTCACCTTTGTATATGTGAAACATCTTTATTTTGCCCCTTTTCTGGTTTTGAAAGATAGCTTTACTGGGTATAGAGTTCTAGGTTGATAGTATTTACTATTTTGGTGTGTAAAGATGTTGCTGAACTGTCTTGCTTGCATTGTTTGTAGTGAAAAATCTGCTGTTACCTTTATTTTTGTTCCTTCATGTATAACATGGCTGGGCTCAAGATTTTTTTATTGCTGATTTTTAGCAAATTTTTCATGATAAACCTTGTAATTTCCTTCATAATTTTTGGATTTGAGATTCTTGGATCTATAGATATGTAGTTTTAATTAAATCTAGAAACTTTCCAGTCATTATTTATTCGCACATTTTTTTCATACCTGTCCCCTTTCTTTAGGACTATAAGTACTCAAATACTAGGCTTCTTGAAATTGTCTCATAACTCACCAATGCTCTCTTCCTTTTGGTTATTTTTTTCTCTTTATATTTCAATTTGGATAGTTTCTGTCATTATCTTCCCACTTCACTAATTTTTGATAATTTCTAATCAGCTATTGATCTTATCCAGTTAATTTTTTATCTCAGGCATTGTAGTTCTCACCTCTAGTAGTTCAATTCATATATCTTTTATACTTTCATGTCTCTCCTTAATATTTTGATAATAGGAAATCCTGTTATAAATACTACTGTGATGTCTTTTCCTACTAATGCTATCGTCTGTGTTTCTTCTGGGTCAGTTTAAATCGATATACTTATTCTCCTCATTATGGGTCTTTTTTTCCTACTTCTTTGCTTGTCTGATCATCTTTGACAAGATGCTGGATATTTGTATTTAATAATAAGTATTCATGAGTTTTGGCCTGGATTGCGATGAAGTTACTGGAAACAGTCTGATTTCTTAGTTGGGTCCAGAGCAGTGCTCATCGAGAGCTCATCTCCACCCCTGAGGCAGTGCTTTCCTGAGGTCTCTTCCGTTTCCATGAATGATGGGTTTTCCAGTGCGGCTGGCAGAAACAGGCATTGCATTGTCCCTGGACCTGTGTGAGCCCAGACACAGCTTCCTCCACTCCTTTTGGACTGCTCCCTCCCAGACTCAAGTAGTGCCCTTGCAGCATCCATGTCCAGTTATCCTTGCTGAATACTCGTAGGTGACCCTCGATGATCTCCAGGGTTCTCTTTGTACCGCTGTCATTTCTGTACTCTCTGCTGCAAACTCTAGCTCTCTTGGTCTCCTTACACTCTCAGGTCTATCTCCTCAAGTGAGGAAGTCCATCCAGGTTCCCCTTCCTCTGTCCTGGCCTGAAAGTCTTTCAGTGTTTGTTGTGAGCTAGAACAGAGCTCACGTTCTTTGCTTTCCATCTGTCAGGAGTTTCTTTTAAAATGTTGTGTCCTGAAGTTTGTTTGATATATTTTGTCTGCTGTTTGTTGTTACTCTCTGTTACTAAATCTTGATCAGTAACAGAAGTCCTGAACTTTAAATTTTGAAATTTCTCTATTGGGGAAGCTTTTTCCACAGATTTTGGACTTGTCTTTTAGTTCACTCAGTTATACTTGCCTAACTCCTCCCCTAAGTAAGGCACTTAGAATTCTACAAGGAGAATGCCCAAGAGGAGGATGGTCCCTGCCTTCAGAACATTTACAGTCTTGGTGGGTGTGTGTGGGGTGAAGACAAGCACATGGACTGTCCTAGGACAATCAGGAGTAATTGAGGCTCTTAGCAGTTTGGTGGAAGAAAACTCAGATATTGGGGATAGAAGAAACTAGTTTCAAACAGAAGTTAAGATTTTGAAAGAGTCTTGAAGGATACATTGGTAGACACTTACATACAGAAAATTCTCACATTTTAATAGCATTTTAAAATTGGCAGAGTTTTACAGTCATTTTTTCCTTTAATGAGGTAAATTGGATATTGGAACAATTTGAGCAATCTTTCTCATGCACAGGATTCGGCCTGAACAAGGGCAAGGTCTTGAAGCCTAGGATGTGTTCAGGAAACACATAACTCACCAATGCTCTCTTCCTTTTGGTTATTTTTTCTCTTTATATTTCAATTTGGATAGTTTCTGTCATTATCTTCCCACTTCACTAATTTTTGATAATTTCTAATCAGCTATTGATCTTATCCAGTTAATTTTTTATCTCAGGCATTGTAGTTCTCACCTCTAGTAGTTCAATTCATGTATCTTTTATACTTTCATGTCTCTCCTTAATATTTTGATAATAGGAAATCCTGTTATAAATACTACTGTGATGTCTTTTCCTACTAATGCTATCGTTTGTTATCCAGTTGGGTCAGGAGAGAGATGCAAGATGGCAGCTGGCAAAATCCTGGAGAAGAGGGCAGTTGGGCCTTTTTGTCAAGACAATGAATGCCAGGCAGAGACATTTATACTTAATTTCTTAGGCAGCAGGGGCTATTGAGGGAAACATGGATGATAGAAGTCTTGTGTTCTTAAATTAGCTTAGAGAAATAAGATATGGCTAGCATGAGGGCACAGAGAGAATAAAGACGAGGAAACCAAAGTTCATTCGAAATACTACCTCATCTTGATTCTTCTTGCCAGTTTTCTTTTTGAAACTCTATAATCGTCTTGTCTCTTGAAACAAACTTAGAGGCCAGGCTCATGCCTATAATCCCAGAACTTTGGGGACTGAGAGGGGAGGATTGCTTGAGGCCAGAAGTTCAAGACCAGCCTGAGCAACGTAGTTAGACCTCATATCTACCAAAAATAAATTAAACTCCTCAAACTCCTGGTTCAAGTGATCTTTTGCCTTGGCCACCCAAAGTGCTGGAATTATAGGTGTGAGCCACCATGCCCCAGTTTTTCTAGATTAACCTTTTTCAGGGGTTAGTTATTATTATTTGAATTTTTTTCTGCTTTTGTGTTTAATATAGCCTTCCTTATTTACTCTCTTTAGGTTTCATTTGCTGTTTTCAAATTTTTGAGAGGGATACCTAGCTCATTAATTTCAGCTTTTAATATTTCTTAATATATTCTAGCAGGCTATTAATATCCCTGAAAGCAAGCAATATCTAACAAGCTTTGCTACATAGTATAGGTGGAATATCCATCATGTGAATGCTTGGGACCAGAGTGTTTTGGATTTTGTTTATTTTGGAATATTTGCATTATACTTACTGACTGAATATCCATAACCTGAAAATTCAAAATTCAAAGTGTTTCAATGGGCATTTCTTTTGAGTATCATGTTGATGCTCAAAAAGTTTCAGATTTGGGGATGTTTTGGATTTTGGATTTTTGGATTAAGGATACTTAACCTGTATATTTAGTATTATTTACAAAGACATATGTCATAATTTCTATTGTTGCTTTTCTTTGGCCAATTGGACATTTTGAATTGTATTACATAATTTCAAAGCAAATGGGATTTTTAATAATTTATTTCTTGTTAAGTCTGATTTAATTTGATTCTCTACAAATTAAATGTTTTGAAATTGGTTGACACTTGCTTTATGACATAGAATATGGTCAATATTTGTCAGTGTTGTGTGTGTACTTGAAGAGACTATGTATTCCACAGTTGTTGGGTGCAGTGTTTTATATATGTCCATTAGGCTATGTTGGCTAATTGTGCTGCTCAAATTTTATATACCTTTCTGATTTTTTGACTGTTTTATCAAATACTAAGAGAGAGATGTTAACATTTTCCACTAAATTTGTGGATTTGATTTATTTCTGTCAGTTTTCATAATCTATGAGTTTAGTTATTAGGCTTATATAAATTCAGAATTATTTTTATTTTTTTGAACTTTTTGTTATTTCAGATTAACTCTTTTTATATATAGAAATGCTTTTGATTCAGAATTACATTGCCCAATGTTAATTTAGACACCCTAGCTTTATTTTCATTATTTTTTGCCAGATACATTGCTTTCAACCTTACACATTGTTTTCAAGTGTCTCTATGCTTTGGTGTTATTTTATATTGTTGAGTTTTTAAATTTAGTCTGACAATCTTTGTGTTTTCAGCAAAATACTTTCTTGATCTACTTTTAAGGTTAAAACTGGCATCTTTGAGTATGGTACATCCATCTCTAATTTTTGTCCTGCCTGTTCTGTTTTTTCCCTTCATTTTTGCTTTCTTTTTGATTAACTGAGAGTTCGTTCATGCTTCAGTTTTCTTCTTTCCTATTATTTTAGTGGTTATATCAGAGTTTACCGCAAGCATCTTGGACTTATCAGTATTTAATACGGATTTTTATTATCTTCCTTAACAATGTAAAGATCTGTTTTTAAGAAAACATCTTTTTATTATCTTCTCGTTTATATACTCTTTTGTGTTATAATTAGATCAGTGTATAAATCCCTGAAAACATCACATTATTATTTAATACAGTCAGCATGTATTTATATTTACCCCCAAATTCACTATTTTTGTTGGTTTTCATTCTTTCTTGCATCTTATCCCTTTGCAACAGGCCAATTTTCCTTCCTTTAAGGCTGTCTTTAGTTCTGGTGTGTCAGAACAATTTTTCTCAATTTCTTCTTAAGAGCTTATCTTCTTTGGTTTTCAGTGTTTTAGTGCTGTGTGCCTGATCTCTCATTATTACCCTGTTTAAGGTCTTTGGGTCTGGTTTGGTGCTTTTTAATCAGATTTACTAAATGCTCACTATTGTTTCTTCCTGTATTGTTCCTGCATCATTCTTTCTCTCTTGTCTTCTGGGCTCCAAGTCCATGTATGTGAGGCTTTTCCTCTGTCCTCTCTGATTCATTCCTTCTTCTGGTCCTCCCATCCTTTTATCTTCCATGCTTTATTCAGACCAGTTTTTCTGATGTTTCTTGTTTATTAATTTCTGTTTATGTTTGTCGAATCTGCTAATAAGTCATTCATTGGGCTTTTAATTGAAATTTTTTTGGGGGGAGAGGGTAGATTTTACTTTTTTTCCAAATCTGTTAGGTCACATTTTATGGTTTCTGGCTCTTCCAAAACTGGAGCCTCATCTGTAGTTTCATGATCGTGGCAAGAATGGTGATTTTTTTTTTTTAAGTTGGAGTCTCACTCTGTCACCCAGACTGGAGTGCAGTGGCCGCTCCCGGCCACCGCAACCTCGACCTGCTGGGCTCCGGCGAGCCTTCCACCTCAGCTTTCCAAGTAGCCAGAATTATAGGCATGTGCTACCACGCCCGGCTGATTTTTTTGATTTATTGTAGAGATGAGGTCTTGCTGCCCAGGCGGGTCTCGAACCCGCGGGCTCAGGCAATTCACTCACCTCAGCCTCCCAAAGGCGTGGGATTACAGGCTGAGCCACCGAACCCAGCTAAGAATGGTGATTTTAAAGTCACTGTGGGTCTGCTCCTGTTCTTGTTTTGTTGGGTCTTGTTCTATCATGTTACCGCCTCTGATGCCCGGTTATCCTTGAGTGTGTGTCTGGCATTGTACTTGGAGATTTGCTTTGTACCAATAATTTGAGGCCTTGTATCTGTGTTTATTAAGAGAAGATTTTGTCGGTTTTGGTCCATATTTGGGAGTTGTAGCAATCTGGAATCAATTTTAAATCCATTTTAAAATTGAGAATTTTTTGGCCCACCCAAGTGAGTCAAGCTGAGTAGCAGTTCATACAAAAGTAGCTTAGCAGCAGTGCTACTCCAGGTGTGTTCTATGGATTAGGCTCTGTGTTGAAGCTCTTTCCTCCAGTTCACTCCTCTGAGATGTAGTTCTCCTTGGTCCCACTGAGAAGCATAGCTGTTCATCAGGTCCCCCCTCTTGGGAGGTTCCACGGCAGGCAGAGTAATGGACCCCTGAAGATGTCCACATCTTGATGCCCCAAACCTGTGCACATGTTGTTACCTGGCAAGGCTGCAAGTGGAATTAAGGCTGGTGACCCGCTGTCCTCAAGGTCAAAGTGAGGCAGCACGACACAGTCCCCATTGCTGGCTTGGACAGTGGAGAAGGCCACAAGTCAGGGCATGTGGGTGGACTTCAGAAACCAGAAAGAGCAAAAACGTGGATTTTCTCCCAGAGTCTCCAAAAGGAACACAGTCCTGCCAACACCTTGATGTTAGCCTGGGGAGACCCATTTCCAAATTCTATCTCCAGAACTGTGAGATAATAAAGTTGTGTTGTTTTAAGCCACTAAGTTTGTAGAGAAGTGTTACAGCAACCACTGTCTTAAGCACCAACATTTGTCTCTCTAGTTCCACTGAATCCCTCCACTACCTGTTTCAGAATGTGTAGACTCCACAAAGGAAAAAGGGTTCCAGAGACCAGTCTCAGCCCCTTGGAGTTTTCTCCTTTTAGGTCTTGACCTGATTGTTCTTCACTTTATTAATCTAACACCTCTTTGGCAGCTGTTTTTAGCATTCTGTCCTGTGTCAGTCTTTGCCAGCTGTTGAAGGCTTGGTCCAGATTGCCTAGTCCTTCATGCTAGACTATTGCCTTTTGAATCTAATGACTGAGCTAGTCTGGCTGTGCTTTAAAATTCCACATCCCCTTTGCCATCTTGGTCTCAGGGTCATTCCCCAGGTTAGCTCAAGAGCTTCTTAGCTCACCTTTTCCCCAGTCTTCTCCTAAGACTGTCAATATAGCTTTCTCCTATGTGGCTACCTGTGGTCCTATGGTGCGTGGGGCCCTGCCTGTGGGATGGACCGGATCATCAATACACGGAGGCTGCAGTCCTCTCTTAGAGTGAGCTAGAGAGTGCCTCTTCTCCAGCACGGCTGTCAGCTCAGCGATCTCCAAAATGTGGCAGGTCCACACCTGCAGCCGTGCCACTGCTCACACCAGCACCTACCTGTGGTGATGGAAGAGGCACAGAGTGGCCTGTGGCCTGGGGCAGACAGGCTGACGTGGACCTGGCTGTGGATGAGCTCAGCAGCGTGGTGGCAGGCCTGTGCCCCGCAGTGACACCCTGTTGAATTAAGAGCTATTTTAAAGAATGCCCTCGTCTAGGTTTTGAAGTGAGTGTTCTGTGAAACAGTCTCATTACTTTCTGCCCGCTTGCCCAGCCGTTTCTCAGGTGCCTTTGATAAAGGAGAAATCGAGTCTCTGCTGACAACTGTGTCCCACTGAGGCAGCATGGAGTCTCTATGGCGGTGGGGGTCGGGGAATAAAGAGCTTGGTTTTGAGAATTCAGGCTCAAACTCAGCACTGTGAGCCTTTGCATTTTGCCAAAGTCTAACGAGCCTTTTTGACTATGACACACCAGGGGGCAAGGGAACAAAGGATGAATAGGCAGGGATGGAAGGGAGGGCCAGTTCCCTCACTCTCAAGACAGACTTAGCAAAAAACTGCCTTTCTACTCGCAGACACAGAGGAGACCAACTGATGCGGTGTGTGTGCTCGTGGCAGAGAGCCCTGCAGTTGGAAAAGAAGGCAGCAGCCCAGATACTTATCAGTTTCTCCAAGAACATCCAAAGTGCCGGGCTTCCGGAAGCCACATGTGGTGTGTGTGTGAAGTTGTCCCTGAGAAAGGACCTCAGAGGTCCTGATGTCTGTCCTCGTTGTTTGCTAGCTGGTTACCCTGGAGACCAGGAGATGTCAGGAGGGGCAGGATTCTCCCAGAACCCGTATTGTGTTACGGGCAGTCTCATGTTCTGTCAGGCACTGCAGTGGCACCTTAAATAATACAGTCACAGACACTGCTATTATAGGTTAAATTGCTCTTTAAATGGGTTTCATAACCACATGTACTTGGTATTTGTCTCAGGGCATAAACTCCAAGAGTAACACTGAGTCTGTGAAACTCATTGGAGAAACAATTACTTTGATTTTGATCTTCTTATATGTTTTATTCCTCCCGCCACCATCATGATTCCATTTGGGTATTGATTTATCTTAAGTTTACTGACTGAGTACCCACTGTGTGCCAGGGGACCCCGTGGTGGACAAGACAGTGTCTTGGCTGTTTTAGGTTAGTGAATTGAAAATGTTGGTTTTGCAATTGTTTTTACACTGAAAAAGTAATTTGCTCATTCAGCATTTGGCCATCCACTCTCCTTTGAAGTCCCACAGTATTGTCAGGTGTATGTTAAATACAAATTGGATTGAAAATACAAAACAAAAGAGTTGGGACAACTATTCCATTTATCTGGGTTAAGGTGCTTTGCCTAATTTGATTCAGGTACTCTTTGCCCGTTGTCAACAAATGAGCTAAATTAGAGACTGTGAAGAAATCATTTTACAGTGCTGCCAAGTAAAAGGTGTTTGTACTTGTAAAAGAGGAGGTGTGCGTTCTGGAGCAACAGAAAAGACTTTGAGCCCCTCTCGGGTGTCCTGCCCTCCGCAGCATCAGGTGAGGGGTTTTTTGGCTGTGGACGGTGCAGCAGGCTGGGGGTCTAGGCCCCCAAGTTCTGGGTTCTGGGCCATTCAGAAGCTCATGGCACATGAGATCCTTCCAAAAGAAGCATCCGTCACCCTTTGACCACATACACCAGGCTTCGTGCCTCCTCAAGTGCACAGACTGCCTGTCCTCGGGGAACCTGTGATCCAGTGAAGGAGGAACAGGAGCCAGCTCCAGGCCTGAGGTTTGGCATTGGCATGGGGGCCATGCAGGTTCAGAGCAGTGGCACCTCCTGCCCTACCAGGGATTGCCAGGAAGGCTTCTCCAGAACAGACGGCATCCTGAAGTGCAAGGGTGTTTCACAGATCCAGTGGCTAAGAGCCCAGAGGAAGCCGTGTAGACAGGCCATGGCTTCTATAGGGCACCTGGCAGGCATGGTGCTGGGAGGGGTGGCAGGCAAAGAAGTCAGCGTGTGAGGCCCTGGCAGAGCCTTGCTGCTGGGTCCAGATGTGTATTTCATCCTGAGCAGCAGTCATCACCAAGGCTTTATGAAGGTGGGTACTTTGGGGATCAGACTGGCCTCTTGTGTCACTGTGACCACCACTTGGTGTGAGAGACAGGCCCTTGGCAAGCAATGAGACCAAAGCCAGGTGGGCAGTTAGAGGTTTTGCATTTGTCCACTTAGGGCCTCTGAGCCCATGTCCAGAGGTGACATCAAGGCTGCAGGTGGACAGGGGGCCCTCAACTTCCTTGTGATCTAGGAGTATCATGACACGTGATACAAAAGGCATTTTTCAGTACAAGGTCCAGATGCAGAGGAGCGCGTATTTCCCGTGTCTCCCTGTGGTGCTGCTGCTGTGCCCTGTGACCCCCTCACCAGGATCCTCCCTGTCTGTGTCATCCCAAGACCAAGAAAGCCGACCTTCCCTGACTGCCATTGGAGAGTCAGACAGGGCCCTCTGGCAGCACACCTGTAGAGACCCCAAGCAGACACCTGTGCCACGTGCTCACCCCATGAACTGAAGCAATGTACACTGCTTGGAGTCACTTTTTCTGATAGAAAAAGTATCCCTTTGAGTGAAATATAAATGTGCTTTCCAACATTACTCCTTCTGTTTTAAGATGAAGAAAATCAGCTTTTGCTTTTATTGGATACTTAGTAGTAATTCATTTAGTGCAAATGTGGAATACAAGATTGATGTAGCAGTCTTCCTTATGAATCATCATTCATTCAAGGAAGAGTCTGAGCACTGCTGAACTAACCATGCGCCTCTCGTGTGGTTAGAGAGGGGGACATACCTGTGCTTCCTGCTTGGAAGAGGTGCCAGGCACACGGAGGAAGCAGAAGCAGGCTGTGGACATCAGAGGAAGGGGTACTACCCACAGGGCTGCAGTTTCTAGCAGAAGTACAAGTTCAAGAGCAGGTCTCCGGGCTCCATTGCATCGCCACCCCGCTTCTTTCTTTCCATCTACTGAGGTCAAGACACTGTCCAAAGATGCTTCAGAAATATTTGGAGGTTATCAAGAGAAAGTACGAGCGTTTTATTGCCAGGAAGGTGCTTACTTGAGCACGTGTACTCTGCATGAGTGTGCCCTTCTTGTCTTCAGCTACCTTTAGTCCCAAGTGCTAGGGCATGGGGTCAGCTGCAGAGGGCACAGGCACAAGGTCTGCCTGGGAGCAGCACTTGCAGGGAGCACTGTTTCTGCAGTAGTGAGCCCTTATCCCCAAACAAGGTACAAAGGAGCCACCTCTGTAGCCCACAGAGCTGTGGATTCATGGGGCTACAGAGACCTCAGTGATCTGAGCCCAGATGCCGTCTCTTCAGTGGCCAGAAGTCTCATACTGATTAATAGGAAGAACAAGGGCTAAATCCCTGGGCTTCTGATTTTTACTCCATTTTGGGGTAAGCTCTGCTAAGCCCACATCCAGGGTACTGCTGAAGATGAGAAGAAGGTATCTGCAGTCAGATCAGGGTATGTTGAACTGAAGTATGTTTCTGAAAACAATGACACTTAAATTTTGAAAACTTGAAACTTTGAAGTTCAATTCAAGTTTCTTTTTTGGAAATTTCTGTGGAATCTATCATACACTTGCTGGTTGTTAGGACATGGCACAATCTATTCTTGTTATGAAGAGGTCAACTCAGTGAACATCAGAGGCCCAGGAGCTGCCAGTTGCCCCATGGTCACTGTGACCTTGGACATGGCCCTTTGTGATCCCGAATTGAACGTAGTGCAAAAACCAACCTAATTGCACACTCTCAAGATTGTAATGGTGCTGAAAGTGACAGCAATTAGCACAACAGGAGTACCCTCAAAAACTATTACATGGTGCCAGATGCAGTGGCTCACGCCTGTAATCCTAGCACTTTGGGAGTCCAAGGTGCGAGGATTACTTGCACCTAGGAGTTTGAGACCAGCCAGGCAGCATAGAGAGACCTCGTCTTTACAGAGAAACTAAAATATTAGCTGGGCGTGGGGGCGTACCCCTGGAGTCCCAGCCACTCAGGAGGCTAAGGTGGAAAGATTGCCTAAGCCTGGGAGGTGGAAACTATGGTGAACCATGATCCTACCACTGTCCTCCAGCCTGGGTGACAGACCGAGACTCTGACTCAAAACAAAGAAAATAAAACAACTACTTACATGAGTTCCTTTTTACACTTAATGCTGAAGGGTCAAAAATTTCTGGGTTATGTTCTGCTTGACGATTAATTGGTTTCTTCTCTGTGTTTGTTGATATCTGCTTTTTAGACATTTTTGTTGTGGCGAAACCTACCTACCATAAAATCTACCATCTGTACGTTCTCAAGGGTTCTGTGGCATTGCCCTTATTTCCACAGTTGTGCAACCTTCGGCGCCATACACCTCCAGAACTTCTTCCTCTTCCCAGACCATACATCTGTGTTTTTAAATAAATGAAGTGAGTGTGCCCAGAACAGAAGGGTGTGTGGGGGACCTCTTGCCCTGCTATCGTCCTTGGGGACAGGTTGACAAAAGGCTGGCAGCCAGGTGACTGGACATGAGCTCAAAGCTGGCTTGGGATGAGATAGGTGCAGATGAGTGGTTGGAGAGACAGGTCAACATATCTCTTAAACAAGAAGTATTACTGTTGCCTACTGTTAGAAATAGTGTGGATAGAATTATCTTCATCTGAAAGGTGTGCTCTGGATGTGAAATCCTTTTGAAATAAGAAATTCAAAAATAGTCTCTATCAATCGGCTCTGGCTGCCTTAGCAAAGCACCACAGGTTGGAGGCTAAAACAACATGGATTTCTTGTTTCCCAGTGCTGGAGTCTGGAAGTCCAAGTTCAAGGTGTTGGCAGGGTCTCCTGAGGCCTCTCTCCTGGGCTCTTAGTTGCTGCTGTCTTCTCTCTGTGTCCTCCCGTGGCCTTCCCTCTGGGTGTGTCTGTGACCTAAACTCTGCTTTGAGGGCAGCAGTCCTACCGTAGATGGTAGCTTTTATGGTAGGTATGGGAGGTAGGCATGGTGAATTGAGGGCCCACCCTAATGACCTCATTTTTTCCTTAATTGCCCCTTTAAAGGCCCCTTCTCCAAATAAGGGCACATTCTGAGCTGTGGGGGTTAGGACTTCAGAATCAGAGTCCTGGGCGTGTCAGGGCGGGGTGCAATTCGACCTCTAAACGTCTCTAAAGATCCCTCCAGTTCTAAAAATCCTCAAGATCTTCCCCAGTTCCAGATGAAGCAGATGGAGCCAGGCATCCCATGCCTGGGACATTCCCCAAGCAATCCCTGAGGCCCATGACTGTTGATAGAGTATTACATATGCAGCTCTGCAGTCCCAGAGACAGAATGTCCTACTGTTTCTGAGCCATGTACATGACATTTTTCTTAGAGAGAAAGAATAATAAACAGAGACTGAATATTTTAAGTTCTGCCCTCTTCATCTGCCAAGAATAATCCTGGTGTTCTCTGGAGCTCCCTCCCTCCATGGCCATCCTGTACTTTGTATCTGCAAATGCCTGCTCTGGAAAACGCCACCCACTGGCTTCAGGAGAATTCACAAGGTTGTTAAATAAATACATGACTCCTTGAAATAGAGCCTCACTCTGGAAATAGAGCAAGAGGCCATTTCAGTCCAAGGAGAGGAGGGACTGATGGCTAATTAAACTTCACAAGGAGGCTTTTTTTTTTTTTTGAGTTGGAGTCTCACTCTGTCGCCCAGACTGGATGCAGTGGCTGCTCCCGGCCACCACAGCCTCGACCCGCTGGGCTCCAGCAATCCTTCCGCCTCAGCCTTCCAAGTATCTGGAACTACAGGCGCGCGCTACCACGCCTGGCTAATAATTTTTTGATTTATTGTAGAGATGAGGTCTCGCCAAGTTGCCCAGGGGAGTCTCGAACCCGCGGGCTCAGGCAATGCACTCACCTCAGCCTCCCAAAGGTGTGGGATTATAGGCTGAGCCACCAAACCTGGCTCACAAGGAGCCTTTTAAAATGACATTTCGGTTTCACTTACTGAACCGAGCTGCGGTGAGATGCAGGGTGTCTTCCTCCTAGTGGACGCACTCCACTGCGAACACTCCCTCGGTGGCTGTATTCTGTGCAGGGAAATGATGTGGTTGTGGGGGGTCAAAAGGTCCTTGGGTGGGGTCAGCAGGGCTTGTAATTCTTAACCACCTGCACCTTTTTATGAACTGCAAAGGCAGTTCAATTTTTTTTACCATGTTGTAAATAGATAGAGAAAACAGAAAGATAGGCTTGACCAGAGAGCTGAGAAAAAAGAAACCTGTTCATTGTCCTCAGTTACTTATACTGAAGGCCTGTTCCCTCTGTGTCACTCCTTTTTCCTCCTGCCCCCTCTCCTGAGTTCTTCGATTGAGCCGTGTACTGTGTCTACTAGTGGCAAAATTCTAAATTAGAATTTTTTATGGTGCGCTGTTAATTTTCTTTTAATGGAGCAGAGCAATAAGGAACTTCTTGGCTCCCACAATATTAAAGAAATTGTTGACTCATGCATTGGCTAGTAAAATCTTTCATCAACCTTCCATAAAGATGGAACAGAATCTGTAACATTAAAGAGAAAAGACCCATGAACAATTTGTCATGAACATTGCGGAAATGGCATTTTAGCATAAGCTCCTGTTTTTCAGATGGAACTTGCTTCTCTAAATCTTATGGAAATGGGAGGTGCTAGTCTGTCTCTAAAAACCTGTTCATCTTTGTGTCCTTGGCAGCCTCCTTAGCTGTCTGCTCATTGTTCCCTTGTTTTGTGTCAGAGTTACAGTCACTTCCACTCACTCGCTCACCAGTAACCAGTACTAGTCCACTAGCTGTGATCCGTTATCAATGATTCATTGTTATTTATTATAAAAATGAGAAAGCAGGGTGTCATGGCCTTCTGCAGAGGCCCACAGGCAGCTCCTCTCCTGTGAGATTTTCCTGCCATGGATGCGAGACAAAATGGCAAACACCCTTAGAACGGAGCAGCCTGAGCCCGATTTGCTAATGTGTGCGTGCTCTTATTTCAGGTCTCCAAGTTCAACCCTCTGACATTCACCAGCGTCATCGAGTGTGAGAAGCCCAACAATGACCTGACTAGGTTCCGGGGCTGCATGTGAGTACCGTGGCCTTCCTGCTGCTTGAGGAGCTCCGTCCACACACTTAGTAATGAAATGCAAATGTATTGTTCTTTGTCACGTGCTAGCCTCCAGGACATGCTGCCCAGCACCTAAGCCCACCTGGCTGCTCATGGAACTAGCCGAGAAGATCTTGTCAGCAGTAGAAGCTGTGATGAGGAGGGCCTGCTTCTCTTCCCTCCAGCGGGCCCTGGGAAGGGAAAGGGGAACAAAGGTCACGTGGCCACCACACATGGCTCCATGAGACATGGGAAGCAACAAACAGGCAGGAGGAGCCTAGGCAGAATTTCATTTATTCAGTCTTTCATGCTGTCATTGAACAAGTATTTATTGAGCACCTACTATGTGCTGGGCCCCAGTACAAGAATCCCTGCCTTCGTGTGTTTTTCATTCTAGTCAGCATAAGCTCCTGTTTTTCAGATGGCGCTTGCTTCTCCAAATTTTATGGAAATGGGAGGTGTTGGTTTGTCTCTAAGCACCTGTTCATCTTTGCATCCTTGGCGTCCTCCTTGGCTGTTTGCTCATGTTCCCGTTTTTTGTGAAAATGAAAGACAATATAAAAAGAAATCAGCACGACATTAGTACTATTAATATGTCTAGTAGTCCAGCCCCTTTCTAGATCCACAAGAGGAAGATAAGTGAGGTGGACTGATGGTGCTGGCCTGCCATGTCTCGACCTTGTTGGAGCTGGGCTGTGTGAGAGTTTGCGAATGGTAATCGCGCTCTGCTCTCTACCTTGACGAGTCTAGGAAATTTTGTGTCTCTTGAGAGAGTGTGTGTATATGTGTGTGTCTGTGGGGGAAGCCTGGGAGAGAAACAGGCAATGTCAGGACATGGTTGCTATCGGGGATGGCCTCCCTCCTGGAGGACAAGGCCTGTGGCAAGGGCCACAGATCTCAGACCTGACCTGCCCCCATGCACCACCTAGCCTTCTTGTCTGGAGGACTCAGGGCCATCTCACTGCCCTGCCCGTTCCGAGGCATGGACAGATAGTTGGCACCTGCTCCTGCTAAGGGTCCCTGGTGCAGAGTAGACTCCCACAGCCATGTGGAGCAGGAGACTGCCTCTGAGGATGGGCTCTACTTATGAGAACTTTCAGTGAAAGTGTGGTTCTTCTGGTTTACTGCCTGTGCTCTGCAAAGAGTGGGTGTGTGGAAATGCTGGGGGTTAACCAATAGGCTGTTCACAGCAAAAGGTGAAATCTGTGTGCAGCCTAGCTATGCCCAATCACCCACTAAAATTGCCCTTCCTCTTCCCTGAGTCTCAGAACCAGTAAAAGGGGGGTAAAACTCTAGGAAAAAATGGTAGCATATAACCTATGAGATTTGGGAAGGACATACATACCTCCTTGGGCATAACTGGTCTGCTGTTGGTTTGCTGGCCCTTTCACCTCCTGGGCCATCTTTTCCTGGCCTCCTTGACCTGCTGTCCCCAGGAGTTTACACACCCAGTGCCATTCTTAGCACAATGGGGCATCCCCAGGCCCACAGTGCTACCTAAGCTGCAGCTGGGTTCCCAGTGACACCTTGACCTGACAACGGTTGTGAAGGGGCAAAGGTAGCCTCCATGGAGAATGTTCTGTGGTCTTCTGGCTCATGGGCTAATGTTAGGGCAGGTTCAGGCATCGTTCCCAAAGACTGTCCTCCTAGCGCATGGCCCTCCTTCCCCTGGGGCCCCCGTGGCTCTTCTGAAGAGGCAATGTCTTTTGCTCAGGCAATGGTTCACACACTCCTTCCTGCTGTAGAGCTGCCCAACTTCCAGGGAACTGCCTTTTTAGGGGGGGTATTACGCAAGTCCTTCTAGCACTGAGACCGGCCCTGGAGCTGCCATTTTCTGGCCCAATATCCTTGGGCAAATGACTTGACTTTATCATCTATATAATCAGGATAATCTTAAAACCCCCTGCTGTTGATATTGGACATTAATAAGTTAATGAATACACAGAGAGCTTTCCAAATGATAGATGCTTAACCAATATTGGCCATTATAACAGTGGCTGCTGTTATTGTCACAGATAACACAGAGCTGGGTTAGAGGACTTGGGGAGAGGCAGGGACAGGAGGACCAGGGCTCTGGGCAGGGGATCCAGTTGAGAAGGGGCCAGGAGAGGGGTCTGCCTTCAACATATGTGTCAGGAGGAGCTTCAGGAGGGAGGAAGATGGGGTTTGGACTTTCCTGAGTTTGTGGAGCTGGCAGAAGCATCTGGGGAAACCACTTAGCTGACCGCAAAAAAAAAAAAAGTGGGATGGGAATTCAGGGGAGGGGAGGCTGGAGACACTAAGGTGAGGTGTGTGTGAAGTCAGGGAAGGGGCCAGGCCGTGTGGGACAGTGGGTCAGGAAAGGGAGGATGAGCATGAAGATAAAGCCCTCCACCAGGCCGGAGTAGAGTCCTCAGTGTGCTGGACATGTCGTTCAGGGGTGGACTTGGCGGTAGAGGCAGGGCCATGACAGCTGGAGTGGGCAAGAGGGGTGGTGCAGGGAGGAGCGGGGAGGGGCCTTGTGTTGCTCAGTACCTGTTACTAGAAGCGTAGCTCCAACAAGAGGACCAGAGAGGGAGCCTCAACAAGAGGAGGGACGCATGCCAGGAGAGGCAGGAATAAAGGCCAAGCTGTGGAGGCCTGGGGCACAGGGCTGTGCGGCCATCTTCACACAGCTGCAGCTGGCATTCAGTGTGTGTGCCCTCTGCGGCCCCACTCCGTCCTGGTGCTCATGCCTGCTCCAACTGGCCTGTACAGAAACACAGGAAGGGCAGCCCTCCTCTGCGTGAAACCCTTTCCTGCACTCCTCCCCAGTCGTGCTGTGCCATCTTGCTTTCCCCACCCAAGCGTCCTGCCCCAACTGTCCCCCCAGAGCCTGGGACCAGGAACAGCACAGAGACCCATGACTCAGGCACCATTAAGGCTTCTCAGGGCGCAGCCAGTTAGGGCCTCTGCATTCCTGACCCCCATTTAAGTGACCCCTAGGGGGTGTTTTGGATTTGCCCAGGATTGTTAGGGTGTGGACAGTCCATTTCCCAGCCGGACCAACTCAGGCAGGGTCTCTAGGGGTGGGTTGTGAGCAACAGTGGGTTGAAGGCACCTCCCGTGACTCTGGGCACAACTAGAGTGAGCAACCTTGCTCCAAACAGCCAGGTTGAGGGGGGCTAGGGCAGCCTCACACTGAGGGGTGCTCCCTCACCTTGGGTGAGAGTGCTCTCTTAGGAGTGCTTCCTCAGGCAGGTGCACTTTGGGTTCCTGAGTCCTGCCCGTTCCAGGCAGAGAGAAAAAGGGCCTCAACTCCATGCTGATCCTGAGGCCCAGGGTGGGAGCCAACCTGGAAGTCTGATCTGTCGTCCAGGCTCAGGAAGTAGCTCAGCTGCAGGGACAGCCTCCTGGTCTGCTGGTTTGCTATTTCCACTGCCTTCTCAGGGCAGCTTCCCTTCAGCCTCAAAGAGCCAGCTGCTGTGGAGGAACCTCATTCATGCCAGAGCCCCAGACTGGCAGCAGGTTTTGCTTTTAGAGCCTCTGATCCAAACTGTAGCCATTTGCACATGGAGAACAGAACTGAGCTTGGGCTTGTCACCGGAAGACGCACATCTGAATTCAGGCTCTCCCTCTTGCTGGCATGAGTGATCTTAGGATAGCGCCCCACCGCTCTGGGCCTCAGCCTTCTCCCGATTGTGGAGGCAATGTTGGTTGCCCCGCCACCCTCACAGGCTGACATGAGAGTCCAATGAATGGAGACCTATACCTGTGTTGTGAGTTAGAGCACATCACATGTGACCTGCCCACAATGGGGGTGTCTGTAAAGATGGAAGGTGGATCAGTGTTGCCGGGGCTTGGGGGCACAGAGTGAAGTAGTAATGAGGAATGATTACGAGAGGGTGTAGGACTTCTTTTTGGGGTGATGAAAATGTTTCCGGCCGGGCTCGGTGGCTCAGCCTGTAATCCCGCGCTTTGGGAGGCTGAGGTGAGTGGATTGCCTGAGCCCGTGGGTTTGAGACCCACTTGGGCAACTTGGCAAGACCTCATCCCTACAATAAATCAAAAAATCAGCCGGGCGTGGTAGCGCGTGACTGTAGTTCTGGCTACTCAGAAGGCTGAGGTGGAAGGATCGCCGGAGCCCAGCAGGTCGAGGCTGCGGTGGCCGGGAGCGGCCACTGCACTCCAGTCTGGGCGACCGAGTGAGACTCCAACTTCAAAGAAAAGAAAAGAAAATGTTTCCAAGTTAGCTAGCAGTGACAGCTATACAACTCTGACCATACAAAAGAACACTGAACTACATTAACTTTAAATAAGTGGCTATTAAGGTGTGTGAAACACATAAACTGACAGAAAAACAGTGGTAGGTGCCTCATTATTCGAGTGCACTTTAACGATGTGTTCTTTGAAATTGTCCCCCGCTGTTAAGCACTCATGAGATCCTCTAAGTGGGAACTGGAAATAATGGCATCCTCAGCTGTTCCCAGCGCTCTTCCCTTGGTCCCAGCCCTGAGACCTTTAGCCCAGAGAGGCCCTTGTGCATGGAGACCTGGCTGAGGTTGTCCCCACTCTGCTGTGCTCAGACAACGTTATGGCCTGTGGTTATCTTTGAAGCCACAAAGTATCGAATAGTTGTACTTTCCCCTAAAGAATAAAGCAAATTGGTTGGTTGGTTGTCTGGTGTGAAATCCCATTTCATACTGTAAAGCTGGTTCCCTATTTCTCTCCTCAGATCTGTCAATGTTTGCTTTATATATTTAGATGCTTTGATATTGGGTGCATATGTATTTATAATTGTTGTATCTTCCTGTTGAATTGACCCTTTCTCATTATACAATGACCTTCCATATCTCTGGCGATGGCTTTTGACTTAGCTTTGTCTGACAGAAGCACAGCTACCCCTGCTCCTCTATGGTTTCCGCTGTTACCCTACAGCCCCCACAGAGCAGGATTCCAAGCTTTCCCTGGTGCGTGCTGCAGAGTCTCACACACCCACACAGGGCTTGCCAAGGGAGCATGGGTTGCCAAGGGAGCCCAGGGCCTGTGTGTCGGGGCAGCCTCCCCACCCTGGTGGGTGACACCCTCCAGAGACCGTCATTAGTGATGACAGCAGGTCCATCACTAACTCCAGAGCTGCCATGGTCCCCACCTCCCCATTGGTGTCTGGATGGCGCATTGCGTGGGGTGTGTCCAAAATATCCTCACTGCCAATGCCCAGGAGTTCAGATAAACTGTCACTACATCAATTAGACGCTTTAAGATTAGAATATTGTCATTTTACTGTGGCATTTTTAATTGACATATTTATATCTCAAAAAGATTGAATGTCAGCACAGAATATATGGTTTAGTAATTTTCACACTTACTTATATTAGATTAACAAAAACTTGAGCAATTTATTATTTTAAAAAGTATTGTGGCCAGGATTTGCCAGGGAAAGGAATTATCCGTGCTTTCTCTTTTCCTTTTTTCTTTTCTCTCTACCTGTGTTAATCAGGGTCCCTATTGGAAACAGATTGAACACTCAAATTTGAATGAGCAGAGGGAGGCTCTTTTCTAAGGGTACGATTCTTCGAGTGGGTGGGGTTTAGGGATCCACAGGGGATGGTGCAGATACTGGGTTAGTAGCAACTGAGCTGTCCCTGGCGTGAGAGCCAACAGAGCGGAGTGGCCCCTCTGAGAGGGACTGAACAGCACTGGCCAGGGGGCAGAGCCAGCCAGTGCTCCCCCTCTGGAGGCAACAGGGAGTATATTCCTTGTCCTTTCTTTCTCCCATCCGCTCCTGTGTCCTTACTGATGTCCCCCACTGGATGGACCCAACTCAAAGCTAAGGGCAAGGTAACCTTCAGCATTTGTCAGGCCCTGAGTAGCCATCAGGGCTGCAACATGGAAGAAGACATGAGGAGCCCATATTTGGAAGTAGATACAAAGAAGCAAAAAAGAATACAGCAGTCTCCTGACTGGGGGCCTTGGGAGCTTAGTGCAGAGAAGGCAGTGAAACCTGAGGGTGAGCTGGCAGACTGGGCTCCCCAGGAAGAGGCCAGCACTGGGCAGACAGGGTATGCTGTCTGTGGGGGTGACTGGCGAGGAAAGCCTGCCCCAGCATGGCCGCCGAAGGGGCGCAGAACAGCCTGGGCCGGTGGAAGCGAGGAGGAGCCCACGCCAGATGCTTCTAGGAGAGCAACATTCACCCATGCACACTGAAGGATTGCTCTGTTGACGGTGTGAGAAACGGACTTGAGGGACCCAGGCTGATGGTTTCGAGGCCAGTCCGGTGTGTTGCAGTGTCCAGCAGAGAAATGTGGAAGCCTGAATGAGGGCCATGCTACTTGGTGGTAGCGGGAGGCAGTCGTGGATTACAGAAATAGCCAGGGAGGAAGTTAACGTCCAGGCCTGATGTCTGAGGGGATGTAAAAATGAGGGAGGAGGCGTCAAGGGCATCCTGGGGGCTCTCCCAAGTGACTGGGCCACCACTTGGGGTGCAGCAGAGGGAGGCCCAGGGTTCTCAGTGCTGGAGGGGACATGCCTGGAGAGGCAGGAGCTTGAAGACTCCATGTGTTTGGCTTGTGCAGGAAGTGCCCCAAGCGCTGTAGCCCTGCACACCTGTGTCTGGATGGCTGGGCCTCCACCCCTATTGCAGGCCCCGTCAGCACTTCTGGCGTTACTGGTACTCACCTTTCTTCACACAAGTGAGACCCGTCACTAGCAGCAAGTGCGGTCAGGAAAATGGCGCCTCTTCTGAGAAGGAAGCACTGGGCAGGACGTTTGTCAGCTGGACTCTGCTATTTCCCGAGCTCCCTCTTGAGGCCCTTTTCAGGGGACGTAGATGCTATCACCAGACAGTTTTCTCACCAGTCTTGCTCTGGACAGTCTTGGTTTAGGAGAACCTGGTCTGATGAGTCAGGAGACCTGGGGACTTGGACTGGAGGGGCCCCTCTAGCAGCTTAGATTATGTAGTAAAGGATGTGTGAAGTTGATCGAGTTGCCTTAGCAGAGGGCCACAGATGGCGTGGCTTGATCCAGGCAAACTTGTCTCACAGTTGTGGAGGCTGGAAGTCTGAGACAGAGATGTGGGCAGGGCCGGTTCCTTTCAATGCCTTTCCTTGGCTGCAGACGCTGCCTCCTCCCTGTGTCCTCATGTGGGCATTCCTGTGTGTCTCTGTACCTTCATCTCCTCCTCTTACAAGGACACCGGTCCTATTGGATTAAGGCTGGCCCTAATAGCCTCATCCTAACTTGTAATCATCTCTGTGAAGACCCTGTCATCAAATGGTCATCATATTCTGAGGTCCTGGGGTTCAGCATATGAATTCAGGGTGGAGGGGACACAGTTCAGCCCACGATAAAGGAGCAGGTGCTGATGCAGCTAACCAGGCTCACATCGTGTTCCCCCATGGAGTCAAGCCTCACAACCACGTGGCCCAGAGCCCATGCCACTGTCAGCCAGATCTTTCCCTCTCATGAGCCAAAAGCAGCCCTCCAGCCATTAGCCAGGCCTGCACTGGGTGACACTGTTCTCCAGCCTCCCCCCACCCCATTCTCACCTGGGGGCTGCTCACTCAGGAGTGCGTGCTGTCCCCTGCATCTGCTGCTCTCCCTCTGGCCGTGGCCTTGTACAGGCTGATGTGCCTGCTGGTACTGAGCTTCTAGCTGGTTCGAGCTGACATGAAAGCACAGTAGTTGCTCAAAAGTGTATGTTACATCAAAGAGCATTTAATGTAAAAGAGTTTCCTTGTTCCTATTGAGTTTGCCTCTTATTCCTTTTTTTTTTTTTGAGTTGGAGTCTCACTCTGTCGCCCAGACTGGAGTGCAGTGGCTGCTTCCGGCCACCGCAGCCTCGACCTGCTGGGTTCCGGTGACCCTTCCGCCTCAGCCTTCCAAGTAACCAGAATTACAGGCATGTGCTACCACGCCCGGCTGATTTTTTGATTTATTGTAGAGATGAGGTGTTGCTGCCCAGGCAGGTCTCGAACCCGGGGGCTCAGGCAATCCACTCACCTCAGCCTCCCAAAGGCGCGGGATTACAGGCTGAGCCACCGAGCCCGGCTGCCTCTTATTCTTAATAAGCATAACTGGAACTTTGAGACAGTGTGTTTGCTACTGTCCCAGAGCAGTTGTGACCTGGTCCCTCTGTCCTTGGAGAGATGTCTATGTGAGACACGTGGCAATGGGTGTCCTCTGGATGCATGGAGCAGGGCTCTGTGTGTAAGGACGTCTTATACACACCAACAGTCTCGATGCATTAGCTGACCTTGAGGTTTTCCTGATTTAAATCTCTCTTCAAAGTAAAATTTTGGTCTGTATTAGAATTTCCAGGGGGCCAGTGACGTAGTGTTGTTTGAACAGCATTTGTATTTGCTCTGTGGAAGAACCGTTGCTATGTTTGTAAATAACAGACTTACACTCCTCCCAGTGTGTGTTTCAGCCTTGACTTTGTCTTTTAGCTTCTCTTCTTCCCCAGGCATATATTATTTTCCTGGTCAGGAGGCACTGTGGGCAGGAAGAAAAGCCCTTTGAGGGTTCCTTGCGAGCTGCTGAGAGCCACAGAGGTGGCATCTGGACTGTGGGTGTGTGGGGAAAGGTGGGGAGGGCTGCCCACTAAGGGAATGAGAAGGTGACCTCTAGGAAGGCCCCCCCTTTGTGGCACTGCCTGAGGCAGGAAGGCCAGGCCCTGCCATAGTTCAGGAAGTCTCCAAGACCACTCCCTGTGACCTGTGTATCAGGGTTCTGGGGACATGTCGGTCCCAGTCTGGACCTGGCAGGACCTGCCCTGACTTGTATGGGCCATTAATGGGCCGGGCCAGGAGGATGAGTTTGAAAATCAGCAGCTTATCTGTAAATAGCAGTGCAAAAACTTATTAAATTGTGTCATGGAAGTTACCACAGTTCAGATTTAATATATTAATATTTCTAATAATTTTATGAAGTTTCATTTTAAAAGATGCAAAAATATGTTGCTGAAATCCGTATGATCTGCTCTGTCAAGAGATATGTATATTTCTGTGACCAGTTGCCATGCTGACTAGGACTCAAGTTTTCTGTGATGAGCAGGAGTGGTACAGGAGACACTTGGGGGCCGTCCTTGGCTGGCTTCCTAGCTCTGTTCAGTGGTTAGGGGTCAGCCCTTTCTGGCTGTGGTCAGACCCTGGAGTGGGAACAGGACCACGTGCAGAGTACAGGCAGGCGTCAGGTTCTTGAGGTCTTCTGGATGCCCAGTTGCTAATGAGCGGCAGCCCCTCCCTGCTCTTGTGGGACCCAACACTCACTCTCAGGGCTCCGAATGCTTCCCAGTCAGCACCTGGGCTCCCATGGTGTCAGGGCCTTCTTTTCCCAAGGCAGTGCTGCTGGAGACACAGTGCATATGTGCAACCACGTGACATGTGCCCGCTGTCTCCTGGCAGCATCCATGACAACGGGAAGAAGGCAGGCCTGTCCAAGGAGAACCTGCTGCTGCGAGGCTGCACCGTCAGGAACACGGAGGCTGTGGTTGGCATCGTCATCTATGCAGGTAGGTAGCACCTGTGCAGCCAATGGGGCTCTGCGTTCCCAGCATCTCTCCCTTCTTCTGATGATGAGAGTCACATCTCCCACTGTAGGAAATTCGGAAGAGCAGGGAAAGAGAAAGGAGCGGAAGCAAAAATTCTTAGAATGATGCCTTGACTGAAAGTGCTCTGTCTTGGCATTTTCGCATTTTTCTTTCTATTCATTTGTTCATGGTTGTTACATATGTAAGATTAATTTCACTTAGTTTTTTATTTTTAACTTAATCTTTAAATTGAGGTTAAATATACACATAAAATGTTTTGTCTTTACCATTTTTTGGTGTACAGTTCCTTGGTAATTAATACGTATATATTCTTTCTTTCCTTATTTTTTCTCCCTTTATCTCCCCTCCACACCCTTCCTGGCTTCTGGTTTGTAAGATTAATTTTATACCCTGCCCTTCTGACCGAGCTTGTTGCAGAAATACCAATGGATGGCAGTATAGCGTGGAGTCAGTGGAGTTCACCCTGTGGAGTCGGTCTGTTGGTCCCTTGACTCTTGTGCACTGACACATTGTGTCCCTTTGTCCTCCCCTGCAGGACATGAAACCAAAGCTCTGCTGAACAACAGCGGGCCCCGCTACAAACGCAGCCAGCTTGAGAGGCAGATGAACTGCGATGTGCTCTGGTGTGTCCTTCTCCTCGTTTGTATGTCTCTGTTTTCAGCGGTCGGTAAGTCTCCTAGATGGATCACAAGTGAATGAGCCCTGCTGGACAGCCTCTGGGTATGCTCAGGCCCAGTGCTCTAAAGTTCAGATATGCTCACTCATCACTTACTTGAACTCCAGCACAGGTCACCTCGCAGTGCCTGGTGAATTAGCATGGCAGGGTGGCAGCGTGCAGTTGACGCTTGGTGTCTGCAGAGGCTGGTTCTAGGGCATCAAAATGCAAGGACACTCAAGTCCCTGATATAAAGTGGCATGGTATTTGCTTATAACCCAGGCACATCTTCCCACATACTTAAGTTATCGCTAGATTACTTATAATACCTAATACAGTGTAAATACTATATAAATAGTTGTTATACTGCTTTGTTGATGGAATCATGATGAAAAAAGTATCCGTGTTCAGTTCAGATCCAGTGTTTTGGTTTTCTTTTTCAAATATTTTCAATCCTCGGCTCCTTGAATCTATGGATGTAGAGCCCATGGATACGGAGGGCAGACCTTAGTGTTATTTCTTAGTGAATTGACCACCTCTTGATGGAAGGATGGTTTCATCACAGGAGTGGTGATGATTCCAGTGGGGGAAGTGTCAATAAGCTTGTGATAAGCCAAGGCTAATAGCAGGAGAAGCACCCATGTTACTAATGGGAACTTCATGAAAAGAAAAGAAAATGGTTTGGACCCAAAGAAGGGGCGGGCATTTAGGGTTCATGCAGGCTCACACCAGGTGGGTGTGATGCTACTTGGAGCTCAGCAGTCAAAGACACAGGTGCACAGGACCTGAAAAGGCCATCTGTTGTAAGATAGATTTGGGCCTTGGTTGACTAAATGTTTGTATTACTGCTGGCTTACCAGAGTCTCCAGTAAGTGAATTTTGAATCTCTCTATTTTTTTACTAAGTGTCTCATGAGACTGGTGTTTTGTGAAACACACATAGAAAATGCCTTCCTGGGGGCTTCATGCCATCAGTGGGCAGCATACTTATAATTCCAGCCTTACAACCAGTGGTGCCATTAGCATCAGCAAGGGAACACTCTGGGTGAGAGGGCAACTCCAAGTCCCAGCTCCATCCAACAGCCTGATCATGGGTGCTTTGGCTTTGTGACATGGCAGGGCCGGCTAATATAACCAAATGTGCTGTGTCAGGAAATAATCTTAAAGTCGGCACTCATGTGAGCTAGCAGCATGATTTTTCTATGGGACGAATGTCACCTCTCTTTGAACGTTACCACAGGACATGGATTGTGGGCACAACAGTATCAAGAGAAGAAATCATTATTTGATGTCCCTGAGTCTGACGGAAGCTCTTTGTCCCCAGTCACAGCTGCGGTTTACTCATTTTTGACAATGATCATAGTTCTGCAGGTAACAATACTAAGCGTCGTACAATAATTGCTTTGCTTTGCTTGGCTGAAGGGAGCTTGAAGTCAACATAAAGAATCCCCTAAACCTTCTGCATCTGGGAGGATCACATATGTATCTGCCTGGAGTTTTGCTTTTTGTTTTTCCACCTGATTTATCTATAGGGTGGTTCTCAAGTTAAAATTCTCTTTGCTGTTCTTGAGATTCCTTATGCTTTGGAGTTTTGATGTTGGTCTTCTTTTTTTTTGCTTTTCCTTTCAATTACTTTTTTTAAAAGATAGGTTTTATTTTGGAATAATCTTAAGATTTACAGAAAAACAGCAAAGATTAATACAAAGAGTTGCTATCTGTCCCACTCGCGCTGTTTGCCCCATGAGAATGTACCACCTTATCATGGTACACCGTAAACATTGAGAAATCAGCTTTGGTACTTTGCTTTGAACTGAGCTTCACAAGTCCATTCGATCCCACTAGTCTTTCCACTATGTGTTTTTTTTTTTTTCTGTTCCAGGATTTAGCTTGGGATATCGCACTGCATTCATCAGCAGTTATAGTTATTCTGACTGTGATTATTAATCCATGTGCCTCCCTGACACCTCCCCATCCCTCATGGAGATGCTGTGTCCAGAAGGGTTTGTGAGAGAGGGGGAGGGGGACAGTGAGGTCACCTTCTGTTTTCTTAGCTACATAGAGTGACCAAAGGATATTTGCTTAGCCTTCGCCTGGAGAGGAGGCTGTGCTGTCTCCTGTCGATGTGCTTCATACCACAGGAGATGGCCTTGTTTACCTTTAAGAGTTAATCATCTTTATAAATGCCAGTTTTGTCCTAGCTTTCAGTTAGGACTGTAGTTGATGTTCCACGAACCTAGTTCAGTCCCCAGGAGAACCCAGTTAGTCTGAGTATGATATTCTGAGCCTGCAAACATTAGCTCGTACCATTGCTCCACAAAAATAAATAAGTAAATAAACATTCATTTCAATGAGATTGTTCTTAAAATATGAAGGCATAACTGTGAATTTTCCCTCAAAACCTTCTTCCCCTGACTCTGCATTGCACAAGATCACAGAAGTTTTCCTTCAACACAAAGCCAGCTTCAGAACTTGTCTCTTGTGTATGTGGCTGCTCCCTGAAATGTGGGGTTGTGTCAGTGGGAGTCGGAAGCCCAGGGAAGGCTCGGGGTCACTGCTGCCTTGGTGTGTGGTGTGAGGTGACCTTGCTATTGAGGACTCTGACTGTGCCATGTTTTTTTTTCTCTTGTCTCTCTTTCCTTTCCTAGCCTCTCTCAAGCACAACTTAGTAACACGAAAACACTTGCTTCTATCCAAGCCATGGTTGCTATACCTTCAGACATGCTAGTGGATTCCCGCCTGCAGTTGCACCATAGGCTGTCCTAGGTCACACTCTTTGCCAATACTCTAATACTTTTCCAATAGTGACTCTAAGCCAACCTCTGTAAGCTCTTGAAGGTACAGTATAGTCCCTACCTCCTTGTGGTGTAGTCATTGTCATTTGAATAGATTAAACTAATTCCCCCACTTTCTGTTCTCACAGCTGCTCATTCTGTGTGCCTTGTGTCTTCCAGGTTTTGATCCCAATTTCCTTATATGTTTCTATTGAAATTGTTAAAGTGTGCCAAGTGTACTTCATTAACCAAGATATAGAGTTGTACGATGAAGAAACAGACTCACAGCTGCAGTGCCGAGCTCTGAACATCACAGAAGACTTAGGGCAGATACAGTACATCTTCTCAGATAAAACTGGCACGTTAACTGAGAATAAGATGGTCTTCCGGAGATGCACTGTGTCTGGTGTAGAATATTCTCATGACGCAAATGGTAAGTCTTTGGGGTGGGAGGCTCCCCATCTGGGCTGGACCAGAAAGCTGCTGTATCCAGAGCTGCATGTAGAGACACACACACACACACACACACACACACCTCACAAGCCTTAGGGATTGCTGATTTTCTAGGGAGCATAGACATGTGGCTGTGAGAGCAGCTCTGGAGCCTGAAGCCCCATGCTACTTATAGAACAGACGCTTGCCTGCTGATACCACCCTGTCACTGCAGAGTCTGGAGTGACGAGCGTCTGCCCAGGTCCACCTGCAAGTGCTGCAACCTGGCCAGGTGTCCCCAGGGAGCTCACTTCCCAGGCATCTAGTTGCTTCCTTCTGTCACACCAAGGGACAAAGAATACTCCTGTTGTCACCCATCTGTCTTGTCATCAACTGAAAAGTCTCAGAAGGGCATTGGGTAATCATGCTGCATTCCTTCCCTGGAAACTCAGCGTCCTCGGGGCTAGAAAGATATCACCTCACATCCCAAGATCAAGGTGTTCCCTCCTCCACTTCTCCTTTCCTTATACTTTGCTGCATCTTTCATCCCAGAGCTCAGGGCACCCGCTGCCCCAACTTCAGACACCAAGGGTGTGATGGTCGTCTCAGCCAGGGGAGGCTTTTCTGATGAGGGTCCCCACCCTGCAGCAGTGTCTGTGCGCCACAGTGCTGCCCAACGGGGCACCTACATTGCAGCCAGGGCTCCTTTGCCTTCCTGTGACAGCAGCAACAAACACCACAGAAGCCAACATACAAAGGGGGCCAGGGGACAGCAAAAGGGCATTAACAGGAAGTTGTTCTTCAGAAGGATTTGGTGGGAAGGAGCTGTTGGAAACCTCTCTGAGTTTTTAAAATACCAAACGCTAGCCTGACACCCACTGCCTATGCCATATAGAATTAAGACGGCCATATGAAACAGAAGTCATAGGGACTTCGCCACTTTAATGTGTTATTTGCCATCCAGAATTGACTGTCAGTGATGGCAATCTGTCTACTCATCCATCCTCCTTCCTCTCTTCTCCATCCTTCCCTCCTCCTCTTCCCCTTCCCTGACTGCTAAGCTTGGTGCAGAGTAGTTCATTTGTGTGCCATTCTTGAAAGCAGAACTTATTTGTTGTAAAGGAGTCTGAGACCAGGCATTCAGTGCTGCAGCAATCTTTCAAAGCTGGGACCCAGTTCTGGTAGACAGGAGGAGCAGATTTTGAGATCTGTGGCACAGCAGGGTGACTATAGCCAACGACAATGTGTTGTATTTTCCAAAGCAGCAGAGTGACTTTCATACGTCTCATCGTAAATAAATGGCAGGTGAGCAGGGCAATTGATATGTTAATTTGGCTTGATTTAATCATGCAGCATTTTTATAGATATATCAAAATGTCACATTGTACCCCGTAAATGCGTACACTTGTAATATGTCCATCAAAAATAATATTAGTGACTAGTTTAAATGATAATTATAAAATTGGGAACTGAGGTTCCCTGGGGCAGAATCCCCTGAGATTACAGGAAGATTCTGATGGTTGTCAAATTCTTACCATAAAACTAGAGGGCTCCATTGCCCTAGAAGACAAGGAGATACTTTCTGGTGAAGAAGGAAATGTATCTTAGCAGCACATTACGTAGAAGTATTGACCAGATTGACAGACACCCAGCATAGAAGACATCTTCAGTCAGTTAATCTCATGATCTGACCTCTCCAGAACATACTAGCATGTGAGTTCACAGAGGTTTTGAGCACTGAGCCCAGCTCGTATACCAGACCCCTTGACCTGATGACCTGGAGCTGGCCGACTGTGCAAGCCCAGGGATGGATGTCACCAGCTCCTGGGCCTGTCTTCTTGAGGACATTGGAGTATCCCTGAGGCCATTGCTGGTTAGAAACTGCTTCATACCACCCACATTCGAGCGATGGGGACCCCACACCTCCAGTGAAGGGAGAGTCCCCAAGAGTGAGCTGCACTGAACTCTGACATCCAGTGACCACTGCTGGTGGAAGGTAGGATGGGCAAGCCTGCCCTCCTGGAGGCTGCAGCCAATCTCCTAACATTCATGTTGGACACAGTCACATGTCCAGGCTTGGTGCTTCCTTGCTATCCAGAAAACTGGGCCTTATGTCACCCAAGAGCTGGTGAGATGTTTGGGGGAGCTTAGCTCCTGGAATTAGACTCTCCCTGGGTTGGAATCCTGGTGTCAGCAAGTCCTCGGCCTTGTAGCTTCATGTTGGTGGACAGGTGGGCTCCCGAAGCTCTGTTAAGAGACTCAAGATGAAGGCCTAGCCCACAGGCTGGCCCGTGCCATGTCTTCCTTTTCCCCAGTGCCTCTCAGTAGACCCTGGTGTCAGGGCACCTCACACTCCCACCCGACACGGTGCCCGCACCTGAAGGTCTAACTAAGCAGGTTTAAAATGCGTGACCCTCACGGATAGTCTCCATGTTGCTCATCTGTGCTGAAATAAGCAATTCTAACTGGGCAACGCCAGAAGAATTAGTTCAGAGCCATGGGTTAGCAAGAGACGGCGGCACAGGCACCTCTGAAGGGAGTTCTCCAAGTGGCTGTGAGGACTTTGCTGGGTGGTGTCCCCTAAGGGCTCAGGTGCAGCATCATGGCCCAGATCCTCATCCTTGAAGAGTCTCTCCCTGAGTCCATACCCTGGCTGTGTGATCTATGAGGAGTGTGAATCTGTCCCAGGGGCCTCATTCATCATGGGGCACGTGCAGAAGGTGCCCACGCACACACACAGCACCCAGCACCTGGAGCTGGCCCCAGACAACTGTCACTCCAGCCTGATGGATCATATGCTTCTGTTGAACTGGAAGGCCTCATGACACCTGGGGTGTTGGGCAAGTCCTTAAGCCCCACTGTGTGGGCCCAGACTTCCTTCCGGCCACCTGACCTCATCACACACCAGGCTTTACTTGGGCAGGTGCGGTACATAAACCCATCCCCCTACCCTTGTGGTATGTGACCCTAGCCAGCTCCTTAGGTTCTCTGAGATGAGACTATGTCTTCCTATCTTTGAAATGGTGCTGGATATCAGCTTCCTCAGGCAGACTAAGGGTACAGATCACCAAAAGTGCTCTCTACCCCTCAGCCAGAGGAAGAGCTGCCTACATGTAGGGCTGTGCCGTTGGGGAGTGAGGGTAGGGAGTGTCCTGGGAGGCCCTGCCAGAGCCTCACGTAACCTAAAATACCCCAAATGGGTTCAGCCTGCCCAACCTGCCTCCATGGTGTCTAACTCTGCAGTCTTCTCCCCACAGCCCAGCGTCTGGCCAAGTACCAGGAGGTAGACTCGGAGGAGGAGGAGGTGGTGCCCAAAGGGGGCTCAGTGTCCCAGCGCGGCAGTATCGGGAGCCACCAGAGTGTCCGGGTAATCCACAGAACCCAGAGCACCAAGTCCCACCGGCGCACGGGCAGCCGGGCTGAGGCCAAGAGGGCCAGCATGCTATCCAAGCACACAGCCTTCAGCAGCCCCATGGTGAGCACGCATGCCTGAGGATGGCCGCCAGTCCCTCCTGCGGGGACATGGCTGCCTTTCTGCCCCATTGCCGTTTCTCCCTGCTCTTCAGAAGCGTCTGTCCTGGATCGTGCAAGTACGCTCTCACAGGGAGGTTGGCTCTGTTCAGTTTGCAGAAGCTTTTCTGAGCGGCACCCTCCCTTCTCCCCTTCTATCTTTTCTGAGATCCTGACACAGCCCCTTTGCCACAGCTTCCAAAGCTGGGCAGCTGCCGAGTGAACCACCCAGAAAGGTGACAGGGAGGAAGCCCATCCCACCAGACAGAACAGATAAAACATCAAAACACGAAGGCAGCTGTGAAAAGCCAAAACCAGCCCCCACAGCAAAGAAAGTTTTCAGTGGACCAGACTAGGTCCAATAAAACGTCTGCCCTCCTTGTCAGGGGCCCAAACATCGTCAGGCAGGGAGTGTTCCAAGAGTGAGTGATCACCTCCAAAAGAGCCTTTCTTATCTGAACTGCTTTAAGAACAAAGGGGAGGAATCTGTCTTGCTCACTCTGCGGGGGCCTTTTTCTTTTACTTTCTTCTAAACCCATAGAGAAGCTGTCACTTCAGTGGGGTGATCTAGAATTAGGGACTCCCAACTGCTGGGCCCCTGGCGTGGGGACTCCCACACTTGGCAGGAGGGGGACTGCATTGGAACAAGTTTTCCCAACAGATCTTTCAGTATGTGTCAGGAGTATCTGAGGATTTAGACCTTCTCCCCTGGCAACTCAGTCAGAGATTGCTGTATATAGTCTTTATCGGTGTTTTGTTTACGTCAGCAAGACAGTGAAAGGAGCTTAAATATCCAGTGAGAAAGGGGTAGTCAAATAAGTTACAGTCTGTCCATTTGGAAGTTGTCAAATTGTGTTTTTTTTTTCTTAGAAGCCTGGAAAAGTTCAGGTGATGATAATGTTAAAACAGAAACCCCCAATATGTGCACAAAATATTTTTATTATATGAAATGCAAATGTAGAGAAAAAAGGTTCGAAGGAAATGCAGAAGTATATTTTTCAAAAAATAGATATTATTTTGTGGGGTGGTGTGATGCCCATGTGTTGAATTTCTCTGGAGTAATACATGCTCTTTCGTAATAATATATTCTTAGCCTGAGCCCGCGGGTTCAAGACCCACCTGGGCAGCAAGACCTCATCTCTACAATAAATCAAAAAATCAGCCGAGCGTGGTAGCGCATGCCTGTAATTCCGGCTACTTGGAAGGCTGAGGCGGAAGTATCGCCGGAGCCCAGCAGGTCGAGGCTGCGGTGGCCAGGAACAGCCACTGCACTCCAGTCTGGGTGACAGAGTGAGACTCCAACTCAAAAATTAAAAAAAAAAAAAAATAAATAAATAAAATAAAATAAGTATATTCTTAGATATATGGTTTTATAAGAACCACGTGTATCATATATAATAACATGCACCTTTATATGTCATAAGTTTATACAATTAAAATTATGAATAACTTACAACTATAAAATGACATGTCTGTGTACCTGAAGTGAAGTTTTGTTTACATCTTGTAATAAAATCAAGATATCTTAGATGGGCAAGCACCAGGATGCCAGGCAGGTCACTGGCCACACTCAGCACTGCTGTTTGCTTCCCAGGAGAAGGACATCACGCCTGACCCCAAGCTGCTGGAGAAGGTGATCGAGTGTGACAGGTACCTGGCTGTGGCGAGGCACCAGGAGTGCCCATTGGCCCACCTCTCTCCGGAGCTGTCTGACATCTTCGACTTCTTCATTGCGCTCACCATCTGCAACACAGTAGTGGTCACATCCCCGGATCAGCCGCGGCAAGAGGCAAGTTCTGGAGTGTCCTCGGTGGCCCAGGATGCTCTTGACCTTCTCTGCTGCAACCCCGCTATGGTCCTCCAGAGGGTGAGCGTGTCCTGTACTGCAGCTCCTCTCAAGCTTATGGGGGAGGCAGCAGGGGGAGTCGTAGGGTGCTCCAGTGTGCTTTGCATTGATGTAAAGGAATATCAAAGCCTGGCTCATTGCTACAGAGCAAAGGTTTATTTGACTCATGGTTCCTCATGGCCATGGCCTCTGCTGGGCTTCTGCTGAGGCCTCAGGAAGCTTCGAATCATAGCACAAAGCAACCCGAGTCAGTGTGTCTCATGGTGATGCAAGGGGCAAAAGCCACGCTCTCTTGAAACCACCAACTCTTGTGTGAACTCCAGAAGCAAGAGCTCACCCATTTGCCACCAGCAGGAGGGATCCACCCCCACCCTGCTGAGCCAGAAAGCCCTGCCTTCAACACTGGGGACCTCATTTCCTCCTGAGATTTGAGGGAACACACATCCAAACTGTATCACTGGGCCAAACTGCACAGTGACTGCAGTGTCACCCCCAGGCGGAAGCGGGCAAGGGCCAGGATTGGAGCTAAGTTAGAGGGAGAAAATCCATAATGCCCTCCAAGTCTGAGACCCCGTGGGCGGATAACCTGGGGCGGACAGGCTAGTGTGGGGAGGCCCTGTCTGCCTTGGTGTTTTCTTCACTGCCTGGGCTTTGGCAGGGCTAGTAGCGTAGCTGCCCAAGATGACCTACCTGGGAGCAGTGGCTCTGTGAGTCCTTGACATTGATGCAGGAAAGGATTTCAGCGTAAGTTGCAGAGAGAGTTTTAAAGTGTAATTTATTGGAGAAAAAAGGGACATGTTCAAGAGAGAATGTAGATGCCTTGAGGGACAGGACACAGGCTTGCTGTTATATATCATCCTAAATTATGATTAAGCAACCTGTGTTCTAAGTTAAGATTTGTGGGTTGGGCTATGTGGGTAGCAAGCTATGGATCACGTTTCAGTATTGTTTAACTCCTAAGCTTACGTGTATCACAAAGCATTCTGAGATGATGGGAAAGTGAACAGTGTACTTAAGTTTTCTCTTAGAGCACCATGCCTCAGTGTCCTCTGCAATTCCCTGCTGCATGTGTTTATGGTCTTTGTGATGAACTGTGCCAGCTGCCCCTTCTTCTGAGGTCAGGTCTGGTGTGCATTGTCAGTGCCGGTGTTGTTCAAGGGAGTTATGTCTTGATAAGATGGTGCTCAGATGATCGACCATCTGGTTTCCTAATTACCTAAATTATATCTGCCTGTAGGAAAATCCAATCTATTTACATCTAAGCTATGCTGGCTATCCTGCCTCATGCCAAGAGCCTTGGATCCCAGATTCACATAGGGGAAGGACAAGTCCGCTGAGGCCCGGTCTCCAGAATGAGATGATGGCACTTGAATTCTGATGTGATCGATGGCTGTGCTGCTTTTTAGACAAGCCATTCCCCTCCCTGTGTCTGGGAAGCCTCCCTGGGATGTGGGGTGGTAGAGACTATAGTGAGGGCTCCGAGTTCAAGCTGGCACCTGGCAGATGTACCTGGTGTTGATAAAGGCCTCTAGCATTGTCCTTCAGAAGTGGTGCAGACCCCACTGGGGGCTTCTTAGGGGGCTGGAAATGTAGTGGTACCCAGTTGATTTGGTTTGGTCTGATGTGAAGGTTTTCCTAGAAGAGAGGAAAGGTAGTCTGTATGAAGGGCTTCTCTGTCACCCAAGTGCTCGTCAGAACGTCCCATAGGTGAGCCGAGCATTGTGGGGGTGCATGCAAGCATGATGTGTGTGTTGGGCCAGGCAGTGCTGAGTGGATAAGAACAAAGGGCTGGTCATGTGCTGTAGCCTGTCTTCTGTACGTACTCTCCAAGGACACCCTCCCAGCCTCCTGGGTCAGCTCTTCCAGCAGGCTCTTCTGCTGGAGCCATCAGCAGGTGATGTGGGGTGAACAAGACAGTCTGTGTTCTCTCTGCTTTGGCATCATGTCTGGCAACAGCTGCCACCCCTTGTGCTTTCACTCCTGCCACACCAACCTGCTGAGGTCTAGCAGATCCGGCCACGCAGGACCTGCAGGCCTGTGCCACCAGCCACAACTGCATCTCAGAGTCCCTCGTCTACACCCAGAACCCTTTCCTCACCCTACATTAAAGCCCTTCTGGCATACATTCCTGCGGGGATGTCTGTTTTCTAGGTTAGACCCTGCCTGACAGACATAGGCAATGTCAAAACTACCAAATAAGAGAAAGAGAGAAACCCTGACGTAACCAAGGTATGTGCTGAAGGTCACATGTGCGCGAGTTTCTTGTGGGGAGCAAAACCCTGAGTTGCAGCTCTCCAGCCACAGATAAGCCTATCTCTGGATGCCCTTCTGCTCCCACATGTTGCTGAGAGCCAGCCTTGAGGGCATTGGGAGCCAGCAGGAGTGGATGTACGGCATATGCAAAGTCATCATGGGACAAAAGAAAAAGCACCTGTGTCAAAATCTGGTCCTGACCAAACACCTGACTTTCCTGGAGGCTGTTATTGCAATTCACAACTCGGGATGCAAAGGCAAAATGACAAAGCTTTAAGAGTAACTATAGCACAGTGTTGGGGTTCTTTCAACATTTGTTCTTTCAATAATGTGTAGCTCCCTTGCACCATCATTGGGCTTTCTGAAACTTTAACAATTGTATTTATATATATATACAATTCGTTTTGTTTCTTTTTTTTTTTTAATTGGAGTCTCACTCTGTCGCCCAGGCTCATTCATGGCCACCCCAGCACTGACCTGCTGGGCTCCAGCGATCCTTCCGCCTCAGCCTTCCAAGTAGCCAGAACCATAGGCACGCACTACTATGCCCGGCTAATTTTATTTATTTATTTATTTACTTATTTATTTATTTATTTATGGTAGAGATGAGGTCTCACCAGTTGCCCAAGCTATTCTCAAACACATAGACTCAGGAAATCCTCTCACCTTGGCCTCCCGAAGTACTGGGAATACAGGCTTGAGCCACCGTGCCTGGCCTCATTTTGTTTCTTACAGTGATTGTTAAAATATTTTTAATGATTTGGATCTTGAATTTGCATGTAATGTGCTGAGAAATATTCTTTGGGGTTTGGGAATGTGATTTGTATGTTTAAATTTTATGATCATAATTCAGAGTAATGCATAAACTGGTCTTTTGTTAAGTGGCCTTTTAATGGGGGGGCATGATTGTGCCAGGCAGTGGCGAGCCTTCTGCTCTGAGCCTTCCATGCCAAGCCAGGGGATGCTAGTGAGCAGCTGCCCCGGAGCCTGCAGGTGCCACCCGCAGCTGTACTGCACACACCAGGACCTTGGTGGTGGGCCTGGTGGTCACATTCTGAAAGAAAATCGTGGAACCTTTGCTTAAGAGAAATGAAAAAGGCCAAAGGATGGTCTCCCAGAAGAAATGGTATCTCTGGTTGCAGTTTTCAATGCTTGCCCCAGATATCCTGAAAATGGAACATCTGTGCTCTGAGCTGCCCATGGGGAAGTGGAGGCCCTTGTTCACCCAGCGTCTGGAGCATGCAGTGGGAATCAGGCTGGGACCTTGGGGGATGCTGGGGTCCCTCACCTGTCGTATGGTCATTTCTCTTGCAGGTGAGGGTGAGATTTGAGCTAAAGTCCCCTGTGAAGACCATAGAGGACTTCCTGCGCAAGTTCACCTCCAGCCGCCTGGCCTCTGGCTGCAGCAACATTGGGAGCCTGGCCGCCAGCAACAAGTCCAACCACAAGATGGGGCCTGACTTCCTGTCCACCCTGCCCAGCGACAGCACGCTCCCTGGGCTGGAGGAGAGATGGGGCCAGCCCACCCCGGCCGTCGCCAGCAATGGCTTCAGCAGCCAGGCCGACGGCCGGGCCCTGGGGCGTGCCCGGGAGCTGCAGCCTGAGCGAGAGCTGTGGTACGAGGCAGAGAGCCCCGACGAGGCAGCACTGGTGTACGCAGCCCGGGCCTACAACTGCACGCTCGTGGACCGGCTGCACGACCAGGTGTCTGTGGAGCTGCCCCACCTGGGCAGGCTCACCTTCGAGCTCCTGCACACGCTAGGCTTCGACTCCATCCGCAAGAGGATGTCAGTGGTGATCCGGCATCCACTCACCGATGAGATCAGCGTCTACACCAAGGGGGCTGACTCGGTGGTCATGGATCTCCTGATGCCCTGCTCCTCAGGTACCCTTGTCACCATCCTGCCCAGCTCCGAGAAGTCACCCTGCCCAGGCCCTTCCCTTGGGTAAAGTGATTTTCCTTCACCCCTTTTCTGAAGCGGTGCTCTTTAGAGAGTTGCATGGTGTCTCTGATCACTGCTTCCTGCTTGAAGTGTTTGTACTAGGATGCATTCAGGGGGCTTTAGTGCCTGGGCAGCCCCCCAGAACAATGGGTTCAGGAGATCCTCAGAGAGCATCGGGTAGTTCTAGAAAGTCCCTCCTGCCCTGCGGACCCGGGGCAACTTTGAGGTCCAGGCCACACTTTGTGGGCTGCCTCAGGTCAGAGAGAGGCAGGAAGTGGGGGCTACTGCCCTTGCCCCTATTCTGTCCTGACTTGGGGCCAAGCAGCTCCATATGGATCTCTTTTATTTTATTTATTTATTTATTTATTTTTTGAGTTGGAGTCTCACTCTGTCGCCCAGACTGGAATGCAGTGGCCGCTCCTGGCCACCGCAGCCTCAACCTGCTGGGCTCCAACGATCCTTCTGCCTCAGCCTTCCAAGTAGCTGGAACTACAGGCGCGCGCTACCACGCCCGGCTCATTTTTGATTTATTGTAGAGATAAGGTCTTGCCAAGTTGCCCAGGTGGGTCTTGAACCCTCAGCCTTAGGCAATTCACTCACCTCAGCCTCCCAAAGCACGGAATTACAGGCTGAGCCATTGAGCCCGGCTTGGATCTCTTTTATATTCTAGAGTTCCATATCAATTTGAGGTTGAGAAAACGGAGTTTGAAAAGCATTAGTATAAAAGGTATACAGTACCAGCAAGAGCTTGCATCTCTTTCCAGCTAGAAATGCTTCTGGGATGTGGACAGGGAAGGGTTGGGTCCACATTGGTCACCCTTCTCCTGTACTCAGAGACTGAGAAGTGTGGGTCTTACTTCTGGGGGCTGGGAGCAGGTGGAGGCGAGGATGTTGCCTGCTGCAGAGGAGGCTGCGGGGACTCTGCAGCCTGCCCACAGCCCTCCTCGCTGCTTCCTCCTGGAAGCAGCCATGGGTACCACCTGTGGTGAAACTCTGTTCGCTAGATAATCCCCTCCAGAGCTGACAGCAGGAGCCAGGGAATACTGTACCAAATACAGTATATAGGCATTGAAGCCAGGAAGACCCCATCACAGAGATGTGCATGGGAGGAGCTTTGTAGGCAGGAAGCCCGTGTTCCCATCACAGAGCTGTGACTTCCAGAAGGCAGCGGAGCTAAATTTGCAAATGCGTCCTGAGAATGGTGTTGATGCCCTTCCATGGTGAGGGCTGGTGTGGTGGGATTTGCCCACCACAATTCTGCATCCAATTCACAGATGGATTTTGCATTCCAGAGGAGCGTCTTCATTCTGAAATTTGATCAATAGGACAGTTATTTCAGCGATTTCATTCTAGTGCAGAAATTCCCCTTTGTCCTGTTCTCCGGCCTTGCATTAGTGTAGTGTGTCCCTGTGCTCCAGGCTGTCACACACACAATGGGTCATGTGTGTGGTGAACAATGTGGACTAGCACCAGCATGCCAGGGCAGTGGGGGCTGGCAGGCACAGCCCATTCCATCCTGGGGAGAGCAGGGAGCCTACAGCACTGTAGGAGGGAACAGGAACCCAGGGAGACTCAGAGGCCCCGTGGCAGCAGGGGTCATGCTTGTGCTTTGCTGTATAAAACCACTCTCAAATGTATAGAAAAACTGCAGTCACTGACTCTCTGTAATGCCAGCATTCTACTTCCTCTCCCCTAAAGTATTAAAGATATCCCAGAAAGCTGGATGCCTGTGAAGTACGTACTTTCTGCATTCTGAACAGCTCTTTTGTGCCTGCTTTTCTCATAACAAGCCAGAGTAGGAAGAACATTCTCAGGGACAGGGTCAGGGGTAGCTGCCTCACCTATTTATCAGCGGGTGGAAGGAGCAGTGCAGAGGGCAGTGTCCGTCTGTGCCCGAGGGTTTACTTGTGCGGTGTTTTCAGGGCAGGAAGGTATCTATCTCATGCTAGTTACAAGAGAGTCCACATCCCTCTCCTCTGCCTTGGAATCAACCTCAAGGTCAGGGTGGGGAGCCCTACCTAGGCTGGAGGGCCTTAAAGCCCCCTCCACCTACCCCTGCCGCCCTTGCTTAACTTTACCCTGGGTTTCAGGGAGAAATCTGCCCATATCTAGATAATTGCAGATAAGAAAGAACAGAGTCTCAAATCCCTGGCATCACAGAGAAGCCAGGTAATGACCTTGTGGTAACTCATGTTGTCGTGGCATTGATGGGATAGCCTGAAAGTCAGCCGTTTGGGGTGATCTCCACCTTCCCCTGGAATCTCAAGCAGTGCCCGAGGTCAGGTTTGGATGGGGAACTCTTACCAGTACACACTGAAGCTGGGCTCGGTGGCTCAGCCTATAATCCCGCACCTTGGGAGGCTGAGGTGAGTGGATTGCCTGAGCCCACTGGTTTGAGACCCGCCCGGGCAACTTGGCGAGACCTCATCTCTACAATAAATCAAAAAATTAGCCGGGTGTGGTAGCGTGTGCCTGTAGTTCCAGCTACTTGGAAGGCAGAGGCGGAAGGATCTCCGGAGCCCAGCAAGTCGGGGCTGCGGTGGCCAGGAGCAGCCACTGCACTCCAGGCTGGGTGATAGAGTGAGACTCCAACTCAAAAAAAAAAAAAGTACACACTGAGTGTGTGAGGATTCAGGAAGTTCAGAGTCCCCAAAGGCTTCCCAGGAGAAGGGCTGTAGGAGGGCTCTGAGTCCTGTGAAGTTACCCACCTGTGACACCTGCCCGTGTACACATATCACTCAGCTGTTACTTGGGAAGGGGTGCAGGGTGTGGAGAGGCACAGACTTACACAGCGGCTCACTGCCGGGAAGCTCTTAGCCAGGCTGCTTGACCTGTGCAAGTGATGAGTGAGGAGGGCACGCACAGAGTTAAGCCCCACTCTGGATTCACCTGCCTTCTCCGCAAAGAGCTCACAGCACCTCCACCGAGAGACCTGAGCTGGCTGGGCCACTGGCAGACGTGACCGTGCTGGCCCACAGCATAACCTGCCCTGGCAAGGAGTCATGTGTGTCTCAGAGGAAGCAGGATCTCACCCACTCCACGCCCACAGACATCTGTTCACATCCCAGTGCTGCATTTACTGTCTGGGTTTCCCTGGACAAGTCACTCCCTCCTTCTGTGCCCCAGTTTCCCATCTACACAGGAAACCACGATGTCTACCTCACAGGAAGCCCCCAAGCAAGGCCCTCCCCCTGTGCCTGGTGTGATCTAGGCATGGCATCAGCCAGGTGCCTTTCCCAAGCCTCTGGCTCCTCCCCACTAAGGTTCACCTGCTCTGAGGGGGTTGCTATTTTGTGTGGCTTTAGACTACGACTGCTCGGCCTTTCTCCCAGAACAAGGAGAGAGCATTGCTGCAGCCTCGCCTGGCATGGGCCTCCCATGGTGCTGCTACTCAGTGAACCAAGAAGGATTTCTTGCCTGAATGAATGCGTGCACGAACAAGCAGGGCATTCTCCTTGGCTTACCATCTTAATAAGATAAACTCCTCACTGGGGAAATACCATTGTAAAGTATAGAAGAAATGGAACTGTCACTTGGAGCAATGTGAAAGCACATATTAAAATCACGGAGGGGTTGCCCTTCCTTCTAGAGGGCCCTCCAAGGGATTGGGAGCATGACCTGCCCGTGGTGTCCCAGAGGGATGTCAGTGTAGCCCACAGCCAGGTGCACCCTCAGTCCTGATGGGGCTGGGTCAGGCATGTGTGTCATCTTTGCAGACTGTGACAGGAGTGGCTACTGTCTGGCCCTGGCCTCCAACTCCCCCAGGACCCAGATGCACCCTCAGGACCTCGGTCCCCAGCGCCATACTCTGCAGTAGGAGGCACTGAGCAGCGCTGATCCTGACTGTGCCTGTGGTATCCACCTTACCCAAGGTGCTGAGTTCCAGCTATAGGTCCTCCTATGACCAGAGATGGCCAGGCCACAGAGGGCCTAGATGGCCATAATATCAGAAAGAGGGCTGCTGCTGCATGAATATCAACTAAAACACAGTGTGAGCATGATCGTGCCTTTATCCTGAAATCAGCCAGCCCAGCCTCTCCCCAGAAGGCGCAGGAGAGCCCAGCCAACTGAATCCCTCTGGGGTCACACCTTGTCCCACAGTGCAGTCTCCTTCTGAGGGTCCCCAGCTTCTTGGTGATGGTCTGTGTGTGGCTTGAGTTCCTTCCACGCTCCTGCACCCTCCATCAGAAGCAGACCCATCCTAGCACTCCCAAAGAGCCCACCCAAAAGTCCTGGCATTGGCTTTCCCCAGTGCTGTCCAACTGTGGGCACAGCAGGGGTCTGTGAGGGAAAAGTCACCTAAGAAGGAGGAACTGGTCCTGTGGAAGTGGCCCAGGTGTGTATGTCTATGTCTGAGATAGAGACAGTGGCGTCAGCTGCTTCTGCCTGGGAAGGCTGGTACCCAGACCTGGTGCGGGTGGTCCTGCACAGAAACCCTCCAGTGTCCACCTCAAGGGGGGTGCCTGTGTGGTCACCCCCTTGCCCAGAGCACCGAGGGTCCCAAACGGTCTGGCCTGCCTCTGTCGACTCAGCTTTGTTTTGAAGAGTATGGTGAGCCTCAGGGCCACCCCCCTGTGCGACTGCCCTTCTTTCCATGCCCCCTTCCTCCACTTTACCTCTCCCCGAGCAACAAAAGGCTTGATTATGATAATTTTAACTTCAAAGTCCCTCTGGTGGGCACAGCTTTGCTCAAAGGGCAGTCAGAATCTGGGAAAATATCTGCACCTTCTAAGAGTGTCATCAGGACACCAGAAGTACAGTGATAGTCAAAAACCAAGGTGGTGTTGAGCATCGTCTTTTCAGGAAATTTAAATACCTATAGCAAGGTAGTCTAAGGCAACTCCTTTGCTCCCATTTTTGGCTCCTTAAGGAATCTTCTCAGACATGTTTTTCCTGGTTGTCCTCTTCTGACATTTAAATACTGCAGATATGCTGTGTATCTGTTTACATACTGTGTGCCTCTGTGCCGCATATGCAAAAGAGTAAAGTAATTTCATCCCTGAGAACACAGGGTCCCCCCTGAAGGCTCTGCTTCTCTCATGGAGAGGGCATCAGAGTCTAGGGGATAAAAAAGTGATTCTACCAGGTCCAGTATATCATGGGGTGGACTGGGAGTAGCAGACAAGCCTTCCCTATACCAGGGCCTCAGGATGGTGGGGAGAGTGGCTGGATTTAGCAGACAAAGTACACGGAATATTTAGTTCAACTTCAGATGAAGAGATAATTTTTTAAATAAAAGTATGTCTATGTAATATTTGGCCATCATTTATTATATGTATCTTCTCGTAAGGATATGAAGTATGATTTTTCATTAGCAGGACAAATGTGCACCTCCATCTAATGAACCAGACAAAGGGGACCAGATCACTTTTGATGAGATTTTTGTTTTCATGAGCTTCTTATTTCGAGAAAGGAAGTAAAAAGCAGCCAAAAATATGCATTTTGATGAGGCTCTATTTTACAATAACAGTTAAGTTGCACTTGGATTCTCTATGAAAGTGTGTGCACCATTGCAAGTGGTGAAACAGACAGGAAGTGGATCTCACAGCATTCTGGGCACATGATTCTTACACCCCCGTGTCTCCCCACTCCAACCCAGATGACGCCAGAGGACGGCATCAGAAAAAGATCCGAAGCAAAACTCAGAATTACCTCAACCTGTATGCGGTGGAAGGCCTGCGCACCCTGTGCATTGCCAAGAGGGTGAGTGGGTGTGACCCCAGGGGGTGCGGGTACAGGTGACCACCCCAGCCGTGTATGGCCCTGGCACAGCACTCAACAGTGTCTCCATAGGTTCTAACCAAAGAAGAGTACGCCTGCTGGTTGCAAAGCCATTTGGAAGCAGAATCATCCTTGGACAACCGCGAGGAGCTGCTCTTCCAGTCTGCCATTCGCCTGGAGACGAACCTGCATCTGCTGGGTAACTTGCTTGCGAGCCTGTGTCCTGGGAGCAGTATGGAGTGTGCACAGGGGTCCTGATGGTGGGGGGGATGTGGCTCTAGCTACACGTTGGGCTTGGTAATGAACTGCCAGTGCTGACACTGGTGCAGCCCCAGCTGGAGGGTTCTTGGTGAGCCCGAGGGGCTTGGGCACTGTCTGCCAGACACCCCTGCCAGCGTCCGCCAAGCCTTTCCTCAAACCTGCTTCTCCACCAAAGGAGAGAAAGGCTCTGGCCCTCACTGGATGAAAGGATTTCACCTCTGGGAAACAGAGGAACTTGTGGGCCCTGGAAGCTGCTGCGTTTGCATCTCTAGAATGTTTCACAGATTCAATGTGGATGCAAAGGAAACAGGCTCATTTTTACTGAAATGTGTCCATAGTTCCTGAGTGTTCACATTGAGAATTAACAAATGCTAATTAGTAGTAATGATAAGTTGAGGCATTTATTATGATAATGCTTATTTTAATATTTACTGAATAT
The DNA here is from genome assembly GCA_027257055.1 of Cephalopachus bancanus. Lineage (NCBI taxonomy): Eukaryota > Metazoa > Chordata > Mammalia > Primates > Tarsiidae > Cephalopachus > Cephalopachus bancanus. The sequence continues at coordinate 1,788,753 of JAPVLO010000194.1, read as the reverse complement.
TAATTTCCTATTCATTAAAGCATTTCTTACGTTAGGCGAGTCATTGCATCTGTGCTCTGTGTGTCCTCAGAGGTCTTAGTTGGAGGATGCTGTCAAGTGATGCTGCTCCTCCTCCCCAGAAGCCCAGGGGTTCCTCTTCACTTAGCACAGAAAAGCTGTCATGCACTTGGCCTTGTTTCCCAGGCACAGGAGTTGGGATATCTACATCTACGTATCTAATGTCATAGCAGTTGATACTTAATAGTGCAAGGTACACCGATCCTCACGCATACTTGCATGCACTTTATAGAATATTCCATTTTGCCCGCAGTGTCTTGTAGGAGGCTCTGCACTGCTCAGAAGACCCTGGGGTCCAGACCCAGCAGTCTCATGAGTGGCCTCCCAGGCATGGGCTGAGTGAAGCACCTCAGAAATGGCCGTGTCTGTATTTAGTCTCTAGGCTTTGATTTACCAAACCAGACTTGCGCCCCTTGAGGCTGGGCTCCCCGATAGGCACTGCTGTGCAGGCCTGTGGGTTGTACAGCACTCGGCTGGTTCTCCTGGATGTGCCTGCCCCACCCGTCCCTCAGCCCAGTTTTGAGCCCTTTACTGTGGGGCGCTCTTCCCTGGACACAGCCTTTCTCCTAGACACTCTGACTTCTCAGGTGGGGTGAAACATGTCTCCTGGTACCTTCTCCCACTGGTGCTGGTTCCACTCCCTGGAGAGTGTGGGCAAAATCTTTCCTCTTCCTTGACGGTCTGGGGACACATCTGTGAGTTGCCAGGTTGCCCTTCTCCAGCCTCCCTGCTCTCAGAGTCTGAGAGCCCCAACTTGGTCGTCCAGCCCCGACGATGCCACTTGCTGCCCCTGTGCTTGGGCACATGGCCCAGTGTCCTCTGCATCCCAGCTCTCTCAGCCATTGGGCGGGGCCAGCCATCGCAATGTCGCAGGCTCCCATGAGGATGAGAAGAAGGGATGCCAGAGGCGTGGAACTTGGGATGAGTGCAGGATATGGCACTCCGCAGCTGCGTGGTAGTGGGCCTCCACACCCACTCCAGCCCAGCCAGCCTCTTCTCTAAGCCTTTCTCTGGTGGTCAGTCACCCATCCCCTCCCTTGACCCAGCTGCTGCATCTCTGTTGACATATCCCACACTGTGAACAGCTGGTACATGTCTGACTCTGACTGGACTAGACAGCTGCTCACCTTCCTAGGTCTTTCCACAGGGAATTCTTTCCTGCTTAGCCCCTGTGATTTCACTTGGGCAACTGTATGAACATCTCAGTGCAGGGTGTTATACAATCTCCTGTCCCACTGCCTTCTGTGGGGTGCTCAGTATGCTGGTTACCAAAGTCTTTGAGAATTCTGATTCTGCCATGTCCCACTGTCCTCCTGAGGCTGGTTGCCTCCCTCCAGGTGTACACCGAAATGGCTCTGAGATGCGTCAGAGAAGCAACCACAGGGCTGCCTGCAGCTGGCGGGGTGTGGGAGCCTGCTGAGGCCTGCTGGCCAGAGCCCAGTCCCTCGCACATCTTCAGGAATTCCTGCTGACCTTGTGATGCTGTGCTGGTAGATTGAAGTCAGCCAAAGTGGGAGTGTTTACCCCAGAAATAGGCAAATGTGACACAGCAGTGTCCCTCCCACAAACCAGCTGCTAACCGCTTAACTGCTCCTGCCACCTGGTGTGCTGGTGTTTCATAGGTGAGAGCTGGCCTGGAGGGAGCGAAAGCCAGCCCCCACCTTCGGGTCACCACAACGCCAACCATGAGCGGGGCATTCTGGGAACTGTGTTCCGACTCCATGGCTTCATTTTTGAGAAAAGTGAAGTAAGTCATTTATATTTTTAATTTTTTTTTTAATGCAGGATATTACTTCATCACCCAAGCTGGAATGCAGAGTCATGATCATGGCTCATTGCAGTCTCAGACGCCTCAAACTCAAGTGATCCTCCCATCTCAGCCTCCCAAGTAGCTGGGACTATGGGTGCATACCACCATGTCTAGCTAATTTTTAAATTTTTTTATTTGTAGAGATAGGGATCTTATTATGTTTCCCAGGCTGGTCTCTAATTCCCAGCTTCAAAAGGTCCTCCTCCCTCAGTCCCTAAAGTGCTGGGATTACAGGCATGAGCCATTGTACCCAGCCCCATTTTTATTTGTTAATATTCAAAACCAAATACCCTCTTCTAAATCTTTTCATTCGGGTGCTTATCTTAAGTAGCATCGGAGAACCACCAACAGTTAACTTCAGCAGAAAGGCTCACCATTCACACTGTGTTCTTGAAATTTTCTTTTTCATAATATCCATGACAGGAACCCACATTCAAAGGGCAGTCTTCTGCTTGTCTCCTCAGTGTCCCTAGCAGTTTCTCTGAATGTCATCTGAAACCCCTTTGGTGAATCCTTTCCCCTCCCAGTAAGAGCCGCCTGACAAGACCACGGGGCGTGCAGTGGCACTGACTGAGCTCTGAATACCACCTACTACCAAGTTATGACACTCAGAAATGCCAGCCTCTCCCAAGGGTCAGGTCAGAAAGACGGTGGCGATCACTAAAAGTCACATGAATTATATTGCAAGCATGCCACCTTGGAAAGCTGAAGAAAGCCACTGGGCTCCAGATTGTTTTAAAAGGGCTGCTCCCATGGGCGCATGCTTTCTCCTCAGCTGTAATTCATGCTGAGGTGGCCATCTTTTGCAAACTCCACTCTCAGTCCAATACTATTCTGTGCTTGATTCACCATCACATTACATAGGTGAGGGTCACTGGGGTGACCCAGTAGGGGGCCCACGACTTTGGCCACAGTGCTCCCTAGCTAGATAAGCTACATTTTCAAGGTGTTAGGTACTTCCTGAAAAGAGGCCGATTCCCTCCAGACTGGAGTTTCCTTGTGAGGCCTTCCCTGTTTTCTTTCTTGTCAGACTTTTTACTGAGGAACCCTGGCTGAACAGCTGTGACACAAGGGTGGGAGACATAAGGCCCTTCTGGCAGGAAGCTGCCATCTAGAGAAGGGTGGGCAACTGATGGGGTCATATGCCAAGCCCTATAGCAGAAGCATTATCCTAGCAAACTGTCGGTCATTTAGTAAGGTTAGCCATTATTGTGATTATCCATAATTGGTTATCATCTTTAAGTATGAATGAGCTCCTGTGAGCACACCGAGGCAGGCAAGACCATCCCTGTCTCTTCCCCCTGACATCAAGGAATGTATCACGGCAGAAGTGACAATCAGGATGAGCCAGAGACCCAGGCCACACACACTGCCCCCCACACCTCCACCCCAAGAGCTGGCAAGGGAAGAGAGGCCAAGACCTGGGTGTCCAGGGCTGTGCTCACAGAGTGTAGAATGTGACCTGGCTTCATTCCTGAGCAGGCCTGAAGCCGCGCACCCTGTGTGGTCTCCTTCATGGGACTCTGGCCTTCAGGTTCAAAACAAAGTGCAACCTGGCTCAATGCCCCTCCTCTTCCCTGGACCCTTCCCAAGTCCCCACTTAGCCTTCTGGAACATTCCCCACATGAGAGTTAGGCCCAGACTGCATGAGCTCGATGAGAGAAGACCAGCCACCTTCCCCTGAGGGGGTTTCTGGGGAGTTGGCGGGGTTCTGCCTCCTGAGCTCTGGTGGTTCCACAAGGCAGGGGTGTCTTAGTCCGTCTGGGCTGCTGTGACAAAATGCCATGAACGAGGGGCTTCAACAACAGACAGCTACTTCTCACAGTTCTGGAGGCTGTAAGTTCAAGATCAAGGGGCCAGCAGGTCTGGTGTCTAGTGAGGGCTCTTGTCCTGGTTTGAAGATAGCTGCCTTCTCGGTGTGTTCTCACATGCAGATGGATAGATCAGCTCTCTGGTGCCACTTTCTATAGGGACACTGATCCCATCCAGGAGCTCCACCCTCATGACCTCATTTAAACTCAATCACCCCCAAAGGCCCCCCACATCTGAATACTGTCACCTTGGGACTAGGACTTTAATCTGTAGATCTAGGGACACCAGTGTTCAGTCCATAGCAGCATTCCCAACACAGCAGACAACGTGGCACAGATCCTGAAGGACTGATGAGGCCTCCGTCAGGGCTCAAGCCCTGGGGGGAGGGGGCCGGAGCTCCCGGGGAGAACAGGGAAGACAGAAACCATCTCACCAAGTTGTAAATAGATGAAATATCCGAGGCAGGCCCAAGCACATTTTTTTGTGCTGAATAGTATATTTTTCCCAACGTACTGAGACCAAAAAAAGAAAAATCCACCTCTTGAATTATTTATGTGTGTGGAAAAAGCATATTCAGAATAATGTTGCTTTCAAGAAATAATGGGTTTTTCTATGCAGTCTGTTTCAATCGCAACTAGTAATGAGCATTGTTGAGAGTGAACATTTTGAATTTCGTTCACGAGGAACTTTATATGGGATGGATAATTTTTAAAACTTTTTTATCCTTCAGAATTTCATCATTCTCAACATCCTTTCATGTGCTGTGCTTTCAAATTCTCTGTAGAGTTGCGAGTTAGCTGTGTACTAGTCAGAAGTCGAGGTGCTTTGTTGTAAGCACATAATTATGTTCAGTGACTCACAGTTATTCCTACACAGTCTCAAATGAGTCATGTCGGGAGCACTGACTGTCAGAAGTGTCCACCACTGTCCTAAAAGGGTGACTCATCAAAGCGTGCTTCCAAAAGGGACTTCCTGTCACCTAGTGGCAGACAACTGGCAACCAAGCCCTGAGCAGTCCAGAGACTGTGCAGCACCTGTCTCGGGTGTCTTTGTGTGGGACATTTGTACCCAAAAAGGCTTTGGGAGCATGTGATGGGGTCTCACCCACACTGTCATATATTTGACCAGGTGCCACTGGGATTGAAGACCGCCTGCAAGATGGTGTCCCCGAAACCATTGCTAAGCTGCGTCAAGCAGGCCTACAGATTTGGGTTCTCACTGGTGACAAACAAGAAACAGCTATCAACATTGCCTATGCCTGCAAACTGCTGGACCAAGACGAGGAGGCCCTCACCCTGAATGCTGAGTCCCAGGTAGGTGGATTTCTGGGCAGCTCTGCTCCACCTAGGATGGCCTCATTCAACGTGACTCCTGTGGCAGGGCTCTTGGGGAAGCCCACAGGGGAGACTTCCATTTCTGGCGGCTGCGGTGAAGTGGATCCTTGCCCTCTATATTTCTGTTTGTACCTGTGTCATGTTTCTGGGGCTTAGGACATGCTTATCACAACCTTGGAAGATGTGGAATTTGCTGGAACACACATATGGGCTTTATGAACGCAGAGTTCAGCCTGCTGCTTTCTGACACACTGTCCCTGTCAGTAGTGTCAGAAGTTTTCGCGAGGTCTCGTGTACCTGGAAAGTGGAGCCAGGACAGTGGTCCACTTGGCCCTGAGCCTCAAGACTGCTGGCTGTCTTGTGGATGCCCCACAGACACTGAGGGCCTTTCATCAGTCTCACTCGTCTGTTTCATCCACGACTCTGTGGGGAGTATCTACTTCATGCACACTCTGGTCTGGACTCCTCAGGTGAGCTCTCGTGTGAGGCGTCTCCTTGCACTGACTCTCAGGTTCACGAATGGGGCAGGGAAGCTTCTCACTGTCTACATCCACTCAATCAACCCACCCCATCAAGAATTGAGGACTGTGCCACTGGGAACCACTTGGAAGTGTCCCTTTCTGAGTGGCTTTGGTGGAGAACATTTCTGCTCCCTGAGCTGTGGCAAAAGTCCCTGACCTGTCATCTGGTCTCTGGGGCCCCCCACCTCTCAACGTCCCTCTGTGATACACCAAAGGCTGCCGGCCAATGCCCTTTGCCGACATCGCAGAGACACCATTGCAGTCTTCCCTCCAGCCACCCCTCCACCAGTCACATGCACCTGACCCCGTTGTATTCCATGGTCCAGACTCTCACCATCCTGAGACCTGCCCCCTCTTTACTTCCACAGGGCCAGAGCACTCATTCCTCTCACATCTTCTCTAGGCCCCCCTGCTTCAGAGCCTGTGCCTTGACCAGGCTTTTTGTAAATGTTCAAGAAAGATGGAGATATATACTAAAGGGTTTACCTGATGACCTAGTCATTGCTTTTATTCATTTATTCATTTTTTTCATTAACATACGGTAAAATTGGCTTTTTTGGTTATACAACTACATGAATTTTGACACATGCACAGGTTTGTGTAACCACCCTGTGTTGAGGATGCAGGAGAACTTCATCACTCCCAAAACACCCTCATGCACTCCTTTGCTGTCATACGATCTTCCTTCCCTAACCTCTAGAAGTTACTGATCTGCTCTCCATAACTATGGCTTTGTCTTTTCCAGAATGTCGAGTACACAGAATAATAGAGGTTGTAACTTTTAGCGTATAAATTCTTGCATTCAGCATCATATCTGAGATTCATCTGAATTGCCGTATATGTGCCAATAGCTGTATTGCTGAGTGACACTGTGGTTTGGATTGCCACAGGTTTTACGTATCCGTTCACTCGGTGAAGAACATTTGAGTTGTTTCTGGTGTTTGACAGTGATGAGTAGAGCTGCTATAACAGTGTTCAGGTTTTTGTGCAGACGTGTTTTCATTTCTTTAGGGTAAGTGCCGAGGTGTGACTTGCTGGCTCAGGTGATGAGTATGTCTCATTGATGAGAGGCTGCCAGCCCATGTTGCAGAGCACTGTGCCATCTTGCTCAGCCTCCTAATTAGCACTTGGTGTTGCCGTGGGTTTTCTGCCAGCCATTCTAATGGGCATGTAGTGATGTCTTGTTTTAGTTTGCATTTCAACTAGTGGCTGATGAAGTTGGACATCTTCCATGTGCTTATTTTCTACTTATCTTCTTTGATGAATTGTCTATTCAAGTGTTTTTCCATTTTTAATTGCATTGTTTGTTTTAATGTTCAGTTTTGATAATTCTTTATATATTCTGTATATAAGTTCCCTGTTAGATTATACGATTTGCAAATAGTTTCTCTCTATTTTGTCTTTTTACTCTCTTACTAGTGTCTCTCACAAAACAAAAGCTTTTAATTTCGATGCATTTTGAGTCATCATTTTTTTAATGTTATGAATCATGCTTTTGGTGTCTTGTCTGAGATGTGCCTAACCACGAAGATTTCCCCAGTGTTTGCTTCTAAAAGCTCTGGAGTTTAGCATCTTATCTATGGATTCAGTTCATTTTGTGTAAAACATTTTATAATGTGTGAGGTGTAGGTCACATTATACCTTTCTGCATGTAGTTGTCCAATTAATTCAGTACCGTTGGATGCATGCATCTTTTTCCCTCAGGATTGTCTAAATATCTTTGTCAAAAATCAATTAGCCATCCTTGTGTGGGTCTGTGTCTAGTCTTTCTGTTTTGTTGCTCTATATGTCTATCCTTTACCATGCTGTATTGATTGGCTTTGATAGTTTGATTGCTATAGTTTATTTTAAGTCTTAAAAATTGGTAGTGTGACTCCTCTAATTTTATTCTTCTTATTCAAAATTGTTTTGGCCTGTCCTGCTGGAATTTTTATTTGAATTGTGCTAAATTCATAGATTAATTTGAGAAGTGAAGATATCTTTATTATGTTATCTTCTAATCTGTGAACGTGGTATGGCTCTCAATTTTTTTTAGTTCTTTTATTTCTTTGGTCAGCATTTTATAGTTTCCAGCATACATATCATATACATGTTTTGTTAGAGATATACCCAAGTGCATATGCTTCTCAGTTTATGATGGGGGGTTATATCCCAATAAACCCATTGTAGGTAAATTATCATAAGTTGAAAATGCATTTGATAAGCCAATGAACTCGTTGTTCAGTTGAAAAGTCTTTAGCTGAACTGTCGTATGTCTGGGACAGTCTTACAGCTTTTTTTTTTTTTTTTTGAGGTATTGTAAATAGTGTTTTGAAATTTGTATTTTCTAATATTTTTATAGTATAGTTGACCTTTGAACCACATGGGGTATTAAGGGTGCCAAATTCTCCTACTATACACTCAAAAATCTGAATGTAACTTGTGACTCCCAAAAAACTTTACTAATAGCCTACTTTTGACTGGAAACCTTACTGAGAGCATAAACAGTCTATTAACACATATTTTATATGTTACATGTATTAAATATTGTACTATTACAATAAAGCAAGCTAGAGAAAAGGAAATGTTATTAAGATATTCATAAGGAAGAAAAAATATATTTACTATGTAAGTGAATCGTCGATATAAAGATCTTCATTCTTATCATCTTTGCATTGAGTAGGCTGGGGGTGGGGTGGGTCTTGCTGTCCCAGGGTTGTCAGAGGCAGGAGAAAATCCACATACACATGGAACCCTGCAGTTCAAACTCATTTTACTCAAGAGTCAACTATATATAGAACCATATTGATTTTTGTGTGCTAATTTTGTATTCCATGATCCACTAAACATGCTTATTCTAAGTTCTAGGAATTATTTTTGATTCCTTGGGTTTTCTATGAGACAATTGTATCATCTACTAAGAGAGTTTTCCTTCATCCGTTCCAATCTATGTGTCTTTTGTTTCTTGTTCTTGCCTTATTGTATTGGCTAGAACATCCTAGTATGAGGTTAATAGGAATAGTGAAAGTAGACATCGTTGCCTTGTTTCTTATATTAGGGAGAAAGCATCAGTCTTTTACTACAACGCATAACATTAGCTGTATGTGTTCTGTAGATGCACTTTGTCAGGTTGAGGAGTTTCTTACATAAGAGTTTTTTATCATTGTGTTGATAGAATTTATGGATGCCGGAGTTCGTCTAATGGTTTTTCATGTTTTTTTTTCCTTCTTCTTTAGGCTACTAATATGGTAGATTGCATTAATTTTTCAAATAAAAAACCAGCCTTTTGTTACTAGGATAAACCCCACTTTTTCGTGGTACAATATTCTTTATCCTGTTTGCTAATATTTTGTTGAGGATTTTACCGTCTATATTGTGAGGAATGCTGTTCAGAAGTGTTGCTCTTTCAAACTCAAATTTAATATCAGGATAATGTTGGTCATCTTCTTTAATTATTATTAATAATTTATAAGGCCAACCTCAAATTATTTAGAAGTGTATATTTCATTTCCAAATGTTGAGAATTACTCTGTGGTCTTTCTCTTACTGATTTCTAGTTTAATTCCATTATGGTCAGAGAAATGCTTTTTGTGATTGCAATTCTTTTAAATTTGTCAAAGTTGTTTGTTTTTTAGTGACCCAGGGTATGGTCTATCTTGGTAAATGTTCATATGTACCTGAAAAGAATGTGCATTTTACTGTTGTTGGCTGGTATGGTCTACAAATTTCTATTACATTTTTTCAGTAAATGGTTTGTGATTCAGTTCTTGTGTATTGGGTGTCAGCAAATACCAGGTGTTCCGAGTTTCTCTGTGGCATGATGCCCCCTTTGTGTCTAGCACTTCCTTCAGATCAGGCCTTCTAGCAACAATTCCTGTTATTTTCCTTCATCAGAGAATGTCTTTATTTCACCTTCATTCTTGAAGGGTATTTTCAATGAATACAGAAGATTGAAAAACTGTTGTCTAATGTCCTTCTGGACTTTATGGATTCTAATGAGAAATACATGGTCATTTGAATCATTGTTACCCTGTAACTAATGAACTGTTTTTATGTGGTTGCTTTTGGATGTTTTTTTCCTTTTTAGTTTTAAGTGTGTTTATCATCATATATTTGGGTATGGATTTCTTTAGGTTTATGCTCTGGGATTTGCTAGACTTCTTGAATCTGTAGGATTATGTCTCTTACCACATTTGGGAAGTTTTCAGCCATTATTTCATCAAACACTTTTTCTGCACTCCACTTTTTCCTCATCTGCTGGTAAACTGATGACATGGATGTTAGGTATTTTGGTACTGCCCAAAGGTCCTGAGGCTTTCTTCATATTATTTTTCCAATCTTTTTCTCTCTTGTTAAAATTGGATCATTTCCCCTGATCTGTCTTTTGAATTCACTGGTTCTTTTCCCTGTCATCTCTATTCTGTTACTGAGCCTATTCAGTGAGTTATTTAAAATACATTTTATATACAGAATAGTTTTAGATGTGCAGAAAAAAATTGTGACGCTAGTACAGGACTTCCCGTGTCCTCCACACACAATTTATCCTAATATTAATCTTATATTAGCATAGCATATCAGTTATGTTAATGAACCAGCATTTATACATTATTGCTTTCAATAGTCCATCCTATATTCAGATTGCCTTAGTTGTTACCCAGTGTCCTTCTGTCCTGGGACCCCATCCAGAATACCACATCATGCCTCCTTAGGCTCTTCTTGGCTGTGATTCTCAAACTTTGTTTTTAATGACCTTGACAGTTTTGAAGAGTCTGGTCAGGAATTTTGTAGAATGTCCCTGTATTGGGATTTGTCTGGTGTTTTTCTTGTGACTAACGTGGAGTTATGGGATTGGAGAGGAAGTCCACGGAGGTAAAGTGCCATTCCCCTCATGTCATACCACGGGCATGGACTGTCAGCATGATGTCACTGTTGATACTGACCTTGTGATTGCCAGGTTTATCTACTGTGAAAGAGTCACTCTTTTTGTTCCTTTCCATACTGAATTTTTTGAAGGAGGTCATACTTAAGGAGTGTGGAGTTACAGTCTACCTCCTTGAGAGCAGAGTATTGATTATATAAATGATTTGAAATCCAGTGAACTTTTTATTTCAGTTAATGTATTTTTGTTGTAAAATTTCTATTTGATTATTCTACATATGAGGGGGGAACCTCTCCAAGAATGAAATTTATTTAGACAAAATTGCGTATTTATTTTTACATGTTGAAACTTCAGTCGCCTTCAAAGTATTCTTCATTTGATGCAGTGCACCTATCAAGATGCTTTTTGCACTGCTCACAACAGTTTTTGAACTCGTTGATTTTGGTGCTTTTTTAGTGCTTCTGCCATTTTTTTGTTTTGCCTCTTCCATAGCAGCAAAATATTTTCCTCTGAGGACTTTTCTCACCCAAAAAAAGTTGCTCAGGGCAAGATCAGGTGACTAGGAAGGGTGGGGCACAAGGGTCATGCCATTTTTGGTCAAAAGCTGCTGACCACTCAGCGCCGTGTGGGCAGGTGCATTGTCATGGTGGAAGAACCTGTCGCCTGTTTTCCACAACTCAGGACACAACTTTCTCACAACTTTCAGATAAAAACTTTGGTTGACTGATCTGAAGGAACAAATTCTGAGTGTACTGCAATGGGCTTTCCCTCCAAAAGATAATAGAGAATTCCAGTTTGAGGTATGTTCCCCCTTGTATCATTGTTTTTTCCCCCTAAGGCTTTCTGTCTTTCTATTCATTTCCAGAGTGTTCACCCTTGCTTCTTGGAATAGTATTATAATGACTGTTTTAAAGTCTTTGTCTTTTAAAGTTTTTAAAAGGCTGTTTAAAGTCTTTTAAAGTCTCTGTCGGTAATTCCAATATCTGTATCATCTTGATTGTTAAGTGCTTCTAGTAGTTTTCTTTTTCTGCACAAGTTGAGATTTTCCTGGCTCTTGTATGCTAAGAAGTTTTGGATTGTATCATGGGCACCTTGAATATTATACTATGATACTCTGATAATTTTTAACGTCTATGCAGAATGCATTTTTTAAGCAGGTAGTCAACCCTGTTGGGTTTGGGCTCCATGCACTGCACAGTTTCTGGATGCTGGGTTCAAAAGCGGATTTGCATACTATAAGCTGTCTCACAGTTTTGCCCCATTAGCTTGGAAATTGAGTACCTTGAGCTCAACTCTCAAAGGCTTTGTTATGCTGCTTAGTCCATATATGCGCAGCATGGGAGTGAACCCAGAGATTCATACACTACATTGGGGTCAGTTAGCTAAGCTTCTCCCTCTTTACGATCTTTCCAGTACCGCCTGATTCTCCAGGAATCCCTCTTTGTGTTCTCTAGAAAGATAGCTGGAGTTTGAGTTTTCTTGTTCTGCCTCGTCTTTTTACCCCTTCTGCACCCAGGGCCAGGTGGTTGTCGGTCCAAGAGGAAAGCACCACCACTTCTCTGGAAGAAAGGAAAGCTCATCTTCCCCAAGTCCTTGGGTGCTGCCCTGTTGCTGCACAGCCTCTGTAGCAATGTTCCTGCAACTGAGCCCAAGAGAATAGGGGAAATAGTTTCCTCCATCTGCTTTGAGTGTTGGGAGCTCTCTTTTTCACTACTCAGAGCTGGAGTACTTCTCCTGGAACTCTCTCCGTCCCTGACCTGGGCCCCCCCCACCCCACCCCCCCACCCCCGCTGGATTCCATGATGCCTCGGGCCAAGCCAGGGGCTACCAGAGTGAAAGTAGCAAGCTCACCGCCCAGCCCATGTCCTGAGCATTCAGGGGCCCTTTCTCACATGGCTACCCCATGCTTTTCCCACAAGAGCACAGCTGCTCATGTAGGAGGTGTGTGGGGTGCCCTTGCCCCCGTCCCACCCAGAGCAGACCTGGTCAGCGCTTGGTGTAGAACCAGGGAGCCCATTGTGTTTGTGCAGTGACAGTCTGCATCCTCCTGCCTTCCCCCGTTTCCACCATGTCCTTTCCCTACCTTGGAGGCACATTTGTCTTTCCGCTCTGTCTCCAGTGACCCTTTTGCACATCCTGGGTTGTGAGTTGCTGTGGCGAGTGTGTATGTATCCGCTGCCTGTCTGCCATCCCAGGGGCAGTAACTGTGTCTTCTCAGTCTTCTTTTCAGTCTGCCTTTTCTCTGAGTTTTTGGAATACAAAAGGCTCACCATAAGCATGTGCTGGACACAGCTGGATTTCCATGGTGTGCTGTAGAGTCGGGTCACTCACCCAGAAGATGTAATCCCTGCAGAGGGCTGGGAGACACTGTGGTTGCCCTGAGTGTGTTCCTGCAACCAGCCCTCCCTTCCGTGCCTCTGACTCCTATCTCTGACTCCCAGTGTAGCTTGCCTACTTGTTTTCCTGTGTTTTCCTCCCTCTCTGGAATTCAGATACAGTTTTGCCAATTAAAAGCCTTAACAATTATGCCTTTTCTTTTCCTTTTTTTTTTTTCTTTTCCTAGTGGAACTGAAGCCCTTAGGGACAACAGTGGCAATCACATTTCTTTAGGGAATACTAACAAAGACTTTTAAAGAGTACTGTGCCCCACTGTTGTCACCTCAGCAGGAAACGAGAAGGGTTGGGCAAGGGCCTCAGAGAACTACCTAGAAGAGTGCGGCAGCCTTCAGTCAAACCCAGTCTAACCATCCAGCTGGGCCTCCCAAAGTGAAGATGTTCCATTCTACCCTCTGTACTGTGTCACAGGTGGTCAGGTAGAATCTTGGAGAATCTGCACCAACTCCTTCTCGCCTATGGGAAGCCTGTTTCTTCAGCTGAACTTCAGTTTGCAGGGTGGCCTTTGGGCAGCCAGGGGCTGCATCCCAGCACCTCGAAAGTGAGTAAGCCCTCAGGAAACCTTGTCCTCTCGTGTCTGTTTCAGGAGGCATGTGCGGCCCTGCTGGACCAGTACCTGCGCTACGTGCAGTCCAGAGGCCCATGTGGTGCTCCAGAGATGACCGAGGATAAAGCAAGCATGGGGTTCTCCCTTCTCTGCTCACCCTCCATGTCCGCAGTGCCTGGACCCAGGCTCAGCCTCGTGATCGATGGGAGAAGCTTGGCCTATGCCCTGGAGAGGAACTTGGAGGACAAGTTTCTCTTCCTCGCCAAGCAGTGCCGCTCCGTCCTCTGCTGCCGGTCAACACCCCTGCAGAAGAGCATGGTGGTGAAGCTGGTCAGGAGCAAGCTCAAGGCCATGACCCTGGCAATAGGCAAGTGTCCAAACCAACCAGGTAGGGTCACCCCCCATAGCCACCCCGCCCCACTGCTTTCTCCCAGCATGGCCTGCCACTCTGACCCTCTTCCATGTTACACTATGAGATGGGAACACACATCCTCAGCACTTTTCTATTTATAAAATCACATACATGATAAACCCAGCAGCCTGTTTCAAAGGTGAAGCCACAAAATAGAGTAGCAGCAGTTACCAGTACATGTTGCGAGGTCAGTCATGCAGTACTGGTTTAAAGCGATAAGACAGAGCTTATACTGTTTCTTGGGAGTCAGGGCACTGGAGACTTGTCCATTCTAGCCCATCCCAGGCATGGCAGGGGTGTCTCATCTTCAGCCCTAGCCAGGCTGACAGGAAGAAGGCCTTTTGCAGGTGCTTCTGTTTGCCATGAACCTCCGGGAACCCAAGGTTTATAACGCCATAAGGACCCGGAGTCTTGGCAGCGACCAGAATTCCCACTGCCTCCTGCCAGCTGAACTTTGTTCCAAGACAAGCATCTAATGAAAGAAGTTCACTCTGAGATAGGAGCCAACGCTCAGTTTCACATCAGTTCCTTCAGGACTGTTTCTCATGGTGGTTTGTCCTTGCTGACGCTGCTGACCTGGAGAGTCTTTGGGGCCCCTCTTCACTGATGGGAGGGTGGCTGCTCCTGCTTCAAGGGTACCAGCTCTGCCCACTTCTGGTTGGGGTGGAACCTCTAGCACAGGGTCAGGGACTTGCCAGCGCCACCTCCTGGTTAGGGCAAGAAAGAGGCAGTGGCCTGGATCCCCAGATGCCCAATCAATAATTTGGCCTCCCTATAAAAATACTCTACCCCTAGGTGAGAGCTGGCTCTGAAACAGTGTCTTCACCAACTAATCAGTCAGGAATAACTGCAGTACATGTGCAGCACACATATGATATCTGCCTCGAAGGCACTGCAGAAGGTCACTGCTTGTTGAGATAGGCTTGTCACTCCAGGACAGTAGACCCCTCTCCTGGCCAGAGGAGACCCTGTGGAACCTGTGTCTTGGGGTGCCAGGCGACTGAGCACGTGCCTGCGTGTGGTTGTTACGAGGACACAGTCCTGTACACCTTGGAATGCCTGGTGCCCACTAGGGAGAGTGTGCAGATGGACACGGGCCATGTGCTCAGGAGGCACCAGGGACATGGTCAGCCATGGCCCCCTGTCCAGGCCGAGGGAAGATAGGCAACTCCTCCAGGGATGGGTCCTCCCGGGAGGGGCCATCCTGGTGCTGTCTTTGCTTTCCTGTGCCTACGGTAGCCGTTGGATTTCTCTGAGGTACTGAGGAGGATCTGCTGGTCAGTCTGCACCACCCACTGCCCACCCTCTGCCGATGAGCTTCAATGTCGTCCCTGGAAACATGAGGGCATGTTAGCCTCGTGAGGCTGGAGTAAGACCTGAATGATAAACCCTGTTTTCCCGGCCTGGTCAGTGCCTAGTTCACCCTCTTAGTCTGGTGTCAGATAGTTGTTTAAGAGAGCATTTGTAGCTGGGCTCGGTGGCTCAGCCTGTAATCCCGTGCCTTTGGGAAGCTGAGGTGAGTGGGTTGCCTGAGCCCACGGGTTCGAGACCCGCCTGGGCAGCAAGACCTCATCTCTACAATAAATCAAAAAATCAGCTGGGCATGGTAGCGCATGCCTGTAATTCCGGCTACTCGAAAGGCTGAGGTGGAAGGATCGCCAGAGCCCAGCAGGTCGAGGCTGTGGTGGCCGGGAGCGGTCACTGCACTCCAGTCTGGGTGACAGAGTGAGACTCCAACTCAAAAAAAAACAAAAAAAAAAACAAAAACAAAGAGAGCACTTGTACAATCTAGGATGTATACAGTGATTTGGGCCAGTCTACTGCCCAGTTCCAAGAATGGCTCCTGCCAGAGAGTGATAGTAACTTTATGACTCTGCTGGTCCTTCTCCGAAGGTGTTGGGAACTCTGACCCATGCCTCATGTCCTAAACATTTTCTGTCAACAGTTTGAGAGAATAGTTCTCCTTTATTGCACCCCTTAGGGCCCAGAGATAAGCAATGTGGCCATCTGGTCCTCAGTTCACAGAAAGCTCTACAATTTACAGGGCTGTATGTAACCTCCCTTCTCTAGCTTAGAAACCGTGGAGGTGAGGATAGGTGGGAATGGCCTTGGCTACTGTCCTGGAGTGGTTCAGCAACCATGATGGTGATGAAGACGGTGATAGCATCTTTCGTTGTGCCAGGCACCGGGATAAGGACTTCATTGAGGCAGGAGCAGCACTGCCTCAGCAGGAGACCAGTGCCTGCCTGCTTTCTGAAACACCACCTGGTGTGGCCAGTAGCTCCAGCTGTACTCCACGGAGCATTCTGACTACTTAGCAGGTCTCCAGAGCAGGCACCACACTGCCTTCTCCCCAGTCTTCCCCAGGACTTCCTTACAGGACTTGATCTAGTGACAGCCCCAAGATCCCTCTTGGCAATTTGATTCTGTACATATCAA
Organism: Cephalopachus bancanus; assembly: GCA_027257055.1. Taxonomy (NCBI): domain Eukaryota; kingdom Metazoa; phylum Chordata; class Mammalia; order Primates; family Tarsiidae; genus Cephalopachus; species Cephalopachus bancanus. The sequence goes on along the minus strand of JAPVLO010000194.1, from coordinate 1,772,569 downwards.
CTCTATTGATGCCTCCTACCTGTGCTGTTTCTAGGTGACGGAGCCAATGATGTCAGCATGATCCAGATGGCAGATGTGGGCGTGGGGATCTCAGGCCAGGAGGGGATGCAGGTAAGGACCCCTTGGTCTGCTCTGTGTGGACCAGGTGACCCACTGGCCTTTTATCCTGTCATGCTGTGAGCCATCCCAGCCTTCCTCTGGGATCAGTCTAATGCAGCTGAAGGGCTTGCCCTCAATGCAGCTGCAGAGCCAGGAGTGAAGATGAGGTAGAATGTCACTCTTCCTGTTATGAAGCATGTGCCATAAGCCTGTCCTCCTATGTCACAAGTACATTTTTGTGAAGTACGTGGTTCCAAGAGAGGCAAGGTGAATCATTCTTCCATCTGGCTTTTGATGGCTCATCCTGGAAGGCACTTCTGACTGTTCCGAATACCCAGCAATGCCATTTGAGAAAATGACTCGCTGTAGGTGGAACCTGGTGTTACTCTAAAGGTGGAACATGGCCATCTTGACTCACAGGAAGAGTCGGTGCTGCATGTTTCATTTGTCACTATGCTCTCAACGTGTAATCCAGATGCTGAAGTAATGAGGCCACTAAAAATGTGCTTCTTTAGATGTTATGTTACAACAATTTCCAACATTTGATTAAGTTTGAATCACAACATTTTTTAACATGGTGGAGACTTTAGGGACCAATTTATCCATCGTTCTTCTAAAAATCAGAATGTTAACCACTGCTTATTCATTGGTTAATCCATTCACTGGTTCATTTGTTCAATCAGTAGTTGTTGATCAAGCACTTACTGCTTGTCAGGTCTGTGAAGGGCTCATTGAGTTTTTAATTGATGTTGAAATAACAGTCAGATCCAGGTCCCAGGCTGGAAGCACAGACATTCTGTCTTGAGCCCATCCTCAGCAGCCTCCTGCCTTCATCTAACCCTACTCACTGTGTTCTGTTACTCACACCATTTATTTTTCGTGCCCCATGAAATTGAAAGTGAGTCCCTATATGCCTGGCCTGTACCTCCTCATAGTGCCAAGCCCAGCACCAGGCACAAGGAGGTGCTTAGACACTTGTTGAATGAACAAGACACAGTTGACCCTTGAACAACACAGGTTTGACTGCATGAGTCTACTTTTACACAGATTTTTCTTGATAAAAATTTTTTGGAGATTTGTAAAAATGTGAAAAAATTCACAACTGAACCACATAACCTTGAAATATTTTTTAAAATTAAGATCAACATTCTGATTTTTAGAATGCATAAGATATATAAGGTACACTTCTATGTGTTAGTTGACTGCTGATGTGATCGATCAACAGCAGGCTATTAGTTGTTAAGTCTGGAGGAGTCAAAAGTTATACATGGAGTTTTTACTGTGCAGGGCGTCCATGCCCTTAGGTCCTGAGCTGTCCAGGGTTCACTGAGGCTCATTAGTTCTGACTTTCTGGCATTGCCTTATCCTCATTATTTCCCGTAATGAAAAGCCAATGAGGGCAGTACCTGTCGACCTCATGTGCAGAAAAACTTGACAGTTTTTTAAATCAGAGACTCAATTGTTGAGCACGTGGCCAAGAAAGGGACTGGCCTGCCACCCCAGCCCCTCGTCAAGGTGGTAGATGAACCCTGAGATCTTGGTGAGAGGTTTGGCCTGAGACACAGCTTTGAAGAGGTTGAGTTTCCAGCCAAGACGTTGCTGGGTGCTTCTGTGTTTGTCTAAAGCTGCACCTCTTTACTGGGGGTGTGTTACATGAGACTAGATAAGACTTGATGCCTTTTCTTATTGTTGTACATGCTCAGGCTTTTCAGATGACTAGGACCCTGTTGCTTCCGTTTTAGTCAGCTCCATGAGTGAAGGGACTGTGTGCCGGCCCCTTTGAGAGACGGCCGGTAGGATGCTGAGGCAGAGGGATGTTAGAGATCAGAGGGAGCACGATGGGGAGGCTGTCCTGACCAGGGAGCGAGGGCTCAGTCTCCATGTACTCATCCAATTCCCCGTGTCTTTACCTACCCTCTAGAGCCAAGCACTAACTGGGAGCCAGGAGTACAGAGTGATTCCAACATCTCTGAATCTGGCTTTCATGGAACTTCCAGAGCAGCTGGGAGCTTTGACAGAGGGACAAGCATTATGTCTGCGGTCTGGATTTGGGGTAGAAAGGAGCAGAAGGCCACGAGCCCTGCGGCATCCTCTGCAGGGTTCTGTCTGTAGTTCTCGGGAGCTGGGGTTTCTTCTTCAAAGTTAGTCAAGAGGTCTACCTTGTGGGTTGTTACATTTTTTGACAGCTGCTCCCTTTGCTGAATTTTTAGACTGAGTTCGTGGAGGACAGGGACCCCATGTCTGATGGTCTCTGTGTCTCAAAGTCTCTGCCTAGCAGCAGTGGGGTCTAATAAATGATTTTTGAGAGAATGAATCACGGGACAAGTGAATGAAGCATTAAAGAGCATACAAAGCCTTTTAAACCCCTGTGTTGACAGGAAAAGCTATGGAGACATTTACTTTCAAATTCTTAACTTTTGGTTTAGAAAACTGACATTCTAAGGTTTTCAACTTTTCAGCCATGCTTAATGACACTTCCATTTCAGGCATACCACACAGGATTAACTTACTTACTTTTTCCTGTGTGTTGTTTGAGTGTAGGGAAATCAGTTCGATTTTAAAGGTAGATTGACCTTTTTGTGTACAATAACCCTCTGAAGATAAGCAGAAATCTAGCTTTTCCTTCCATTTGGTTTGATTTTCCCCCCAATAAAGAAATTCATTATATGGTGGGTTTCAAGTTATTCTGGAGACAGAAGGGCTTGTTTTGATGGCATTTGTCTGGCCTCCTCAGCTCTTGGTGTGCAAGCAGGTTTCTTGGCGGAGTGCAGGGGACACTTCAGACTACCTCAGACCTCCAGCCTTCTGCCTGTGAAGGACCCTTGCTGCCTGTACTCCACCCTGCCCACCATCCACTGCCTGCAGCCACATCCTGGGATGGGGCTGTGTGGAAGGCCAGAGGAGCCTGGTCGGGCTTGTCAGTCAAGGCTCCTGAGGAGAACAACCCAAAATGCACCTCCCAGAACAGGTGATCATCTGTCTCTGGTGCTTGGAAGGAGCTGCCTTGGTTCGTCTTTGAGTTGAGACAATGGTAGACTTAGAAGAAAATGATATCGGAGGTGGAGAAAGGCAGGGACACTTCATGCACCTCTTGTGACTCGGGACTTGGTGTTTTTTAAAAAAAGCTTGAAAAAATAAAACCTTTAAAAAACTCATCAGTGATGTGTATTTGAAACCTTAAGTGGGTCCTTTGAAGTGACATCCCTGAACTGGAGCGTTTGGTGAGGTTGAGATTGAGGGGGACAACAGTGACACAGGCCTTGGCCAGCCATGCTCACATGTGTATGAAACTAGATTTTTTCCTTCCATGTCTTTTGCTTGTATTTTGGGGAGAGACGACAGACCCCATGCTAGGTGAGGCATCACCAGTAATGGGCACTCCCCTCCCTTTCAAGGCAGTGATGGCCAGCGACTTTGCGGTGCCGAGGTTCCGACACCTGGAGAGGCTCCTGATTGTTCACGGACACTGGTGCTATTCCCGTCTTGCCAACATGGTGCTGTACTTCTTCTACAAAAACACAGTAGGTATTTGATGCTCATCTTCAGAGGTTTGGGATCGAAAGACCCAAGACTTGTGGGACCATCGCCCCTTGGCTATCCGTCGGCTCCATCCTCTGTGGCCTTTGTGAATGTCCCCCAGTCTTGGCCTGGCCGTGTGCCCTCTGGGTGCCGAGTCTGCACAGGGGCACATGTAGCTGCACCTCTGAGGGGGAAGGTGGGAGAGTCAAGTAAATCTCCCTAGAAAGTCACTTGTGGCTATGGACATGGCACAGTCATGAAGCCAGCAGCTGGCACGTCACACAGCTGTACGCCTTTGAGGCGGCACGCACCCTGGGCTGCCGACTTTCACTCGCAAGCTCCTAAGCACTCTGTCCAGGTATTTCTCAGGAGCCTGTGCTGAGCTGTCTGTACACGAGAGGCCTCTAATCAGTCTTCTCTGGAGTGGACAGAGAAAGTCACACGATAAGCAGAAGTGTGCTTCTGCCTGAGAGGCTTAGCTAGGCAGTGCTACCTGCACTGCATGGCCTCTGTCAGGACATGCCCAACCAAGCCAGGCAGGTAAGCCCTGGGTCAGGGAACCCCAGATATGCAGGAGGGGGCCACCCATCAGGCCTCAGCATTCCTTTCTGGGCCTGCAGGACAGATGTTTCCCCTCTGGCCAACTCAGTCTGTAGCTAAATTGACCCTCCAGTGATGTCACGCCTGGGCCAGTGTGACTGAGGACAGTTCTGTCTCTCTGGGGGCTTTAAATCAGGGCCCTGCCTAGTCTGTTTCATGTGACTCTTCACGTTTAACTCTCAGTTCCTTCATCACTCCTTGGCAGCTGGGCGTCTCCACAGCCCTGCAGGGTGGACCACGTGGCCATCTTAGAATGCTGCCCCACATACGAGAGATTTCTAGATATTCTGCTGAGGGGTTGTGAGTTATTCACCGTGGCTCCTGCCTCTGATAGCTTGCAGATGAGTGTACAAACAAGGAGAAGAATAAATAAGCTCTTGAGACGAGTGACCTTCCAGGGTAGTCCCATAAATCTAGCTGTCTAGACACCAGAACTCCACCGTCAAGGTTACCCTTTACTTTTCTGAAAAAGAATCAAATAAATTAATTAAAATGTGTACTTCTCCCCCAATTTCATATGAAAATCTCCACGCTAGCCAACTCTACGCTGCCGTCAGAGCGCCTTTCGCTCACCTTCTTATTTGTTTGTTCTGGGGGCTGCACTGGCCTTTTGTTCTTGGCCTCTCCTGCCTCCTCCCTCTCACCTGCCTTTCGAAACATTTTCCAGCAAATGAACATGGATGTTCAGAACCAATCAGAGCACGTCTAGTGTGGTGTGTTCCGTTCCAGACATTAATTCGGGTTAGTTTCTACCTGGGATTGTCTGTGGAAGTCTGTGCATGCTGCCCTGAGCCTGCTGGTTCACACCTCCTTTCCCCCCACCCCTGGCACTGAGTCCCTGGCCCGGTGAGGCCTCCAGCGAACAATTGTGAGCCTAGAGGTTCTGGGGTCCGCAGGAGGAGACAGGCGAGTGAGATGGGCCAGGGCAAACCCAGCCCTGTTTCTGTCACTTGGTAGTGGGGTCATGAGCTCATTATTTGTTGCCTTTGAATTTGTTTGTGTGTATGAAAAAACAGAACATATAAGTTGAGCTAGCTGATCTCGAATTCCTAATTAAGATTGTTCAGACGGAGGATGGCAAGAACGATATAGGCCAAACCATTCAATGATGCAAAGGACAGAATGGCCACCTGTGACAGGCATGGCCTCCTTCCTGCCACAATGAGTACCTCTCCATTGGAGGGCATGGGAGGGAGAAGGGGGTGCCTGTTTTTATGCCATAAAAGGCAGGGTCTTTGTTAACAAGCGTTCATCTTTGTGAGGAGTTCAAGGATAATCACTCTGTCTCTTGAAATGAGAAATTCATTTGTTTGAGGAATAAGTTGGCCTTCCTTTCCACTGAAAACCAGAGAAGAAAAGTTTCCATAGCAACAGTGGTTTGGGAAGAAAGCTTTTTGGAAGTAGAGGGGGAAAAAAATCTCAATTCTCAAAGTGTTTTTCTTCCTCTTTCTCTTGACTCCGTTTGCTCACCGACGACTCGTGAGGCTGAGCCTGTGGGGGAGTGAGAGAAAGTCAGCCCGCGTGAGGCAGGGACGGCAGAGTACAATCCACGTGTGACCGTCTTCGGTGTGCAGGAGAAAGCTGCACGTGAAGAGGTCTAAGGCTCGGGTGGAAATAGGACAGGGAACACATGTGCCCGGTGGGTGCTGCCAACACAGGCTACCATTTCTCCTCATCTTCACAGCATGCCATTCTCAGGTCAGGAAGCCAAAAGTGCAGAGAGGTTAAGGGACCCAGCAGGGCCAACACGTGGAGCGTTGCAGCTCCAGCACCAAAACCGTGGCCAGCAGAGACTGTGTCCACCGTGCTGCGCTCCCGCTTGGGACTGTGCACTCCCTCCGGGCCAAGATCATCTGTGTTGAGCAAGTTGGGTTTGCTCCTCACACCGTGACCACGAGAGGGTCATTTAACATCTTGCGCCTCCGTTTCCTTTTCTCTAAGATAAGATACCCACTCTGCTTGAGCCTCACATAAAGGCACTGACGAGACTAACACAAGCAGCACCCCACTGCAGGTGAGCCCCTCCAGTGTGCAGGGACTCTGCAGATACTTCGGATACATCAGGTCCTTTAGTCCTCACAGCCCCATGGCTCGGTGTCACCGGTACGCCCATGTCATGGGCTGGGAAACTGAGGCAGAGGGGTTAAATGAGCTGGGCCAAGTCGCACATCTCCTAAGTGTACAAATGATTTGTAGCCACTACGTGGCCCGGGCCCCCCATGGAAATGCACTGAGGCCACTACATTCAGGGAGGGATCCAGTGACAGTGAGGAGAGACCCGGTTCAGACCCACCCCTGCTGCTGAGGGGGGCTTGAGGTCGCCGCTCATCTCCCTGAGCCTCACTTTCCTCTTCAGCCCAGCAGGGGTCCCTGGAAGGACCAGAGGTGGTGCCATGGCTCACCCACCAGCAGAGCACTGCTGATGTGGTCCTTGGCTCTGTACTTGTCCTGGGGTGTGTCCTCCCTTCATGGGTGCGGGGATTTCCCACTGCTCTTCTCAGGAAGGATATAAACTACAGAGGAGACAGGGTCGGGGCTTCAGGGACAGGTAGGCCTTGAGGTCACAGGCAGGGAAGGTGTACTCAAGAAGCCACTGGAGTGCAGGCAGGTGGCCCTGGTCCCCCATCACGCCTGATTTTGTTTGATGTTAGTGATCAAGCACAAAGCCTCAGGCCTCCAAGGGCCGCTCGTGGGAACTCCGATTCATACTGCCAGTCTCTCAGCATAGGGAATGAGGATGAAAGGAGGGGAGAGGCAGAGCCATGGGGCCGAGGCCAGGGCTGTCTTTGGGAGAAATTGTTGCCTGTACGATTAATTGTTACAGTAAAAAACTCTGCAGAGCTATCAGATCCCTTGGGTGAGAATCTGCAAGGGTAATGGAAGATTTGCTGCTCTCATGCTTCCTTTCTTGGTTTCAGATGTTCGTGGGCCTCTTGTTTTGGTTCCAGTTTTACTGTGGCTTCTCTGCATCCACCATGATTGACCAGTGGTATCTAATCTTCTTTAATCTGCTCTTCTCATCGCTTCCCCAGCTCGTGACTGGGGTGCTGGACAAGGACGTGCCAGCCAACGTGCTGCTGACCAAGCCACAGCTCTACAGGAGTGGCCAGAACATGGAGGTAAAGCTCCCCTGAGCCTCGGCCTCCTGCCCTCTGGCCTCCACCCTCTACATTCATCTTCCGGAAAGTGCAAGTCCCCCAGTCTTCCTTTGCATGGATACCCTGGAAAATCATTGAAATTCTCGAGTCCTACCTGAGGAAGGAGAGAGATGGGTGCTCTATGCTTGACGCGAGCGCATGTCTCCACCCCGAGAGTCTTTGGGAGCCTGAGGAAACCCACACAGAGGCCGAGTCAGCCACGGGTGGTCGCGGAGGCCCGAGCAGGGGTTTTCTAAAGCAAGCAAAAATGATTTACAGGGAGGGGCCCAAAAAGTTGGAATTTATTTATGAAAAATTGTGTATTTATTTTTGCATGTTTAAGCTCCAGTCACCTTCAGAGTACTCTCTGTTTGATGCAGTACACCTATTAAGATGCTTTTTCTACTGCACCAAACAGTTTTGAACTCATCAATTTTGATGCTTTTTAGTGCTTCTGCTGTTTTTTATTTCACCTTTTCCACATTGGCAAAACATTTCCCTCTGAGAACTTTTTTCATCTGGAGAAACAACCAAAAAAAAGTCATTCGGGGTGAGATTGGCTGAACAAGGATAGTGGGCACAAAGTTCATGCTGTTTTGGGTCAAAAACTGCTGAGCACTCAGCACAGCATGGACAAGTGTGCTCATAAATCACCCATCATGAAGTGGGCAAATGTGTTGACAGAATCTCCAAAAAAACACAGCCTTTCACAACAACACAAGCTGATACCCTGATGCCAGTGGGTTCCTGGAACACTTAACTAGCAGGGAAGCCTGTACTACAAGGGTCCATCCTCCAAAAGATAATTCCGGGGGTCTTTTGGGTCCCCCTCAAATTTTTTTTTGTTGTTTTTTTGGGTTTTTTTTTGAGTTGGAATCTCACTCTGTCACCCAGACTGGAGTGCAGTGGCCGCTTCTGGCCACCGCAGCCTCGACCTGCTGGGCTCTGGTGATCCTTCCGCCTCAGCCTTCCGAGTAGCTGGAATTACGGGTGCGCGCTACCACGCCTGGCTGATTTGTTGATTTATTGTAGAGATGAGGTCTTGCTGCCCAGGCGGTTCTCAACCCGCGGGCTCAGGCAGTCCACTCACCTCAGCCTCCCAAGGGCACAGAATTATAGGCTGAGACCCTCATATTTTGAATGGGAATTAATAAACCACTGAATTGTTGAAAAAAACAAACAGATGTAAATACATGTTTATATCAGTACACCAGATAGCTTGGCACACTAATGACCAGCTGTTTACAGCCAGTCATTAAAGTAAAGCATCTAAGTTCTCCTCTTTGGTGGGTTTGAATTATTCTGTGTGTGCAGAGAGAATATGGAGTCCCGTTTCTCCTACAGTAATCTCTCATTCAGAGTTTGTTCTTTAATGAGTTAACATCCCCCTTGCCACCCCGTGGATGTCATAGAAGCAGGTCCCACAGGGAGCAGGAGAACAGGGGTCAGGCAAGTATAGAGGACCTCTCTGCTTGTTACCTGTCACCTTGGGGGAAGTCCTTTCCTCAGCGGACTGAGGGTTGAAGACATTGGGAGTCTGTCCTGTGGAATTAGGTAGCCGACAGGAAGAGCCTAGCCAGCACCATCCCAAAGCGCTCAATAAGCGTGCCCTTCATCACTCTGCGTCTCTTGCAGGCAGTCTCCATGCCAGCTGCTCAAGGACTCAGCAGGGTCCAACACAAATGTGGTCACCCAGGTGATGAGGATTCTGTTCATCCATATCAAGGCTATGTTTGCCCCTGGGGCTGTAACTTTTGAACTGTAACATTGAGGCAGCCATCTTCTAATTTAAAGTGAAGATTCACTTTTAAGAAGCATTCCAAGGGACCCCCCGCAAAGAGAAGCAACGCCTCAACACAGTGGAAGGCGCAGAGGGCTCAAATTGGTGGAGAGTGCCCCAGAATTCCAAGTGCTAGTCTTCCTCGAAAGACATGTTCCCTTGTGTAAGATCTGGAACAGTGATCTCTGCTATGCACCGAGAACTGCTGCAGCGTGTCTTGGTGTGCATGCTCCCAACGAGTGACTGAGCTGCAGAAAGCTCTACCAGTGTTTTGTGGTGTTCTTTACTGTCCCCCCTCCACGGGCCTCACCTCCTAAGACAGCAGGCTTTCCTCAGGTGCTTGACTTGTGCATTAACATGTGTAGCATTCCAGAAAATTTGAGGTGTCAACTTAAATAACAGAGACGGGCTCGCTCAAAGAAAATACTTACTTGGGACAAGGATATTGCAGTGGGGGTAAAGAAAAAATGGAAAGGATTACAGAATTGCTTTTGAGATAACTACCTTTGGCTGCAAGCATCAATAACAAGGCTGGTGCCTGCTTAAGTTGGTCAGGGAATTGCTGGGCAGTTGTCTTTGCAGGAGTATTTTTGTGCAAGGTCGTGATGGCCTTTGTGCAAGGCTGCAGTTTTGCTGAGTCTTTTGTGATAGCTTTTGTCATTGGGCATCTATGTATGAGAACCTTCCATTATGGCCTTTCTGGCTCTACTTGCCAGGGTTTTTTATTTATTTGCTTTTTAACACAAGCGACTTCGTTTTCATCCTGACACCTTTCACAGAGGACGTGAACACTTTCTTGTAATCTGCCTGTTTTTGTGTCCCAGGAATACCGGCCGCACACGTTCTGGTTAAACATGTCCGATGCCGCCTTCCAAAGCCTGGTCTGCTTTTTCATTCCTTACCTGGTAAGTTGGCACCAGGCACACTTTTGCTTATCAACTGCATCCAGACACACAAACACAGGACATTGCTGTCTTTTAGGTCTACTATGACTCGGACGTGGATCTGTTCACCTGGGGGACGCCCATCACGGCCATCGCGCTGCTCACCTTCCTAGTGCATCTTGGCATTGAGACCAAAACCTGGGTGAGAGTGACTGCGAAGTCATATCCCAGAAGGATGCAGGTGCTGCAGGCCCACACTTCCCTGGACTCCATGAGATCTTGGAGGTGTTTCAAGCTAATGGGAGACTGCAGAGCTGACCTCACTGTAATGAAGAGGAAGACGGCAGACTCTGAGTCCCTGGTGTGGGGTCCTGAGCAGTGCCTGACTCCCTCTTCCCCTCTTTCCTCCCTTGCCCCACACTTTCTCCTCTCCCCTTTGTCTTGGCCGTGTGTCCCTGACTCCAGATCACCATCTGTGTGTGTCCCAGACCAGTCCACAGGTGACTGAGGCTTCAGTGAGCCCCACTGCCTGCCCACAACTAAGACCTCAGTTTTTACTAAGCCCCTAGAACGTCATACCCACTCATGGGTGACCAGTGCATTTTTGTTGTCAGTGTTGTCACTTCTGAGTTGAAGTAAATGTCCTTTCTTTCTCTTTGCTCCCTAGACCTGGCTCAACTGGATAACCTGTGGCTTCAGTATCCTTTTATTTTCCACGGTGGCTTTGATTTACAATGCTTCTTGTGCGACGTGCTATCCTCCATCTAACCCTTATTGGACTATGCAAACCTTACTGGGTGACCCTGTGTTTTACTTGACTTGCCTCCTAACGCCTGTCGCTGCACTGCTGCCCAGGTGAGTATCAGAGAGAGATGGTGTCCCTGAGTCCCAAGTGAGCTCAAGGAGCTTGTGTGTTGCTGTTGTCCTGGGTCAGTCTCAGGAAGCTCAGCCCCACCACCCATGGCAGTAGCTGACTTTTTTGTATGTGCTCTTTCCAGGTTATTTTTCAAATCCCTCCAGGGGAGCCTGTTCCCCACCCAACTTCAGCTGGGACGACAGTCGGCCAAGGAGTCCCCCAGGAAACTCAGCACCCCCAAAGAGACCTTCACTCAAGGACACCTTCAAGGAGACCTGAGAATGGAGCACTCAGAAGGGAGGACCGTCGGGGCCTCTGTGTCCCTGTCCCAGGACTGTGCCTCCCAGGGCCCTTGGCACACACAGCAACCTGCCTGCCCCTCAGAGGCCAGTGGGGAGTCCAGCGTGGTGGACACAAGTGTGCCGCGGTGGGAGGACGCCCTGCTGGAGGGGCTGAGCACACAAGCCCTGGGGTCCTCCTTGCCGGGGGTGGCTGCTCGGGAAGAGTATCCTGAGGAGTCCAGGATGAAATCTGGCAGTGCCAGCCGGACAGCGCCCCTGCCGTCCCTCTTCCCCCTGCCGCACTTCAGCTCCCTCAACTGGATCTCCTCCCTGTCGCTGGTCAGCGGGCTGGGCAGTGTCCTGCGGCTCTCCCAGAGCAGCTTGCGAGGAGACAAGCGGGATGTGGAGCTCCCAGCCGGCCCCCCTCAGGCAGACGGGGACACAAGGGGACACACCACAGACTACTTCTAGGAGCCCTTCGAGGCTGTGCCCTGGCTGCAGTCGCCATTGAAAACCTTGAAATGGCCTTTTTCTATATAGCATAGATGTTAATATTATTTATGTTTATTATTTGCACAGAAGCATTCTAGGGAGATGTATTTTTAAATGTTTTCAAGGCTAACATAGGAAACGAGGTACCAAAAAAAGAAAGTTTATTTTTTAAAGTTCTAAGTAGAGTATATTGAAAAGAAAAATAAGAGCTTTAAAGTATATCCAAGTTTAAAGAGGGACACTTGAAAAGTGTGTTTAGATTTATTTTTTCATCTCATTTTGTAAGAAGATACAGTGTTATTTGTCTTCAACACGCATGACTTTTGCTTTCCCTGACTATAAACGTGGCTTAAACAGCAGGCATGCACACGGGTGGCAGCCAGCAGGGAGATGAGGTGGGGGGCAGAGGCGGGTTGCACTGGCTTCCAGTTCCACCCACAGGAGGCTGGGCTCCACCTTGCCCCCAAGAGGGAGAGTGAGGCCCCAAGAAAAGTTCATGAAGTTCATTCCAGCGTCCAGTTCTGCCCAGACATTTCCTAAAGGTTGCCTGGTAGATGGCCAGCCCCTCTTTTGTGTTTTGCCTGTTAAAATCATGACAAGCAATAAACAACCTTCACTTGGCAAAGAGAATGCATCTGGCTGCCATGGTTGTGCGAAGCGATGAACACCTGACCTGACAGAGTGTGTTCTGAGTGCCACAGGGCGCTTCCTCAGGGCGAGTCCTTTTAGACACCAGGGTGACATGCAACCCACTACTCAGAGCCTGCTGGGCCATGGCACCTTGTACCCCAGACTCTCCTGCCAAGGGCCAAGCTGTTTAGGTGTGTGTCTTCAGGCATCTGTCTGCTGAGCCATTAGTTCTGTCTCTCTCAAACTAGAAAAGGAAAAGGAGAAATGGTGTAAACCGAAGAGAATCGCATGGCATTTCCTCCTCTGGGCCCTTCTTTCCACCTTGTCAAAATGTCACTAGGCATGGACTCTGCTCAGCAGGGGGTCATGAAGCAGGTAGGACGTGCAGCCTGCTGTGCAGGGTGCCTGTCCCCAAAATAATGGTGCAGAGAGGGCAAAACACTGATGACATACTCCGGAGTGTAGCCTCATGGGAGAGAATGGCTAGTTCTCCAGTGAGTGTAGTTCACTGCAAGGAAGAAAATGAGCGTCATTCTGGTGAACAGGATGGGAGGGCATGGGCTCACTTTCTGCAAGTCCAGAGAGGGGTTGGCCTGCAGCACTCAGCAGCTAGACCTGGGCTTTTCTTCCTTCTCCCTCCCTCAGCTTTCCCAGGTCAGTGCTGTCCCGAGGCTGCCTCTGTTCTTGGGAACTCAACAACTGGAGTCATCTCTGGACCTATCCACACATCACACAGTCCTGAGGGGGGAAGGGCACCTCTCCCCACATTCCACAGAGTCCCAGTTTCCTTAGCCTCACCCTACTTAGGTGGCACGCCATCCTCAGAACCGGTTGCTGGTAAGTTGAAGGGAGTGTCCTGACAGGCTCCCGGCTGGATGAGCACCTAAGCTCACGTGTGGGCCTCAGAGGAATATCTGTGTCCTGTTAGATGAGGGAGACAGAAGAGGGTGGGAGGCAGTTTCAGCAGCCAGCAATGCCAGACAGAAGGTGACAGCCATCCCAACCCTCCTCTCTTCCCCATCCATGTCCGATCTACCTTATCTATTCTTGGAGCAACATGGATGAACGAATTTCCTTGGGAAGGTGCACAACACTGCTGCTTCCCAAATTAAAGTAATGGGTTAGCAGCCATTGCACAAAGTACAAGAAGAAAAACTAGAAGCTTATTTACCCAGCTATCTGAGAGCTCAAAATGTCCCAGCTTCCAGATTCTCCTGCAATCACAAGCTACCTTCTATCCAGGGGACATCTTTCCTTCCTCTTAGGAAATGGAATGATCCAGGCAGTAGCTCCAGGAATATGCATAACACAGCCAGCTTAGAGAAATGAATCTCATAAGTAGCAATGACAGTTACCCACTATTTAGGATGAAGAATATTCATAGAAATCTACAATAGTAATCCATAGCAACCAAGTAAGTTTGATCTCAAGATAAACATGATATGGGAATGAACCTTATGACATATCAGAAAGTACTCGGTGAAATACACTACCAAATCTTAATAACTAAAATAAACAGGAAGGCTGACTTTCTGAGACTGGCTGTGCTCTGGGTCACAAAGTAGCTGAATTAGTTATTTAACAGAACACAGTGTGCCTGTTTTAAAGTAAAAACCAATTCATTTTAAATACTTGTAGGTTGGATATTGTGCCCCCTTCACCTTGTGTATTAATCTAGCAGTTTGAAAGTGCTGGGTAGATATTTGATGAATCCAAGAATAACGGTAACGGTGAAACACCAAAGGCATTCCTTTAAAATCAGAGGCAAAAGGAAGTTGCATGTTATTTAATATTTTATGGAATTTTTGGCTCATGTAATGACAATTTTTTAAAGAATGAATATTGGAATGTTAGAGACCAAATTACCATGACTTGTATGTAGTATGATTGTATATCTGGAAAATCCAAATGAATGGTTTTGTAAAAAGTTCTCAGAACTCAGAAGAGGAAGAATCAAATAGACTGAGGAAAACAGACTGCAGCTTTCCTGTAGAGCAATAATAACCAGTTAGACATCATAATGGGGTAGGCAGAGGTCTCGTTCACCAGTACAACACTAGCTCTAGTAAAAATTAAAATGCTAGCCTGGGCAACTTGTTGAGACCTCACCTCTACAAGAAAATTTTTTAAAAAATTAATTAGGCATGGTAGCTCACACCTATAGTTCCAGCTACTTGGAAGGCTGAGGTGGAAGGATCGCCTGAGCCAAGCAGGTCGAGGCTGCAGTAGCCATGTACATGCCACTGCACTCCAGCCTTGGTGACAGAGTGAGACTCTGACTCAAAAAAAAAAAAAAAAATTAAAATGCTGAAGAAGAATCTCAGTAAGCATAAAGACAATTTATCTGATTTTAGGAAGATGTTAATCAGTCTTAACTACAAGGACATATCTCAGTTCTAGGTGAGAAAACTGAGTATTGTAAAGGTGTTGCATTCCAGTTTTTTTTTATTTTTACTTTTTGGCTTTTATTGTTTAGGTTTTTTTTTTAGATTGACAGAATGGTTCTAGAGTTATTCTAGAAGGATATACAGGGAAACCATCAAAGAAAATTCCAACAAATAAAAGCGTTGAAGAGATCAGAGAGTAAAATATTCTATAAACTGTCAGTGCTTAAAATAATGCAATATTCATTCATGAAAAGATGCATAAGCAGAACAGACTAGATGTATCATTTTACATATAAGAATTTATGCTTTTAAAAGGGTCAAGAATCAGCAAGAAAGAGATATTTACTAAATCGTGTGGCTAACTGATGTCCGGGAGGGCTGCCCGTACCCAGAGCTGCTGAGGAGACGGCCGCCCCAGGCTTTAGATGTTAAGTTTAAATCTTAAACTTAACATCTAAAGCCACAGGAAAACTAGAAGAAATTGAAATAAAGTATCAACAAATTACTAGGGAAGATGGCCCTTGAGGCACTGGGGCAGCTCTAGGGGTCCTGCCTGCCCTACGGTTCCAGGCACTGCCCCCAGGCCCTCCTTGCCACTTGCCCCTCTGAACTGTGCTCCATGTAAGACTTTTCTCACCCTTTCTGGCTTCCTGTTTGCCCATTTGGATTTGGCAACCTCATTCCAAATTACAACCTGACAATATGGATCTGAGCCCTCCGGGATGCTGCTCCTACAAGCCCCTCGGGCTCCACACACCAACCTTCCCATGGGGGCATGGGACCAGGACCATCACCTGGCCTAGTCCAAGGACCTCCCCAGTCAGTCCCAGAGCAGGTGCTATGTTGAGGAAATCTGACAGGAGAGATAGCTGTCCCATTGAGGACTGACAGATAAAACCCCTAAAGAAGAAAGCCCATTGCTCTTTAAAAAAATCTACATTCTATGTATTCAATAATGATCAAAATGGAAAGACCAAACCCATAAACATGGAGAAGAGCTTTGTGATACAAATTACATCTGTGACTCGGTCAAACAAGGATCAAGACACTGGCCAAAGACTGATGAACTGAGCACTCACATTTTGAAGTGGGAACAACGCTTCTGGAAAGGAGCTTGGCAGTGCAGAACAGGATGTCTTGAACACATTCATTCGACACCAGAGGATACATTAACTTAATTTGACACCCTTGTAAGCCTGCCTATTGGATTCATTGGTTCTAATGGATTCATATCTCATGGACATTTCTGGATCCTAATATTGAAACACAGCATAGCGTACAGGGGCAGGGGGAGACTAGATATCTCGGTGTCACAAAATGGAAATTCTGGTCTTGGCTTAGCCACAGAGTCCCTGTGAGCCCCAAAGTGTTACTTACTCTTTGGAATCATTATCACAGTTGGAATGTGAAAGCATGAAAATAATTAAGTCTTTCTAGTTCTAGAATTGAACTATTTATGATAGATTTCTAGATTTGAAAAAGAAAGGGAAGAAAGTTGGCACTCCTGTTTTAGATGATGTGAGCTGCTGCCCGGACCCAGAGCTGCTAAGAAGACAGCTGCCCCAGGCTCATGCTTCCTTCTGCTTCCAACCCTCGTCTTGGTTTCTGTGGATGGACCACAGCTTGGCCCCTGCCTTAATTTTGAACAACTTTGAAGGGTCCAACAGCTCAAGGCTCCTGGTAGGGTCAGACAGTTGCAGCTCAGGCTTGTCTCTGTGGAGTCCTGCCTCCTCACCTCCACTTCGGGGTCATCCCTGAGGACATTTCCCAGTAAACTGTTACACACGCATTTTGTCTCAGAGTCTGCGTCCTGGACTGCCCAGGTAAAGCTACTCCCAGAACAAGAACCAGTTACCCTGGAAGGAACTGACTTCAATCATTCAACACCAAAATCTAGATGCAAAATCACAGCTGTACTTAGAAAGCTTAATATAAAATCTTAAATGCTTCAATACATTTCTGTATTAACATTGTTCCTGTTATCTTGAATTTGTTGGCTATGAGTAGAACAAAGCTTCTTTTAACAATTTTTGAAAGTAGATAGATACTGTGGCCTGGTGTCTTCTGGGGCCGCAGCACTCCAGCAGTCCTGATCCACATCTGCCTGAGGTTGCGTGCCCAGGAAGTACCTCTTCCCCAGGGCACCTTCCTCTCCTTAGTCAGAAGCACCCTCACCTCTCTCTTCCAGAGCCAGTTGGCTCACTTTCTTCTCAGTGCTCAGATATTCCCGTGGGTGTTCGGATCTCCTTTTCCAGATTATTAGCTCTTCAAGAGTATAGTCTGTGATTCTCCAAAGTGACTTTTTCAATAATTATCCTTTAAAAAAATTTTATATTTTAAAGACGTGGGGTACAATTCAGGGTTAGGTATATAAATGTTCATTATTCAGGCACCCTTGTGGATGAGGTGTGCCCTCCCCGCCAGCAGTTTCTCATTACTGTCAATCCCGCCCTCCCTCCCCCGCAACCCAGCTCCCCTGGCAGTTTCCACTATGCCAATTCCTTTCTTATGATATGATAATTGTTCAAGGACCCTTATGAGTGAGAACATGTGGTACTCAGTTCTTTCTGTGAAAGATCACTCAGTATTATAGACTGAGTCCATCCACGTTGCTGCAAAGTTCATAATTTTGTCCTTCTTTATGGCTGTGTAATACTCTATTATGTATATGTACCACATTTTTTTTCTCCAGTCCTCTTTCTATGGGTGGCACAGTTGGTTCCATATTTTTGCTTTTGTGAATAATGCTGCAATTAATTCACAATGCTATTGTGAATAATGCTGCAAGTGTCTTTTTTTTTTTTTTTTTTTTTTTGAGTTGGAGTCTCACTCGGTCGCCCAGACTGTAGTGCAGTGGCTGCTCCTGGCCACCGCAGCCTCGACCTGCTGGGCTCCGGCAATCCTTCTGCCTCAGCCTTCCGAGTAGCCGGAATTACAGGCATGCGCTACCACGCCCAGCTGATTTTTTTGATTTATTGTAGAGATGAGGTCTCGCTGCCCAGGCAAATGTCTTTTTAATAAAGTGATTTGAGTTCCTCCAGGTATATTCCCAGAATGAGGATTGCAGGGTCATATGGAAGGTCAATTTTTAAATCTTTTTCTCATAGATGGGTCTTACTATTTTGAGGTATGTTCCAGCTATTCCTAGATGTTCAAGGGTTTTTAACAAGAAGCAATGTTGGATTTTACTGAAAGCTTTCTACACTTCTAATGATATAATCATGTGGTTTTTGCTTTTACATCTGTTGATTATTTGATTATGTTTATGGTCTTGGGGTATTGAACCAGCCCTGCATCCTGAGGATGAAGCCTACTTGGTCATGGTGGATGATTTTTGCGATGTGTTGTTGTACCTCTTTTGCTAGAATTTTGTTGAGAATTTTAGCATCTAAGTTCATCGAGGATATTGACCTGTAGCTCTGTTTCTTTGTTGGATCTTTACCCAGTTTGAGTATTATGTGATGTGAGCCCCATAAAATGGTTTTCGGAGAGTTCCATCTTTTTAAATTGCCTGGAATACTTTCAATAGGATTGGTATCAGCTCCTCCTTGTATATTTTGTACAATTCTGCTGGAAAGCCATCTGGTCCAGGGCTATTTTTTTTCCTTTTTTTTTTTTTGTAGGTAGTTTTCTTATGGCAGAGTCAATTCCTGGGTTGTTATTGGTCTATTTAGGGACTTAATTTCTTCTTGTTTCAACCTGGGGAGGTTGTGTGATGTCAGAAAGTCCTTCATTTCATTTAAGTTTTCAAGTATGTTTCCATACAAGTGTACATAGTAATCTCTGATGATCTTTTGTATTTCTTAGGGGTTAGTTGTGACTTGATCTTTTGCATCTCTGGTTGTGTTTGTTTGGACTTTTTCTCTCTTTTTCTCTGTCATTCTAACTAGGGGTCCATCAATATTGTTTATCCTTTCAAAGAACCAGCTTTTTGTTTCATTGATTTTTTTTGGTATTATCTTTTTGTCTTCTTTGTCTCGAATTTGGGCTTTTATTTTGGTGATCTAGATTCTTCTGCTGAAGTTAGGGTTTTGATGGTCTTGTTTTTCCAGCTTCCTTAGGTGATTTGTTAGGCTGTTAACGTGATCTTTTCATTTTCTTCATGTGTATTCATAGAGATATGAATTCCCCTTTTAGTACTGCTTTCATGGAATCCCAGAATTTTGGTATGATGTTTCTTCATTTTCATTTGTTTGCAGGAATCTTTTAATCTGTTTTGATTTCTGTGTTGACCCAGGAGTTCTTCAGTATCGTGCTGTTTAGTGTCCATGTTTTTGTGGGTTTTGGTGGAACTCTGTCAGTGTTGATATTTATTTTTATTTCACTGTGGTTTGAGAAGGTGCATGGTAGTATTCAATCTTATGAAATTTGTTTATGCTTGGTTTATGGCCGAGGATGTGATCAATCTTAGAGTACATTCCATGTGGTGATGACTAGAATGTATATTCCATGGTTGTAGTGTTCTATAAGTATCCATTAAATCCATTTGGTCAGACATCATGTTGAGGTTCCAGATCTCATTGTTGTCTTTTTGTCTTTATGATCTGTCTAGGTTGTGAGTGGGGTATTTAAGTCCCCAGCTATGATAGTGTTAGAGTCAACATCTTTTTTTAGTTTACCTAAAAGCTGCTTTATGAAAGTTGGTGCTCCTATGTTGGGTGTATAGACATTTAGGATGTATAATTCTTGTTGATGGAGTGAATTTTTATCATTATATAGTGACCTTCCATATCTTTTTAAATTTTTGATAGTTTAAAAGGTATTTTTTCTGATGTTAAGATCACAACTCCTGCTTTCTTTTGTGTTTCATTTGTCTGAAGAATTGTTTTCCATCCTTTTACTTTGAAGCTACAAGTGTCCTTTCTGGTGAGATGAGCCTCCTGGAGACAACATATGTTGCATCATTATATTTTATCTTATTTGCTGTTCTATGTCTTTTCAGTGGTGCATTTAGTCCATTCACATTCAGGCTAATTATTGAGAAATAAGAGTTTATCCCTGTCATGAGGTTCTTATAGAATTTGTTGATATTGCTATTGTTTGTTTGTTTGTTATCTTTATTTTGATTTTCAGGTTGATTTAGGTGTTTTCAATCTTTTTCTTGCATTCTTGGGAAAGGCATTGTCATTCTTTTTTTTCTTCTGTGTTTAAAACTTTCTTAAGTGTTTCTTGTAGATCTGGTCTGGAGGTGGCTTTAACTTATAGGAATTGAATGTCTGGGAAGGATTTTAATTCTTCATCACTGTTGAAACTTAGCTTAGCTGGGTAGGTGATTCTTGGCTGTAATTGTTTATCTTTGAGAACATTGAAGAGTGGACTCCAGTCTCCCCTAGCCTGAAGTGTTTCTGTAGATAAGTCTGCTGCTATTCTAGTTGGTCTTCCACAGGAGGTAGTCTGACCTTTCTTTCTTGCTGCCTTTAGGATTTTTTTTTTTTTTACCTTCTATGTGTAGGTGAATTACTATGTGCCCAGGAGTTGGTCTTCTCATTTGTTGTCTTGCAGGGGTTCTCTGAATTTTTTTTGTTTGAATGGTTAAGTCTCTGATGAGATGAGGCAAGTTTTCTTGAATAATTTCATGGACTGTTTCTTTCAGGGTAGTCTTTGTCTATCTGCCTCAGGGATTCCAATTAATCTTAGGTCCTGCCTCTTGAAATAATCGGTCATCTCTTGGAGGTTTGGTTCTGTCTTTTTATGCCTCTTTTCCATGTTTTTAATAGTTTGGGTTAGTTCCATATTTTGGTCCTCAAACTCTGAGATTCTTTCTTCTGCTTAGTTAATTCTGCTTTCCATGCTTATCAATTTGCTATTTATTTCATTCACTGTATTTTTTATTACAGTTACCTCAATTATCATCTCCTTCATTCTTTCCTCTTGTCTCTCCTCATTTCTATTTATTCTCTCTATTAATATCCTGATATTTGGGTTTGTGGTTTGAGATCAATCATTTTGGGGCTCTTCGTTGTTTTAGTTCCAAAGTCTGTATTCTCAGTTATTGTCCTCCCAGGGTTCTCTATGAGACCCATATTTTTCCTTTGGATTTTCTTCATTTAAGAAGGTTTTCTTCCCCATTTTTTAACCTCTTCTTTCATTCTGTTGTTCAGTGATGAGGGGATAGCTTTTACTTCTGTTTGCCCAGTCTCCTATTCTTCCATATGTAGATCATCTGGCTTTGTTCAATTTTGAATCTGGACTGGGGGTGGGGGACCATGTTTTTTGCAGTCTTGAGATTTAATTAAGGGAAGAGCTGTGATTCAGAAGCTACCTGCAGATCCCAGTATCCACTGACAGGTGTGTGGGCAGCCCCCTGGAGCCCACTTCCCACTGCCTTACAATATGTCCATGCGTGGGAGTATATGTTTGACCCTGAAAGTAAAATGAGATAAGAAAAAGGAAAACAACAAAAAATGAATGAGAAAGATGAAAGGAAAGTGAAGAGAGAGAAGAAAAAGAGGGGAAACAGATAGATGCACCAACTAATGAATAAACAGAGAAACAAAGACAGAAAAAAACAAAAAAAAAATCATGCAGACTATCATACAAACAAACAAAATCCCCATTGATGTGTTCGCCCTCAAAAATAACCATACACAGGCAGAAAATCTTTAAAAACCATTAAAATAACAGAAACGAAGCAAGTATGAAAACGTAAACAAAAGCAGAAAGAGAAAAGCAAAAAACAAAAACAACACAACACACACACACAAACTTGTTCTGTGGCCATTTCTGTAGCTCCAGATTCCTTTCCCACTGCCACTGCTTTCGACTGCTGCCACCACTGCTTTTGGCTGCCACTGCCACATTAGAGAGTGGCTCCAGTCTCTAGTCCATCCCCTCCGCTCTCAGAGGAGTCTGATGAGGTTGCTTTCAGTGTGGGACAGATACCCCATGGACTACTATGGGAAGAGGATGGAACAGATTTGCACTCACCTGATTTATCTGCTGCTGCCACTGCTGTCAAATCTCCCACTCAGATCAGACGTGTCTGTGCCTGTTGCAGCTTGGATGAGGGGCACCTGTCTCTCCAAGTCCAATGGTCAATCTGAGAGGGGTGCAAGGCTAGCCTCTGGGTCCCAGGTTGGAGACTGGCCAGAGCTGGGCAGGACAATGCAGGTGACTGCCCAGTCCTGGGACAGAGAAGATGGTTCCAGTCAGTGCCTCCTCACCTGCGGCAGGGTTCCAGTCCAGATTTCCACACCCTGCCTTCTCCATGGTTCCTGCTGCTAGTGTCTGGCCTGCTATCACAGGTGATAGCATGGGCCAGGCGCCAGGTGGTGAAGAGCAGTTGTTCTCTGCTGCCTCTCCTCAAGAGAGCCCCGAAAACGGCACATGATCCTGCACACTGGGGCTCCAATCTCAGGACAGTGGTGAGTTGCAGTCACTTCCAGAGGAGACTCCTGGAAGAAGATTCCTGCATGAACCCAAGTCTCCCTTCAGATGGAGTTTCACTCGACCCCTGCACACATGAACTCACACAGAGTCTTTATGGACACTCGCTTTTGCAGAGACTGTCACACTCTGACCTGTTCTGTCGCCATCTTCAGTTTGCTTCCTATGTCTCTTAGGTTCCCACTGAAAATGAGAGAATTGTAATCCCAGGAGCTAAAGCAGCTTTACCTCGTGTGTCTAGAGGCAGAATTTCTGTAACTTTCTAACAGGCTCCCCCCCTTGACAAATGTCCATCAGATGCAAGGTCTCTTTCAATAATTATCTAATGGATCATTTTTGCCCTGAATTAGCTGTACAGTCCATGTCAGCATCACTAAAAGAATGAGGTCTCGCTCATTGACTTGACCTTGCCTTTGCAAATGTGATTTGAGCCTTGGGTGGGCTTCAGCTCTCACTGTGCAATCTTGCTGTCTCTGTGTTGAAAATGGAAGTCCCTAGTTTCATGCCCACTTCATATCGAACTTTCTTGACACTGTGACCTTATTTACTAAGTAGAAATCAGAATCCTCATTCTGGCAGTCACCAGAACAATGCAATATTTGGAATGGGAGTTGTAGAGAAAACCTTGGAGGTGTACTCCACTAAAAGTAAAAATTTCAAGAAACAATTATAATGCAAAGTGGTATTGCTTTTTAAAAAAGCAGATAATAAACTGGAAATCTAAAAATATTTTATTCATCCCCACAAAAGGAGAGGAAAAAAGACAAACAAGATAAACAAATGGAAAACAAATAGCAAGATGATAGCATTCAATCAACCATGTTGATAAATACATTAAATTTAAGTGGACTAAAAGCTTCAATTAAAAGACAAAGTTTTTCAGACTGGATTAAAAAAAGAGATGTCACTATATGTACATGAAGTATAAAAACACAACAAGTTGAAAGTAAAAGCATACACAGGGATATAGCATACTAACAATATGCATAAGAAAGGGTACATAATTATATTAATATCGGACAAAATAGACTTCAGGCTTTAAAGAAGGTCCTGGAATATGATTAAAAGGTCAGTTTCTCAGGAGGACACAACAATCCTGAATGGTGTACACTCTATACCCAGAGCCTCAAAATACACAAAACTAAAATGTAGGGAAAGAATAGAAAAATCACAAATAGAGCCAGATCCTCTCTCAGCAATTTCCAGAACAGATAGAGAGGGGGATAAAGTGGGCATAGGACTTAGAGTAATAAAAGCAATTTGTTTCTGCACTTGTGATGAGAAAATACAGGCCCAGCGGTGAGTCTGCTGTGGCCACCTGTCCTTGGACACAACTACAGACAGCACTTCTCTCCTTCAGACAAAAGCTGATTAGGTCAAGCATGGCCGGGGGGAGCAGGAGGAAAGTGCAGTGTGTTGAGAGGGGAGCAGCGACAGACTCTGGGGATAGGAGCCAGCACAGACAGAGCTTGGGCCCTGACTCTGGCCAGGAGGCACCTTCCCTGACACCGGGCTCTGCCCTTCCCTCAGATAAGCCTCCAGAAAAGGAAGCCAGCATGCCACTCAGCGTCACTCTTGTTCTGCCTTTCTTGAATCTTGATGGAATGATACCCCGTTCAGACCTGTTGCCTCCGAAGTGTGAAGACTGTCCTTAGGCATCCACCTTGCCACTGCAACAGGACCCACGGCTAGGGCAGCTTCTCATACTTGGGGCTGGGGCATGTCTGTGAATCATGAAATCAATGTTGTCACCACCAGCTTTTGTTTTTTCTTTAATGAAATGTTGGCCTTCAGGGCCTGAGGGAGCCACAGGGTAGATAACAGACCTGCTTGCCTCCCTCCAGCCCCTGCAACTTGGCTATCTCCAGGCCCTACCCTGAGCAGTGTGGGAAGTCCTATGGGTCTCTCTCCAAGGACCTGCCTGTCACAACTCCTCTTGTATCTCAACCTGCCAGTCAACCTTGTGTCATTTACTGATTGTGTCCCACTTGTGTTTATATTTAAAAGCTCTAATCAGTTGTGAACAATTTGGACTTTTTAGTTTGTTCCTAACTTGAGGCAAGTGTTTTGGAACAACAGAAGTGATGCGAGTGTTCTGGGGACACTTCTAATGGCACTGCCTTCCTCTGGTCTTCATTAACACAACCACAGCTGGAGGCTTTCATTGCAAAGATTATGATGCAGTTCCCACACTGAATGGCACTCCCAAAACCCTGCTTAAACAAGCTGGTCTCAACCATCACACGATGTGTCTCCCACTTTGCCAGGAGAGCTGTCTGAGGCTTCTATAAACCACCTGAGCTGTGTACCCACACCCACACGCACTGGCTCGTCGCAGTGTTCCGTCACCACTTCCCCCCAGGGCAAATTTCAGGCAACTCTTGTTTTCTTTATAATTAGGATTTTCAGCATCTTCAGTTTCTGTTTAAGGCAGCATACAAGTCTCAGGTTGTTCCCTGAATCGGACACCTGTTTGCTGTCACCCTTCCCTATCCTTTCTGACTGGAGAGTGAAGGCGGCATTCACTGTAGGAGAGACCAGAGGCATGGCCGTGCTTCAGGCACCGGGCATCTTCCTCTCATTCCTCCTCCATCTTTCAGCAAGGCAAATTTGATTTTTGATCACAGAAAGTAATATTTCCTAGCTCAGAGTTTACTTTTTCTACAAGGGATTATCTTTTAGTTTTATAGGTTTTAACTCTGCATTTCAAAGTTAAATGATGAAAAATAATAAATAATGCAAGATATACTAGTCATGCTGCTGTAGCAAATAATCCACATACAGAGAAATGCAACAATGTTCTTGGCAGCCGGGAGTGACCCATCTATACTTTTGGGATGAAGCTGTGAATTTTAAAGACATCTGGCCAGGGACACGACCACTAGATAAAACAAAGAAGATGATGGTGGATAGATCAGCTGTCTAATCAGCCACTCATTCTAAACAAAAGTCCACGCATCAGGTGGGCAGCTGAGGAATGTAGGCATGTTGTGCCAGCTCCTTTCTCATTCTGGCTCCCCTGGGCACATGAGCTCAGGGCCCACTCTGCAGTGAAGAGCCTGCTCTCAGGTCTTTGCAGGGCAAGAGGCTGCCATGGTTCTTCTGTTTGGAAAATGCTTCCAGAGTCCTGTGAGTCAGGGACAGCATGTGGCCATGATGCGTGAGCTGGCTCTACCACGTCATCCAGCAGCCTTGAGGGGAACTTGGTGAGCATCTTCTTCCTCTCCTTGCTGGTGCGCATCACAAAGCACCATGAGCTTCACGCTCATGTGCACCTTGACGGGGAGCGTCCCAGGCCAGGGGACACCCCGAAGCTGGTCACCACATTATTTTCTTCAGTCTCATGACAGTAACTGTCCAGGGAACATACACCCTCCCTGTCTTCCCTTGTACTTCCTAGGCCCAACACACAACTCTGCTGGAGCTGAGGAATCTCCACCAAGTGGATGCCCAGGATGCCTGCGTTGGCACCACACACCTACATCGGGCTCCTTAGGCACCTGCATGGGCAGATGACTTCAGGACGGCCCAGGTCAGATGAAGTATGGTGACCCAGCCAGGCTGCCAAGATAGGGCTGAGAATCCCCATGGAAACTGCATATTCCACCTACAGACACCTGGGAGAGCACTGCCGCCCACTCCTCTTCTTCACATGCAAGGAAGAGATCTCAGCGTTTTACTGTTCTTGGGACTTTTCAGTATGGCAATTGCAAAGACAAGCCAAAGCAGGCAAGAATGGGGGTGCATGCCCTTTGGACAACAGTCATAAGAGCAAAGTAAGTCCCTCAGAGCACACACTGGAAAGCTGACCACTGAGAAGCTGCAGCTCCAGTCACAGCTGTAGCTGTGTGAACAGTTACACCCCAAGCATAACACTATAGGTGTGGGCGGTAGAAGAAGGGTCCACAGGGGCAAAAGACAGCGAGCAGCGCACAAGGTCTCCTAGGACTCCATCATGGTTGTGAGGTGTGTAGGGCGGTTGTCCATCCTCAGCAGTCAGTGGTGAGAGTGACAGGCTGGAGCTCTCCCCCAGCTGTTCATCCAGGTCCCGGTTCTGAAAGTCTTCCCCGCGTGGACAGAGGTACCAGGAGACATTCGAGTCATTTGAAACTGAGGAGAGCATCAAGTGCAGAACGGGCAATTCTGGCAGAAACGTATCTCTTCTCCTGTTGACTTGTAGCGGGACCCAGTGACGGCTGCCCGGGACAGAAGGTGAACAAGACCGACACCCAGGAAGCCCCACCATGTGTCCATTCTTGTTTAATTTTCTGCTAAGGAGTCCCTGTGAACATGGGTAGCAGGGCTGCCCTCCATCCTTGCTGAGCCTGCCCTGCTCATGCCGAGCAAGCAGCCCTTTCGAAGCCCGCCAACCACATCAGAAGGAGCGTCCAGGGTCACTCTCACCACTGACTGCTGAGGATGGACAACCGCCCTACACACCTCACAACCACTGACGGGGTCCTAGGAGACCTTGTGTGCTGCTCACTGTCTTTTGCCCCTGTGGACCCTTCTTCTACTGCCCACACCTATAGTGTTATGCTTGGGGTGTAACTGTTCACACATCCGTGCAAGCATGTCTCAGGAACCATGACCACAGACCAGTTCTAAAACCTGTTGCCACACCTCGTCCTGTTCTGGGGATCCCAGACACCATGGTTTCCCTTGCCCTCAACCTACACCTAAAAAAAAAAAAAAAAACCTACAAAACGTAACCCATAAGAGTTTTCTTCACTGTTTTGGTAGTTGTTCATGCAAAATTGCATATAACAACAGTTGAGGCATACTCAGCATCACTAATCCATAGAGAAATGCAAATTAGAACCACAGTGAGATAGTACTTCACACCCATTAAGAAGACTTTTTTGATAATTAAAAAAAAGTAAAAAATAACCCGTGCTGAAGAAGATGTGGAAGAATCAGAATCCTGTGCACTGTTGGTGAGAAAGTGAAATAGTGCAGCTGCTGTGGGAAACAGTATGGAAGTTTCTCAAAACATTAAACGTGATCCAGCAATTACACTTCTGGGACTCAGGCATTTGCACACCAACGTTCATAGCAGCATTGTTCACAGTAGCCAACAGTGAGAGCAACCCAGGGGTCCACTGATGGACGAATGAACAAAAATATGAGCTATACATACAATGGGACAGTGTTCAGTCTTAAAAAGGTGGGAAATTCTGACATATGCTACAACACGGATGAACCTTGAGGCTAAAGTGCCAAGTGACATAAGCCAGTCATGAAAGGACAAATCAGGTTATTTCATGTACATGTGGCACCCAGAGTCATCAAGCTTATAGAGACAGAAAACCAACTACATGCTTAAAAATGGTCAAAATGACAAATTTCATGCTATGCATATGTTACCACAACAGTCTCTTTAATTAAAAAAAAGCCAAGAGCACTTTGGAGAGCAGAGTTTTAGACTACAATACCTTCACAGCATGAGACCCCCAAGACACAGCTCAGAAGGTTGTCAGGCTGCACTCTCCTGCTTGCTCTGTGAAAGGTTGGCTTGAATCACCTTCACCTTTAGAGCCTCTGAGAGTGTATTTCCTTGTAAAACAAACATGACAACAAATGTATTTTCTCTGACTCAGAAGCTCTGAATAACTGTTGGAACCTGGGCAGCCATAAATCTCTGTCCTGAGTTATAGTCACAGACACAGAAAACACCTGGAACCTGGAGACCCAGTGAGAAGTCCTTCTGCTATTTTTATTCTTATTTTCATTTTTATTTTTTGGGTTAGGGTCTCACTCTGTCACCCAGGCTGGAGTGTAATGGCACAATCATGGCTCACTGCAGCCTCAAACTCTTGGGTTCAAGTGATCCTCTCCCCTCAGCCTCCTGAATAGATGGAACTACGGGCACATGTCACCACACCACCCAGCTAATTTTTTAATTTATTTTTTGTAGAGATGAGGTCTTGCTGTGCTGCCCAGGCTGGTCTCGAACTCCTGGACCCAAGTAATCCTCCCTCTTTGGCCTCCCCAGATACTAAGATTACTGTCATGAGCTACCACCTCTGGCCTCATTCTGCTGTTTTTGGCTCTCATTTTCTCTCAAAGAAAACCAGGGCCTAATAACTTGGGTTCAGAGGCTGTGAAGAGGCCCCACAAGGCAGAATGCCTTCGCAAGGCAGCTCTCCAGGACACCAGCCTCCACAGAAATGTACCAAGAGGCCTTCTCCAGCCCAGGCCAGGCACTTCTCTTGTACACAAGTGTGGCAAATGTTTACTTTATGGCATCATCTTGTCTTATTTATGCTTTACAGGTGTGTTAATCGAGTTTCCTCCTCCATTTTTGACATAATTGACAAACATCATTTTGATCTTTAATATCGCAACACGGAACACAGATATGTTCCTCAGATTTACCTTTTTTTAGAAATAAGAGCACAAATCTCGCCAGCTTCCTCATGCTGGAACTGCTGGCTTTTTCTGACACATGCACTCCTGTTGGGCATTTATGAGCAGATTCAATAAAAGGAGGCTCCATTCAGTACATATTCTAAAAATGTGAATGTTTTAAAGATTCCCCAAGGCCTCCCTTTTTTGAGGTCTCTTCTTATTGAATCCTGCCCTGAGAGCGAGTCATGCAATTTTATTGCTGAAGATAAGACACATTTTTTTCTACAAAAAGGAAGTGTCATACCCACTGTGTGAAAAAGAAGCTAGGTTCTTGGGTCCACCTAAATATGCAGCTGCATAGCTATCCCTTAAAAGGGAGGCCATGAGGTGGGCTGAAAGTCCTTCTGCTAGAGAAGTCAGCACACCGCCCAGGGCAGGGAGAGGTCCCCAGAGCCCCACGCCCTGCCCCAGCCCAGGATATGCTGCCCTGGACAGCCCGCGGTCCTCAGTGCATGTTCCATATGGCATCAGAGGGCACTGAACTTCAAAGAAACCTAGGCATTTGGCCTTTTCCAGTGCACACCAGTGAAAAACCCGTCTCTGGTGTAGCGCAACTTCTCCAGTGAACACCTAATGCTACTCTGAACCCTGGATGAAAAATCATGTCTCCCTGAGCTGCAGAATGCTGGCTCTGGGCTATTTTCAGCTTGAATTTCACACGCGGGCGGGCCACGTGGAGCTGCTGTGCTGTCTACAGCCTTCCTTCTGGGGTTCCTACAAAAGGAATTAGGACCACAGCCCCCTCCCTCTGGTGGTTCCCTGGGCCCCTCCCCCAGCTTTGTCAGGGATTCCCGAATCCCGCCAGAGGTAGGACTCAAACAGAGATGCCAGCCTGGGGCTGCAGAGGGGTCTTTTTAAAATAAGGCTGTCGTCTCTAAGACATTCCATATTTTCCCAAGTATGTATATGATGTTACATGTCCTATAATCATCTTCTGTAAAAGTTGTTTCCACACACTCCTAACTTTATAAGCACAGCAGAGTGTTCAGTATCTTCTAGGAAAGTGTTGGTGAGGGGTGCTCCCAGGGTACCTATGAGTAACATCTGGGAGGGCTTTCACAGCCCCACCCTCAACACACAGGTAGGAACATACGTACATGGCAACAAAGGCTCTGTATTTGGCCTTCACTAAACTGAAATGGAGATGATATGAACCCAGTTCTCTTGAAGCAAAAGCTTCGTCCTTGGGACAACCTGGCTTTAACAGCGGGTGTCAGTGAGGACAACATACTAACGATATTCTTAGATCCAAATGCATTTTACAGACCTCTTCCATCTCTGTCTGCAACTCTGTGCTTTGGTGTCAGCCAGCTGGGGTGGGAGGAAAGGAGATAGGAATCCAGGTCCTTCCACCGGGGCCATTAGGTCAGCCGCTTAACATGACGTGACGCACTCACATCTCAAAACCAAAGGGGAGTGCATCCTCCCGTGCCTGGCCAACACATTGCTTGTTGACGCACACATTCAACCAGGCTGTTTCTACAGATGGCCCCTGACCCCTCTCAAAAGCCTGTGAGGTATATTCTAATTTCACCCATTCTGCTTATGAGCAACACTGAGGCCTAGCGAGGGTAACTAACATGTTCAGGTCGCACAGCAGGAGGTGGTAGAGCTGGTATGGGAGCCCAGGAGGATTCTCAGTGGAGCAAAGGCGCCACAAACATGGATTTTCTTATAGAGTCAAAAATATTAATTTTATTTGTACGTAGACATAACTGTTGTTATTCTCAAATCCCAGTCTCTGGGAATAAAGTCAATTAAAATAAATACTTTAAAAGTAATTCTGGTGGGATACATGTCATTTCCAAATCCAGGTTCATGTGGCACCTACGGCTTGATTCCATTCATTCATTCATCCACTCATTCAGCAAGTGGGCATTAAGCACAATGGATGTGCCAGGCCTGCAGGCTCCTCAGTCTGCTCGGGGTGCCATACTTGGGCCCTGGCCTGGATAGCTTGGCATTTTGCCGGAGACTCACCCTTAGCTTAGTGCCAGACAGGTCGCCCAGAAGGGACCACATGGAGGAGAGACAGGTGAGCTGAGGAGAGACCGACAGGCTCGGGTGGGGGATGCCTCAACAGAGTGGGTGGACATGTGGGCCTAGCAGGAGAAGGCTCCTGATTTTGATTCAAAACAGGGGAATGGGAAGCGGCATGGCACGCTGGAGTTGGGCCAGAGGAAGGGAAGAGAATGATTTGCTCCAGGACCCAGACTCAGAAACACAGTGTACACAGGTTGTAAGTCCCGATGATGCAAATAGGCACAGCAGATGTGAACCATCTCTAGAAAAACTTGGTCTTTCTTCCCTTCTACTCTCCCACCCATTGGGTAGCAGAAACAAGCTAGCTTTCCATTCTGCCCCGTCCACATATCTCTTAGAGTGCAGCTCAGCTGTGGGGACACTTGCTCCTGGCTCTTAATCCCATGTCTCCCTGCCCTGCCCCAGCATCTAAGAGAGTCCCTGGCTCTGTGAGGGAGGGTCTCTCAGGGGGTAGGGGAGGTGGTGCTTCACTGACCCAGCTGCAGATGTGCTGGGACTGTCTTCTGTTTGTACAGGCTTTGAGGCTTCTGCTGCCTTCCCTGCTGAAGCTAAGGCTGCCACATTCATGGTCCGAGTTTCCAGGCTTGGACTGGGTCTGGCGGCCTCCAACAGGGTCAGCACAGGATCCTGGCCTCAGGGGTAAGTGGTAGCTATAGTCAGGCCTGGGGACAGGAGGGGGGAGTGATAGGTGTACTGCTGGGACTTTTCCCCTCTTTGCTTCATGCTGAAGGCCGCAGACTCCTCCTCGGACGCACGTTTCGAAGACGTAACATGAAATACATTGAATGACAACAGAAGGGAGTATACTAAAATAGCAAAATAGTTTTTATTACTGTTATTTTTTAAGAGACAGAATTTTGCTCCTGGCAGAGTGAGTGGGAACAAGGAAGACAGCATGACGACTTCTCTCAAGGCGACCGTGCACTATGGAAATCTGTTCTGTTTTGCTCTGTCACTCAGGCTGGAGAGCGTTATCTTGGTTCATTGCAGCCTCCATCCCCTTAGCTCAAGCAACTCTCTCACCTCAGCCTCTTGAGTAGCTGACACTACAGACATGTGCCACCATGCCCAGCTGATTTTTATTTTTTATTTTCTGCAGAGATGGGTCTTTCTCTGTGGCCCAGGCTTGTCTTGAATTCTTAGCCTCAAGTGATCCTCCCACCTCAGCCTCTCAGAGTGCTGGAATTACAGGCATGAGCTACCATGCCTGGTCATGAAATGATTTTTAAAAAACAAATTTGCCATATGACGATGTATGTGCCTCATTAATGTATTAAGCAATCAAGCACCTGGCTTACTAACTCCTGCAACTGTGGAGCAGTGATGAGCCTACGGTTGTCATGGTAACTGAGCACAGATAATGTGGATGGAGGCAGTTGATGACTGCTGGGGACAACAGCTTAGGACTTCAGGTTACCAGATAAAATACAAGATGTCCAGTCAGGCTTCAGTTAAACAATGCATATTTATAGTGTAAGTGGGTTTCAAATATTGCATGAGATATTCTAAAAAAGAATTTGTTGTTTATCTGAATTGCAAATTTAGCAGCCATCCTGTATTTTTTATTTACTAAATCTGGCAACCCTTTTAGTACTGTTAATACTACAGTGGTTTATTTTCCATATTTATAACTGAAATAAAAACTAAATTTTAATTAGAGACTAGAGAAAATATATGTCTTTTCCTCCTCATTCAAGTCATGGCCCTCCCTTGGCCAAAGCCCTCCCTTGGTCAGCCCACAGGAGGTTCCTGTTTTCTGTTCTCAAGATGACACTTCTTGGGCTCTAGACCCTGTTTAGCTGCTGGCCTGGCCTCACGTGGCATGTAACTAGTGGCTAGTGCTCTTGACTCCTGAGTATCTGCTGGCCCCTGACCAGTGTGACAGCTGATACTGCCAGGCCAATTCCTTGTTGGAGCTTCAGCTGGGTTGTCAGTCTCACTTTTCCACCCAACAGACTACCAGACTGAGACTCAATATCTCTGGCTGGGTTATAAACCCCATGCAGATCAGAATTAGCACCATCATTGTAAAAGGGGACCCAAAGAAACCTGGAATTATCTTTTGGAGGGTGGGCCTCTTGTAGTACAGACTTCCCCTAATCGGCAAATGTTCTAGGAACCCATCAGCAGCAGTGTAGCAGCTAGCATTGTTGTGTGTCACGATGTGCAGAAGAAACATCCTGAGTTGTGGCACACAGGTTCTTCCACTATGACAATGCACCTGTGTTTCAGGTCCAGCAGTTTTTAAAATCAAAAGTGGCGTGGTCCCCATGCCCCACCCTCCCTGTTCCCCCAAGCTCACCCTGAGGGACTTGTTTTTGTTTTCCTGGATTAAAAAAAAGTCCTCAGAGGGAAACGTTTTGCTGATGTGGAAGATGTGAAACAAAAAATGGCAGAAGAACTAAAAGTCATCAAATTTGACAAGTTCAAAAACTGGTTTGAGCAGTGGAAAAAACATCTTAATAGGTGTATTGCATTAAACGGAGAGTACTTTGAAGGTGAGTGTAATTTAAACATGTAAGAATACACAATTTTTCGTAAATAAAATTCAAGCTTTTGACCTTCCTGTATTCTTGACTTCTAGTGCCCTACACACACAAGGTGCTCAATATTCAATGAAATACATAAAATAGCAAAGAGCCACAAGCTGCTTATTATGCTACTGATTATGATTATGTTTATCTATTAAATGTGCCCAGAGAGGTAAGATGGAGCCACTTGATAGATCTTTGAAAACCATAGCAACAAATTTTAATTTCATGAACTGAGAGCTTCAGAGCCACAATTAGCTTCTAGGGAGAGAAGGATATATCTGTCCTGTCAATTGACAAGGAATATTTTGGGCCTCATTCCTGGCAGAGTGAGTGGGAACAAGGAAGACAGCGTGACGACTTCTCTTAAGACGACCGTGCACTATGGAAATCTGTTCCAAGCTCCTTCCAGATGGAAATGATGTCATAGAAACTTAATTTCTCCTCCTGGGTCTTCCTAAAATCGACATCTGAAGCAGCTCCAAACTGCTCAATATAACCCTCCTCCCCAAATCTGGAAATGAAGAATCCACCCCCTCCAAGACGGAAATGAAGTTTCGCGTGAAAATGAAAACCTGCTGCTGGAGAGGGGAAGGCTGAAGTCGGAAAGGCCGTGATTCTGAGCAACGATCCCTTCCTGGGCCAGCTTCCTTGCCTTTTGTGCAGCTCTCAGTTGAATGGATCCCACACATCTGAACCTAACTCAGAAGGGAGTTCTAATGGCTAACTGTGGCAGCCACAAGCTCTGGGACTGGTCAGGGTCCAGAGGACCCTGCAGTGAGCAGGCCGCCTGGTGATGCCTGTGGGCCTGGGGGACGTGAGAAATCACCTTCTCCTTTTTGGACACCTGCTGCACTCACAGGCCTCACCCTGACCCCTTCTCTCAGCCACAGTCCCCCAGCCCTGACCCTGGCCAATGCTTCCTGAATTCCTCTCGATTCAGCTTCAGGAATGTGTTCAGATGCAGCTGCCTCCCTCTACCACCACCCCCACCACTACCCCCTCTGCCACACCAACCCCTCTACCACCCCCACTGCCACCCGAGCCCCCTCCACCACTCCCACCACCACTCCCACGCCACCCCCTCTGCCCTCCCAGCCCCACTGTTACTCCTACTGCCTCCATCACCCCCGCTGCCACCTCCACTCCACCCCCCATCACTGTATTGGCTCCCGTGTCTATTCCCAGCAGAGGGGCCGGGCCTCTCTGACCTTCCTAAAATAACCAGCATGCTCCTGCACTTGGGAGCTGCTGGTCCTGCTCCTTTGACTCCACACCCTTTGTGATACCTGTCATCACCTCTTTGTCCCCGAACTTCCCTGTCCTGCTCACACTTTTCTCTCTTCCCCCAGGGGTGCCATCGCCTCCAGGTAGACTCAATCATTCACTTTACTCAGGTGCTCATTGCTTCTTATCTCTGTTGCCTTGCCATAATGTGCAGGCCTTTGTTTCGTTCATGTCAGTGTGGATCCTAAGGGCCTAGAGCAGTGCCTGACTCACACAGAGCACTCAATAAATACCTGCACAATGAATTAGTGAATAAGTGAGTGGGTTCAAAAATGGGCAAGACAGGTGACTCAGACTCTGTTTCAGGCCACTTCACTCTGATTGACTACCAAACCATGAAGGATGTACCTAGGGTCTGAGGCCCTGCACATCCCCTTGAATCACATCCAAGTTCTGGGCCAGGCCACACACGGAGCAAGGCTGACTAGTCTGAGGAAGTACTGTCCCGCTACAAGGGGCCACACCAGCCCTCAGGAACCAGGAGTCTGCAGAAGAGGCTTCTCACACCCCATGTAGGTGCCTCTGTGTCTCTCTCCCAGGACTCCCACACCTTGTATGAGGGGGTAGAAGAGTTCTTAGAAAGCCATTCAGAAGGTGTGGAGCTTATAGTCTGCCCATGGCCCACTCAAGTTCCAATGCTTCTGCGGAGCCAGGAATCCTTTACCAAGTGGATGAGTCAGATCCCATTTCACAAACCTCAGATTCTTATGTAATAGGTTTGCTTAAGATGAGCTGCCTCTTACTCTCAGTTTGGCCCTGAATCATCCCCAGGCCTTGGACCTGACTTGGCATGGCCAGAGAGGTTTTAGAGGAACAGTGAGCCCAGGGGTGGTGTGGAGCACCCAGAGAAGGGCAGGTCAGCCTCACTGGTCAGTCAGACCAGCTCACTTCACAAGCAGGGAAGCCCTAGTATGTGCACAGGTGGAAGGGAATCCCTGGGCACCAGACCTGGCAGGAGCCTGCTCGGAGGGGTTGAGGGGCCAGTCTGGGGCCAGCCCCTTGAATCTTGGGGTGGGCTGTGGCAGGCATGGAGGATCAGTAGCCTCCGAGTCTGGCTGCCCTCTAGTGGTACTCCAGGAAATGAAAATGTGGGGTATCCTGTAAGACATTAGGGGTCATACGCTGTAGTGTCCGCGTCATACCAAAAAAGGCAAATGCTGGGCAAACATTTTCAATAAAGGTGAAAAAAGTTAGGTCTGTGGGATAGGCTGGTGCCATGGGTAAGATGCAAATAATTGGACAGAAATTAGGATAGAAAATATAGTTTATTTAGAAAATAGATTAGAGAGAGAGGAAATTCACCTCCCTACTTAGGGAGGGGGCCAGAGCTTAGAGAAAGGCATAGCCCTACCAGAGCTCAGTGGAAGCATGGCTGGACCAGAGCTTAACAAAAGCATGCCTGTGATCACTTGAGGTTGAATGCTTTTTACGGTTTTCCTTTGGTGTGAGGAGATCATTAAAGTGATTGGTTGGTGGTCTGATTTATGTCATCATGAAGCGGCAGGTAGCTACAGGGACTTTTGTTATGGTAATGGAGCCTGTCTGTGTCACACAGGTCAGGAAGGGCTGCTTTATGTGAGGGGGTCTGTCTATGTCATGTAGGTTACAAAGGGCTGCTTTATGGCTGGAAGACAAATACTTAGAATAGAAAAGTAATCAGTACCTAGGTGGTTGCAATATAATTATCAATAGCTACCTCTAAGAAACTGGTTGTGCCCTTGGCTAATTATTAGAGGGTAAATTAAAGAGAACCACTTTTTAAAAATGACAAAGTTAAGCAATGTTAAAATGGCTGCACTTAACCTAAGATTATTCCATTTTAGCATTTCACCCTTTCATAAGTAAAAGTAAAAAAACTCATGATACACTGTCTCATTTGATGTGGCATGTCCACATCAAAGCAATACATGTGAGATTTACGGTGGTTCAGCTCAGGGAAGCAGAATGTCATCAAGTGGGAGTTTTCAGGATATAGGTGGATTAAAAGATTTCTTGACTGGCAAGTAATAGCAAGAGTTACCTAAGGAATGCTGAAAGGAATAAAGGAAATGGGCAGCTTAAGGAATGATGAGAGAGTCATATTTTTCATATGTAGATAAAGTTTCATAAGCGCTAAACATCAGAGAGAACAGGTATGTGTCTTAAAAGGTGCTTGAAGGGGACTTCTGGGAAGATGGCAGCAAAGCCAATTGGACTATGCGAGTCCCAGTATGAGTGAGTGCAAGGTAAATTGTGTGTATGTGTCTGTGAGTAAATAGCCATGTGACTGGCTCACTGAGTGGGGACTGGGGAGCAAGGGTTCTCCTGGTGAAGTGGTTGGTGCCACAGCTGCTCTGCTTGGACCCTAGCATTTCCTGACTACAGAAGCCAAGTTCCATTTTTTAAAAATTAGCAAATCCCTTCCCGGGGAGAAGCTGCCAAGAGTGACTGCTGGCATCAGCCTCTGCCTCACCACTACAGCACCTGGCCAGACTCTGGCAGTAAGGGCTGTGGAGGGAACACAAAAAGGGAGCCAGAGGCAGAGTCTCACTGGATAAGATGATAGAGGCATATTACCACCATCTTGAAAACTGGTCAGGAAAGTGCTCCAGTGAAACTGAACAGGAAAGTGCTTTGGTTTTCTCACCGTGAACTGACAGATCCAATCTCTGTGACTGGTGGATTAGCTACTCAGGAGTTAATCGTGACCCGGAGGGAATAACCCAAAAGCACAAACTCTAGAAAGACAGGACGAGTGCTGAGTCTCAGGTGCCTCACCCACTACCCTAATTCAGCCATGGGACAAAGAATGTGACCAGAAAAGGATGAGGAAGACCCCCAAAGAGATCAGCAGTGAGTCTGGGGCTAACCCAATCCCCTTCCCCCGTGCAATCCTCTGAATGTCAAATCCACATGACTGGGGCATGACTGAGAGGGATGAACCCAGGCAGAGTCTGGACATCAGTCATGATAGGGGGACTCAACTTCAGGATAAGCCTGGCTGGAATGCCCCTCACCACCACCTTGGGCAGAGCCAATCCTGCACCTCCCTATTGGAGGGGATCCCCCTGAAAATGAGAGTGGGAAGGGAGGAATGAAGCCCCACCCACTCCCAATACCTCCTCCTCCTCCCCCAGAGCAGGACACCAAGGAAAATGTGAATGAGGCTGCAGTTCCACAGAAGACAGCAGAGGAGCTTACCTGTGAGCAGCTGAGAGGGACAGTTACTGGACCTGCCACAAGAGGGAAAGTTGTTTTTTTGTTTGTTTGTTTTTTAAATTTTTTTAAATATTTAAAACTATTTATTAATCCATTTAAAGCAAGATATTCATTACATATTGACACAAGTATTTTTTATGATAAGTAGTGACATTTCCCCCCCAAAACAAATAATATTAGTGAGAAGAGTGGCACTGTTTTAGTTTTTGGAAATCTCTTAATGTCTGACATTAGAAGATAGCTGGATTCTCCTGTCTGCATCTACATCTCATTTATTGTGATATGTTATCTTGATCTTGTTGAAATATGTTATGACTATCTGGTTTCACACAGATACATAGTATTTTGATAGTATTTTCAAATAATTTTGGATATTCTTCTTTGCTATACTACCAAAGCATGATATGTGGTAGTTTCTTTTTAAAGTTTTTTTTTAATTTTAAAGATGTGGAGTACAATTCAGGGTTAGGTATACAAATGTTCATTATGCAGGTACCCTTGATGATGAGGTGTGCCCCACCTGACAGTTTCCCACTACTGCCAATCCCCTTCTTATAGTATTATGACAATTGTTCAAGGTCCGCTTATGAGTGAGAACATGTGGTACTCAGTTCTTTGTCTCTGTGATAGATCACTTAGGATTATATATTTTTCTTTGTGCATAAATGTGTATGTGAGGGTTCGATCTGGATTCCCCCATCTTTTATTCCTCTCTTCTTTTTTCTTTCTTTCTGCTTCTATTTTTAGTTTTCTGTGTTTGTGTGTGTGTGAATGATTGAGTGTTCATCTTTCAGTTTTTTTGCTTGTTTGTTTTGGTTTTATGTTATTCTCTTTTTTTAGTTTAATGTGTGCATGCATGTATGTGTGAGGGCGCAATTTAAATTCCTTTCTTTAATTTTTGTGCTGGGTGTGTGTGTGTGTGTGTGTGTGTGTGTGTGTGTGTGTGTGTTTGTGTGTTTGGCTTTCCCGTTTTGTCATTTTTTTTCTTTTTTGGTTGTTTTACTTTGGTTTTTTTTTTCCAGTTTGTTTCGGTTTTAGATTGTGAGCGTGTGTGTGTGTTTAATTGCTTTTTGCTTTGGTTTCTGCTTTTGTTTTTCTGTGTTTTTTAATTTTATTTATTTATTTAACGTTTAAATTTTTAATTTTAAAATTGTGGGGTACAATTCAGGGTTAGGTATACAAATATTCATTATGCAGGTACCCTTGTTGATGGGGTGTGCCCCCCCTTCCCCAGGCAGATTCCTACTACTGTCAATCCTACCTCCTGCCTCCCAACCCCCTCCCAGTTTCCCACTACTGTCAATCCTTTTCTTATAGTATTACGATAGTTCAAGGTCCATTTAGGAGTGAGAACATGTGATACTCAGTTCTTTGTTTCTGTGAAAGATCACTCAGTACTATAGACTCTAAGTCATCTAGGATGAGTGAAGTTCATGATTTTGTTCTTTAAGGCTGCGTAATATTTCATTATGTATATGTAGCACAGCTTTTTTATTCAGTCCTCTTTTGATGGACAGCACGGTTGATTCCATGTAATTGCTATTGTGAACAATGCTGAGATAAACATACATGTGCAAGTATCCTTTGATTTGAGTTCTTCTGGGTATATTCCCAGTTGGGAGATTGCGAGGTCAAATGGAAGGTCGATTTTTAGAACTTTTAGGAATAGCCACACTGTTTTCCAAAGAGACTGTACTAGTTTACACTCCCACCAAAGGTGTAGAAGTGTTCCCCTTTTACCACATTCTCTCCAACATCTGTTATTTTTTGAGTTATTGATGACAGTCATTCTGACTGGAGTTAGGTGATATCTCAGTGTAGTTTTAATTTGCATTTCTTTGATGACTATTGAGGCTGAACATTTTTTTATATATCTGTTGGCTGCTCGTACAACTTCTTTTGAGAACTGTCTATTCGTATCTTTTGCCCACTTTGTAATGGGGCTGCTTGTTTTTTTCTTTTCAGCACATTTGAGTTCCTTGTAGATCCTAGATGTTAGGCTTT
Organism: Cephalopachus bancanus; assembly: GCA_027257055.1. Classification (NCBI taxonomy): domain Eukaryota; kingdom Metazoa; phylum Chordata; class Mammalia; order Primates; family Tarsiidae; genus Cephalopachus; species Cephalopachus bancanus. Next base: position 1,733,044 of record JAPVLO010000194.1, on the reverse strand, counting down.
TTTCAGAAATACAGTTGGCAAATACTTTTTCCTAGTCTGTGGGTTGTCTCATTGTTCTGTTGATGGCTTTTTGGCTTTGCAGAAGCTTGTCAGTTTGATGAGGTCCCACTTGTCTATCTTATCTCTTATGGTATGAGCACTTGGGGTTTTCGTCAGGAATTGGTTGCCAGATTCAATTTACATAAGGGTGTCACCTGCATTTTCTAAGGCTCTAATAGTTTGAGGTTTTATGTGTAGGTCTCAGATCCATTTGGAGTTGATTTTTGTGTATGGGGATAGGTAGGGGTACTGTTTCAATCTTCTGCATGTGGTCAACCAGTTTTCCCAGCACCACATACTGATTAGGTTCTCCTCTCGCCAGTGGTTGGTGGTGGAGGCTTTGTCAAAGATGAGTTGGTTGAGAAATTGAATTTTTGTTTCTGGAATCTTAATTCGATTTCATTGGTCTACATGCCTGTTCTTGTACCAATACCAGGCTGTTTTGATTACTGTAGCTTTATAATAAAGTTTAAAGTCTGGGAGTGTGATACCTCTTCCTTTGCTTTTTTTTTTTTTTTTTGCTAATAATTATTTTAGCTATTTGTGATTATTTATGTTTCCATATGAATTCCTGGATTGTTGTTTTAATGTCTGAGAAGAATGTTGCTGGTAATTTGATGAGTATTGTGTTAAATCTATAGATTGCCTAAGGTAGAATGGACACCTTAACAGTGTTGATTCTTCCAATCCATGAGCATGGAATATTCTTCCAATTGTTTGTGTCATCTTTGATTTTTTTGAACAGTGTTTTGTAGTTTTCATTGTAAAGGTCTTTCATGTCTCTGGTTAGGAAGAGGCCAAGGTATTTCATTTTTTTGTGGCTATTATGAATGGAATTGTGCTTTTTATTGGCGTTTCTATTTGTTTATTATTGGTGTATAGAAATGCGATTGTCCTTTGCACACTTATTTTATACCCTGAGACTTTGCCAAAGTTCTTTATCAGTGCAAGGAGGTATTTGGCAGATTCTCTTGGGTTATCGAGGTATAGAATCATGTCGTCTGCAAAGAGGGATAACTTGATTTCCTCTTTTCCTAATTGGATACCCCGATCACCTTTTTCTTCTCTGATTGCTCTAGTTAGGACTTCCAAAACTGTGTTGAGCAGGAGGGATGAGAGTGGGCATCCTTGTCTTGTTCCAGTTTTAAGGCAAATGGTTCCAATTTCTGTTTAGCTGTATGCTGGTTGTGGTTTTCTCATAGATGGATCTTACTATTTTGAGGTATGTTCCATCTATGCCTAGATGTTCGGGAGTTTTTATCAAGGAGGGGTGCTGGATTTTATCAAAAGCATTTTATGTATCTAATGATATAATCATGTGACTTTTGTTTTTACATCTGTTGATGTATCTAATTATGTTTATGGTCTTATGCATGTTGAACCAGCCTTGCACCTCGGGGGTGAAGCCTACTTGGTCAAGGTGGATGATTTTTTTTTTTTTTGAGTTGGAGTCTCACTCTGTCGCCCAGACTGGAGTGCAGTGGCCGCTCCTGGCCACCGCAGCCTCGACCTAAGGGGTTCTGGCAACCCTTCTGCCTCAGCCTTCCAAGTAGCCGGAATTACAGGCATGTGCTACCACACCCGGCTGATTTTTTAATTTATTGTAGAGATGAGGTCTCGCTGCCCAGGCGGGTTGTGAACCTGCGGGCTCAGGCAATCCACTCACCTTAGCCTCCCAAAAGTGCGGGATTACAGGATAAGCCACTGAGACCGGCTAAGGTGGATGATTTTTGACACGTGTTGTTGAAACCAGTTTGCCAGGATCTTGTTGAGAATTTTAGCATCTATGTTCATCAAAGATATTGGTCTGTATTTCTCTTTCTTTCTTGGATCTTTACCTGGTTTGGGTATCAATGTGATGTTAGCTTCAGAAAATGATTTGGGGAGAGTTCCATCTTTCTCAATCACCTGGAATACTTTCAATAGGATTGGTACCAATTCCTCCTTGTATGTTTTGTAGAATTCTGCTGGAAAGCCATCTGATCCAGGACCTTTTTTTTGTAGATAGTTTTCTAATGACACAGTCAATTTCCTGGATTGTTATTGGTCTATTTAGGGTCTCTATTTCTTCTTGTTTCAACTTGGGAAGGCTGTGTGATGTCAGAAAGTCCTCCATTTCCTTTAGGTTTTCAAGTTTGTTTCCATACAAGTGTACATAGTAGTCTCTGATTATCTTTAGGGTCTGTTGTGACTTCATCTTTTGTGTTTCTGATTGAGTTTATTTGGGGTTTTTCTCTCTTTTTCTTGTTCAGTCTAACTAGGGGACCATCAATCTTGTTTATCCTTTCAAAGAAACAGCTTTTTGTTTCATTGATTTTTTTTTTGTATTATCTTTTTGTCTTCTGTCCCAGTTTTGGGCTTTTATTTTGGTGAACTGGATTCTTCTGCTGAAGTTAGGGTTTTGATGGTCTTGCTTTTCCAGCTTCCATAGGTGACTTGTTAGGTTGCTAACTTGTGATCATTCCATTTTCTTCATTTGTGTTTATAGAGATATGAGTTCTCCTCTTACTACTGTTTTCATGGCATCCCAGAGATTTTGGTAAGATGTTTCTTCATTTTCATTTGTTTCCAGGTGTCTTTTAATCTCTATTTTGACTTCCATGTTGACCCAGGAGTTGCTTAACATCGTGCTGTTTAGTGTCCATATTTTTGTGGGCTTTGGGGGAACTTTGTTGGTGTTGACATTTATTTTTATTCCACTGTGATCTGAGAAGATGCATGGCAAAATTTCAATCTTATGAAATTTGTTTATGTTTGATTTATGGCCAACAATGTGGTCAATATTAGAGTATGTTCCATGTGGTGATGATAGAGTGTATAGTCTGTGGTTGTGGATGGAGTGTTCTGTAGGTATCAATTAAGTCCATTTGGTCAAGTGTCACAACTGAGGTTCCGGATCTCCTTGCTGACTTTTTGTCTTGATGATTTGTCTAGGGTTGTGAGTGGAGTATTAAATTACCCAGCTACAACAGTGTTAGAGTCAATATCTTTTTAAAGTTTGCCTAGAAGCTGCTTTATGAAATTTGGTGCTCCTATGTTGGGTGCATACATGTTTAGGATAGATATTTCTTGTTGATGGATTGAACCTTTTATCATTATATAGTGACCTTCTGTATCTTTTTAAATTTTTGATAACTGAAAGGGTATTTTGTCTGATATTGAGATCATGACTCCTGCTTTTTTTTGTGTTCCATTCACCTGAAATTTTACTTCCCATCCTCTTACTTTGAGTCTGTGAGTATCCTTTCTGGTGAGACAAATCTCTTGGAGACAATATATTGTTGCCTCATGATATTTTACACCTTTTGCCATTTTATGTCTTTTCATTGGTGCATTTAGTCCATTCACATTCAGACTAATTATTGAAATGTGACAGTTTATCCCTGTATGAGGAGGTTCTTATAGAGTTTGTTGTTGTCATTGCTGTTTGTTTGCTGTCTTTCTTTTGATTTTTGAGTTGATTCATATGTGTTTCCAATCTTTTTCCTGCACTCTTGTGAAGAACATTGTCATTCTTTTTTCCCTTTTTCTGTGTTTAATACCTCTTTAAGTGTTTCTTGTAAGAGCTGGTCTAGAGGCAGCGTAAGTTCTTAGGGATTGAATGTCTGGAAAAGATTTTAATTCTCCCTCACTGATGAAGCTTAGCTTAGCTGGATAGGTTATTCTTAGTTGAAATTGTTTATCTTTGACAACTTTGAAGATTGGGCTCCAAGTTCCCCTAGCCTGGAGTGTTTCTGTAGATAAATCTGCTGCTATTCTAATTGATCTTCCCAGGTAGGTAGTCTGACCTTTTTCCCTTGTTTCCTTTAGGATTTTTTTCTTTTATACCTTCTTTGTTTAGAAAAATTACTGTGTCTAGGAGTTGGTCTTCTCATTTGTTGGCTTGGAGGCATTCTCTGAATCTCTTGTGTTTGAATGGTTGCATCACTATGAGATGAGGGAAGTTTTCTTGAATAATTTCATGGAATCTTTGTTCCAGGTAGTCTCTGTCTCTCTTTCTGCCTCAGGAAGTCCAATTACTCTTAAGTTTGGCCTCTTGAAATAGTCTCTCATCTCTTGAAGGTTTTGTTCTGTCTTTTAAAGCTTCTTTTCAATGTTTTTGACAGTTTGGGTTAGTTCTATATTTTGGTCCTCAAGCTCTGAGATTCTTTCTTCTGCTTGGCAAATTCTGTTTTCCATGTTTATCAGTTTGTTATTTATTTCATTCATAGTATTCTTTACTGCTGTTATCTCAGTTTTCAACTCCTTCATATTTTCCTCTTGTCTCTCCTCAATTCTATTTATTCTCTCTATTAATATTTTGATATCTGGGTTTGTAGTTTGAGACCAGTCATTCTGGGGGCTCTTCATTGTTTGAGTTCCAAAGCCTGTTTTTGCAGTGTCTGACCTCCAAGGGTCTGTGTGAGACACATATTCTTCTTTTGGTTTTTCTTCATTTGTGTATATCCCCCCCACACACTTTTTTTCTTCTTCTTTAATTCTGTTGTTCAGGGATGGCAGGATAGCTTTAACTTCTGTTTACTCAATCTCCTATTCTTTCTTATGTTAATTCCCTGGCTTTTTTCAATTCTGAAGCTTGACTGTGGGTTGGAGGCTATTCTTTTTGCAGTTTTGAGATTTAATTGAGGGAGAAGCTGTGATTCAAAATCTATCTGCAGATCCCAGTATTCACTGACAGGTATATGGGCACCCTGGATACCACTTGCCACTGCCTTATAATCTGTCCATGCAGTGGGGGTATAGGTTTGCTCCCTGAAAGCAAAATAAGGCGAGAAAAAGGAATGGAAAAAAGAAGGAGGAGGGGCAAGAGGAAGGTGGAGAGAGAGAACAATAAGAGGGAGAAGAGACAGACATACTGACTAACAAAGGAAAAGAGACACAAAGACAGAAAAGAGAGAAAAAACCCTAAAACACACAATCATATAACACAAAAACCTCCCTATTCCTCCCATACATAAACAGGAAGTAATGAAAAATATCAGTAAAATAACAGCAACAAAGCAAGTATGAAAATACTATCAAAAACAGAAAGAGAGAAAAAACACCTAAAAGAAAAGACAGACAAAAATAAGCAAAACAAATAGACAAAAAATGAAAAAATAAAAATAAAAACAAGAAACCAAACTTGCTCTGAGGTCATTCCTGTAAGTCCAACGTACTTTCAGCTCTGATCTTTTTAGCTCTCAGTGCAGGCTGATAGGTTGCTCATATCTTGGGTCAGATGCCCCAGGCTTACTGTGGAAGGAGGGTGAATCATATCTGGACTGACCTGGCTTGCTGCCTGTCAAGTCTGCCACTCATATCTGACCTATGTCTGATCCAGCATGTGGGAGGAGCTTCTGTCTCTCCCAGTTTGATAAGATTATCTTAGGTTACAAGTTGGAGGCTGGGGGGAGCTGGGTGATGCTGGGCGGGGCAATGCAGGTCTCTACCTCATCCTGGGACAGAGAAGATGACTGCAGTCAGTGTTTCTTCATTAGGTATGGGGGTCCTCTTCAACTCTCCACAATCTTCTCTCTCCCGCTATTTGATCTGAGGGTCCAGCTGATTTGCTACAATAGGTGATGGTGTGGACCAGGCACCAGGTGATGAGAATTAGCTGGATTTGGCAGGCTTTTCTCAAGACAGTCCTGTGAACAGCAGACCATCTTGCACACCATGGCTGCAATCTCAGGGTGGTGGACTTGCAGCCACCTTCAGAGGGGGACCCAGGTGCATGAATCCAACTCTTCCCTCAGATGGACTTTCACTCTCCCATCTACTCACACAGAGAGTCTTTATGGATACTTGCTTTTGCAGAGACTCTCACAGTCTGGCCTGTCTGGTCACTATCTTGTCCAAATAAAGCCCTTTAATTTTTAAAAAAATTTTGGTCAATCTTATTTCATTCTACTTGTCTCCATTTTCCTCATTGCTGTTACTATATCTTGGACTCGGGGTACACACACATACCCATTGTGTCATCAGATAGAGTGGCTGTGGGAGTGGGTCTCAGGGAACCCATACCACAGTCATAGAACTTTGTGATTTTCAAGTAGTTTCTGAAGCCTAGCTCCCCATCCTCCTCCTCAACTCTCAAAACTACAAGAGACAGCAAAGCTTCTCACCCAAACCCTGTTTTAAAATAGAACAAATTTAGAGCCCTGATCAAGGAAGAATAGAGGGTTGGGCAAACATCATAAGTGAAAGTCTCTTCTGCTGCCAATAAATTACAGAACTAAAGAGAAAAGAAAGAGATCTATCACAAATGAGGTAAACTCAATGGAAGAGCACAGGTAATTTCCAATGTACCAAAGAGAAAAAACTTGAAAAATCAGATCTCAGAACCCAAACAAAGAAAGTCACCAACAACTGGACCCAGAATACAACAGGTATTAGGGAATGGATGGAAAGTGAATAAGACTCAAAAAAGGCAAAATCCAACACTGAAAGAACTTGTAACAGAGATTTTGGCCATATAAAATTTCAGCCAGGAAATAAATAACAAGATGACAAGCATGGAAGACAGAATTAATAAAGCAGAAGAAAGACTCTCATAACTTGAAGACTAAAATTTAGAATTAACCTGATCTGTAAAAAACAAAGAAAGAAAACTTAGAAAGAACAAAACTTCTAAAAAGATGTGTGATTATATCAAGAGATTGAATCTATGCCTGTTTGGTATCTAAGAAGAAGAAAGGAAAATGGAGAACACCTTGGAGCAAGTATTCCAGGAAGTTATATAAGAAAAGTTTCCCCATCTCACCAGAGATGTGACCATACAGACACAAGAGATTCAGAGAACCCCTGCAAGACATCAAATGGGAAGACCAACCCCTAGACACATAGTAATTCACCTACACAAAGAAGGCACAAAAGAAAAAATCCTAAAGGCAGCAAGAGAGAAAGGTCAGACTACCTACCAGGGAAAACCAATCAGAATAGCAGCAGATGTATTAGAAAACATACAGACTAAAAAGGACTGGGATCCAATATTCAAAGTCCTCAAAGATAAACAATTTCAACCAAGAATTTCCTACACTGCCAAGCTCAGCATATCAGTGATGGAGAATTAAAATCCTTTGCAGACTTCCAATCCCTAAGAGACTATGCAACTTCCAGAACAGCTCTACAGGAGACACTTAAAAAGGGATTAAGCACAGAAAAAAAGAAAAAAGAAAAAAAAAAAAGAATGACCATGCACTTTCCAAGAGAACAGGAGAATACAGAATCAACAGAGACTACATCATGACTGCAAACTTGAAAACTCACACATACATCAACCCAAAAGTTGAAAGAAAACAGAGAAGAAACTTTATAAGAACTTCATGACGGGGATAAATGATCACATTTCAATAATCAGCCTGAACATGAATGAACTAAATGCACCACTGAAAAGACACAGAATGGCAAACTGGATAAAAAAAAACCATGACCAAAAAAATTGCTGCATCCAGGAAACTCATCTCACCACAAGGGACACATACAGACTCAAAGTTAGAGGATGGTAAATGAATTTTTAGGCAAATGAATCACAAAAGAAGGCAGGAATCATGATCTTAATATCAGACAAAACAACTTTTCAGCAGTCAAAAGTTTAAAAAGATGCTAAATGACACTGAATGATAAAAGCTTCAATTCATCAACAAGAAATATCCATTCTAAACATGTATGTACTCAACACAGGAGCACCAGTGTTTGTAAAGCAAAAACTAAGTAAAATAAAAAAGATATTGACTCTAACGCTATTATAGCTGGGAGCATAAATATCTAACCAACAGCCTTAGATAGATAATCAAGGCAAAAAATCAACAAAGAGATCCAGAAACTCAACTTGACACTTAATCAAATGGATTTAATAGATACCTACAGAACACTTCACCCCAAAATCACAGAATATACTTTCTACTCATCACCACAGGGAATGTACTCCAAGACTGATCACATCTTCAGTCATAAATCAAGCATAAACAAATTTCATAAGACTGAAATACTGCCATGCACCTTCTCAGACCACAGTGAAATAAAAACAAATATCAAAACTAACAAAATCACCCCAAACTCACAAAGACATGGACATTAAACAGCCTAATGCTGAACAACTACTGGAGCAACACAGAAATTAAAAGATTCCTGGAAACAAATGAAAACAAGAAAACAACTTACCAAAACCTCTGGGATGTCATGAAATCAATTCTATGAGGGGAATTTATATCTCTACAAACACACATCAAGAAAATGGAAAGATCTCAAGTTAACAACAGAGAGAGCTGGAAAGACAAGATCACCAAAACCCTAACCTTAGTAGAAGAATCCAGATCACCAAAATTAAAGGTCAAATACGGGACATAGAAGACAAAAATACAGAAAAAGTCAACAAAACAAAAAAGCTAGTTGTTTGAAAGAATTAAGATTGATGGACCCCTAGCCAGAATTACCAAGAAAATGAGAGAAAAAGCTCAAATAAACACAACCAGAAATGCAAAAGATTAAATCACAACTGACCCAAAGAAATACAAAAGATTATCAGAGACTACTATGCACACCTGTATGGAAACAAACTTAACCTTTATGAAATGGAGGACTTTCTGACATCACATAACCTCCCAAGGTTGAAACAAGAAGACACTGCTCAAAGAAATCCAAAAAAGATGTAAACAAATGGAAAGATATTCCATACTCGTGAAGAATCAACATTAAGATGTCTATTCTACCAAATGCAATCTGTAGATTCAATGCAATACCTATGAAATTACAAGTATCATTCTTCTCAGGCCTGAAAATGACCATACAGAAATTCATATGAAAACACATGAAACACTAAATGGACCTAGTAACAACCCAGGAAATTGACTCCATCATTAAAAAAAAATTACCTACAAAAAAAAAAAGAACTCTGGATGAGATAGCTTTCCAGTGGAATTCTATAAAACATACACGGAGGTGTTGACACCAATCCTATTGAAAGTACTTCAGGCAATTGAGAACGATGGAATTCTCCCCAAATCATTTTATGAAACTAACATCACACTGATACCCAAACTGAGTAAAGATCCAACAAAAAAGAGAACTACTGGCCAATATTCCTAGTGAACAAAAATGCAAAAATTCTCAACAAGTATTATAGCAAATTGGATCCAACAACACTTTTCAAAATTCAAATTCCATGACCAAGTAGACTTCATCCCTGGGATGGAGGGCTGGGTCAGCATCCAAGACCATAAATGTAATTAAATATATCAACAGATGTAAAAATAAGAACCACATGATTATATCATTAGACTCAGAAAAAATCTTTGATAAAATCCAGCATTCCTTCTTGATAAAGACTCTCGAACACCTAGGCATAGGAAGAACATACATCAAAATAGTAAGCACCTTCTACAATAAACAGTATATTACTAATTGGACAGAAACTGGATGCATTTCCCCTGAAAACTAGAACATGACAAGGCTGCCCACTCTCACCCCTCCTGTTAAACATTGTGTTGGAAGTCCTAGCAAGAGCAATTAAACAAGAGAAGGAAATCAGAGGTATCCAAATAGAAAAAGAAGTTAAGTCTTTGCTGATGATATGATCCTAACCTCGAAAATCCAAGATAATCTGTCAAAAACCTCCTTGCACTGATAAAAGACTCTGGCAAAGTCTTGGGGTACAAAATAAATGTGTAAAAGACAGTTACATTCTTATACACCAACAATAAACAGACAAAAAAGCACAACCCCATTCACACACACAACATGAAATACCTCAGAATCTTCCTAACCAGAGAAGTGAAAGATCTTTACAATGAAAATTACAAAACACTGCTCAAAGAAATCCAAGAAGATATAAACACGTGGAAAAACATTCCATGCTAATGGATTGGAAGAATCAACATTGTTAAAATGTCCATCCTACCAAAGGCACTCTACATATTCAATGCAATACACATTCAATTACCAACATCATTCTTCTCAGACCTGGAAATGACAATACAGAAATTCATATGGAAATGTAAATGACCTCAAATAGCCAAAACAATCCTTAACAAAAGAAACAAAGTGGGAGGTGTCACACTTCCATACTTTAAACTTTACTGTAAAGCTACAATAATCAAAACAGCCTGGTATTGGTACAAGAACAGTCACATGAACCAAAGGAAACAGCATAGAGATTCTGGAATCAAAATCTCAATTTCTCAACCAACTCATCTTCAACAAAGCCTCCACCAACAACCACTGGGGAGAAGAGAACCTGTTCAGTAAATAGTGCTGGCAAAACTGGTTGTCCACATGCAAAAGATCGAAACAGGACCCCTACCTCTGACCATACACAAAAATCAACTCTGAATGGATCAAGACCCAAATGTAAAACCTCAAACTATAAGAAATGTAGAAAATGCAGGAGACACCCTTACAGAAACTGGAGTAGGCAACCAATTCCTAAACAAAATCCCAGATGTCCATGCCATAAGAGATAAGATAGACAAATGGGACTTCACTAAACTGAAAAGCTTCTGTTCAGGGTCTGCCTATGAGTGAGAACAGGTGGTACTCTGTTCTTTGTTACTGTAATAGATCATGGAAATAAAAATAAATGTCAACACCAACAAAATTTCACTCAAACTGACAAAGATATGGACACTAAAGAGCATGATGCTGAATGACTACTGGGTCAACATAGAAATCAAAACAGCAATTAAAAGATTCCTGGAAACAAATGAAAACAAAGAAACATCTTACCAAAACCTCTGGGATGTCATGAAAGTAGTTCTAAGAGGGGAATTTACATCTCTACAAACACACATCAAGAAAATGGAAAGATCACAAGTTAACAGCAAAACAAATCAACAGAGGGAGCTGGAAAGACAAGACCACCAAAACTCTAACTTTAGCAGAAGAATTCAGATCACCAAAATATAAGCTCAAATATGGGACATAGATGACAAAAATATCATAGAAGAAATCAACAAAAAAGCTGGTTTTTTGAAAGAATAAACAAAATTGTTGTACACCTAACTAGAATGACCCGAAAAAGAGAGGAAAAATCCAAATAAATGCAATCATAAATGCAGAAGATCAAATCACAACAGACCCAGAAGAAATACAAAAGACCAGAGTTTAGTTCTCACACTACTAAGATTGTTCCATTTTCTCTCTCATATAAGTTTTTCATATTTTCTTGAAATTATTACTGGCTTTTAACTTTGCCTCATTTTTTATGTGACTATCCCTAACTCATCTTGTTCTTCCTAGCAAGATAGTAAAGCATCTCTCTAGGCTATTTTCCACACAAACATGTCAGGTGATTGATTACTTCAGTGGTGTACTGGTGCCAGCTCCTACTGACTGGGAGCATCTTCTGTTAAACATTCAGGAATTTTCTAAGTTAGTCATTTAAGTATTAGGATCAGCATGGTGGGAGGTTTTATGTGACAGAAATCAGCAGACACTACAAGTCAGGGTTTGTTGCTGTTGTGTGTTTGCCAGGAGCGGTTTTTGTCCTTCCTGGGAGGCATCTCTTCCAGTGTCCCTCCTGCTGCTGCAGATGCCCGGCTGCCCTGCTGGCCTTCAGTTACTGTCCTGGAGGGTCCCCTCACTCCTCTCTGCCTCATGCTGGATCAGATGTCTCTTTCTTCTCTTTCTTCTTCATATACTCCGTTTGGGGTGTAACCTTCCAGTGGGTTTCCTGGCAGAAGTATACTGGAAAGAAATTGAGTAAAGATATACAAATATTTCTGACGTGTTAAAAACAGTAAGATAGACTCTACTCGGGGGGGAGGTAGATGCTGCAGTGGGGTTTATGGTAGGCTCAACTCCAACTCCAATAAGGAAAAGTGTGCATCTACAGCTAAGAAGCAGGTGGGGTGGGGCAGCGGGGGAGGGGTCAGTGAATGGAAAATCGCCAAGTCATTTTTTGCCAAGGCAATTCTTTGCTAAAATGACCTAACCAGGCTTTTGGAGGCAGTCGGGGTGGTAAGATCTGGAGGTCAGACCAAGGGCAGGGAATTTTTACTGAATTGACTCATCGAGATTTTTGCTAAGATTGGAAAAACTGGGCCAAGAATATGGGCCTAGGCAGAACTCTGAGAAGCCGGACCAGAGTTCAACCAAGGGGTAAGCCCTTGTCAGATCCTGTGGATGCTTTTATCCTTGCTCATGACTGGCCGATAACTTAAGAATGAAATTCGAGGTCGAAAATCACTTTTCCTAAGCATTTTGAAGGCACAGCTCCAGTGCTTTCCAGCTTGCAATGCTGTGGTTTAGAAGTTGATTGAAAGCCATTCTTTTTCCTAACCTTTCCATTTGATTCACTTTTTTATTCTTTCTGGAAATTTTTAGGACCGTTCCTTTCTAGCTGGTATTGTGAAAATGTTATGGTGACATGACTTGATTGGTGATTTTTCAGTATTTTTCTGGGAAATGTAATTGACATTTTAAATCTGAAAACGCATGTCCCCTCCTTCTGACCACGTTCTTATTCTGTTTGCTAATATATTACTCACTTTCATTTTCTCAGTTATTCTTCATGGAATTTATACTTCTTTATACATTTATACTCTACTTTTCCCACATTTTATTTTCCATTTTCACCTATGTCTTTTTAAATCTATAAATACTTTCTAGGGTATTTCATTTGTTTCACTCATTGAATTTTTTTTTTTTGAGTTGGAGTCTCACTCTGCCGCTCAGACTGGAGTGCTGTGGCCGCTCCCGGCCACCGCAGCCTCGACCTGCTGGGCTCCGGCAATCCTTCCACCTCAGCCTTCCAAGTAGCCGGAATTACAGGCATGTGCTACCACACCCGGCTGATTTTTGATTTATTGTAGAGATGAGGTCTCGCTGCCCAGGCGGGCTCGCTGCCCACGCTGCCCGTGGGCTCGGGCAATTCACTCACCTCAGCCTCCCAAAGGCGCGGGATTACAGGCTGAGCCACCGAGCCCGGCTCCTCATTGAATTTTTAATTTATCATATTTTAACTTCTAAAATAGTGTCTGCTTGGACACCTATGCTTGGGGTGACCTGAGGCTGGAGCTGGAGGCACTCCTGGTCCACAGTGGGCAGGGACTCTATTTTCACACCATTCCCTCTCCTGTCACCGGAGTTCACAGTCTTGGATTCATCTTTCCTGTTGGGGAAGAGTGCTTATGCCCCTGCAGCTGCTGCACCCCTTACCCAGTGTTCTGGAGTACTTTCTTGTTCTTTATAACTTGTTATGACATCCTGTTATTTTTTCATGGGTGTCATATTTCTGAGTATATTATGTTTTTCTCTGTTTGCTTTGAGCTATAACTTTTATGAGACTTTCTCAAATGCCTGGTGAGTCCTTGTATATATTTAAAAGTAAAATGCTGAAATTTCATTGGTGATAACAAAATTCTCTTAAGGTAGTAGAGCTGAGACCCAGGCTAGAGCAGTGACAGGTCTCTACTTTGGGGCTATTTTGTTTCTGCTGTAGCAAGGCATCTCACCTGCACCTGGGAGAAGTGTCTGCTTGGACACCTATGCTTGGGGTGACCTGAGGCTGGTGCTGGAGGCACTCCCGGTTCACAGTGGGTAGGGACTCTATTTTCACACCGTTCCCTCTCCTATCACCGGAGTTCACAGTCTTGGATTCATCTTTCCTGTTGGGGAGGAGGTGCCCCTGCACCTGCTGCACCCCTCACCCAGTGTTCTGGAGCAGCTGGCAGACCAGCCAGTCAGAGCTCCACAGGGAGGCTCCAGGGTGGCTGCACTTCTCTGTTCTTGCCCCAGCTGCTGTCTTCTCCTCTGAACATTGGACACTCTTGTCCACACATTGTTTTCGCCCTTTGCCATCACTTTCTGGGGTTCAAGAAGCAGCTGAGATAAGCACAGGTGCTTAACTTGCCACCTTTAACTGGAAGTGGATTTGTCCATCATTCTGTGCTGTTGTCTTCCATTCTGTCTCTGATGGCAGCATCACTACTTCTTTGCAAAGGACATGCCTTCTCCTGGGCTTTTCCCGTCCTTTCCTGGGACCTTAGCACTTTCTCATTTTTGTGCCTAATCTCTCTTTACGAACTCCCCTCTAAGCTTGCACACACACTCTCCCCGACTGCCCTCTGGTTAAAAGTGGTGAATCCCCTCGAACTCTTCTTGTTTGTTTGTCCTTGTTAAATTAAATGTCCATGACCTTCCCGTGGCACAGGTGCTGAGGTTGCAAAGATGAAGAGGACACTTTCCCCAGGCCTGGCCCAGCACAGCAGCCAGTTGCATAAAGGGTGGTAACAGAGCAGATGACAGGGCATGGAGCAGATGCCATGGATGGGACTCCAGAGGCAGAAACTCAAGAGGAGGAGAAAGCTGGGGAAAATTTTAGAGAGAAATGCTTCTTGAGCTGATTTCCGTTAATAAGGACATTATGAAATCTCTGAACTGAGGAAAGTGCTTGTTCAAAGTTCTTAAAAGGAGGGTCTCCAACCTTTAGCAATGTCTGCCTTCTGGATCTGCACTGCAATTTCTCTCTCCAATATCACCAATAATTTCCAAGTGTCCCACCCAGTTTCTCCTTTGCAAGTCCAGACTTCCCTGACTCTCTCACCTGCCAACTTTAGCTGAAATCTACTTCTTGGAAGACCTGTCCCCCCAGTACTCACAAGGGCGAGCTCCTGGCTTCCCAGCGTGTCTCCCTCTGCTTCCCTGACTTCTGCCCTGAGCTTCTCCCTTGCTCATCACCCAGGGCCAGCACTTCAGCAGCCTTATAAGATCACTCTCGACCTCTTGCTCTGTCGGGAGCTTCTGCCTCGTGTGTTGGGGGGATATGATGTCCTGGACACTCCAGTAACCTTAAACCCAAGATGTTCCTGACTGAGCTTGTCTCCTCCCAAACCTCTCAGGATCTGCTGAACTGTGGATCTGAGTCATAAAATGAATCACCTCAACTCCCAATTTAAAAAACTCCACACTATCTTAAATCCCTTCCTCTCTCACCTCACAGAGCAGGTCTTTCACAAATTCCAATAAGTTCACCTCAAAAATATCTCTCAAATTCATCACTTAGTCCCATGGTCGATGCAGTGACTTTTTCCTTGACTGCTGTCACCAAGACTTTCTCCACACCACCAACCAGGGTTGTGTTTCTGAAGCACAACATGCCTCGTATCTCTTCTTTGCTTTAGGAGGTATTCCATAGCTCAGAGCCAAAACTCTCTATGGTGGCTGGCAAGGCACTTCACAATCTCACCTCCATCTGATTCCAGTCACCCCTGCATGTCCAACATATTATAAAGGCTCAATAAATGTCAAGGCCATTCACCAATCTGTTTCTTCTCTTTCTAAACACATAGCATGGCCCCACTTCCTTTAAGTTAGCTGTGACATGTAAATCACTTTGGCTATTAAAATTTGAGAAAAAAGGAACATGTTACTTATGCAAAGAAGCTTTTAAGAGCAGTATATGACTCACTACACTCTCCTCCCAGACCATGGTGACAATGATGCTATAGATAGAGGTTTTATCAGCTTGAGATCCCGAGAAAGATACCAGGGAGCAGAGTCCATTGCCAATAAAGCTGGATATTAACATACATGATAAGTATGTCTTGTCTTAAGGCTTTGTAATCTTAGGGTTATTTGTTACTCAGCACAATCTAGCCCATCTTGACTGATAAATCATTTGTGTCTTTCAGTGTATTAGTCAGAGTTCTCATATATACATATATGCATATATACAATATGTAAATAAATTTATTATGAGGTACTGGCTCATGCGATTTTGGAGACTAAGAAGTTCTGTGATTGGCCACCTGCAATCTGAGGTCAAGGAAGGATGGGGGTATCATTTCAGTCCAAACCCAAGGACCTGAGAACCAGAGGAGCTGATGATAAAAGTCCCAGTCCAAATTCAAAGATGGAGAACTGGAGGACCAATAGTGTAAGTTGTGTTTTGAGTTCAAAGACCCAAGAACTGGAAGTGCTTATGTCTGAGGGTAAGAGAAGATGAACGCCTCAGCTCAAGAAAAGAAAGCCAGTCTGTCCTTCCTCCGTCTTTTTGCTCTATCCAGGCCCTCAGCAGATGGCATGAAGCTGCCCACCAACATTGGTGAGGGCAGATCTTCTTTACTCAGTTTACTTATTCAAATGTTAAGGTCTTCCACAAACACCCTCACAGACATACCCACAAATCATGCTTTACTGGTTATCTAGGCATCATTTAGCCCAGCCAATTGGGCACATAAAATTAGTCACCACACTCAGCTTACTTTCTTCTGTCTGAATACACACTGATGATTGGTGGCATGAGGTATAGTTGCTCGATGGGTTCTTGACTTTGTCACAGAAAAGAATTTCAGACCAAGTCCAAAGTATAATATAAGACTACGTTTATTCAAAAGAAAATACACACACTAGAGAGAGCATGTGTATCTTAAAAGAAAGGCACACTGACCTTTTATTATTGAATGTTTTATATATTTTCTTAGTGATGATTAAGCAACCTGTTTCATAAACTAAGATTTGTGTGCTATGTGAATTACAATCTATTAGCCACAAGTTTCTATTCTTATTGTCTACCTCTAAGCTTACTTGTGTTGTGTGGATAAAGGTAAAAGTTACTGTTTTATGGTTTGCTTTTCTTCCTGAAAACACCTTTCCCCAGTGCCTCTGGTAATTCCCTTATTGCCTTGTTTATGGTTTCTGTAACTGAGTGTATCAGCTGCCCCACATTGTGAGGTTGGGTTTTGGTACTTGGTCAGTGCAGGTATTGTTCTAAAGAGTTATGTCCTGATAAGAAGGTGATAAGATGTCTGACTATGTGGTTTTCTAATTATCTAAGCTATGCCTGCCTGCAAAAAACTCATCTTTCTATATCTAAGCTATGCAAGCTACCCTAATTTTAGTCTCACCCACTCCTCATAGCAAAATTCTTCTCATTATTCAAACCCCTTCTCTCCTTGAAGGTCCCATAAACAGTTGGGCCATCCCTCATGCACCCATAGCTCCCTTCTCACACCCAAGGCCATGTTATGTTGTATTGCAATGAATGTTTTCCCTGACTGTGTTCTCTTTTCAGTTGCAACTTCCTCAAGGGCAAGAGCTGCTCTCTTTGCACCATCAGCTCACAAAGAACTTGCCAAGTGCAAAAAGATCCCCCCCATAAGCAGCCCTCATGGCCTCTTTTCAAAACTTTATATTTTGTCTAATTTTACTAACCAGCTTCTCAAACTTCTGTAGATTATTTTTGGAAATGATCAGTCAGGCTAAAAGTTGCCATCCAAATAGATTGTTTCCAATTTTAAACAAATTCAAAATATAAAATTCTAGCTTTCTATAGTGGACCAATTAGGGAGAGATACATGATGTATATCACAATGGTTTTCTTTAGCAAAGGTTTATTCTAGAAACCATTAAGAGTATTATAAATGCTGGAGAACTCTGTGAGGCCATGGAATGTACTTTGTTCATGTTTGTTTCTGAAATCACCTTTATAAAAATGCCTTCATAGGATTAATAAAAGGCTGCAAGGTTATGTTCTGTCATGTTCTGACTCCCAGAGACAGCTGGGAGAGTTGCCCATAGTGTTAATGAGCTTATTTTATTTCATAACAATGAGCCCTATGGTCATGCAGACCTTCTTGATGGCTTCCAGAAATGTGATCAATCAAAGGATGTGAACCTCTTTGCTCACCCTCCCACATACTTTCCATGTTAAGCAACCACTGTTCCCAAGATTTGTAACATCCCCAATTGCTTCTATAGATTACAAAAGCCTTAAGACTGGTCTTTGAGATATTTTTCAGACTTTGCATTCTTGTGGAACCACCTGAACCCATGGCCCATCCAAAGAAATTGACTCAACTGGTCCTGCGATCCCCACTCAGAAACTGGTTTTGCACATGGAGACAGTTTCAATACCTTTATGACTTCAGCTCCAACCAATCAGCAGTGTCCACTCCCTATCTCCCTGCTGTGAAATTATACTTTAAAAACCCTTGCCTAAAATTCTTGGAGGGAGGATTTGAAAAGTATCTCTCATTTTCCTCACTCAGCTGTTTTGCAATTATTAAACTCCCTACTGCAACACTGCTGTCTCAGTACACGGGCTATTTTCTGTGCAGTGGGTATAAGAACCAGATCAGATTGTATTATTTCCAAGAAGTCTGCAAAATGCCATGGTCAAGGAAGTACTCAGTTGACATTTTCTGAATCAAATTTAATGAGTAGATAAAACAAGGTCTATAAAAATAAAAGAGAAAAAGACACCTGCACATGTATGTTTATCGCAACATTGTTCACAATAGCAAGAACCTGGAATCAACCATACTGTCCATCAAAAGAGGACTAGATTGAAAAAATGTGGTACATATACATGATGGAATACTACGCAGCCATAAAAAAGAACAAAATCATTAACTTCGCAGCAACCTGGATGGAACTAGAGTCTATAATACTGAGTGACCTCTCACAGAAACAAAGATCTGAGTATCACATGTTTTCACTCATACAGCGGACCTTGAACATCCATCGTAATACTATAAGAAAAGGACTGACAGTGGTGGGAAACTATGGGGGGGAAGAAGGTGGGATTAACGGTAGTCAATATCTGTCTGGGGATGGGGAGACACCCCTTATCAACAAGGGTGCCTGAACGAAGCATATTTGTATACCTAACCCTTAACTATACCCCAAAATATCAAAATTAAAAAAAATCAGGAAATTAAAAAAAGAGAAATTCCCTTTTCTTTTTCCCTCCTACCTTTCTGCTCTGTCTTATACAAAGCCTTTTTTATTCTTCAACTTCTGAAAACAAATACAAGGAGGGAAGATTTATTTATTGATTTTTTTTTGTTTTTGTTTTTTTTTGAGTTGGAGTCTCACTCTGTTGCCCAGACTGGAGTGCAGTGGCCGCTTCCGGCCACCGCAGCCTCGACCTGCTGGGCTCCGGTGATCCTTCCACCTCAGCCTTCCAAGTAGCCGGAATTACAGGCGTGCGCTACCACGCCCGGCTGATTTTTTGATTTATTGTAGAGATGAGGTCTCGCTGCCCAGGCGGGTCTCGAACCCGCGGGCTCAGGCAATCCACTCACCTCAGCCTCCCAAAGGCGCGGGATTACAGGTTGAGCCACCGAGCCCGGCTTATTTATTTGTTTTATAAGAAGGGTATATTAGAATAAGTGAATAATTCCTACAAGTCAGTAATAGACAAGAAACCAATTTATTGTTTTTTAATTGAGTGAAAGACTTGAACAAGCACCTCACAAAAGAGACCAAACAGCCAATAAACATACATACAGGTACTCAATGTCATACTTATCAGCAAAATGTCATTGAAAACCACAGTGAGACACCACTTCACACGCACTGGAAAGGCCAAAATGAAAAGAACTGATCATTTTTAAAGTGGAGTAGGATTTGGAGCTACCTGGAAACACACACAACCTTGGGACTGGGAGAGAGCACAACCACCTTGGAAGACAGTTTGACAATTTCTTAAAAAGTTAAATACATATCTACCCTATGACTCAGTAGTATCATTTCCAGGAATTTACCCAAGAGAAATAAAACTATGTATTCACAAAAAGAGTTTTACAGAAATATTTATAGCAAAGTTACTCAGAATAGCCCCAAACTGGAAACATTGTAAATGGTCACGAATGGGAGAATCAGTAAACACATTGTGATGTAGTTATATGATAGAAGACTAGTCAGCAATAAAATAGAATTACTCATAAACACTAACAACATGGACGAACTTAAAATAATTATGTTGAGAAGGAAGTGGTCACAAAGCAATGAATATTGAATGGCTTCATTTATATGACGTTCTCGGACAGTGGAAACTAATCAATAGTGATGGAAATCAGACCAGTGACAAGGATGGGGAGTGGAAAGTGAAAGCCTTCTGGGCCGATGGAAATGTTCTGTATCTTGTTTAGTGTTGTGGTTATGAGGCTATGTCAAATATATGCATTGTTAATATTTTTTGTGTGGTGTCTTTTCAGTGTCTTAAAAGAGTCCTTATGAGCATCAGTTTGTAATTTTGATGAACTTGAAGTTATCATGATTTTCTTTTATGGCTAGTCATTTTTTGTGTTCTGTCCAAGATATCTTTGCCTACCTCATGCTTAAATGAAAGTCTTCTAGGTTACTTCTAGAAGCTTTTTAATGTTGGCTTTTAGGTTTAGGTCTATAATCTATCTTGCATTAATTTTTGTGTGTGACATGAGGGCTTTTACCCCAGGGAATGGAATAAGCATGGGTGAGATTGTCAATGCCACAGTACAGCCAAATTTCTGGTGCTTACTGTGATAGAACTGAATGCCATTTCCCCGTCTCTCCAGGTTTGCTAAACACGGGCAACATGTGTGTCTCAGAATCTCATGTCAGGTTTGTGTTCATGACACACCTTCACAGAAAGATAGATGTCATTTGACAACAATACAGTATTTGCCACAGAATCACTGACTTAACACAAGGGATATTAGGATTTTATTGACCAATGCCTTAATTTTACAGAGAAGAGATTAAGGTTCAGAGAGGTTAAGTGCCTTGCCTGAAGTCACACAGCTTTGCAAGTAGCAGAATCAGACACAGACTTATGATTTTGGACTCCTGGTTTAGATTAAAATCTTTTAAAAAGGAGTAGAGGAAAACTTTTTTAAAGAGGAGACAAAAAGCCATACAGTAATATAGTATATGATGAATGACTGGAAAATTGGTGGGTCAAAAAATTTGGAAAAACATGTGTACAATGAAGTTACTTGAAAGGCTCCTCAGGATACTTCACTACATCACTGCAGAAATGCAGTGGCAGAGTCTGAGCAGGCCTGTTTCTGAGTCTCCAAAATGAGGAGTACGTTTATGTTCTGAGGCCTAGAAGCATCTGTCACCTGGGATATTTCTGCAGACTGTATGTGCCTTCCATAGCCCTGCATCGCCCATAACTCTGTAGAGCCCTCCTCAAAAGCAATTATCAGACAAGTCAGAGGATTATCAGCAACAGTCTACCCTCTGAAAGGTTAAAGTAAGTTCAGGCAGGAAAGAGAGCCAGTTTTCAAGGGATGGGTTTGCTCTGGGACCCACGCATGCCTGGATCTGCTTCTGGAAGTGCCCAGCATGAGCCAGAGGACATCTGCTGATGCCACTGCACTGCCAAGGTAGACAGCAGGGACCCTGAGCAGCATGTGGCCCTTCAATCCTTCTAGAACCAACTCACATGGGAAGGCTTGAAAGCATAGAGCAGGGGCTTACATGATCCCCCTTCGAAGTGCTAAATCCCGGGGGTCATCCGTCACTGCCCCCTAATATACATAGAGTTTTGGTAATTTCTCAGAGGATGCCGGGCCCATAAGCCGGCCGCTCTTAGACACAGCAGAAGGCCCAGCTGCTGCTCGGAGATGACCGGAAACACACACGGTGAGAAGTGCCTGCGGCCAGAGCCTGCACACACCCTGCACACCCAGCCTAGGCAGCCAGACTCCAGAAGCTTGGGGGAAGGGGCCTGCCTGAGGGGGGTGATGCCCCTTGGGCATCTCAGGAGACCACTCAGGCGAAAAACCAGCACGTGTGAGCTGAGAGTTCTCTGCTGCTGCTGCCAGATGGCAGCCGGGCAAAAACAAACACATCTTCAAAGTAAGTGCCACCTTAACTTCTTCTTTTTTAATTTGAAGTATGCACACAAAGGAGTATTTATGATATATGGCATATATGTGATATAATACATATGACATAACGTGTTGAATTGTGCCTATGTATGTGTTCGTATATACACACAAGTATACAGGTTTTTAAAATAATGATAAACTGCCGTGATCCCATGATTCAAGCTCAAGACAAAGAACATTACCAGTGCCACTGCCCCCACCCAGTGTGCCCTCCTTGGACCACCTGCCCCTATCCCCAGGGAAAGACTCTGGATTTTGTTACTTGTTTTCTTGGCTTTTGTGGAAAATGTGCCCCACATGTGTATGCCTAGCAGTGCCCATTTTTGAACTCTATATAAGCCCGATCACATTGCCGGCATCCTCTGCAGCCAGTCCTTTCTGCCCGATGCTGTTGGCAAGATGCCTCCCACAGACCCAGGAATGCAGGTGGCATCCTTCAGGCCAAGTCTGAAGACCAAGGACCAGGGAAGTGATGAATGCCAGTCCAAGAAGATGAGAGGAGATGAACTGCCCCAGTTTAAGCCATGAAGCAGGAAAAGGGGGAAATCCCTCCTTCCTCTGCCTATTCAGGCCTGCAACCGATTGGATGATACCCACCCCTCCACCCCCACCCACCCCGGAGAGGGCAGTCTGCTTTAAGGAGTCCACTGATTCAAGCACTAATCTTTTTTTTAAAACGTATTTTTTATTTTAAAATTGTGGGGTACAGTTAAGGGTTAGGTATACAAATATGCATCTTTCAGGCACCCTTGTTGATAAGGGGTGTCTCCCCGTCCCTAGGTAGATATTGACTACCGTTAATCCCACCTCCCTTCCCCTCCCCATCTCCCCATAGTTTCCTGCCATTGTCAACTCTTTTCTTGTAGTGTTATGATAGATGTTCAAGGTCCACTACATGAGTGAGAACATGTGATACCAGATCTTTGTTTCTGTGAGAGGTCACTCAGTATTGTAGACTCTAGTTCCAGGTTGCTGTGCAATTCATGATTTTGTTTGTTTTTATGGCTGCATAGTATTCCATCGTGTATATGTACCACATTTTTAAAATCCAGTCCTCTTTTGATGGACAGCATGGTTGCTTCCAGGTTCTTGCTATTGTGAACAATGCTGCGATAAACATATGTGTGCAGGTATCTTTTTTATAGAGTGATTTGAGTTCTTCAGGGTATATTCCCAGTAGGGGGATTGCGGGGTCATATGGGAGGTCAATATTTAGAGCTTTTAGGAATCGCCACACTGCTTTCCACAGAGGTTGCACTAGTGTTTACACTCCCACCAACAGTGTAGAAATGTTCCCTTTTCACCACATCCTCTCCAGTATCTGTAATTTTTTGAGTTCTGACTGGAGTTAGGTGGTATCTCAATGTAGTTTTAATTTGCATCTCCTTGATGATTAGTGAGGTTGAACATTTCTCCATGTGTCTGTTGACCGTCAAGCGCTAATCTTATCTGGAACTGCCCTCCCGAACACACCCAGAAATAATGTTTATTCTGGGCACGCTGTGGCCCAGTCAAATTGGCACATAAAATCAACCATACCAATGCATCTTTGGCTTTCCTAGATGCCACAGAATGAACTGTTTTCTCTGAAATGTGTATGTTGAAGCCCCAACCCCCAGTGTGACAGTACCTAAAGCTGGAACCTTTGGGAGATAATGAGGCTTCAATGAGATTATGAGAGTGGGATTCTCATGATGGATTAGTGCCTTCACAAGAAGAGACCGGAGAGCATCTTCCCCCCACCCCCGTGTGTGTCTGTCTCTCTGTCTCTCTCTCTTTCTGTCTCCAACATGTGAGGACACAGTACGAAGAGGGCTGCCGGCAGCCTGGAAACAGGCCTCAGCAGGAAGTGACCGTTCTGGCCCCTCGATCTTGAACTTCCAGCCTCCAGAACTGTGAGAAATAAGTATCTGTTGTTTAGGTCACCGAATACATGGTATTTTGCTATGGCAGCCTGAGCTCACAAAGACACTAGGTCAGGCAAAATTGTCTTCCAGTTGATACATTCTTCAGAAGAATTCTTACCTCTTTTGGATTTTTTTCTAAAAAGAGAGTTCGCTTAGCACTCTCCACTTCCCCATCCAGACTGACAACTGCTGCGATCTTTGGGGTTTCTTCCCTTGCCTGTTATTTCTCTCACTGGCTCCACTCAGTAGTCAGTTTTCTTTATTCGAGCTGCTTTCATTTCCATCTTCCTACAAGGAGCCCTGGGAACCCACCACCTGCTCACTCCCAGCACAGCCTCCAGGGAAAGTGCAGCAAAGCCCCGTGGGCTATGACTAACAGAGCTGTCTTTGTCATCTCAGCGTCTCTAGCACAGATGCCTTTATGAATCCAATAAAGGTGATCATCCTTATCCCTGGGAAGAGGTACATAGACACACACCTTTCCTTTAATGTCAAAGGTTCATAGGCCCCCCAACCCTTCCCTGAGTGAAAATGCCATATCAAGCCTGGAGAAGAACACTGTGTTAGCATTTGGATATGGCTAAAACATTTCAAAGTAAATGACGAATACGTAAATTCTTTATGCACTTTTTTGAATGTTGCATGTTTAACAGAAAAAAGTGATGGCAAGAGAAGATGCAGTATAGTGGTAGATTTCAATAGCACGTAATTCTTTGAGGTGTGTTATTTTTTTCCAAAAAAACCCCTTCTTCAGTGTTCAGTGAAGCAGGCACTGTATTGAGACTCCGAGCTCGCTGTGATCAATGCTATGACAGGGACACGTGTGTCTCTAAGTAGTAGTAAACCTGGAAGGAACATCTAAGGCTATACGGCTATGGTCTCACAGTAGGAAAATTTCCTCAGAGGCCACAGGAAAAGTATAAAGAATAGTGCAGGGTCTGAGAGCTCATCTTCCTTGTAAGTCAATTAGCTCTTTGAGTTCATAAATGCTGGCAGAAGACATGAGACTCCTGGGTCCGAGTCAAAGGACCTTATTATTCATGATATCCATCCCCTTTGCCCTCAAAGACCAGTGGGGACAATGTGGAGATGGATCAAGGAGATGCCACACACACACAGTAGATCTGTGTCGTACCTGAGGATCCTCAAGATTAGAAACCCCTTAATCTTTGCGAGGGACTTGTTAGCAAATTTGTCCATCAGGGCCACAATATCTTTATGATTTTGGTCAGGAAAGAAATCTACTTTCTACTCCAGAGAGAGATACTATCTCTATTTTCCAAAGTCATTGCTATAGAAACAACTTTGAAAAAATAGTCTGGGACAAAATCTGATGTAAGATGTTCCGAAACACATGAAAAATTGTCTCCTAACAAAAAGGTATGGCTTTACTATTCTGATATATAGATGTGGGAACTAAGGATGCAAAGAGGTTTGGGTTTTACACAGGAAAACACTCTGTTGGGTCCTGGATTGGAAGCCAAGTCATCAGCCTCCAAAATCCAGAGTCTGACAAGTATACTTGGCAGACTGGAGTAGTTTGAAATTAGGGGTGAACAATTTCCCCAGAAGGAGGAGAAGGGGTGGTGGGGAGAAAAAGCAGCAAGGCAGAAAGGACATGTTCCTGGGCATTTCATCACAAAGGCTGTGGGGCATTGAGGGTAGGGAACTGCAGCCCAGGTCAGGGGCAGGGAGGCCCAGGAGAGGGAAGTGAAGACCAGCCAGTGCAATGTGCAAGGGGCTTGCATGTCAGCCACAGCGACTGGACTTGATTCCTTCACAAGGAGGAACCAGGAGAACTGCACAATATAACACCCTTCACAAGGACTCATGCCAGGACATCTGTCCAGGTCTGGCTCCATCCCAGGGCAGTAAAAATGGAAAATAAAACAGGCAAATAGGCTGATTTTTTAAAGATATTGTCTTGTAGCTCACTTATGAAATATAGGCAAGGCAACAGTCTTAGTCCATATGTGCTGCTGTAACAAAATGCCTTGGACTCAGCAATTTATAAGTTACAGAAGTTTATCACTCACAGTTCTGGGGGCTGGGAAGCCCAGCAGACTCATCTGGGAGGGCACACTCCTCCAAGATGACACCTTCTACATGCTCTCACATGGTGGAAGGTGCAAACAAACTCCCACAAGCCTCTGTCTTAAAGGCACTGATCCCATATGGGGCTACACCTTCAAGAATGTGTTACGTTCCACAGGTTCCACTTCCCAGTACCAACCATCACCTTGGGAATTAGTTTTCAACATAAGGATTTGTGGGGAGCAAACACTCAGACCATAGCAGACACACCTATCCAGCATATCTGGTGCACAGAGATGAAAAGACCTGAGAGAAACCTCTAGAAACTAGAAGAAACTTTAGAAACCAGACAATATTCCAGAGGGAATAGCCTTTTTTAGTGAATTGTCTGCTGCAAATGAATAATTCCTCCTAAGCCTTCATGTTTATTATTCTGAAGTGTTAAATAGACAAATTCCATCTTAGTCCATTTTCTGTTGTTTATAAGGCCAACGTAGAGCAGGCTTTTGGAGAGCTTTCCTGAACTCCCCACTCTCCATTCTCCTCGGTCAAGGCTCACCCACTGGGGACCAAATTTCCCCCATCTGCATGTGTATCACCTGGTCTTTCTGAGGTTACAGGGGAAGCCATTGATCCTTGTGTCCTGCCTTGATCTTTGTGTCCAGATCTACTTTCTCAAGGATTTGTACTGGACAAGAAGGAAACAGCAGAGTTGGATAAACACCTCCTCTGTATTCCTACTAGAGCTGGTGGTTGAGGAATGTGAGAATCAAGACAAGGCCAACATCATGGCTCTGACGTTTTCTCTCCCTTCTGCCCCTGAAGACCCTCCTCTTCTCTCCCACAAAGGAAGTCTTGGAATTCTGGAGCTCTCTCCTCCTTCATCTTCCCTTTGCCAACCAACAACCTGCTAGGGAACATCTGCACTGAATCATGAATCCTTTGATGGAGGTATTAGCAGAGGTGATCTCTCACAGGTGTACTTCATTGAAAACCTCATAGCTGATTGTGGATTAAGTAGTTCATTGGCAGCTGAAAGCATTTGGGAAGAGATGGAGAAATATTTTTTAGGACAGTGACTGAAGAAAGAGCAAGTCTCTTGTCTGAGTTCTTGCTTTGTTTCTTGTAAATGGTGTGATTTTGTACAAGCTTCTTAACTTAGGTGTTGGTATTCACTTCTAAAAATTAAGAGTAATTATAGCTATATTTCTTCAAAAGGAGAATTGTAATAAAATCATGTGAAGTTGGAGTGTTTTGTGGTCATGCAAATGCTATTTATCCATCTACCCAATGCCTGTCTATCTGTCAATCTATCCATCTTTCGTATGTATGTACATATGTATACATGAATGTATGTATCCACCTATCCATTATCAATTTCTCCCAGCATCCATGCATACACTCACCTGTCCTTCCATCTGTTTATCCAAACACCTCTCCATCTCTCTATGTACCTCCCACTTAGTCTCTGTCATTATCAGGAATACCGCAGACTCCAGGGTCTGGGGTACAATGTCAGTTGTCTAATGGCATAAACCAGCCACTCATGGTCAGAGGGATGGCTAAAAGTGGAAACAATATGATTAATAAACTCTTTCTCAGGCATGATTTGAAAAAGCTCCTTAATTTTTCAGAACTTGAATGTGTTACGTTGCCCTGGGGGTTCTGTCGTATTGCTGAAGCACAATGCTTCAATGCTTCCTCTTGTAGGTAAAACCAGTCTGTTGTGCTTCCTCCAGCCTCTAGGAAAGACATGGAGCTGCTATGTGACTGCGGCAAAGATTTCATGCTCAGTTGTGGAGGGAGGATGTGGTTTTGTGCCTGATGTTGAATTTGCTAGAACCAGTTAGAAAGAGGCCTTATTAACAGTTTTAAAGGTGACAAATTCATGAGAATTTGAAGAATCACTGAACTTCTCTGTATTAGTTTCTGAATTTAAGCTAAACAAACAGACCAAAAACTCCAATTTAGGGACAAAGCTGGCTCATGGTCAGCTGTTCCCATCCTCTGTGAGAGTGACATTGCTGTGGGGACCCAGGAGCTCTGTGCAGCTTTTCTACTTTCTCTCTCTGTCCATGCATCTCCCCTCCCCTGGCAGGGTGAGCTTCTCTTCTGCCACACCTGGTCCCAGCAGAGCTGTGTGCCATTCCTGTGGAGGCAACCGGTTTTTTTCTTCTCCTGGGAAGAAATGTGTATTCTTTCCAGAGTCTACTTTTGTCCTATTCCAGTGGATGGGGAACTCTCTTGAAAGATTCCAGGGTCCTGTGTGGTACTCTCTACTACCAGGGGCTTCCACAGCCAAGTATGGCCAGATGCTGCTCCAGAAAATCAGTGATTCTTGATCTTGATTGTCCATTAGAATCACCAGGAAGTTTAAAACACCTGCATGCCCAGGGGCCCTGCAGACCCCTGGGGTAGGCGCCAGTGAGTTGAGAACTCCTGTCCTTAAATCAATACTGCCCAATCCCTGCTCTCAGTTGGTTTCTGAGAACTAGAATAAAATGTCTGCCACTAAAATGGGTAATATGATTTTTTCCCCAAATTAAGCAGAAAAAAATAAGGCTAGTGGATACAATTTCCCAAATTTAAAATTTTCTCCCATAAGTTTCCTTAAAGTATGAGCATTTAATTCTGTTTATGTGAATTAAAATATAGCCAAAATATTGTGTCTAATTTAGCCCATGTTGTGTTTTTAAATTTTTTTAAAAACTTTAATTGTGGTGAAAAAACAAACAATATAAAATATACCATCTTAACCATTTTTAGTATACAGTTTAGTAGTGTTAACTATATCCATATTGCTGCACACTAGCTCTATAAAATCATTTCACCTTTTAAAACTTAAGCTCTTAAACTCATTGACCAACACCCTATTTCCCATACCCCCACTCCTTAGGAACCACCACTCTACTTTCTGTCTCTATGAGCTAGACTATTTTAGATAACTCGTATAAGTAGAATCATACAGTATTTGCCTTGTTGAGACTGGCTTATTTCATACCATGTGAAAGGTAGAATAATAAGTTTTCCATTCTGTGGATATACCACACTTTGTTCATCTGTCCATCTTCCATGGACACTTGGGTTGCTTCCACCTCTTTAATTTTAAAGATGTGGGGTACAATTCAGAGTTAAGTATACAAATGTTGATTATGCAGGTAGCCTTGTTGATGAGATGTGTCTCCTCCCTTGGCAGTTTCCCACTATCACCAATCCCCTTCATACAGTATTAAGATGATTGTTCAAGGTCCGCTTATGAGTGAGAACATGCGGTACTCAGTTCTTGTTTCTGTGATACATCACTCAGTATTATAGACTCTAAGTCCATACAAATGCTGCAAAGTTCATAATTTTGTCCTTCTTTGTGGCTGCGTAATATTCCATTGAGTATATGTACCATATTTTTTTTTATCCAGTCTTCTTTTGATGGACAGCATGGTTGGTTCCATGTTTTTGCTATTGTGAATAATGCTGCAATAAACATGCATGTGCAGGTATCTTTTTCATAGAGTAATGTGAGTTTCTCTGGGTATATTCCCAGTAGGGGGATAGTGGGATCACATGGGAGGTCAATTTTTAGATCTTTTAGGACTCGCCACACTGTTTTCCACAGAGGCTGTACTAGTTTACACTCCCACCAATAGTGTAAAAGTGTTCCCTTTTCCCCACATCCTCTCCAGCATCTGTTGTTTTTGAGTTATTGATGATGGCCATCCTGACTGGAGTTAGGTGACATCTCAGTGTGGTATTCATTTGCATTTCTTTGATGACTAGTAAGGCTGAGCATCTTTTTTTCATACATCTGTTGGCTGCTCATATGTCTTCTTTTGAGAAGTGATATTGATTGATTTTCATATGTTAACTCAGTCTTGCATTCCAGAAATAAATCCTCTTGATAATGATGTACAATCTTTTTAATGTGCTACTGCATTTAGTTTGCTGGACAAAATCCCACCTCTAAAAAAAAAAAAAAAAAAAAAAGAGCAAAGCTCCCTAAATAAATAAATATCTGCTGTCAAAATGGACTAGGGGTGGGGGCGGAAGATTAAGAAGATGCCATTGCAGTCAAGGAATTTGGGATTCATGCCCTGGTAAAGTGCTGGCAAGCCACCACACCACTGAGCAGGGAAGGTTCTTGGTGGAAGTGATGCTCCAGCAGGACAGGCAGGCAGCATGTAGGAGCTCTGGGTGCTGATTTTGCTACTTTTCTTTTGGAGGATATACAATGAACCCAAGCCAACAACAAACAACAACACAACAAAGCCACACCACTGAGCAACCTATACAAAGAGTTTGCCAACAAATTCTGAAGCACTGGGTGAGCCACTATAAGGAGGACCAGCATGGGGCAGGGTTAATCGGAGCAGCCTCAGGAGAGGCTTCTCTGCAGGGGACCTGACTCTCCAAATGCGCGAGAGGCTGTCCAGGCACTGTGAACGCATATGCCTTTGAGTGGTAGGAGATGCACTCAGGCCTTCCTGTCTCAACTGGTCCCTCAACCTGAGCCACCCAAGATTGCTCACCACCTGTTCCATCCTGAGAAACATTTCCAGAAATGGAGATTCTATGACCAAAAACAACTGCACCCTTCCAACTCCCTCATCATAGGAACATGACTCAAACACACACACACATGAACATATGAACACATGCACACAAATGCGTGCACACAAATACATATACACATGCAAACATGCACATATACACAGAAATACATGCATACACATACATGTACACTACACCTTTGCTAGTTTGTTCCAGTGTTAAGTCATTGTCTTAGTCCATTTGCTATAATGAAATATCATAAATATAATGAAATATTATAAACAACAGAAATTTATTTCTCACAATTATGAAGGTTGGGAAGTCCAAAATCAAGGCATCAGCAGATGTGGTGTCTACTGAGGGCCCACTGTCTGGTTCACAGACAGTGCCTTCTCACTGTGCCCTCAAATGGTGGAAGGGACTAGCTAACTCTCTGCACTCCTGTTGCCTTTTTATTTTACCCAAAATGGAAAACCCATAAGACATTCCAAAGGATCTAGTGTGCCCTCGCAGTGTGCTGCCTGCATGGCTGTGCATGTGTGACCTGCCTTCGTCAGGGATGATGTGGTTGGGCCTCCCTTCCGTGCCCACTGGCTCTACTGGGTCCACTCCAGCGCTTGTTTGTGATGATGACATCAGGAGAGCAAACGTACTGTCTTCTGTATTTTTCCAAGTGAGCCATCATTTTCACTGGGGTCTCACTCTTTTCCCACTGTAGAATTTTTCTAAAAAGAGTTTTGTCCTTATCATGGAAACTCGGAAAATTTAGACTTTACTTATTCTTGATCTTTTGAATTAAAAAGGAAAACAATCAAGAAAGAAAGGATACTATCTCTTGCAATGGTGCATCTGGACACTGTTACATTGTCACTATGGTAGACCAGAGAAGCAGGGGTTTTTAAAAGTTAAAATAAGCTCACAGCAGCCTTATAATCTATTTATAAGATCCTCCTGCCTGCCGATTGTCTCTTTCTTTTATTATAAAGCCATCTTTGGTCCCAGCCTGTATAATACTGAGGGCTGCTCACCTGCAGTTTAGTTCTCGACATTGTCACTTTGGTGCAAGGGGGCTTTTATGAAATGAAAGCTCTCAGGACAGATTACAGCCTTGCCGTGGGGGCATGCCATTTAAACAGGACACAGACAAAGGTAGGGGTTGTTGCATGGCTTCCTTTGTTCCAGAGCTGATGGGAGGATAAGCAGCTCCCATCCGCCTTTACCCATGTGCCTAGCACTGGCTCTCTGCCCTCTCTACTCAGGCCCAGCACATCCTTTACCCAGCGAGGCCAGTCCTGGTGGGTTTGCCCTGGCCCATCTTCCCACTAACAGAGACTGGTCTTGGGAGATGAAGAAGGGCCTCTCCCCACCGTGGTCTCTACGGGCACCCTTCAGTGCCCAGGGCCAAACCCCCAGCCTCCTCCAGGTCATGCGTGGTCTCTTTGCTCCCAGGCTCCTCAGCCTGTGGCTATTGACAGGGCCCTTGGGGTCGGTTGCTCCACCATTGATGGCCTTCCTATTCCAGCCCCATTCATACTTTATCTTTCCTTCCTCTCCAGAAAGTCCTGGTTTTCTTCTGAGATTTCATGGAAAGTGTAAGGTTGACACAGTCTGAACTTAAAGATAATTTTTTCTTCTTTGAAAAATAGCCTTTACTATTATTCTCCCAAGAACAACTTCTGTGAGGTTAGTAAGCAGACCTTTTACACCCATTTCACAGACTGGGGAACCTAAAACCAGCTACAAGGCAAAGCATTCAAGTCCACACAATGGGACAGAGGTGATCTTGGCTCTTCTCACTAAGCCAGGGACTTCCAGCGGCAGCCTGCAGAGCCCAGGAAGTCACTGAGTTGCAAGTGACCTCAGGTAAGTCAGTGCACCAGGCCCTTTGCCAAGGAAGGGCCAGTGCCCACAGGAGGTAATGCCATGGTCGTTAGCATGAGGCTAGGTCCTTCTGAACCACAGCAGCTTCTGACGTTATATATTCTCTCAATTGGCAGGTACTGAAAGAACAATCCTCAGCCAGGCAAATCCTCATTTTTTGTTTGGTTTTTCCCCTTTCGTTCAACAGGGCTCCTCATGAGGGGCTGTAAATCCTAGGAAAGGACCAGACACAGATCTGTCACCTCTTCCCAAGGGTGGTGTGCCTTGTGCCAACACATGGGATCATTGCAGAGGCTTAGGGGTTATTCCTCTTATTTAAATTTGTCAGCTTCTATTTGTGATAGCAGTAGTGTATGTGTGTGTGTGTATGTCCATACGTGTGTGTGTTTAGAGATAAGGTCTCACTCAGCTGCTCAGGCTATAGCGAGTGGTATAATCATAGGTCATTTGTAGCCTTAATCTCCTGGTCTCAAGTGATCCTCCCCCCTTCACCTCCTGAGTAGCTGGGGCTACAGGTGCATGTCACCATGCCTGGCCATTTTGTTTCTTAGAAAGAATACTCAAGTGCAAAAGTGGGCTATGTAAAGAAAGGTGGGTAGGCGGGGGACTTGGTATTTTTCATAGAGGTGCTAATTGCAGGAATGAGGGACATCTGTCTAACCTGACACTGCAGAGTTGTAAAAGCAGGACATCAATGAAGGAAGAGTGGGTCAAATGAAGCTGTTACCAACTATAGGGCCTGCGGCCACCTTTCACAAGAGTCTGTGTGCAGCGAGTCCAGTGGTCCGGAAGCTGAGTAGGTCCCTGGTCCTATGACTGCAGTCTTGTCAGGGAGGCCACCATGAGGGCAGGGCAGGAAAGAAAAACCCTTGGACAGTTCTGTTGATTCATCTCCCTAAACACCTACCCAGCTGGGGGCCCCTCAACACCTGAACTGGAGACACCCCTCTTCCCACAGGTCAGGGGATACTCAGAGCCCACAAGCTCCCCTGTGCCAGGCCATGGCCTTGGGCAGGATACATGAAAGAAAAAGTTTTCTCAGTTCCAAAAGAGACATCATTTTCACCATCATCAAGCATTGAAATCTAAGATTCTGTCTTAGAATTTTGATCCCTGCAGGATACTCCCTTTTCTTTATGTAACCTTCACAGCAACTCACACTTGAATACGGATCTACAACAATGGATCTGAGTGATTTCATCCATGTGGATAACTTGATGGTAGCCAGAAGAAAGTCAGGCCAGAGAAAGGTGGAAGCAATCCAAGAAGCCCCCACAGAGCAGCAAGGCCCCCGGAGTCGTGCAGGCACCTGTGTGGGCAGGACCAGGTGCATTGAAGGCCCCACCCAGATGGGCAAAGCAAGTGACCTGAAGGCTAGCCTGCGAAACCTGGTCTCACACTGTGGGATGAAGTCTGGAGAAGCAGGAGAGTGTCTTATAGAATGCAAGGAGGCCGTGCCGGAACTACATGACATCGGCTTTCCTTTCCTGGCTGGTTTCCAAGTAGTACACACAGGCTTTCACTTTTCAAAAGACAGGCTTTCATTTCTTTTTTTCTTTCTTACTTTTCTTTAAAAAATTGAAATATAAGATGGGACTTTGTTATGGGCTGGAGTGCCTCTCCCATTCGAATCCATAAATTGAAGTTTTACTGCTGGCTCCTCAGAATGTGACCCTATTGGAAACATGGCCATTGCAGATGTGTGCCATTAGTTAGAATGAGGTCACACCACCATAGGATGGGTCTCTGATCCAATGTGACTGGGGTCCTTGAAAAAGAATGTCACGCGAGGAGATCAAGACACATCTGGAGGAAGAACATGTGAAGGATGAGTGGAGAGATGGAAGGAGAAGGCAGCCGTCTGCAAGCCCAGGAGGGAGACCTCAGGGGACACCAGCCCTGCCGCAACTTGGTCAGGGACTTCCAGCCTCAGAGCTCTGGAGACAATCAACATCCCCCAGTGTCTAGTACTCTGTTACAACAGCCCAGGAAACCAGTACAAGCTTCTTACACATTTTCTGTACTATACATGGAGACATTTTTTTCTAACTTAAAGCAGAAAACAGTTAGAAAAAGTGTCACAGTTCCCACAGTGACCCAAGGATCCATTTCTATCATTACCTAAAATAAAATAATTGTTATTCCAAAGCACCTCTTGATTAAGATGCTTTATACATGCATGGATTAGACACACTATTTCAACCTTTGATTCGGGTGTGATTGATGCACAGTAAGCATCAATTATATGCAAAGTGTACAAGTTGATGAGTTTGAGCACATTCATTGTTACCAGAAGCTTCCCCGATCCCTCTGTAACCTCTCCTTTCATCCTCCTCTCCTCTTCTATTCACTCACATCTCCAGGCAACCAGTCATCTGCTTTCTGTCACTGTGGATTAGTTTGTAACTTCTAAAACTTTATAAAAATAGAATCCTACAGAATATTCCCCTTTCTTGGGGGGAGGGACCTGGCCTCCTTCACTGAGCATAATTATTTTGAAAAACTGTTTCCCCTATGTGGTTGCACATATCAATAGTTCATTTTTTGTTGTGGAGTAGTCATCTATTGTGTGTATAACACAGTGTGTGCGTCCAGTTTCTGGCTCTTGCAAGTGTGCTGCTGTGAGCATGTGTGTAAAGGTCTTTGTATGGACACGTGCTTTCTTGTCTTGGGTACACACGTGGGAGTGGAACGGCCAGATCATGCAGTAGGTGTATGTTTTTTCGAGATGGCTAGGGAGGTGGCCAGACCATTCCGTGTTCCATTCTATCCACAACAGGGGCGTGTGGGTTTCAGTTCTCCACACCCTCAGCCACACATGTGTGGTCAGGCTTTGTCGCTGTCGCCGTTCTCACATGTGTGCAATAGTGATTCGCTGCACGGCCAGGAACTGTGATGTAGGCCACGCCCCAGGAGCCCTGAAACGCAGGAACCCTGCAGAAACAGGGTCACGGGACAACGACCAATCAGGCTTTGCTACTCAGTGAGGAAAACGAGAACACGAACTGTTGGATGCTTACTGTCTAGCATGAAGGGTAAATTCCAAGTAAGTTAGACCTTATTTAAAAATGTCTCCGTTGCAAATAATTACCGGTTACCAGTGAGCCGGAATTGCTGAGTCCGCGCCCCGCGCCCCGCGCCCCGCGCCCGCGCCCCGCGCCCCGCGCCGCCCTTCCCTCTTTCTCTTTCTCTCGCAAGCATGTACATCTCCGTCTACTTTGACCTTGGAGGGGAATAAGGAAACTCCGCGGAGCCAGGGTGGAGGAGGCAGCAGTGCCGGGGGAGGTGTTTCTCTCCCGATGAGTCGCCTCCGGTGCAGAAAGTACAGGTCCACACAGGTAGTGGTCAGCATTGAATACTTTGATGTTGTCCCAAAAGTGGTGAAGGAAGAAGTTCACCTGGTGCCTTTTCAACAATGGAGAAACACCCATGATCTCTGGGAAGATGGGGTTTAACCCGCCCTAGATACAACTCTTCCTGCTTTGGATTCCCAACCAGTGGGCAAAACAAGAAAAACCACCACACCCTCGGGAGAATGTTCCACAGAGGTGCTGGTCCCTAAAACAAGAGTCATAATGAAGAAACAAAGAGACCAACCATCTTCAACCAGATGGCCTGCTGGTCCTCCAAGAAAACAGGCTCGGGGGTCAGCCTGGACCTGAACTCCCTTGAACTTAAATTGGTTACCACCGAGTCTGGTTCTCAAGGTTTTGGGCTTAGTGGAGATGAACACCCAGAAAGCCTGGAATTAGCCTTTGGGATGAAAGATTGCAGGGTGATTCCCCCACAAGAGACTGCAGCGGTAATTCATCCACACAGAGCTTTTTCCTCTGGACCCTTGTGGACATTTGAAGCTATTTCACATTTGAAGGTGGTGGATTTGCTGGTTGGTGAAAGAGAAGAATGGAGAACAGGCAGGCTAGCATCTTGGTCTCTGCATGACCAGTTTCTTGTGGATAATTCTGGACTTGATGAAGGCCAATCATGCACCCCCAGCCAGCAGACTCAGGTTGAGTGATCTTGGTGCTCCATGAAATAAGGTGTTAAGTTGCCCTCTCCATTACCCTCCTGCCTTCTTCATCTCTTTGCTGAGAGACGATGAAGTTGGGTAGAGACCAGATCTGGTGAAGAACTTTGGCAGACTGGCCAATGGGTCACCCAAGTGCCTTCAGGATGGTCTGTTTCAAGATGTGGAGCAATTTTTGAAACTAAGAATTGAAGCACAGTAAAATGAAGGTTTGAGTGAGCTTCCTGAAGTATAACCAGCACTAATCAGACATTGGCCAAAAGTAGATATTGTTCAGGAGCAAAACTGATCTTGATGGGATCATGGATTTTTGTTCCCATTGATATTGAGTCATCTAAGACCTTCTGACCTTGCCTCAGTGAAAAGTTGCATCTTAAAAATGTTAAGAGGACATATTGGGAGCTATCGGTATTTCCCCATTTAAAGTTTGGAACTTATGAACCTTTTGGGATAATTTCTTATTTAATGTTCATTTGCAGTCATTCTCCTTAGCTTTGGTAATTATAGTTGCCAGTTGAGTCTGTTAGGAGAGTTTTCACAATGGCCTTGAAACTATCTTAGCATCTCAGGAGTTCTTATGAAATTCAATAAGCAGGACGATAATAATAATTACATCTGTGATAGTAGGTAATTGTACTAGATGTAAAATGGTTTTCCTGTGGCTGATTATTTGCAGTCATTACTAAAAGGGCCAAATCACATTATGAGAATATAACCAATGTCAACATTGTTATAGCTTGTGTCTATATTACATAACATACACTGAGGAATTTAATTTATTGTTCAAATTTAGCTTTAAAAACAATTAAGAAGTGTTAAGTGTGCACTGGCATATGTATTTCTGACTGTAAAATTTTTGTGTGGGTAAAAAATAGGATATAGATTTGAGAACAAATTTTGGAATAAGCTGTATGCTGACTGACCTTGAAAGAAATAAGAAGCAGATCTCATTCTAAATGATGGTATTACATTACTTAAATATTATACTAAAGTGTACATAGAATGACTTATTATAACTTCTCATCAAGAAACCACATTTTGAGTGGGTTAAGAACTATTACATTTGCAATTAATATATTTCACCGATGTGTCTGCTGACATTATCTTGGACTCTTTATGGTGAAGATATGATTTGAATTGTAGAAATTTTTCATCTTTTCTTTGGTGTTTCAAACAATTAAACTGTAGAGAGTAAACTTCCTCAAATAGTATTTTTAGGAACAGGTGTTGATTCTAAAGACACCAAAAAATGAAAACATTGTTTATCTGATGACATTCTTCAGTCATACTGAGGAAACATGGAATCAAGTTCAGGTTCTAGAATTCTGGATCTTGATGCTTTGTTTCTCCTATAGCAGAGGTCTCAACACTGCTACCTCGTAGCCATTGCCTATAGGAAGGTGATGTTAGATATTGGTTGATGTCTTAGAGTCAGGTTTCTGTCTGGATACAATGTGAAATTCCTTATTCAGATGTGTGGGTCTACATTCTGTTAAATATAGGGGTCATGATGTGGCAGCCAATGAGGTGGGTCTAGGCTGTATGTGAATTCTGCCTTGCCTCAATGGTAGTTATGGAAAATGGATTTGAATACCATTAGATGGAACATATCATCTCTAGCTTGCCATTGTCCCCTATGCTTCCTATTATCTTGCACCTATTCTCTTTCACTCTTACATATGCATCTGATTCCAGGAGGCATTAGCATCTGCAACCCTGTATTCTAATGAGTCCTTTGCTAAAAAGTTTGTGTCAGTAAGAAATAATCAGTGAAATAGGAATGCAGTTTTCTTGTCTGTCTCTGGTTCCCTACCTCCTTGCACATTCAATTACTTGTTGACTGAATCAGTGAACTGAAGACTGATTTAAGCACATATAAGGTAGCTTGGGTGAGCTTTGATGATCTCATGTTGAGTGTTAACCTCCATTTTCTTTTCTTTCCCAAGCTCGTGGTCTCTGGATGGTGGTGAACGCATGTAAAAGGGTGGCTTGTTTCTCTATCTGGAAGAAAGTGTGCCCAAGTTACTGATCAACGAACCAGACTGTTCTATTTTGAAATTCTGACTTAATTTAATTTTTTTAGAGACATCATCTCACTCTGTCACCCAGGCTGGAGTGCAGTGGTGCAATCATAGCTCACTGCAGCCTCCAACTCTTGGGCCCAAGTGATTCTCTTGCCTCAGCCTCCCAAGTAGCTAGGACTACAGGCATGAGCCCTAGTGCCCAGCTAATTTTAAAATTATTTTTAGTAGGGACAGGGTCTCTCTAGTTGCTCAAACTGGTCTCAAACCTCTGGGCTCAAGTGATCCTCCTGCCTTGGCCTTCCAAGATACTGTTCTTTGTTAGAAGGATTGAAAGCATTTAAGCTTCAGCTATGTGGCTTTCATGCTGTTGGTTGTTTTACACCTGCTCACCTGTGATTAGCTGATGTTGTGGAGGAGGTCTCCACTTGACTGGCAAAAATGTTCAAAAAGAATGCTGTATGTCTACAGAGAAAATCAGTAGTGGCCAAGTTGAAACTTATTGAGATGAATGTGAAAGTTTCTTCTGTGCCAACATTTAGTTTGTTTATACTTCTCAAGGTTCTATCTTAAAAGGATGAAAGAATTCTAAGATATATGACAGGCCTTTTCTGGGGGGCTGATTGATATGCATTTGTTCTTCCATACCTATGTATCTATATGTACATGTGTGTTTGTATAACATATATGAGAACATACTGCTTTCATTTCTTTCTAAATAAATAATAGAATAATTTAAAAAAGAATTACTGTTTATTTCATAGCAAAAAATGTACTAATATGCAAGAGGAACATAAATATACAAAGATACGAGTATTCCAATCCACACAGCCATCTCCATCTGCAACCTCTGGGCATCCTGCCTCTCCCCTGCACTTGAATGCACACACAGCCTCTGTTACACTGCACCGCTGACCATTCCTGGAGGGACCGAGCCCTTCCACAACTCTGTGGCGTAGCCCATGTCCCCTGCTGGGACGATGCTTCCCTGACTATTCACCTAGCAAATTCCAACTCATTCTGCAAGACCCACATCAAATAAAAGCCACATCCCTGTGGTCTCTCCCACCTACATGTCGCTGGTAATAAGCTATGTACAGGTTGGTACCATGCACCTGTGAGTACCTCCAGGGTGAGGACTTTGCATTTGGGAGGATTGTATTTTCAGCACCTGGTACAGAGTAGGAACTGAGCAAATGTACTGAGTGAAGGGAGTGAGCGTGTGTACTGCTGAAAACACATGACGCTGTAGGGGCTAGGTTTCCAACATACTGCATTTGAACATAATCAGGGAAAGCACTCCTAAAGGCCTCACTGGGCTCCCAGACTCTCCTGGCTACCTGTACCTTTCCTAGGGGCATCCTATGAGCTGTTGCTGAGGGCCTTGGGCACAGGGAGCAAGTTCTGTGCCTGACCCACCAAGACACACGCTTTCTTAGTCAGCGGCATTGGTATCCAGCCTCAATGTGCCCAGATAGTGTTATTGTGTGACTGAATCAAATATTGCCTAATTCCATGACATATGAGTGAAAAAAAGAGAGTTGTTGTTTCTATGAAAATGAACTTCAAAGTTTTGGAAAGACCCAATAAAGGTGAGTCCAATTATTTAAAAAACATGATGTCTAATTATGTGTGCATGGGAGGATCCCAAAATATGGGTGGGAAGTAAAAATTTATAAAGAGGCTGCACTCAGAGCCTGTCATAAAGTCTTCAGGTTCTTGTGTCCCTTTAAATAAGTCAAAATTGATTGATACAAATAATGTATTATGTTTGTGTGTGCTTTGAGCTGAAAGTCGATATAGATCTGAAATTACCAAATTGGATGTTCAGCATGTACATTTACATGTTTAGGCATCAAGTTAAAATAAAATGTCTAATGTGCATACGTATATACCCACAAATACATGTGTATTGGTAATGTGTGTATGTGTACGTGCATGTATATACTCACACATATGATTTTCTGCTTTCAGTGATTTGGGCCATTCACTCACCAACTACTAGCATCACAGTAGATAAGAGAGCTCCTACTAAGCCATAATTAAATGTGTGTAGGTATATATAAATACATGCCTTAAGTATTTGTGTGTATGCATTAAGCATCTGTGTAAATATGCATTATATATTGAATATGTATATATAGATACATGCATAGTAAACACATGAAATATTTGCACTTACATTTGTGCTTTCTTTGCCCTCTGCTTTGAAGCATTTTGGGGACAGATGGTTGTCATAGTTGGGTTCCTTGGGAAGCAGACACTGAGACAGAGCTCAGCATGCAGAGCACTTATTAGGGAGTACTCCCGGGATAGGGAGTACTCCTGGGATCAACGCCATGGGAGGAGGGCCAGGAAGCAGGATTGGTCCAGAGGAAGAGGGACTGGACCCATGGGGCTCCCAAGTTGGGTGGACACTGTTGCCCTAAGGTGGGCAGAGACAGCCAGTCCTTTCTATAACCACCTGGACTCCTCACTGGGATTGGGCCACTCCAGCGAGGGATGCTCTCGTGGGGCTCTGGAGACAAAGCCACCCCTCCTGCAGCACTCCCTGAAGCTGGGCAGTGAGCCTGTCACTGGAGGGACTCTCGGTGGTGCTTTCCAGGGTCCAAGAAAAGGGCTGGTCAGGCTAGCTTCAGCACAGCCCTCTCTGTCCTGTGGAAGACATCCCGCAGTAGCTACTGAAGTATCTGGACTGAAAACCCAGGGCTTTTCATCCCCTC
Organism: Cephalopachus bancanus; assembly: GCA_027257055.1. Classification (NCBI taxonomy): domain Eukaryota; kingdom Metazoa; phylum Chordata; class Mammalia; order Primates; family Tarsiidae; genus Cephalopachus; species Cephalopachus bancanus. The sequence continues at coordinate 1,692,283 of JAPVLO010000194.1, read as the reverse complement.
ATACCATTTTTCCTTTCCTTGACCTCAAAATGCTGCATAGAATGGGTCTGATCCTACCACTGGAAAAACAATCATGCGCTCCTCGTGGGAGTACAAGGACTACCTCTCAAATCTTTTGCTCCTAGGGTGCTGTTAATAACTTGCTTTTTACAAAGGGGCTAAGGAATGTTTGGCTTGAGAACACGGCGGTTCAAGCTACCTGGAAATTAGGGAACACAAAAGGATACACACAGAAATGTACACACTTGTATCCTGAAGTGCTCTGCTTATTACACTCAGGTTCTAACATGCAGCTGGGTAGGAGGTGGAGTCTGAGACTTGAAGTCCTCTTGACACGCTACAATTCCGTATCGGCAATCTTAGAGGGCAACAGCTGGCACACTGTTGAGTGGAAAACAAAAATGAACAACAGAACAGCAAGGACATGGGCTGCCAACCAGCACCAGGAGCCTGATGTAGCCCTGGGAAAATCATGTTTGGCTGAGACAAGTTTCTCTGCCTCCCTGTCTCTGCCTTTCTGTTTCCCAACTCTTTCAGGTAAATAGTGAGATCATAGGTAGTGCCTGCTGCCCAGTGCCGGGGCCACAGCCACCTCCAGATGCTCAGGAGTAAATGGCCAGCGATCGCTCCATCCCCAACATTCTAAGCCACATAAATATGCATGCATGGAAAACCAGCATGAACAGCAGTTGCTGCTGGAAGGTGAGATTATGAGTGATTTTTGTTTTCCATAAGTTAGTTTCTCTATATTTTCCAGAATAAAAAGACTTGTATTCATTTGTATTCAGATTGAATACTAACTTTTTGACACTAATAAAATCCTTGATTTTATTTGAGTTGCATTCTAAAAAGGAAAAATTACATGCAAGAACTTTTAGTAATTATTTAAATATGATTTTATGAAATATGCAAGGCTTAATACAAATGACACCCTCAACATATTATTCATAATAAATTAATGCTTAGAACACTCCAAAAAAAAAACACACCTGGGAAGACAGATGATATCTTGTCAATAGATTAAAAAAAGTTTGAAGCCAAAGAAAAGATACATAAATGTGTTAATAATTTCTGAGTTGTCAACTATTATTAATGAAAGAGCCTTATGATAATCTATTTAGTAGAATATTAGGTGGCAAAAAAGTGGATCACCCTGCTCTCAAAAAGTATTCTAGGACAGATGGAATGGTACATATGACATTTGATGATAAAATGGTAAATCAGCTGGTAAATTAAAAATTATATCTCACAGTATGCCATAATATCTCATCAAATCTGTGCTTCCACAGAACAATAAGACACAATGTGTTTTAATGCAGTTACAGTCTGGTATAGATTTTGTGATGCAACTTAATGAAAGCACTGATGCTACAAATAGCCCACACTTTCAGTCAGATCAGATACAGCAACAAGACAATTTTTATAAATAATTCATTGCATCATTTAAATATTATTTTATTCAAAACTGTATTAGATATAATCTAGCTTAAAAAGTATATTGCTGATCGAATATTATTTAAACTGAAAGCAATGATAAAGGAATTACAAGTGTGGACAGTGCAGATAATAATGTTTTAAATAAAAGAAATACCTGTTAAACCCGCTCTTGTTTTCTACAGGGAGTTAAGTCACAGGGCAGTCAGTTTTGTGGGGTGGCCCCTCCACCCCAGAAGGACGAGTATTCAGGAAGCCAAACTCTTACTGGGAAATCTTGAGGAGACTGATCAGTCAACTTGGCGCTGAACGTGGTGAATAGAAGCTGTGGGGTGGTGGCAAACAAGCTTTTGGGCCCTGGACCAAGCCATGGGATAAATAGATGTTTTTCCCCAACACATGAAATGCCAGCCCACAATGACTGCTCTCTTAATAAAGATGCAAAACTTATTCAAGGAATGGTACCACTCGCGTATGACAGAGGGTGTCTGTCTCTGATGCCATCACTGGCTGGCCTCTGGCCCTGGGGGCTCTCCTGGTCACCACCGTCCTCAGTCACACTGCCCAGGAGGAGGGGCAGGTGTCAGGTGGGATGGTCTGGCTGTCAGGAACATCCTGTGGCCCTGTGGTAATGGGGGTGATGAGATTCCATGCCCCCAGAACCTTGACAAATGCATTTCATCTGTCCCTGAAATGCACATGTGCAATTTGTGAGTTGGGTTCTAGCACTTGGGAGATCCAGGTAGGTTCCAGCTCCAAAGAAGTTCTCTCAGCTTCTTTCCTCCTGCATTGTCCCACCTTCCTCCACAGGCAACCCACCCTGCTCCTCATGTTTCCTTTCTTCCTTTTTTTTTTTGCTTTACATAATTTTAATTTTTTGACTTTTTGAATTTTTTTCTTTATTTTAAAGATGTGGAGTACAATTCAGGGTTAGGTATACAAATGTTCACTATGCATGTACCCTTATTGATGAGGTGTGCCCCTCTTCCCCTGGCAGTTTCCCACAACTTCTCTTTGTTTTAAAAATTGATGTCCATTATCTCTTTCAATCTACCTTATTTGTTGTTATTATTATTATTATTTTATAGAGTGCAGTGACACCATCATGGCTCAATGCAGGCTTGACCTCCTGGGCTCAAATGATCCTTCCACTTCAGTCTCCCAAAGTGCTGGAATCACAGGCCAGAGCCACTGCATCAGGATTTTTTTTTAACCAAGTAAAGCATGCCTTTTGTTTAAAAATAAAAAGAGACCCAGTAGAACAAAACACATAAAGTGAAAATTCATGATTCCTCATCCCTCCTCCCATGTGATAAACCTCACCATTCCACATGCATCTGCAACAGCAGATCACTGGGGCTCAAGGTCTCTGGACAGAGGAGATGGCCACTGGCATGAGCAGAGTGCCTGCCAGCTTGGCTGGTGCCCACCCTGACGTATCCACATTCAGACTCAGGTGGGTTGGCCAGGCTGCTAGCCAGGTATTGCCAAGGGAGAGAATCAATTGGGCACCTGACAGTCAATGCAGTCTGTAAGTTCTCATCAGACTGGTCAGGTTCTAAGTAAGGGAACAGATGAGTCACAGGGTTGCCCTATAGTCACCACCATCCATCTCCAGAATACTTTATCTTGCAAAACTGGAACTCTGCCCCCATTAAATACTAACTTCCTACCACACTGTCCCCCAGTCCCTGGGAACCACCATCTTATGTTCTGTCTCTGTGAGTTTGACTGTACTGATTGCCTCATATGAGTGGAATCTCACAGCATTTGTCTCTCTGTGACTGACATTCCACTTAGCATCATGTCCTCAAGGCTCATTCATGCTGTAGCATAAGTCAGAATTTCCTTCCCTTTAAGGTTGACTAATAGTCCATTGTATGAATATGCCCCGTTTAGCTCATCCATTCATCTGTTGATCAATATTTGAGTTGTTGCCACCTTTTCGCTTCTTTGAGTAGTGCTGCTGTAGACATGGGAGCTATCTCTTTGAGATTCTGCTATCTCTTTGAGATTCTGATTTCAATTATTTTGGATATGTACCTAGATGTGAAATGGCTGAATCAGATAATAACTCCATTTTTAAGTTTTTGAGAAGTTTCCACACTGTTTTCCATAGTGCCTGCACCATTTTACATTACCATCAACAACATGCAAGTTTTGTGTATATATATATATAAAATCTCTAAGTCAAAAAGGAAAGGAAAGTGCTTATCCTTAGGGCCAAAGAGCTCAGGTGACCAGAGTGCAGGGTGGACATGGCAGTCCTTTTTCTAGTACAGAAAAAAACAGCTGTCCATGTTCTTGAGACATTGTTTGTCTGTTTGGATTTGTGTGTGATTTCATCCCAGACTGGGATGCCTATGGGGTTAAGCTCTTGTCATCATGATCTTTGCGTTTCCAGGGCCTAGCATGGAATTTGGTGTGTAGCAGCAGATGTGGGAATGGTGTGTTTAAGAGTTCTGGATTCTAGACCTGTGTTTCCTGGACAGAAGCACCAGTCATGAGCCAGTGCACTCTCCAAGAGCTTTCCAGATGGCACAGAAAGCCGCCTTCTCCTGCTCTATAACACCGCTTCAGGGAACTGGCTGTGGACTACTGGATGAGCTATCGCTCATTTCTGGTGACCAGCTCCATTTCTGCCCTAACTCTCGAATGGACATATAAATCTTCCTTTAAGCTGCAATGTCCCCAAGGCACCATAGGCATTTGAGTGAAGGCAGGAACGTGTGCAAAGAAAATAAAGCCTGTATGTAATGATGAGCTTTGGGGAATGCAGGGAACACGTCTTGACGGTGGGCAGGGAAGATGTTGCCCATTAAACCCCCAGCTAGTGGGTGCTCTCCTGGGCTTTCAGGATGATTTTCAGGTCAAGGCTGAAGAGGTTCAGGGAAACTCCTGGAATAGGGTGTCAGCTGAAACTGCACCTCATTTTCACTTGATGTAGTCTTTAGGGCCATGATCTCTACACCCTCATTCTGCAAGGAAGGGTGGGTGCTGCTCCTGCCAGGATGCTGGTCTCTGGGCTGGAGTGGAGAGGAGAGGCCAGAGAGGTGGGGTGAATCAGGCTGGATCAGGAGTCTTTTCCTGATTCAAAAGGAAGAGAGGCATGGAGCAGAGCCCTTGTGGAAGTCTCATGGGGAGACTGAGTTCTGAATCTAAGAGGAGAGCAGGATGATGGCACGTGTGAAACCACAAGGAGCATCTGAAGCAGGTAGGATGCAAGAGCCTGGAGTACAGCATGAGCACACCCCACACCCCACAGGGAGAGCGGTGTCTGCTGTTGTGGCTTGGGTCTCTTACAAGGCTGTGGTCATGTGTCAGTCAGGACTGCAGTCACCTGAAGGCTTGACTGGGGCTAGAGGATCATGTGGCTGGCAGAGTGTGCTGGCTACTGGCAGGAGACCTCACTGCTTCTCCTCCTGGACCTCTTTACTGGTCCTTCTGTGTGTCCTCCCAGCACCCCAGTGGGCTTCCCCAGAACCAGTGACTCACAAGACAGAGGTGGAAGCCACAGTCCCTTTTATGAAATGGTTTTGGGCATTGCACATTCTCACTGCTGCTGTATTGCAAGGGTCACCCAGACCAACCCCGATTCAATATGAGGAGGGCATAATACTGGGATGTAAGGATTTTTTCAGGGTCATCCTGGAAGGTAGCTACCACCATTTAAATGTCATGTTTGTGGACCCAATTTTCTGGTGAGGAGGAGGCACAGGAAGATGTAGCTGATCCAACTGTAATGACTGGTGAGCTGTCTTAAGTTGAAGGGTCTTATAAGGTCCAAAAGAGACTCCAACCATCAGGTCCTAGATCTTTGAATCAGGCTAGCCCCTCTACCTCTCCTCATGCCCTGTGCACATACACCAACACTCACCCAGACTGGCAACATGTGGATATGCCAATTGACCTCACATGCATGTCTTTGGCATGTGGGAAACTCAAGTATGTGGAGAAAACCCTTATAGACGTGGGAAAAACATGCAAATTTCACCCAGTCAGTGGGCTTTGACAGAAGTCAGTTTTTAAAAAAATCATCGACATTTTAACAGAATGATAATGAATGAAATGACGGTATTCAAGGACCACTGCAGTTACACACATATATGCACACACTCATACATGCTACATACAGACACATTCACACACTCACAGACACTTGTTTACACACACATATACACAGTCACAAACGCAACACTCACACACCCTCACCCATACACACTCACATCCACTAACACATACATGTACACATTTGCACTCACATACACACTCATACATGCAGTCAGATCCAGTCACACATACATGTGCACATTCGCAAACACACCCACATACACACTCACCCACACTCATACCCACACTCACACATTCATAAACACACTCATACATACATGCATATATGCACTCACACACACTCATGCCCATACACACACATATACACACACACGCACTCTTACACATTCTCACACACATACACACTTGTGCCCACACACATACATACACATACACACTCATACTCACATACACATATACACACACCCACACATCCACACATCCACTCACACATATATATATGCATTTGCAAAAACCCACTCATGCCCACACTCACACATACATATACACACTCACACACATGCACATTCACACACACTCACATTGAAACACACACTGCCACATACATATACACACTCACAAACACACACTCGTGCACACTGACTGTCCTTGCTGCACAAAGCAGACACTGAGCAAACAAGGGAGGAAGGATGGCGGGGTCCTTGTTTGCTCTGTGTCTGCTTTGTGCATTGGGAGCAAGCTCTGGCGTGGTGGGAAGCGTGGGCTTGGGGTGTGCACACCCTTCTGCTCCGTCTACACATGACACACTGCCCTTGCTCTTGCCCTGTCTCTCTGAATTTTCATGCATTGCAGGCCCTGGAATCCTGGCTTATGGGGCACTGGGAAGTCTCTGTGGGCATCAGGGGCCAGGGTGGACAGTTGGGGTAGAGGCGCAAATGTCCCCTTCTGCCACGTGTGCTCCAGAGCTTTATCGGGCTTTACTTACCAAGCTCAGATTCAAAGATAAAACGACAAAGAATTTCAAGTAGATGACTGTGGGACACTGAACACGCACAGGGCCCGTCCTCATATGGCCCCTAGGTGACTTCACCCACCAAAGCCCACGCTGGCTCCACGCTGGTGGAGAACTGCTTTCACAAGACATGCATGCCAAGCCAGGAAACCTGGGGAGGTTACAAGATGTAGGCCTCCTGGGGAGCAGCCTTGTGTAGGAGGGAGGCAGGATCCCTGCTGAGGGAGGAGGTGTCCAAGGGGAGTGGGGCTATGGGACGTGCTCCCTGCCCAGAATGGCCACTCCCTGGAAAGGAGACCTGTGTCAAGAGCATGTGTCAAGTGCACTCTTTCTCTGTCAGGCTCTTGGAGGAGCAGATCACATACGCTTCCTTCAGTCATCATCCCCATCCTGTAGCATCTTTCTTTACTGCCTGTCATGTGTGTTCTGAATTGTCCCTGCTGGTGAGGAACCTGCAGTGCAGAGCAGTGAGTTCTGTGTTTGACCAGGCAGCTTTCTGGAAAGGCCCAAACTCTTTTAGATGGAAGGGAAAAAATTTTATTTTTTTAGGAGCATTTTGCTATGTTCCCTAGACCGGACTCGAACTCCCAGGTTCAAGCAGTCCTCCCACCTCAGCTTCCCTAGTAATAACTGGGTCTTCAAGCACTTGCTGCCACACCAGCTTAGAAAGCATATTAGCAACCACTGGAAAAGCACTCTCTGTGCTCACCTGTAATCTTTACAATAGCCCCAGGTCCAGCATTGCTGCCTACACATTCTCAGGAGGCAGGAGACATGCCGGCTCCCACAAACCGGAGACTGTTGGATTCTCATGGTCCTCTTTTTCCAGGACCATGGCTTCTCTCACTGCTGTAGGTGGGGTTTGTGGAGAAGGATAGCCACACCACCTGCCGAGGATGCTGCTGAGACAGCCCCAGGGAGAGGCACCAAGGCTCCGAGCTTCTCTCCATACATCCAGAATCCCATGTTTTGATGATGAGAAAGGAGACAGTCATCCAGGTGTAGCCAAACCCCTGGGACCAGTGCACTGGCATTTCAGAAATCAAATATGGAACCATGTCAAATGTTCAATGGATTATCTTATTTGATAAACTCCTTTTACTGAGAATCTACGAACTGCTTATTACGTGCAAAAAAAGTCAGATAGTTTATACTTAGTTTGGCAATCCTAAAACAAAGCCAAAGAATTTTTTCACCCTAGCCTTGGTTTGAGCCCTGGATGACTTGATTTCCATCAGAGAATATGGCAGGAGGCCCGAGACACTGATTGGTTCTGAGAGTTCAGTAGTTAAATTTTTCTTAGTCGAAAATGACTTTGTGCAATCACATCACAATCAAATCCTGTTTCCTACTGATGGGGTCCCAAGGCTAGCTTTCTTGGTTGAGGAGTTCACCTCATCCTCACCCATAGGACCAACTGCGCTTTGCTCTGGACAAAACCAACAATCATGTCTGTTGTTTTGGCAGCACTGAGACCTCCCACATGCTAGAGAAGCTACAGCTGCTTGTAGAAAATGCAACACAGACCCCAGAAGCAGCTGACGATGTTTCCCATTCAACAGAGTCACCCTGAGCTCACCGACGCCATCATTCTGTGCATGTGACATGTTTCTAAGACCATGCCTCATGTATGTTCTCCAAATCTTTCAGCAAGCATAGTTTTTACTAGGGTGTTGGTCACCTAGAAAACTTGAATCAATTTATCAAACAGATATTGAAACTTTTCCACAAAGAGGAAGCACTGGCACATTCTTGAGTCAAATTTGATGGGATGTTTGCATTTTGGAACTCATAAAATCAGTAAGAGACAGGACAAACAGGCAAACATCCTTTGATTTGATAAAATAAGAGGGTACAGAAAGAGCCACAAGGAGTGACAGAGATGCAAAGAATGGAGCTGTCATATGTGGTTTGGCAAGTAGATGGAGGCAATATTTGAATGGGTCTTGAAGGATGGGTAGGAGTTCCTATTTTTTCATGTGTGAAACTCTCCCTCAAGCCTTTTCTCTGCATAATAACTCATTTTCAAAGTCTAAAGTCATAAATATAGATTAGGAAGCTTCTTACCCAGTGATAAGTACATTTACACTTGGTACATGTCCGTTTAGATTAAATACCCAGAAACAAGATTATACCCTAATATTCTATTTGGTAACATGTTTTTTCTAGGTTCCATCTTGTGCATAATTATTCCTATGTCATATTTGTTAATAACTGCATATTATTTTATCTTAAGGAGATGCCATAATTTACTTGACTAATCCCTATTTTGAACATTTCAGGTTGTGTCCAAGGCGTCATTATTATCAATAAACATATTTGAGTGTATATTTTGTACACATTTTTAAACATGACTTTGGGATGCATTTCTAAAACTAGAATGGACAGGATTATAGAAGAGGGCTAGGATACAATCTCTGTGTGGAGGAACAGCAGGAACAAAGAAGCAGTTGAAGGCTAAAGAGAACAGCTTGTCGGATTCCTGAAATATACTCAGCTTAATTGGAAGGCAGGTTCTGTGCAGAGGGGAACTGGAGGTGGCTGGGAAATGTCCTTTTTGTCCTAATTCCAAGTGTTGGAAAGGCTTTGGTGAACTGGGCTGACTACAGAGAGCATGTAAATGTCTAACCTTCTGGGTAAGCAACTTGGCAATATATATCTAGAGTTTTAATAATGCTTATATTTTCTGCCCTAGAAATACAGTCTTAGGAATTTATTCTACTACATGTTTATTGAAATACCATTTATATCAGGAAAAATTGTAAACAGTTGAATTGTACAAAACTCTTCCAAATTTACAGACAAAAGAATGCTGTGCAGCTAAAAGAAAATTATGTTTTAAAATAATAATTGCAAACCTGGCAAAGAGTTCACAATTAGAAGGACCTTACATCTCCATTTACCAATTGGAGTCCTGATCTATGCATGTGGCCCTGGTGTGCTATTTCACTCTTGAAAGTTCCTGGTCACTCTCTCAATAATGTAGCACTGAACAAAGCAGGACATGACCTCCATACTCTGTGTAAACAGGCAGGGCTGATACATGTTTAATAACTGGCCCACTGGGAAATCAGCTCTGATTTGCAGCATTTGCCAATCTCCATTGTGAAAATAGTCCCACTGTGGTCAATTTTAAGCCACAGTGTGAGGTTACTAAAGGCAAATTTGGGATGAGATTGTGCTCATCTCATCCCACACTGGTCCAGGCTGACTCAGCATACCTTTGGGTAAACTCAACATCCTATGAGTAAGTAAACCACATGGACAAGGGTAGCTATCTTTGCATGGTTGGAGATATTTTTATTTTCCTCTCTGTGTTGGGGAAGGGAGGAAGGGATCGTTTCCTCAGGAAAGGAGTCTGAACCCATTGGGCCACCATCTCTGAAGAGGGTGATCACTGTGCATCTGAGGCAGGGTGGGTGATCTTACTGCCCTTTGGGGAGGGGTGTGTCCCTGTGCTCTGGCCACTCTGACTGCCAAGCAGGTGCTCTGCTCACACATCATTACCCTGAGGGCTAGAGGACAGCTGTGATCTCTCATGCTCCTGTCCCACCAACCTTTCAAAGCTGGACAGGGTAAGAATGGGGAGCTACTGGGGCAGGTAGCCTCATTAGGAAACTGTGTAACAGTATCCATGAGAGGAAATGAGGAACTAAAAGAAAAAAGCAGCACAGATACAGAAGAGAAAAAAGTTGCAAGAAGCACTGGACATTCTTGTTTCTCTGCTTAATGGATGGAAATCTAGGGGGTGTCTAGCTGTTTTAACAAACTTCACATTCCAAAGTTTTAAGTAATGCAGCTATGTCATCAACATGTCATCTTTGTGTAAGAGCCAGGCTAATCTCTGTAACTTTCCAATTTTAGTATGTATGCTGCTGAAATGAGCACATTAATGTGGATTAGGAGGAAGCCAGTGACAGTTAGTTGAGCCCCTGGGAAGGGAGTGACCATGTGTCTGCCTTTGTTGGAAATCTTCACCATCTATAATGCCAGATTCCAGTGACTGTGGCCTCTAAGTCACAATCACAAAGTGCATCACCAGCAGTCCTCTTGCCCCAGTTTCAGTTATGAGTAGGGAGGTGTCCAAATGACTCCTGTGTATCTATGGGGGATTCTTCTGAGCATGACCTAGGGCCAGTGCTTCTTATATTTGAAGGTATTTTAGAACTCAGTTTCCATTTTCATACATTCCTTCACTCATGAAATACAGTTGTCTCTCAGTATCTGCAGAACATTTGTTCTAAACCCCCCGTGGATACCAAAATCTGCAGATGCTCAAGTCCCTGATAGAAAATGGCATAGTATTTGCATATCCTATACACATCCTCCCATATGCTTTAAATCATCTCTAGATTACCTATAATAACTAATACAATGCAAATGCTATGTAAATAGTTCTATTTTATTGTTAATTTTTATTATTTTATTGTTATATTGTTAATTATTTTGGATATTTTTGGAATATTTTAAAATCTGCAGTTGGTTGAATCCATTGTTGGTTTAATCTGTGGATACAAAATTTGTAGATTCCAAGAGCCAATTGTATTTATGAAGCACCTACTGTGTAGCAAGCACTTCTCCAGGCATTTGGAATATACCAGTGAACAAAAACAAAACTGGATAAAAATCCTTACAGATCTATTTCATGTGGAAAAAATAGATTAAAAAATAAAATAAATAAAAAATTATGCAGTGCGTTGAAGGTGGTCAGTGCTTTGAAAATAATAGAGAAATACAAGAGGAATACAGAATATTTAATGGGAAAGTTGAAATTTGCCTTGGTTTTTAAATTCTCTACAACTTCATGATTAAAAGATCAGCCATGGTTGTAATCACTCCCTGGAAAAGACACCAGGGAACAAATTTAAAATTCCCTCAATTTTGGTAGATTGTCCATCAGTCAATCACATAATTTGGTGAAATGACATATTGGTCTAAACAATCTCTAGCATAGAATCCACTTCTGTGTGTACATCAGAGTCTCACTGCTTTGGAAAGAAAGCCTCCTTTAAGGGATTTCGTGGAAGGTCCCAATGACACAGGTCAAGATGTGCCATCATTAATAGTCACATGAAAAGGAGAAAATTATGTTAATCAAGTTCCTATAGCCATTACTAAGTCACTATGGGATACACTCCTTTCCCTTGTAGATAATACAAAAATCCTGATTCCCAAGGAACTATGTCTGGTGGGTGAACTATGCAAAGGGTCACAAAAAAAACAAGGTAAGGGGCAAAACAGCAGAAGGTTCTGGAATGGACAGCGGGGTACGGGCAGAGAAGGAGTATCATGAAAAACATTACCGAAAAGTATCTCTAGAACCATCCTGGAAAGAAAAATCGTCATCAAGAGGACAAAGGAGAGAAGCACCTTGTGGCAGGTGAAATACTTGAAATCCTCCTTTGTCATTACAGATAACAAGAACTCCTGAGAGCAAAATTTCATTTCCTACAGATAACACCTACAGATAACAAGAACCCCTGAGAGCAAAATTTCAATTCGTTTACTTACCCCTTCTTTTGTCCCTAAAGTATGAAGACACAGATAACACTGAATAAATGCTTATTGTGAGGGAGAAAATAAGAAAAAAAAAAAAGGAAAAACTATTCACTCTGGGGACACAGATAACCCAGTAAAGGTAAGCTATAGAAGCCAGGGTAAGAGATTAAATTAGAAATTCAGTGGGGGCCAAATCATGAAAAGTCTTATCTGACATAATAAGAACTTTGGACTTTATCCTGAAAGGGTGATGGGAAAATTAGAGTATTGTAAGAAAGGAAGGACAGGGTGACATCAGCAAGACTGCAGAACAGGAGGTCTCCAAAACTACTCTCCCAAAGGACCATTGATTTAACTACTATCCACAGATGATGATGCCTTTATGAGAATTCCAGAACCCAGGAATGAAACTACAACACCCTAGTAGAGCACAAAAGCTGAGAAAAACTTCATTAAAAAAGATAAGAGGAACACAGTTTGCCCAACTGAAATTATACAGTCAGAGGAGTATTTAAAACAATTAAAAGAATTTTAAAAAGCCTACAAGACTTATGAGATACTACCAGGTGAAACAACATACACATTATGGGAATCTCCAAAAGAAAAGGGTTTTTAAAAGGGACAGAAAGCCTATTTAAAGAAATAATGGCTAGACATTTTCAAATTTGGGGAAGGAAATGGACATCCAGATTCATGAAGCCAAAAGGGTTCCAAAAAGATTGAATAAAAAGATATCTGCAGCTACACATATTATAATTAAATTATCAAAATGTAATGGAAAAATAATTTTAAAAGGAGTGAGAGAAAAACCACTTGTGACATATAATGCAACTCCCAGAAAGCTATTAGAGTTCTCAGCAGAAATCTTGCAGACAGGAATAAAATGAGATGAGGTATTCAGATTACTAAAAGAAAAAAGTGCTAAGCGAAACTACTTCACCAAGCAAAATTGTGTTTCAAAATGAAGGATAGATAAAGACTTTCCTCAATAAACAAAAACCAAGGGAGTTTGTCACCACTGGAACTACCTTAGAAGAAGTGCTGACCAGACATGGTGGCTCATGCCTATAATCTCAACACTGTGGGAGGATTGTCTGAGCCCATGGGTTTGAGACCAGCCTGGGCAACTTGGCGACACCTCATCTCTGCAGTAAAGAAAAAAAAAATTACCAGGTATGGTGGCATGCGCTTGTAGTTCCAGTTAGTCGGAAGGCTGAGGTGGAAGGATCGTCTGAGCCCAGCAGGTCAAGGTTGCAGTGGTCGTGCACATTCCACTGCACTCCAGCTTGGGTGACAGAGTGAGACTCCAAAAAAAAAAGAAAGAAAGAAGTGCTAAAGGGCATGCTTCAATTAAGTCCATTTGGTCCAGAGTCACATTGAGGTTCTGGATCTCCTTGCTGAATTTTTGTCCTGATGATCTGTTTAGGGTTGTGAGTGGGGTATTAAAGTCCCCAGTTATGATGATGAGAGTCAATATCTTTCTTTAGATTTCCTAGAAGTTACTTTATGAAAGTTGGCGCACCTATGTTGGGTGCATATATGTTTAGGATAGATATTTCTTGTTGATGGAGTGAACATTTTATCATTATGTAGTGACCTCCTTACACTGATAAAGGCCTTTGGCAAAGTCTCAGGATACAAAATAAATGTACAAAAGACAAACGCATTTATTTATACCAATAATAAACAAACAGAAACCCAAATAAAACCACAATTCCATTTACAATAGCCACAAAAAAAATGAAATACCTTGGCATCTTCCTAACCAGAGACGTGGAAGACCTTTACGATGAAAACTACAAAACACTGCTCAAAGAAATCAAAGATGACACAAACAAGTGGAAAAATCCCATGCTCATGGATTGGAAGAATCAACATTGTGAAAATGTCCATCTAACCTAAGGCAATCTACAAATTCAATGCAATACCCATTAAATTTCCAGCAACATTCTTCTCAGACCTAGAAAAGACAACACAGGAATTCATATGGAAACACAAACGTCCAAGAATAGCCAGAACAATCCTCAGCAAAAAAAAAACAAAGCAGGTGGTATCACATTACCAGACTTCAAACTTTACTATAAAGCTACAATCATCAAAACAGCTTGGTATTGGTATAGGAACAGGCATATAGATCAATGGAATAGAATTGAGATTCCAGAAGCAAAACCTCAATTTCTCAACTAACTCATCTTTGACAAAGCCTCCACCACGTACCACTGGGGAGAGGAGAACCTATTCAGTAAATGGTGCTGGGAAAACTGGCTGACCACATGCAGAAGATTGAAACAGGACCCCTATCTATCCCCATACACAAAAATTAACTCCAAATGGACTGGAGACCTAAATGCAAAACCTCAAACCATAAGAACCTTAGAAAATGAAGGACATACCTTCATGGAAATCGGAACTGGCATCCAATTCCTGAACAAAACCCGAAATCCACAGGTCAAGAGAGAAGATAGACAAGTGGGACCTTATTAAACTGACAAGCTTCTGCAAAGCCAAAGAAACCGTCGAGAGAGCAGGAAGACAGCCTACAGACTGGGAAAAAGTATTTGCCAGCACCTGGTCTGACAAAGGCTTAACATCTTGGATCTACAAGGAACTCAAATGTGCTGAAAAGAAAAAAACAAACAACCCCATTATAAAATGGGCAAAAGATATAAACAGACACTTCACAAAGGAAGACATCCAAGCAGCCAACAGACACATGAAGAAATGTTCAACCTCACTAATCATCAGGGAGATGCAAATCAAAACCACATTGAGATACCACCTAACTCCAATCAGAATGGCAATTATCAACAACTCAAAAAATAACAGCTGCTGGAGAGGGTGTGGTGAAAAGGGAACATTTCTGCACTGTTGGTGGGAGTGTAAACTAGTACAACCTCTGTGGAAAGTAGTGTGGAGATTCCTAAAAGCTCAAATATCTACCTCCCATATGACCCCGCAATTCCCCTACTGGGAATATATCCTGAAGAACTCAAATCACTCTATAAAAAAGATACCTGCACATGTATGTTTATCGCAGCATTGTTCACAATAGCAAGAACCTGGAAGCAACCGTGCTGCCCATCAAAAGAGGACTGGATTTAAAAAAATGTGGTACATATACACGATGGAATACTATGCAGCCATAAAAAAGAACAAAATCATGACTTTTGCAGCAACCTGGATGGAACTAGAGTCTATAATACTGAGTGACCTCTCACAGGAACAAAGATCTGAGTATCACATGTTCTCACTCGTATAATGGATCTTGAATATCTAATGTAATACTATAAGAAAATGACTGGCAATAGTGGGAAACTATGGGTTTGGGGGAGGGAGATGGGATTAACAGTAGCAAATATCTGTCTGGGGACGGGAAAACACCTCTTATCAATAAGGGTGCCTGAATGAAACATATTTGTATACCTAACCCTTAACTGTACCCCACAATATCATTATTAAAAATATTGATTATTAAAAAAAAGAATAACTACAGCCACACAAATGCATTAATGGATACACAATGTAAAAAAATTAAACTCTGAAATCAATAATATAAAGTTGAGAAAAAGAGAGTAAAAGGATAGAGCTTTTATACACAATTAAAGTTAAGTTTTTATCAACTTAAAATATATTTTTCTAGCTATGTGAGATTCAGTGCAAGCCTCATAGCAATCACAAAGAAAATCTTACAGTAAACACATGTAAACACAAATACTGTGTCAAAAGACAAAGAAGATCATCATATATTGATAAAAGGGTCAATTCAATAGGAAAATGTAATAGACATAATAATATAATATAATATATTATTATATATAATATAATATAGTAATAATAAATATAAATAAATATATATATGCACTCAAAATCAAGGCACCTAAATGCACAAATCAAACACTGACAGATCTAAAGGGAGAAATAGAAAGCAATATTTTCATAGTAGAAGACTTTAATACCTCACTTTTAACAATAGATAAATTATCCAAACAGAAAATTAGGAGATAGCAGACTTGAACATTATAGACCAAATGGACTTAACAAACAAATGCAGAACATTTCATTCAACAACAATAAAATATTCATTTTTTAAGTGCATATAGACTATTTTCTAGAATAGATTATACACTAAGTCACTAAGCAAGTCTTAACAAAAGAAAACTGAAATCTTCCCAAGTATACTTTCTGACCTCAATGGAATAAACCTAGAAATCAATAACAAAAGGAAATCTAGAAAACTCACCAATACATGAAAATTGAGCAGCACACTTTTAAAGAACCATGGGTTCAGATAAAACAACAAAAAGGAATTTAGAATATAAGCACACAAAAATTAGAATCAAATACAACTAAGAAGTACATTTATAGTGATAAATGCATATATTTAAAAAAGGAAAAAGATCTCAAATAAACAACCTAGCTTTATACCTCAAGAAACTAGAAAAAGAACAAAGTCCAAAGTTTACAAAAGAAATAATAAAGATTAGAGCAGAGCCAGGTTTGGTGGCTCAGCCTGTAATCCCGCGCCTCTAGGAGGCTGAGGTGAGTGGATTGCCTGAGCCCGCGGGTTCGAGACCCGCCTGGGCAGCGAGACCTCATCTCTACAATAAATCAAAAAATCAACCAGGCGTGGTAGCACATGCCTGTAATTCCGGCTACTTGGAAGGCTGAGGCAGAAGGATCTCCGGAGCCCAGCAAGTCGAGGCTGCGATGGCCGGGAGCGGCCACTACACTCCAGTTTGGGCGACAGAGTGAGACTCCAACTTAAAAAAAAAAAAAGATTAGAGTAGAAATGAGTGATATAAAAACAAAAAAATGGACAATACTAAAAGTTGCTTTTTAAAAGAAAAACAAAAAACTTTTAGATAGAATAAAAAAGAGATAAAACAACATCAGAAATGAAATAAGAGATAATACAACCAATGTTACAGAAAGTTTTAGCAGTTTATAATAGACTATTGTGAATAAGTATACACCAACAAATGAGGCAAGTTAGAAGAAATGAATAAAATCCTAAAAACATACAATTACCAAGACTGAATCAAAAACAGATAAATCATTCTTCAAAAAAGACACTTGCACTCGTATGTTTATAGCTGCATTATTCATAATAACAAAAACATGGAACCAACCCTACTGACCATCAAAAGTGGACAGGATAAAGAAAATGTGATATATGTACATGATGGAGTATTATGCAGCCATAAAGAAGAACAAAATAATGGAATTTGCAGCAAATTGGATGGAGTTGAAGACCATCATAGTGATCTTTCACAGAGACAAAGAACTGAATACAAAATGTTCTCACTCATAAGTAGGACCTGAACATTAATCACATTAGTATAAGGGAGGGATTGACAGTCAATGGACATTGTCAGGGGAAGGAGAGAGGGAGGGGGTACATAGCATCACAAAGAATACCTAATCCTAAACCAGGGGAAGTGAGGGTCAGTTGGTCCAAACTTCCCTGCACGAAGACTGCTTATGTAACTAATCCTTACTTGTACCATACATATCTGTAATAATAAAATCAATCAATAATCATACTGACTTTTTTAAAAAAGAAAGAATATCTAAATAGATCAATAACAAGGGAGGAGTATGAATCAGTAATCAAAAACCTCCCAAAGAAAAGCCCAGGACTAGAGAGTTACACTGGTAAGTTCTGCAAAATATTTAAAGAAGAATTAATGTCAATCATTTCTAAACTCTTTCAGGAAATAAAAGAAAGGGAACACACTTCCAAACTTTTCTTTATGAAGCCAGCACTACCCTCCAGGCAAACATACCATAAGAAAACAACAGTCCAACATCCCTGATGAATATAAATACAAAACTCCTCAGCAAAGTAATAGCAAACCAAATTCAACAGCTCATTTAAAAATGACCCACCATGATCAAGTGGATTTATACCTGAGATTCAAGAATTGTTCCATATATGCAAATCAATATGATATACCACATTAACAAATGAAAGTTTAAAAAACACATGATTGGGAGCTCCAGTAAGATGGTGACAGCATAGGTGGGACTGTGAGATTCTCTGAAAGTGAGTTCCCAAAAAGACTCTTACTTTCCTTCCCCCATGCCCCTGTCCACCGCCAGCCACACCAGTCCAAGGCCCGGAGACCCTCGGTCCCATGCAAGGCCAGCTATTGCAGCCCCTTGGCTGCTGCTACTGCCAGCTCCCTCCTTGACTGGGCACCCAGCCTAGTGGTCCAGTACTCACTCCTCAGAGTTCCAGCTCCCCGCAGATGACATGAACTTATATAAAGAAATCATAAAGATTCCACCAATAAACTATTAAAACTAATAAATGAATTGAGTAAACTTGAAGGATACAAAATCAACATACAAAAATCAGTTTCATTTCCAAATACCAACAACAAACTATGCAAAAAGAAAATTAAGAAGACAGTTTTGCCAGGCACAGTGGCTCACACCTGTAATCCCAGCACTTTGAGAAGTGGAGGCAAGAGGATTGCCTGAGCCCATGGGTTTGAGACCAACCTGGAAAACATGGCGAGATCTTGCCTCTACAATAAATCCCCCCCTTCCAAAATTAGCTGAGCATGGTGGCACATGCCTTTAGTTCCAGCTACTTGGAAGGTTGAAGTGGAAGGATAGCTTGAGCCCAGCAGGTTGAGGCTGCAGTAGTCATGAGCATGCCACTGTACTCCAGCCTGTGCAATAACCAGAGTGAGACTCTGACTCAAAAAACAAAAAACTAACAAACCAAAAACACCAGTCTTATTCACAATAGCACAAAAATATAATAAAATAATTAGGAGTAAATTTACCCAAGGAAATAAAAAAAATTGTACACTGGAAACTACAAATATTGATGAAAAAATTAAAGTAGATGCAAATAAATGGAAAGATAGCGCATGTTTATGGATGGAAGAATTAATATTGTTAAAATGTCCATACTACCAAAGCAATCTATGAATTCAGTGTAATCCCTATCAAAATTTTAAGGATATTCTTTACAAAAATAGAAAAAGCAATCCTGAAATTCATATGGAACCACAAAATATCTCAAATTACTAAAGTGATATTGACAAAAAAGAAGAATAAAGCTGGAGACATCACACTTTCTGATTTCAAAATACATTACAAGCTACACTAAATGAAACAGTATGATACTGGCATAAAAATGGACATATAGACTAATAGAACAGAATAGAGAGCCTATAAATAAACCCAGACATATAAAGTCAACCTTGGCAAGAGTGCCAAGAACACACAATGGGGAAAGAACAGTCTCTTCAATAAATGATGTTGGGAAAAATGAATATCTCCACTCAAAAAAATGAAATCAGACCCTTTTACCATACACAATAATTAGCTCAAAATGAATTAATGAGCTAAATATAAGATCTGAAGCCATAGAACTCCTAGAAGAAAGTATAAGGGCAAAGTTTCTTGACATTGATCTCAGCAGAGATCATACTAGATATGAAACCAAAGAACAGGCAATGAAAACAAAATTAAATAAACATCAAACACAAAAGCTTCTGCACAGCAAAGGAATCTGTTAACAGAGTAAAAAACCAATTGACAGAATGGGAGAAAATATTTGCAAATCATATATCTGAAAAAGGGTTCATTTAAAAAATACATAAGTAGCTCCTGGAACTCAATAGCAAAATAATTAATAAACTGGTTAAAAATAGGCAAAGGACTTGAATACACATTTCTTCAAGGAAAATACACAAAAAGCCCAATACCTATATAAAATGATGCTCAAATCACTAATCATCAGGGAAATGCAAACCACAATGAGATATTACTTTGCACCTGTTATATATCTGGGTTTATTTATAGGCTCTCTATTTTTTTTTTTTTGAGTTTGAATTTCACTCCATCACCCAGGCAATCCTTCCACCTCAACTTTCCAAGTAGCTGAAACTACAAGTGTACACTACCACGCCTGGTTAATTTTTTTAATCTATTGTAGAGATGAGGTCTCATCAAGTTGCCCAAGCTGTTCTTGAACCTATAGGCTCAGGCAATCCCCTCACCTCGGCCTCCCAAAGTGTTGGGATTACAGGCTTGAGCCACTGCACCCAGCCAGCTATTATTTTTTTTAAGTGTTTGTGAGGTTATGGAGAAATTGAAACCTTTGTATGCTGTGGGTAATAATGTACGATGGTACAGTCAGTATAAAAAACAGCATAAAAGTCTCAAAAAATTAAAAACCAAACTACTATATAATCCAGCAATCTCACTTCTGGGTGTATATCCAAAAGAGTTGAAATCGAGATCTTGAAGAGATATCAGTACTCCCCTGTTGACTGCAGCATTATTCACAATAGCTAATGTATGAAGTTAACCTAAATGTCCATTGGCGGATTCATGAATAAAGAAAATTTGGTACACCCATACAGTGGAATATTCAGTCTTTAAAAAGAAGGAAATCCTACTGTGACAACATGGATAGATCTGGAAGATAGGCTAAGTGAAATAATTCAGTCACTAAAGGACAAATACTACATGATTCCTCTTCTATGAGACACCTGAAATAGTCAAAGGTATAGAATTCTGTAGACAATAGAATGGTGGTTACTAGAGGATGGGGGAAGGAGGATATGAGGGGTATAAACAATAGGTTTAAACAATTATATAAGATAAGCAAGTTCCAGAAAAATGCTGAACAACATAGTGCCTGTGATTAACAATAAGGGTTTGTATACTAAAATATTTGTTACAAGTGTAGGTACCAAACTCTCATGCTGTGTTCTCATCTCAGGAGAGAGAGGAGAGAGAGAGAAAACAACAATCCAAAACCCCCCAAAACACAAAAGGCCATAAGGAAACTTTTGGAGGTGATGAACGTGTTTATTACCTGGGTTGTGGTGACATCAATGTCTACCTACATCCAAACTCACTAAATTGTATACATTAATTATGTAAAATTTTTTGCATACCAAGTATATCTCAATAAAACTGAAAAAAAGGACACATGATTGACACTGCATATTAGAAATATTGCTCTGTAAGTGGTGGGCTAGACGGACTGCAAGGGATAGGGGAACAGGTAGATGAGGCTAGAGATAGGGATAGAAAGCTAGAGAGTGCTGGAATAAGGTGGAAGCCTTGAAAGAGGGGCCAGGTCAAAGAAATCAGGGTAGCAATGAAGAGTGGAGCAGAAAAAATGTACACCATATTCCTTAAAGAAGAAATGGGTGCCAGGCTCAGTGGCTCAGCCTGTAATCCCGCGCCTTGGGAGGCTGAGGTGAGTGGATTGCCTGAGCCCGTGGGTTCGAGACCCGCCTGGGCAACTTGGCAAGACCTCATCGCTACAATAAATCAAAAAGTTAGCTGAGCATGGTAGCACGCGCCTGTAGTTCCAGCTACTTGGAAGGCTGAAGCGGAAGGATCGCCGGAGCCACTGCACTCCAGTCTGGGTGACAAGAGTGAGACTCCAACTCAAAAAAAAAAGAAGAAGCAATGGGTTTCTTAAAGAATCAAGATCACACTTGGAAAATATTTTTTATCCATTCTTATTGACACTCCCCAGGTTAGAAATTTGTGATAAATTAAAACAAAAGCTTGACATGTACAAAATAACCCCAACAGCAGTCTTGGAACTGCATTAGTTCAGCCCTGGGGGCAGGATGGCAGAGACCCAGGCATACCACCCAGATCATGCCTAAAGGCTTAGCTTTTCCTTGTTTCTGACAGGAGTGGATGCTAAGAGCCCTCCATAGATGTTAATGACAGGGCTCTTTTAGCTAGTCTCCTTCTACACCAATTCATAGTCAAAAAATAATGTGAATAGCACCCACCTTTCTACACCCCACACCTCATTTTCACATGAAAGCTCATTTCTTAATGTTGGAACTTGCTTGCGCACTTCACCTCTCCTGCCCAAATTGCATTTCTTTTCCCGTTGTTTCTTTTTATATCAGCAAACACACCCTTCAGGAGGCCAGAGAACAAAACCTGGACTTGCCTACCTCGAAAAGAACTTGCAGCATAACCTGACTATATGATAGTAACTTGATCAATTTTCCTCCCAACTTTTTATTACAAAGAATTTAGACATAAAGCACTGAAAGACTATTAAAATAAACATTGATATACCCACAACAGTATTCAATATTCCACATTTTGTCATGTTTGCTTCTCTACCTACCTAATCTACCTGTGCTTTTTCTGAGTCATTAGCAGGTGAGTTGCAGATGGGATGATATTTTACTCTTCGGCATGCATCTCCTCTAGGAAAACGATAGCATCATCATACTTTAGAAAAGCAACCAGGATTCCCTCACATAATTCAATATCCAGTATTAGATATTTAGATTCCCTCACATAATCTAATATTTCCAGTATTAGACATTTCCCCATCATCTCCAAAATGTCTTTATAGCTCAATTTTTAAAAAACATGAATATAACCAAGATCACACATTGTATTTGGTTGTTGCATCTTCTGCATCTTTTGATTGCCGAGTTTAAAAGAGGCCAGAACAATTATTTCATGAAATGCCCCCGTTCTTGATTTGCATGGTGATGCCATTTGCAGCGCTCTTTCCCCTGTGTTTCCTGTACAGTAGTAGTCAGACCAAAGGATTCAGTTAGGTTTAGTGCAAATATTTTCACCAAGAGTACTTTAACTTGACTATTTAAAATATTTCCCACCAGGTGCAGTGGCTCACACCTGTAATCCCACACTTTGGGAGGTTGGGGCGGACGGATTGCTTGAGCCCAAGAGTTCAACACCAGTCTGGGCAACATAGTGAGACCTTGCCTCTACAAAATATCAACAAATTAGCCGGGTGTGGTGACACATGTCTGTAGTCCCAGTTACTCTGGATGCTGAGGTAGAAGGATCGACTGAGCCCAGGAGGTTGAGGCTACCGTGAACCGTGATTTTTGTGATCATGCCATTGCACTCCAACCTGGGTGACAGAGTGAGATCCAACTCAAAAATAAAAAATAAAACATTTCCCAAACTTTAAAACCATATCAAATTGGGCTTGATGGTTTCAGAGACACCACAAAGTCATGTTGTCACTGTACTGAAGGGTTTCTTTTACTTCTTAACTTTTGTCTGGGTGTCAACAGTATGTTGTTACTTAACAAGGAATCCACAAATGGAAGGATAGTCCATGATGTTACTGACGTGCACTTAAGCTGTTTTTGAGTCAGAATAACCTAGCAGATGCAGTTCAGCACTTTGGTTCCTTGAGTTCCTTTGCAATAAAACCTAAATTGAAAATGTTTTAAGAAATATTTTTCTACATTGATACTTTCTAAGGTTACCTAGAAAAGTAAAATCAAAACCAGTATAAAATCTACCCTTTTATTCTGATGTTGCAATAAATACTTAGGCATCTAAAATTAATTTTCTCTAAACTATAAAAAAATTAATGGAGACAAGGGAATTTCAGTCATGGCACATTGGGCTTGTTTGTGATAGTGAAAAATGATACAGCAGCTCTTTCAAGGTGGTTCAGATAAGCCACTGGTGTACAAATGCAAATCTACAAGCACACATGACCCAGTGCCCCACCCAAGCCCTCCCTTTACAAAGGAGCTGTGCCTTTTTCTTGCACTGTAGGCGAAACATGGTTTAATGTATACAATTTTAGATTTGTCACTACTTTTTTATTGTGGTAAGATATATACAACATAAAATTTATCAGTCTAACGAAGTCAGTGGCATTAAGTATGCTCACGTCACCCATTATCCATCTCCAGAACTGTTTTCTTCTTGCAAAACGAAAACTCAGTACCCATAAAACAATATCTCCTATTTTCCCTTCCCAGCTCCTGGCAGTCTCCTTTCTACTTTCTGACTCTGACTCTGACCACTCTGGGTACCTAATAAGAGTGGAATCACACAGTATTTTTTCTTTTGTGATAGGCTTATTTCACTCAGCATCATGTCCTCAAGGTTCATTCATGTGGCAATCTATGACAGAATTTCTTTCCTTTTGAAGCCTGAGTAATATTCCATTGTATGGATGTACATTTTTTTTATCTATTCACCCATTGATAGACATGGGTTGTTTCTGCCTTTTTGTTATTGTGAATAATGTTGCTAAGCATTGGTGTACAAATGTCAGTTCAAGTCCCTACTTGGAATTCTGTTTTTTATGCACCCAGAAGTGGAATTTCTGGGTCTTTGGTAAGTCTATGTTTAATTTTTTTAAGGATAGCAAAAACTATTAAGTGAAATAAATATAAAATATGGTGAAATTTTCTTAAGTAATAATAGAGAAACCACAAAGACAAACTACACATTTCAGTCAAGGCCACGTTTTTCTTTAAATAAATAGAATCTATGAAGCAGCTCAGTTTCCAAAGCTATCATTTCAGTGACCCCTGCATAGTCCTTTTCAGAACCTATATAAACACTTGTAAAGTGGGTCAGGCCTGCAAGGAATACTCTGGGCAGGTGGTCAGCAAATTATAAGAACCAATATAACAGATGACAAAAACATTAATCAAAGTTGCCAGATGCAGCAAGGTACAAATTCCAGAGAGATTTTCTTAATAGGGAGAAGAAGGTACATTTTAGACACTGTCCCAGATATGTTAACTCAGGCAGAAACCACACCACCCCGAGATTTGAAAAGCATGTCTATATGTTGTGCTCTCTACCTTAATCAAGGCAACAGGACACAGCAAGACAGAAACTGGACAAGGCCTTTCTAAAATTCTTTTTAAGGCTTTTATGCCTTTCCAAAGCTGTGCCAAAATCCGAGGAGAGCTTGACCTTTGATGTTGACAATAAAATGGGATCTGAGAACAGAGGAGAAACTAAAATTTGAAAGAGAGTTAAAAAGAAAAAAAAGAAAGAAAAGAGGAGAAGATGGAGGCGAGCTTATATCTACTAATTACGCAAGTGACTTCATTCATACACAGTATATTTCCTTTTCTGGAATTAGTGGAACCCCATCTCTGGTGGACGCCTCCAGTGTCATTGCCAGTGGAGTAAGAATATGGGGTACCCCGGCCAGTCCTTCTGTGTCTGCTGAAGGCTCTAGAGCCCAAGGACAACACAAGAAAGGCCAGGAGTGTGCTGGCCATGAAGGGACCAGCTCAGACCCTCATCTCTGCCAATAGGAGATGAACTATTCACTCTGGAAAATAAAGCTGTCTGGGACATGGGGCTTTCCCTGGCTCAGTACCTGATCTGAGAATCTGGGGTTCTGGAACATTCTCCAGACAAAGTGCTCTCCGCAGGGCTTGACAGAGCTGTGTCTTTACCATCCCAACAACGCACTGATTTAAGATTGACACAGAGACATCGAGCAGGACCTTGGTGGCTGCAAGTAATAGTGACCACACTAAAGCTACCTTGAATCGGTGAATTCTGAACCATTGCTAACCCAGATCACTTCTTCCTAGGTGAGATTACATCACAAACATCCCACTACCTTCTTCTGCTGTTTTCACTTGTATTCCTTGGGCCCATAGACACAGCTGGAATCCTGCAAGGAGCTCCTGCTGACACAGACAGGTGGCACGACCACGGACCATTCACACACCACATGATCGGACATACGGAAGCGATCACAGGGCTAGACGGGCCCTGCTTCAACAAAACTGGGCGTGCAGCCTGGGTGCTCCCACTCTTCCTCACCCTGGCCATCCACAGACTGTCTAACTGCATGGAGGCTGAGGTTGGGAGACAAGTCCTTGCATCTGCTGTGAACCCTGTCATGCCAGGGCTCCTGGAGACAGACAGTTGGGCCATTCATTGGTTCTGCTGTTCTGCTCTTCCTTCCCCTCCAGGGCCGACTTCTGATTCCTGTTTCAACTCTTCTGGGAAACAGCCTGGCCTGTAGAGGCCATCTATCTGATGTCAGAGTCTAGAGTTGTAGCACCTCCTGAAAAGAACCTCCGAGTAGAAACTGAGGCACATAATTGTACACATGATCACTGGTCTGGTTTTCATGATCTTTGGATGTTCTCTCAGTGAATGGTTGGGTTCAAATTCTTTGGAAAGTGTAACCCCAGACTCCTCATCAAGCTCAAGCTTAGAAACAAGTGATGCTCAACTTGTTCCTTCAATGGTTCATTCTTTCATGTGTGTATCTAATTTCCTTACTATGTTATTGCTGGGCATCTCTTTGTTGGAGAGATGATGGCCAGGCTTTGGGAGTCTGCATGGTTTCTGCAGCCCCTCCCTTGACTTGGAATAATGAGACTTGGGTGTCCTGGAAGGGTGTCTCTAAAATAATTTGTAATTTTTCCCACAAATCACCACCTATTAACAAGTAGCTGTCTTTGAAATGCACTGAGATGCACATAGAGGCTTTATCTTCCAAAATGCTTGAGTTTATGCTATTAGAAAGATTTTATTATATTCACAAAGGAGGAAAATGCTAACATGATCTTTTTCTTGGTCCGCTATCAATAAGTCAAAACTGACACTGATCTCCCAAATAAGCTTGGACTTAAAAAAAAATTTCCCCACAACCATAAAAGTAACAAATGGTTCCAGCAATGGCAGACTGGGTAATTCAGACCAATCCTTGCTCTGAGAAAAATGAAAATATCTTGATGATGTTAAAATATATCATCTTAAAAGCATCTAAGAGCTAACAAAAGAGTGAAGAATCATCAGACCACACTTCGAAAGAAGATAAGAGCCAGAAAATGTAAGCTGCAGGCTTGGGGCTAATTTTGTCCTAAAGATTTCCTCCATAAAGAAAGAAACAGGAGAAAATGGAAATAAGATTAGAAGAAATCAAAGTCAAATGGTCAGGCATCCTGTGACAGGGCTGCTGGCAAACAGCACTCACATGAACCTGGGACCCCAAAGGCTGACAACCTGCAGGATGAGGGTGAGGGAGGCATAAACCACCCATGCCCAGACTTTCAACCTGGTTTTGAGTTGTCCTATATGGCATAAACCTTGAGCTTGGATTTAGGAAATCCTATCTGAGTGATACACAGATTACAATACAAGTTGGAGTACTATATGACTATTAAAAAGAATGCTACAGGGAGTGTGCTCCAGACAATATCGTTAACAGAAAAAGAAAAGTGGAAAAAAGCTTGTAATATGCCATCATTTATCTGAGTCAGACTGGGTAGATGACAGATAGATAGATGATAGATTAGACAGATAGATCTTGTTGTTCTTGTTTTTCATGGTAGTTATATAAAATCACTAAAGATAGTGAGTTAGTGAATTCTGAACTGCTGCTCCTAGGAGAAATATAGTGTTAGAGTCTTGTAACTTCTGATCACAGTATTTTTGTCAACTAGCCAATGCATTACCTTGTTTTACATGTGTTTCTGTTTAAAAGCACCTATTTGATATCTATTTCTTGTAAGTAATTAATTGCATGGTCTTTGAATGACTGAAATTCAAAGACTTTGGAAGAAGCTACTTGTGGTTTATAGATTTGTTTGCCAAAGTCCTTGCAAAATAAACCAGTCTCATTAATCAAAAACTCACTCTTCCACATGACCCTTTTCCTGCTCAACATGTGCCGGAGACCAGCTTTTCCTGCTCAACATGTGCCGGAGACCAGCTTCAGCCGGGTTCAGGGTACCACAAAGGTGGAGACAGAGTCGGCGATTGGGGGGAAGAAGAGAGAAAGAAAGAGACTGGACTCTAGTCTAGTGCAGAAGCGATGTTGTGTTATCGGGAATTACAACGGTCTTTTATACACAAAGTCAGATGTGGGCGTCCCCCACCCACCAGAAAACTTCATCCATGAAAACTTAATCAATGATTGCCTTTAAACCCTTTTCATATGATAATCTTAAAATCCCATAACAAAGGATAACCTAATCTGTGACTGACATATTCTATAAACCTTTTTCATCCTAAGCTGATTGATTTATGCCAAGTTAAACAATTCTATAGAAGCTTAAGTATTTACTTTACAAACGAAAGTGGCCCATCCCAGAATGTTTGGAATGTGGCCCAGTCCAAAGTTCACAGTGGGCTACCTGCAAGTAACCCAGCCGCATTCTTTCAACAAAATGACTGTCTTCTAAAACTATATTCTACAATTTACACCTTCAATAAATCCTAAGATCATGACCCAGAAGCCTGTGACCAATACTAAGGCTCTTAGATGTGACACGAGTTTGAATTATAAGTTGTGTGAAAGCCAAAACTGCAGTTTGCGGAAGAAAGGGAACAATGAGCTTCTAAAGTTAGCTTGTGTTCGTCCCAGTCTCAGAGTTTTTATGTTTTGAACTCACAGGAGTTTAATCTGGTTAGTGCTGAGTAGAAAGGGGGAGGAAATGGGGTCAATAGCTCCCGAACGCATCCTAGTGGTCTTGGGGTCAACGGCCCTTCCTGATCCCTAATGCTCAGTGGGCCTCTGTGGCTGGCTCCCAACAAACATGTAGCAAATATTTTTAAAATTCTTCTGTGGCCTCCTAATCTGCAGGTCTTGCCTCATGTTACCTAACCACACCTCCAACATTTTTCACACATACTGCTGTCTAAATGTGCACGCCAGCCAGTACTCGATGTGCACGCCAGCCAACATCTTCTAACCCTGAGTCATGTGAGCATACACTACTTTGGCTTTCGACTTCACACAATCCTGTCTACTATGCTTTTTTATAATAGTTATTATCATAATATCATGAATACACAAATGTAGCCACTTTTCTGTCTTCATCACACTCTATAGACTAAGCATGCCCTATCTGTGGCCTGTGGGCAACATGTGGCCCAGGACAGCTAGTAAGGCAGCCCCACAAAATCTTTTAAAATCATGTGTTTATTAGCATTTATTTTCTCTGTGACCCCATGTGTAGTTCCATTTTTGAAGTTCACAATCATGCCTTATTAATGACATAACTTTTCGGCAGCACACACATTTGGGAGCAGCTGTTTTCAATTACTAAGTTCATGAAGTGCAAAATTCAAACAAACATTTCAGACAAACACCTTGGGAATTCACTAAGAATTGTAAACACTTCCATCAAACCAGATATTGATAGACTAGTTTTATAAAAACAAGGTCAAATTTCCCTCTAGTTTTATATTGTTCTCATTTTTGTAAACTTTATAATAGAAAAATATATTTAAAAAGTCTTACTACATATATACACTAACTATATTATATGATTTATGTGCAGCTGAGGATAATTCCTCTTTACTTGATGTGGCCCAGGGAAGCCAAAATGTTGGATGACCCTGTTGTAGATGTTAGGTTAGCCTTTCCAGAGTGACTGCATGTGCAGAGTGGTGGCTTTTCTTCTTCCTTTTTCTGCATCTACCTTATCGTTTATTCCTTAGCACAAAACACATTGTCAGTGGTACCTTAACACATGCCTAAACAAGCTTCTCTAACACATGTATTTGCTCTTTAAGAAACATCACAGACTTCTTAGGAACAGTAGACAGCACTTTAACACTATGCTTGGGGGGAGGGGAGACTTTAAATAGTGAAATTTAAAAAAAAAACCAAGAAAACACAAAATGCAAAAAAAGTGACAATAATAGACAAAGAAAAGAACACTTTTTTATAGTATGAGAGCTAAAACAAGAATGACTCACCCCTACCTTGATCTACCTCAGTAGGGGTGAGTCAAGTAACTCAAGATGTTCACTGCTCTGTGCATGTCCATGAATAAGCACAAAAGTGCCACCAGTATTGATATTAGAGTTACAAATAAATGTTAGTGAATAGGTGAATTTGCAAACATGGAATCCATAAATTATATTTTTTTATAAAATAGAAATATATAGAGAGCTATGGTTTGGATGTGGTTTGTCCTCCAAAAATCTCATGTTGAAGTTTAATTGCCAGGGTGGCTGTGTTGAGAAGGGGCTAGTGGGAAGTGTTGAGTTGTGGGGGTGAACCCCTCATGAATGGCTTGATGACCTTCTCCAGGAAATGAGTTCTTACACTTATGAGACTGGACTAGTTGTTGAAAAAATGGAGAGCATGTTGTCATAAAGGTTCCTCCTCATGCTTGATACTTATTCACACATGTCACTTCCTCTTTGACTTTCCACCATGTTTTGACCCAGCATAAAAGCCCTCACCAGAAGCCCAGCAAATGTTGGTTTCATGCCCCTTGAACTTCCCAGCCTGCAAAACCATGAGCTAAATAAGTTTCTTTTCTACATGAAACCTATTTTCTTTATGCACAGTTTCAGGTATTCTGTTATAGCAATGAGAAATGGACTAAGATATAAAAGTGATAAAATAAGCTAATGATTTCTTTCCATTTAATGTGCTTTATAAATCTGATTTTGAAGCCATGTATTTTCTACAGTTATTAGATTAAAAAAAAAACAACTTCTAAAAATCAAAAGCAAAATAAAGCAAATGAACCACAGAGAGAAGCCAGATAATTGGAGGTGTATTAATACTAACATTCTGAGATGGATATAGTTTTGAGAAAAAGCAAATAAGTAGGCATCTTAGGCACAGAAAAAGCAGATAGAGATGTAAGGTCAATGAGGTTAAGTAAAAGTTCTGCAGTGTTGCATTTGAATTGGAAGGGTCTATGTGAATCCATGATGTTTATCTTTAGAAAAAAATAAAACACGCATTTCTACTCCTGTTTGTTCAAATGTATAGAAACAATGACAGCTCTGTCCCTGGGTTGAGCACTCATGATGCCCAGATTTTGGTCTCTAAATACATTATGAAATATATAAAAAGGATAATACAGATATATCATTACCAAGTTAGGTTTGTATTAAGATTGCAAGATTGCTTTAATCATTAGAAAACTAAGAAATATAATTTACCATTATCATTATCACTTAACAGAGAAAATAAAAGTATCTATTATCTCAACAGACATGGGAAAAGCATTTATTAAAATTCAGCATCGATTGGTGATTACAAACCTCTAGTAAATGAAAAATAGAAAGAAACTTATATAACTTAAAAATGTACATTCAAAAATACTATGACAAACATTATATTGATTGATGATAACATGGAAAGTTTTCTATGTGAAATTGACAATAAAATAGGGTGCTTTCTATCACCACTTCTGCTTAACATTTTATTGAAATGTTTATTGCAATTGTTAACAAGAAAAATATATAAAAGACATAAGAATTAGAAATAAAATTTTAATTTTAGATAATATGATTATATATAAAAATAGGTAAAATATTAGCATTGATATACAAGCTCAGCAAGATTATTATATATTAAGTCAAAACAAAATCAATTGCATTTATATATATCAGCAACAAATAATTTTAAAATATTTTTCAAAAACAGTCATTAGCAACAAAATCATAAAATAGTAAGTACCTAATAATAAATTAAATAAAATATGTTCTAAAATATGAGAGTAATTTAGAAACATTACTAAGAGACACCAAAAGTATTTAACTAGAAAAGAGCTACCATGTTTATGACTTTAAAAGCAGAATATTATAAAGGTATTATTTCTTCTTAACTGAATTTATAGATTACATGCAAACTCAAAGTTCCAGAAGTGTTTTTTGTGGAACTTGACAAATTGATTCTAAAATCTGTAGCAATCTGCAAAAAGTCACACATTTTGAAGACCCTTGAGAAGAAATACAAGTCAGGCTTATTATAAACTTACAGTAAAGCCATACTCATTAAGATGGTGTGGTGCTAGTGCAAAGGTAGACAAACAGACTAAGGGAACATGCTGGAGAACCCAGAACCTGATGAGACTCTTTCCTGAGAAACTGGTGGTATTATTGGGGGTGAAAACTCATGGTAGCACGAGATGTCCCAAGACTGTATCGCCCAGGAGCTTCTGACTGTCGCACTGGTCCATGAAGAGCCTCAACCATTTTCCAGCATCACCATTCAAGTGTTCCCACCACCTTATGACTCCAGCAGCCACTGCTCCAGGTAAGCAAATCTGGACTGTGGTTCCTTGTATTCATCTGTCTCTCCAGATTTTGAGGTGGTGGTTTGTCCTACACCTCAACTCTCTAATGGTTCCAAGAACCTCACTGATGTTCAGTTTCTTCAAATTTTTATTGTTATAAGGAGGGAATGAGGACTTCTAAACTCCATGTTGGAGCTGAAACAGGAAGTCCCATGTATTTCATTTTGTGAAAATGATTATAAATTTTATTTTCAAATTTGGTTTCTACGTGTCCATTACTAGTATATAAAAATATAACTTATTTCTGTATGCTGATCTTGTATCTTGAGACTTTGCTGAGCTTGTCAGTTTTAGGAGGATTTTTTGGTTTTGTTTTGTAAATTTTTTGTGTAGACCATATGTCAGCTGAAAATCAGGACAGCATTAATTCTTCCTCTTTTTTCTTATGGTACTGGGCAGAATTTCCAGCATTATGCTGAATAATGGTGGTGAAAATGGACATCCTTGCCTTGTTCCCAATCTGAGGTGAAACATTCAGATTTTCACCACTTACCCATTAAGTATGAAGTTAGCTGTGGGGTTTTTATAGATGCTCTTTATCAAGTTGAAAATGTTCCCCTCTATTCCTAGTTTTCTGAAAATTTATATCATGAATTGGTGTGAACTTTGTCAAATATTGTTCTATAGCAGTTAATATAATCAAGTGGGAATTTTTTTTCTTCTTTAGCCTGTGAATATAACTGCAGGTGCCAGGAGCTTCCTTGTTAATATAATGGATTACATTGATTGATTTTTGAATAATGAGCCAGATTTAACGGAATACACCTCATTAAGGCATGGCATATATGCTTTTAATATATTGCTGATAGCTGGGCTCGGTGGCTCAGCCTGTAATCCCGCGCCTTTGGGAGGCTGAGGTGAGTGGATTGCCTGAGCCCGCGGGTTCGAGACCCGCCTGGGCAGCGAGACCTCATCTCTACAATAAATCAAAAAATCAACCGGGTGTGGTAGTGCATGCCTGTAATTCCAGCTACTCGGAAGGCTGAGGCGGAAGGATCGCCGGAGCCCTGGAGGTCGAGGCTGCGGTGGCCGGGAGCGGCCAGTCTGGGCGACAGAGTGAGACTCCAACTCAAAAAAAAAAAAAAAAAAAATACATATATATATATTTATAATATATATTTATAATATAATTTATAATATAAATATATATATATTGCTGAATTATATTTGCTAATATTTTAAGAAGTCTTGCATCTATATCTGTGAGAGATATTGATCTTCAGTTTTCTTTTTCCACTTACTGCCTTCTTTTGCTGATTTTGGTATCAGGGTAATACTTCATAAGTGGGAATCGGGAAGCTTTTCCACTCTTCCATTTTTTGGAAGGAATGTCTTCAGTTGGTATTAACTCTGCCTTTACATGTCTCTCTCTCTCTTTTTTTTTTTTTTAACAGATGAGGTCTCTAGAGTGCAGTGCTGTGATCATGCAGCCTTGAACTCCCGGGCTCAAGGGATCCTCCTACCTCAGGCTCCTGTGTGCTGGGACTACAGGCAAGAGTCACTGCACCCAGCCACATGGTTGGTAGAGCTCTTCAATGAAGCCACTTGACCTGGATTTCTTTTCTGAAAGTTTAAAAATTACAAATTAAATATTCTTAATGGTTATAGAGCTATTCAAAGTTTCTACCTCATATTGAGTGAGTTGTGATAGTTCGTGGTTTTTAAGTACTTTGACCATTTCATCTAAGTTTATGTGTCTAAAGTTGTTTGTAGTATTTTATTACAATCCTTGGAATGCCTGCAAGGTCCGCAGTAACAGCCTCTATATAATTCCTGATCTTGGTAGTCTGTGTCTTCTCTGTTTTTTGTTAGTCTTGCTACAGAGCCTCATTCCGCCTCGCAGGATGAACACCCCCATTTTCTTTTTATTATTTTTTTTTGAGTTGGAGTCTCACTCTGTCGTCCAGACTGGAGTGCAGTGGCCGCTCCCGGCACCGCAGCCTCGACCTGCTGGGCTCCAGCGATCCTTTCCACCTCAGCCTTCCGAATAGCCGGAATTACAGGCATGTGTTACCACGCCTGGGCTGATTTTTTGATTTATTGTAGAGATGAGGTCTCGCTGCCCAGGCGGGTCTCGAACCCGCGGGCTCAGGCAATCCACTTACCTCAGCCTCCCAAAGGCGCGGGATTACAGTCTGAGCCACTGAGTCACTGAGCCCGGCTCACCTCCCTTTTCTAATTTGCCTTTTCTGACAGCCATGATGGGGGATTGGAGCGCCTCCTATTGCCTCAGGGGGCTGAAATTCTAGGATCCCTACTGGGACTATGTGGATAAGGTGAGTCTGCAGTTTTTTCACAAGTGTTTGGTTTGAATAGTTGTTATCTATAAGTGTTCTCCTTTGCTAGGCTTCCACTTTCCTTGTCCTTTGGCTGGTGAACACAGGTTTTTCTTGTTGGTGGTAGTTTTTGTCTGCACCCAGTGGGGTTTCCAGTCACTGGTTTCTCCAGCACTCCATTCAGGATATAGAAGACAAAAAGAAAATCCAGGGATGCCCTGCCCTGGTGTTCCTTGTCTCCTAAACTCACTAGCTAGTCTTCCTTTTCTTCATCTCTCAGCATCTTATGTTTATTTTATGTAAAATATCCTGGATTTTTAGATTCAATGATTGGGAAAATGATATGGAAAAGTAAGTCTATCCCGTCTTCCAAGAAGTTGAAGCCCTGTGATGTGATTATTTTTACATGTCTCAATTGCCTACTAGGCTCTTGAGTAAATTTAGGTTCAGAGAGGTCACAGAGTTTGTTCAATATCATCCTGCCAGTGACAGAGCATTGGATACAAGGCATTGTCAACAAGTCCACCCTCTTTTCTGTGACCGCATACTCCTCAATAAATATTGGTTGAAAGACGAGTCAAGAAGAAAATTTCATGCTTTTGTCACAATAGTTCTGTGACATTTTTGTTGTTGTTGTTATAAGACCCAAGCCTGTATCCAGGCAACTATAAAAGACAGTGTAATGTATTTTTTCTTGTACATCATGTTAAAAATGCTTGAAATCTGTAAGTTTAAAGATCACAAGTCATTGCCTTTTAGAAAATTTCCTAGCCACCAAGTGTGCAATTTCTGTTAGTAATTTAGGCTTTTCCAACACCGGCTGTGTGGTATTAGGTACTGCTCACCTCTCCTGACCTTTGCTCCTTAACCTGTAGGTGGAGACTCACGTGGCATTACTAGAAGAACTAAATAAGGACAACTTCTGGGGTCCTGTGGGTGAAAATATGACAGACAAACTAATTCCCAACACTCTCCAGTAAAGGGTTTTCCAGAAAAAACAGTAACAAATACTGTGATGTGTGAAAGTACCTGTGGTGGTTAATTTTATGTGTCAACGTGGCTAGCCTACGGTGCCCAGTTGTTTAGTCAAACACTAGTGTAGAGGTATTTGATAGACATATTTAACATTTATAATCAGAAGACGTTGAATACCGCAGATTACCCTCTACAGTATCGGTGAGCCTCACCCAATCAATTGAAGGCCATAAGAATATACTGACTATTCAAACAAGAAGGAATTTACAGTCTACTGTCCTGCCTTGCAGAATTCATACTCAAGGCTGCAACATCAACTCTTACTTGAATTTCCAGTCTGTGGTCTTGCTCTGTGGATTTAGGACTTGCCAGTCTCCATGGAAGCATGGGTCAATTCTTAAATAAATAAATCTCTCTCATTCTCACATGTGTGTGTACAAATATATGTATATGTGCATGTGTGTATGGAGAACCCTGACTAATACAGCTCTGTGCACCGTACACAATACCTGGTCTGTAAGAGCTCACAAGACAGTAATGTCAGCAGAATCTGCATCAGTCTTCTGTTTGTGCTGCTATGGAGTGTCCATTCATTCACTGAAGAAGTTTGTGTTAGCTACTTAACTTAAGCAGAATAGTATGTGCTCTATGAAGGTATACAATTGTGTTTTCTTTCCTTAGGTAGTTTACAACTTTTTTGTTTTCAAAACAACAAAAAACATTGTCTTCCTTGTTCAATTCAAAATGAAGTCATAACAATCTTAACTGTGTATGTACCTATTATAGTTTCAAAATATAGAAGGAAAAGTTTACATAAACTGAAGAGAGAATATGTGTGTATGTATAGCAAATATCTTTGTTTTCTTCCCTCTCTTATCCCTTTATCATGTGACATAAGACATATTGACTTTATATCATAGTATTTAAGTACAGCTATGTGCTGCTTAATGATGAGTATACATTCTGAGAAATGTGTCCTTAAGCAATTTTATAATTGTGCAAACATCATAGAATGTACTTACTTAAACCTAGATGGTACAGCCTAGTACACACCTATACGTATAGTCTATTGTTCTTAGACTATAAACCTGTACAGCATGTGACTGTACAGAATACTATAGGCAATTGTCACACAATGGAAAATGTTTGTGTGTCTGAACATACCTGAAATAGGAAAGGTGTAGTAAAAATACAGTATTATAATCCCTTTTCTATCTTTTTTTAAGTGGTGGGCAAAGAGAGAAGTGTCTTGTTCTGTCACCCAGGCTGGAGTGCAGTGGTATAATCATGGCTCACTACAACCTTAAACTCCTGGGATCGAGTGATTTTACCACCTAAGTCTCCCAAGTAGCTGAGACTACTGGCACGTGCCACCTGTAATTCTTCCCTGGGTCTCCAGCCTGCTGGTCTACCTAGCCAACTTTGGACTTACCAGACTCCCACAATTGTGTGAGTCAATTCCTTCAAAAACAAAAACAAAAACAAAACCCTCTCTATATATACACATCCTGTTTGTTCTATTTCTCTGGAGAATCCTGACTAATGCACTAGAAAACTTTACTGAAAGAAATGAAAGACAGCCAAAATAAAGAGAGCGATATTTCATGTTTATAGGTTGAAAAGCTTATTTGTTCAGATGTCAATTAAAAAAAATTTTTTTCGAGATACAAGGTCTTGCTATATTGCCCAGGCTGGTATCAAACCCTTGACCTCAAGTGATTCTCTGGCTTCAGGGTTCCCAAAGCACTGGGATAACAGGCATAAGCCATGGTGTCTGGCCTGGTATTATAATCTATGGAATCATTGTCAAATATGGAGTCTGTTGTTGACTGAAATGTTATTATGCAGCATATGACTGTATTTTGTTGTTTGTTGTTTTGAGTTGGAGTCTCACTCTGTCACCCAGACTGGAGTGCAGTGGCCGCTCCTGGCCACCGCAGCCTCGACCTGCTGGGCTTCGGTGATCCTTCCGCCTCAGCCTTCCGAGTAGCCGGAATTACAGGCGCATGCTACCACGCCCGGCTGATTTTTGATTTATTGTAGAGATGAAGTCTCACCAAGTTGCCCAGGCAGGTCTCGAACCCGCGGGCTCAGGAAATCCACTCACCTCAGCCTCCCAAGGCGCGGGATTACAGGCTGAGCCATCGAGCCTGGCGACTGTATTGTTAACTTTCTATCCTAGTATTTAAGTTACGGGCTAACAAGGCAAAGTAAACACCACCTAAGGACTACATCGTCTCCTGGGGAAAGTGCTCATTCATTTTTGGTTGTATGCAGGATAGTTATATTAGCTTAGGTAAAAATGTGGCCCTGTTTTTGTCTTTATTTTGAGATTAAGTACAGTTTAAGGGATGCATATAGGTACCAAGTTGATACAGAGTGAATTTGTGATGGATAATTTTATATGCCAGCTTGGTTGGGCCACGATATTTGGTCAAACATGACTCTGGATGTTTCTGTGAAGGTATATTTTGGTGAGATTAACCAAAATTGGTGAACTCTGAGTAAAGCAGATTACCCTCCATAATGTTAGTGGGACTTATTCTATCAGTTAAAAGGACATAATAGAACAGTGATGGGCCTCTCCTAAGCAAGAAGGAATTCTGCCAGCTGACTGCCTTGGGACTTGAACTGAAATTCTTCCCTGGTTCTCCAGCCTCCTGGTCTATCCAGCAAACTTTGAATTTACCAGACTTACACAATTGTGTGAGCCAATTCCTTTAAAAAAAAAATACTCTCTCTATACACATTCTAGTGTATCCTGTCTGATGCACTAGAAAACTTTACTGAAAGAAGACCAAAATAAATAGAGATGTTTCATGTTTATATAACTATTTTGTGTTTATATAAATATAAGTTGAAAAGTATATATTGCTTAGATGTCAATTCTCATTGCTTGATGAACTCAAATACATATAAGCAGGGTTTTATTTTGGAAGGATGAAATTAATAAGCTCATTTTAAAAATGTATATGAAAACACAAAGTACTTAGAACTGTTCTGAAGCTACCATAGTTCAGGAAGAATGGTAATAGAGGAAGAACGGGCAAACAGAACAGTGGAGCAGAATGGAGGATCCAGAATAGATGCATATGGGATTCACAGCAAAGGTGCTGCTGCTATTCAGGCAGGAACAGGTGGCCTTTCTCACAAATGGAGCAATTGGATATCCGCATTTAAAAGAAAAGCATACCCCCATCTCACTCTATAAACAAAAATTTGGCAGGATCATATACTTACATGTGAAAGCTAAAGCAATCAAGATTCTGGAAGAAAGCACAGAACTTCTTTGTGATCTTGTATCTTCATTTTCTTAATGAACTTACAAGAGCCTTTGGACTTTTTTTTTTCAATTTCTTAAGATAGTTTTAAATTTTTAATTGACCAATAATAATTATATACATTTGAAACGTATAATGTGATATTTAAATATATGTATACAATGTGACATGATTAAATCAAGCTGATGAACATATCCCTTTTTTGCCAAACTTCATAAAATACTTAAGGTTTATCCCAAGCCAAATGTGAGTGACCTAGGCCTGTGGCACCATACCAAGAGGTCCTGAGAACATGTGCTCAAAGTGGTTGAATTGCAGCTTAGTCTTGTACATTCTAAGAAGACAGCAGTTACAAAAAGTCATAAATCAATACATGTGAGATTTACATTGGTTTGGCCCAGGAGGAGGTGGGGGCTTACAGGTCATAGGTGGAATCAAAGATATCCTGAATGGCAATTAGTAGCAAGAGTTAGGCTTTGTGTAAGGACTTTTGAAATCAATAAAGAAATTGCCATGTTGAGATAAGGGGCAGTTTGAAGAAATCAAGTTTATTGACAGTAGATGAAGACTCATAGGTGGCAGACTTCAGATAGCATAGGAGGTGTCCAGAGGCTGGAAGTCCCAGGGAAGGGAATTCTATACAGATGCAAATTTCCCCAAGAGACAGCTCTGCAGGGTCATGAAATAGTTTTTATTTCTTTTTTTTATATTCAATATTTTTTATTATGATATTGTGGAGTACAGTTAAGAGTTAGGTATACAAATACGTTTCGTTCAGGTACCCTTGTTGATAAGAGGTGTTTCCCCATCCCCAGACAGATATTTACTACTGTTAATCCCATCTCCCTCCCCCTCCATAGTTTCCCACTACTGTCAGTCATTCTCTTATAGTATTACATTGTATGTTCAAGATCCACTATATGAGTGAGAACATGTGATACTCGGATCTTTGTTTCTGTGAGAGGTCACTCAGTAGTATAGACTCTAGTTCCATCCATGTTGCTGCGAAATTCATGATTTTGTTCTTTTTTATGGCTGAGTAGTATTCCATCATGTATATGTACCATTTTAAAAAATCCAGTTCTCTTTTGATGGACAGCATGGTTGCTTCAGGTACTTTCTATTGTGAACAATGCTGTGATAAACATACGTGTGCAGGTATCTTTTTTATAGAGTGATTTGAGTTCTTTAGGATATATTCCCAGTAGGGGGATTGTGGGGTCATATGGGAGGTTGGTATTTAGAGCTTTTAGGAATTGCCACATTGCTTTCCACAGAGGTTGCACTAGTTTACACTCCCACCAACAGTGTAGAAGTGTTCCCTTTTGGCCACACCCTCTCCAAAAACAGTTATTTTTTGAGTTGTTGATAATTGCCATTCTGACTAGAGTTAGGTGCTATCTCAGTGTGGTTTTGATTTGCATCTCCCTGATGATTAGTGAGGTTGAACGTTTCTTTATGTGTCTGTTGGCTGCTCGGATGTCTTCCTTTGTGAAGTGTCTGTTCATATCTTTTGCCCATTTTATATTGGGGTTGTTTGTTTTCTTTTCAGCACGTTTGAGTTCCTTGTAGATCCATAAGCTCATTTAAAAAATGTATCAGACCCGGTCAGACTTGGTGTTGGCAAATACTTTTTCCCAGTCTGTAGGCTGTCTCCCTGCTCTCTTGATGGTTTCTTTGGCTTTGCAGAAGCTTGTCAGTTTAATAAGGTCCCTCTTGTCTATCTTCTCTCTTATGACCTGTGGGTTTCGGGTTTTGTTCAGGAATTGGATGCCAGTTCCAATTTCCATGAGGGTATGTCCCTCATTTTCTAAGGTTCTTATGGTTTGAGGTTTTACATTTAGGTCTCTGATCCATTTGGAGTTAATTTTTGTGTATGGGAATAGATAGGCGTCCAGTTTCAATCTTCTGCATGTGGTCAGCCACTTTTTCCAGCACCATTTACTGAATAGGTTCTCCTCTCCCCAGTGGTAGCTGGTGGAGGCTTTGTCGAAGATGAGTTAGTTGAGAAATTGAGGTTTTGCTTCTGGAATCTCAATTCTATTCCATTGATCTATATGCCTGTTCCTATACCAATACCAAGCTGTTTTGATGACTGTAGCTTTATAGTAAAGTTTGAAGTCTGGTAATGTGATACCACCTGCTTTGTTTTTTTTTTTTTTTTTTGCTGAGGATTGTTCTGGCTGTTCTTGGTCGTTTGTGTTTCCATATGAATTCCTGTGTTGTTTTTCTAGGTCTGAGAAGAATGTTGCTGGTAATTTGATGGGTATTGCATTGAATTTGTAGATTGCCTTAGGTAAGATGGACATCTTCACAATGTTGATTGTTCCAATTCATGAGCATGGGATATTTTTCCACTTGTTTGTGTCATCTTTGATTTCTTTGAGCAGTGTTTTGTAGTTTTCATTGTAAATGTCTTACATGTCTCTGGTTAGGAAGATGCCAAGGTATTTCATTTTTTTGTGTGACTATTGTGAATGGAATTGTGTTTTTTATTTGGGTCTGTTTGTTTATTATTGGTGTAAAGAAATTTGATTCTCTTTTACACATTTATTTTGTATCCTGAGACTTTGCCAAAGGCCTTTATCAGTGTAAGGAGGTTTTTGACAGATTCTCTTGGGTTTTCAAGGTACACAATCATATCATCTGCAAAGAGAGATAACTTGACTTCCTCTTTTCCTATTTGAATACCCATGATTACCTTCTCTTCTCTGATTGCTCGAGCCAGGACTTCCAATACTATGTTGAACAGGAGGGGTGAGAGTGGGCATCCTTGTCTTGTTCCAGTTTTCAGGGGAAATGGTTCCAATTTTTGTCTGTTTGGGAGTATGCTGGCTGTGGGTTTCTCCTTGATGGCTTTTACTATTTTGAGGCATGTTCACCGTATGCCTAGATGTTCAAGAGTTTTTACCAAGATGGGGTGCCGGATTTTATCAAAATCTTTTTCTGCATCTAAAGATATAATCATGTTATTTTTGTTTTGACATCTATTGATGTATTTAATTACATTTATGGTTTTACGAATGTTGAAACAGTCTTGCATCCCAGGTATGAAGCCTACTTGATCATGATGGATGATTTTTGAGATGTATTGTTGAATCCAGTTTGCTAGGATCTTGTTGAGAATTTTAGCATCTATGTTCATCAAAGATATTGGCCTGTAGTTCTCTTTCTTTGTTGGATCTTTACCTGGCTTGGGTATCAATGTGATGTTGGCTTCGTAAAATGATTTGGGGAGAGTTCCATCTTTTTCAATAGCCTGGAATACTTTCAGTAGGATTGGTATCAGCTCCTCCTTAAATGTCTTGTAGAATTCTGCTGGAAAGCCATCTGGACCAGGGCTTTTTTTTTGTAGGTATTTTTCTTATTACATCGTCGATTTCCTTGATTGTTATCAGTCTATTTAGTATCTCAATTTCTTCTTGTTTCAACCTAGGTAAGTTGTGTGATGTCAGAAAGTCCTCCATTTGCTTAAGGTTTTCAAGTTTGTTTCCATACAAGTGTATGTAGTAGTCTCTAATGATCTTTTGTATTTCTTCAGGGTCAGATGTGACTTCATCTTTTGTGTTTCTCATTGTGCTTATTTGGGTTTTTTCTCTTTTTTTCTTGGTCAGTCTAGGTAGGGGACCATTGATCTGGTTTATCCTTTTGAAGAACCAGCTTTTTGTTTCCTTGATTT
Organism: Cephalopachus bancanus; assembly: GCA_027257055.1. Classification (NCBI taxonomy): domain Eukaryota; kingdom Metazoa; phylum Chordata; class Mammalia; order Primates; family Tarsiidae; genus Cephalopachus; species Cephalopachus bancanus. The sequence continues at coordinate 1,650,218 of JAPVLO010000194.1, read as the reverse complement.
TTTGTATTATCTTTTTGTCTTCTATGTCCTGGATTTGGGCTTTTATTTTGGTGATCTGGATTCTTCTATTTTGGTGATCTGGATTCTTCTGCTGAAATTAGGGTTTTTGTGGTCTTGCTTTTCCAGCTTCCTTAGGTGGCTTCTTAGGCTATTCATTTGTGATCCTTCCATTTTCTTCATGTGCATTTGTAGGGATATAAATTCCCCTCTTACTACAGCTTTTATGGTGTCCCAGAGATTTTGATAAGATGTTTCTTCATTTTCATTTGTTTCCAGGTATCTTTTGATCTCTGTTTTGACTTCATCAGTGATACAGGAGTTGTCTAGCATCATGCTGTTTAGTGTCCATGTCTTTGTGGGTTTTGGGGGGGACCTTGTTGGTGTCAATGTTTATTTTTATTCCACTGTGGTCCGAGAAGATGCATGGTAAAATTTCGGTCTTTTAAAATTTGCTTATCCTTGTTTTATGGCCAAGTATGTGGTCGATCTTAGAATACGTTCTATGCGGTGATGAGTAGAATGTGTATTCTGTGGTCTTTAGATGGAGTGTTCTGTAGGTATCAATTAAGTCCATTTGGTCAAGAGTCACATTGAGGTTCTGGATCTCATTGCTGATTTTTTGTCCTGATGATCTGTCTAGGGTTGTAAGTGGGGTATTAAAGTCCCCAGTTATGATGGTGTTAGAGTCAATATCTTTCTTTAAGTTTTCTAGAAGTTGCTTTATGAAAGTTGGCGCACCTATGTTGGGTGCATATGTGTTTAAGATAGATATTTCTTGTTGGTGGAGTGAACCTTTTATCATTATGTAGTGGTCCTCTGTATCTTTTTTAATTTTTGATAGCTTAGATGGTATTTTGTCTGAAATTAAGATTATGACTCCTCCTTTCTTTTGTGTTCCATTTGCCTTGAAAATTTGTTTCCTATCCTCTTACTTTGAGTCTGTGTATGTCCTTTCTAATGAGATGGGTCTCTTGAAGGCAGTATATTGTTGCCTGGTGATATTTTATCCATTTTGCCATTCTATGTCTTTTCAGTGGTGCGTTTAGTCCATTCACATTCAGGCTAATTATTGAAATGTGAGGGTTCATCCCTATCATAGAGTTCTTATAGAGTTGTTTTTCTTCCACTTGGTTTTTTTTGTCTTTCTTTTGGTTTGGGGTTGGTTCATGTGTATTTTATTCTTTTTCCTGTACTCTTGTGAAGAACGTTTTTCTTTTTTCCTTTTCTTCTGTGTTTAGTACTTTCTTAAGTGTTTCATGTAGAGGTGATTTGGTGGCAGCATGAGTTCTAAGGGATTGGATATCTGGGAAAGATTTTAATTCTCCCTCAATGATGAAGCTTAGCTTGGCTGGGTAGGTTATTCTTGGTTGAAATTATTTATCTTTTAGGACTTTGAAGATAGGGCTCCAAGCTCTCCTAGCCTAACGAGTTTCTGGAGATAAATCTACTGCTATTCTAATTGGTCTTCCGTGGTAGGTGATCTGGTCTTTAGGATTTTTTCTTTTATGCCTCCTTCGTTTAGGCAAATTATTATTTGTCTAGGAGTTGGTCTTCTCATTTGTTGTCTTGCAGGGGTTCTCTGAATCTCTTGTGTTTGAATTTTTGCATCACTGATTAGATAAGGGAAGTTTTCTTGAATGATCTCATGGAAAGATTGTTCCAGTGTGGTCTCTGTCTCTCTTTCTGCCTCAGAAAGGCCAATTACTCTTAGGTTCAGTCTCTTGAAGTAATTGCTCATCTCTTGAAGGTTTTGTTCTGTCTTTTTGAGCTTATTTTCTGTGTTTTTAAGAGTTTGGGTTAGTTCTATATTTTGGTCCTCAAGCTCTGAGATTCTTTCTTCAGTGTGGGTAATTCTGCTTTGCATGCTTATCAGTTTGTTATTTATTTCATTCACAGTATTCTTTATTACTGTTATCTCAGATATCAGCTCCTTCCTAGTTTCTTCTTGTGTCTCTTGAATTCTTTTTAATCTCTCCATTAATGTCTTGATATCTAGGTTTGTAGTTTGAGACCATTCATTCTGGGGGCTCTTCATTGTTTTCATTCCGAAGTCAGTGTTTTCAGTGTCTGCCCTCCCAGGGACTTGGGAAAGACCCATACTCTTCTTTTGATTTTTCTTTATTTGTGTATGCTTTTCTCTCTCTCCCTCTTTCCCTCCCCTTCTTTAATTCTGTTTTTGAGGGAAGGTGGGGTTGCTTTTGTTTCACTTCTGCAATATCCTGTTCTTCCTTATGAGGGTCTTCTGGCTTTGTTCACTTTTGAGGTTTGAGTGTGGGCTGCGGGCTGTACTTTTTGCAGTTTTGAGGTTTAATTGAGGGGAAGCTGTGGTTCAGAATGTATATGCTGATTATAGCATCCACCAACAGGTGTATGAGCACATTGGAACCTATATCCCTCTGCCTTACAATCTGTCCGTGCAGCAGTATGTAGGCTTGGTCCCTAGATTAAAAGGGGGTATAAAAGATGACAATAATGGGGGAAGGGGGGTCAATAGGAAGTTAGAAAGAGAAGAGCGAGAGGGAAAACAGACATACATACCAACTATCAGGTGAGAAAGAGACACAAGGCCAGAGAGAAGTGAAAAAAGGCACGTAAGAAAGATTCCCTAAAGAATACTGGTAGCTACACAGAGACAGACCAATAAAATCATGAAACAGTGTAAGTCAGAAAGCAAACAACAAAAGTGAACAAAACAAACAGTCAAAATGATAAAATCAAAAGTCAAAATAAGAGATCAGACTAAAGTCACTTCAGCTCTGATCTCCAGCCTCTCCTTTGTTTTTCATTGCAGGCAGCTAGATTTACTTGCAGTTTGGGTTTTTTTTTTTTTTTTTAGCCTGCTGCCTGGGAGTTGCTTTTGTTTGATTCAGCATAGGGGTGTGGCTTTGTCTCCTGTTTAGTGACGTTGCCTTAGGAACCAAAGTGGGGGTTGTTGATAGGTGGATGGGGCAATGGAAATCTCTGCCTGGAAAATGGCCGAGGTGGCAATTTCACTTTCGTAGATCGTTTCTCTCCACTTGTCTGGGTCCCCAAGCTTGGGGTCATGCGCTGAGTGCCTCAGCCAGGGTGGGCCCAGAGCTCCAGAGCTCCAAAGCTCCAAAGGGCAGGCAGTGAGCAGCGAGAGTGGTCCTGAGCCCCCCACAGGGTACTTCAGCGAGGAATGGGACTGGTGTCTCTGAGGGGCAGGCCCCCAGCGCCTCCCTGAGTGACCATAGGCTTGGTGCTGGGTGCTGGGCAAGAGACAATGGAGCCAGGGAGGGAGCCGAGACCCGAGACTCCCATGCAGGTGGGAGTCACGTATGGTGGAACAGCAGCAGCCAGGGGCCGCAATATCCGGCCCTGCGTGGGACCGAAGTTCCCCGGGCCTCAGACCAATGTGGCTGGTGGTGGGCTGGGAGGTGGGGGAAGAAAAGAAAGAGTCTTTTTGGGAACTCACGTTCAGAGAATCTCACAAGTCCCCCTATGCTGTCGTCATTTTACCGGAACCAAAACTTTTTTTTTTTTTGTCACATCAGAGTCAGGATGGAAGGCAAGTGACATTATATAGGGTTAATAAAAATCCATCAAAGGAGACTTTGTAGGGTGTGACTCCCCAGGCTCCTTAGTTAGGAATTTGTCAAGAGAGGGAGAAAAACAAGATTAGAGTTTAATTCTTATCTTTTTTTGTGGTGAGACATTTAAAATTTACTTTCTTAGCAATTTTGAAATATACAGTACATCATTTTTAACAATAGTAATCATGCTTTGTGATAGATCTTAAAAACTTATTTTTTTTTGCCAAGCTGACACTTTGTACCCTTTGCCAATATCTACCTATTCCCTTTCCCCCGAAGCCCCAGCTCCTGATGACCACCATTTTATTCTCTGCTTCTAAGAGTCTGACATTTTTAGATTCTCCATACCAGTGAGATCATGCAGTATTTGTCTTTCTGTGCCTGGCTTGTTTTGTTCTTTACAGGTCCAGGTCCACTCTTTTTTTTTCTTTTTTTGAGTCAGAATCTCACTCTGTCACCCAGGCTGGAGTACAATGGCATGCTCACGGCCACCCCAGTCTTGGTCTGCGGGGCTCAGGCGATCCTTCTGCCTCAGCCTTCCAGGTAGTTGGAACCACAGGCATGCACAACTATGTACAGCTAATTTTTTAAAAAATTTATTGTAGAGACAAAGTCTCACCGTGTTGCTCAGGCTGGTCTCGAATCCCTGAGTTCAGGCAATTCTTTCATCTCTGCCTCCCAAAGTGCTGGGATCACAGGCGTGGCTACAGGTCCATTCTTTACTGTCAACTCAGAAGTTCCCTGCTTCATTGCTCTTGAGAAAAATAAAACCTCCTCCATGCTACAGAGAAGTCAGAAAGACCCTGGGCTAGATCCCAATGGGCTCTCACTCAGGCTGCACGTGGCTGATTTCCTGCCTCCTAGCCTGCCATTCACTCCTTGCCCTACCCTCTCCTGAGAGCTTCAGGGCACAATGGCCCCATACCCAGCTGCAGAGACTGGCCTTGATTAGTCTATCAGAATTATTGTGATCCCACACCTCAGTCTTGCCCCACTTGGCCTTAGCCAAGCCTGTGGCATTCTCTGGACCACAAGCTTGCTTCTGGAATGGGTTACAATTCAATTTGAAGGAAGGAGGGCTGTGGGCATTTCTGGGTAGTGCAGCTCCAGACTTCAAGTCTCTGCAAGAACGGTAGCCACTTTGCCATGCTTGGGAGAACAGAAAGACAGAAAGATCCTTCTGAAGCCCCTGGTCCACAGGGACATCATTGAATCATTGAATCAAGCCTACCCTGAAGAATGCACAAGTCAAGATGGGTCAAGGTATGTGGTGATACTAAACCATAAGCTCAGTGTCAACTGGCACAAGTTTACTTCTCACTCACAGTTGCTATGGCCTGGTTGGGCTCCAGGACAGTGCTCTTCTGGTGGTGGCCCCATGTTCCAAGCTGCTCTGTGGACCCTCCTATCAACATGTGATTCCGCAATGCCCCTGCCATGTGATGAGAGCATGGAGACTCACATGTCAGAAGTAATACACACCAATTTTGATGTTGGTCCTAACTCCAAGGGGGAAGGGCACATGCCTGAGAAGGAGATTTTGATAAATGCTAGGAATGCCTGTGCAGGGGTGAAGAAAAAAATTCTCCTTTGCTGTTTAAAGGTTTGCTGAAATCAAGTGACAAAAGGCAGATTAATAGGGAAAAAACATGAAAATGAATTAGCATGCACAGGAGAAAATCATGGAGTGATTATCCAAAAACCTAATGTCCTACAGAAGCTTATATACCCTTTTCCATAGGATGGTGGAGAAAATTCTGAAAGACAGTAATCATTGGGGGAGAGTGAATGGACCCAGGAGACAGGAGGAAGACGCTATGGGAAGGGGAGTGGGAGAGCACACAGGAACAAAATGTACCTTATTCTGCAGATTCTGTCCCCCGGGTCATTTCTTGGAGCTGCCCTCAGAGGAACTGGTGAAAAGTCTGTCTGGGCTTGGTGAAGCCTCTTCTCCAGCAGTTGGTCTGTCTTGGTTATTTTATGAGATTCCTAAGGAGGAAGTCTTAAGACAATTGCATTTAACCAATTTAAGGAAATTCCAGAGTCTCCCCTGGTGCTTTGGGAAAGTGGATCAGAGAGAGGGTGTATGTGGTCTGGGGGATGGGCTGTCAGAGAAACCTTAGTTCTGAGACTTTTTTCTGAGGCTTTTCCATTTCAAAGCACTCAGCATGCAGAAGAGCTGCATTTGGGGGAATGGCTTCCTGCACCCCAACACCTATCACCCTACTTTACCTCCAGACCTATTTAGGTAGCATTCCTCTCTACAGTTTGGGTAGCTAGAATTTGAGTTTATGCTGTTATTTTTAACCCAAAGAATTGTGGCCACATTTTAACTGAAGCAATTGCTACCATTTTCATGGAAGGGGTGAGGAAATGGATTAATCTGCCGAGAGCTCAGCTGGGCATCTATTTCTGAATCCTCAGGCAGGAAAAAAATTTAGAGACAACGCAGTTGGCAGCAGCTACAAACCAGCACCGTCTGCAGGTCATGGTCCCAAGTTCCAAATAAAAACTGGCATCCAGAAAGACAGCTTTGGCTACAAAAGAATGAGGCTATTCAAATTATTCTGAGACAAGTCTTACTGGCACCCACATTGGCCTATTCGGAGGCATGTTTTAAATAAGAGTCCTGGCAGCAGGCCCCAGAGATTCAGAAATATAAGCTAGTTCCTATAATCAGTCACTGACTGGTCTCTCCGAATGTTGTCAAATCTGGATGTTCTCACCAGATCAACTGTTCTTCAAATCATCCTATGTGTGAGCCAAGGAACTGAACTTTTTAAATGAAGATCTAAAAGGCACCCCTCCTGACAAAGGTAAAATGTCCACTGACTGGGAGGAGCCTTTCTGCTGCTATAAACAGCATCCAGAACTCAAAAAGCACCTGGAGGCATTGTCTGCCTTTCACATCCCTGTGCCTGTGTTCAGGTATGTGAAAGGTCCCAGGGTCAAAGTCTCCATGCTCTGCCTCCCTCTGGGATGACTGCTGGCTCCAACTGGGACATTGTGTGTGCAGTGTCGACAAGAAGCACGCAGAAGCCTCTTTTGGAATTCCCGCATATGTCTTTTCTGTCCTTCTGGCTTCAGAAATCCATGCATACACTCAAACCTCACTTAGAGCGAGTGAGATTCCATGGCACACTCTCTAGAAGGCATACAGTGTAGTGGGAGTACATTTAGTCATGGAATCTTGGACCACGAAAATAACTCTGTGTCTCCCTGCACTGGCTGCATGGCATGCTCCTGTGCAGGAGGCAGTTTGGGCACCCTCCTCCCCTCAATGTCTGGACAGGCCCCGGGATGCAGACTGGGGATGGGTGTGCAAGATCCCACTCACTCCATGGTGCTGACACAGCACCCAGAGCACATAGGCCACTGCCTAAAGGTGCTTCTGCTGGTCCTCCTTGGGCTCACAGATCACATTCACACTGATACCTTGTCCTTCCTTTATGTCACGACACATCGACAGCCCAGTCAGATCAAAGGGAGCCATTTCCATATTAAAATTGAGTCCACCAATCTTCCTTTTGCCTCTTTAGGCTACAGTTCAAGTCCCTGTAGAAGTGCCCATGCTCTTCTGATGGGAGTCTTCTACACCCACAAGGCCCACGCCCAGGACCATCTATATAGCCTGCTTTCTTATACCTCCTCACTGGTCACAATAGTCCAGTTCCTTTGAGGCTTCCTGCGTTAAATTCCATAAACACGAACTGTTCTCTAGCATACCAGTCTTGTTCCTTCACCTAATCACAGGAAGGACTCCCTCCTTGACTAAACTTCTGCCAGGCTCTTCGAGCCCTCTTATCAACCAGAACTTGTCCTTGGCTTGCTGAGCCTGAGTTTAGCAAGAATCTCCCCATCCTTGAGATCTAATCAAAATCCTCCTAGTGATTTTCCATCCATTGACCGCCTCACCCTTCCCACTGTCTGTAAATTCCCAGCTGTTGTTGCCAGGCTTGGAGTTGAGTCCATCTCTCTCTCCCTTATCACAATAGTCTTGGCCTTCAGAGTGCAACAAGTAAGTAAAGCACAAACCTAAAACAATGTTGCAGAAAACGCAAACTGATGGAGCACCAGCAGAGGTTCTTGCCATAAGTATACTAAAATGGCAAGATAAGATTTTTTTTAACTATGAAAGATTCCTGGCCCTTTTTTAAAACCATAAAATAAGGCTCAGGAATGTGAATCTCTTTAAAAAATCAACCTGTTTCTTCAGATACACACACACACACACACACACACACACACACACACACACACACACACACACACACATACACTATTAATTCCCACCAAGGACAGTGCCAGCATGTTGCCCAGTTCCACAACCTCCTTTCCTAATGAGAACCCAGGCTACTTGTCTAAGCAGGAATTTCCCGAAGCCCATGACAAGCCCTCACAGAGCAGGTGTGGGAAGTGAAAGTAGAGCCACCATTCCCCAAAAGCACTGACTTTCTAGGACAACTGGCATTTAAATATGTTCTTAGACATCACAGCTGAGACAATTTGACCTGGGTAATGAATATCCTTCTGGTGCCTATTTTCGGACATACTTGAGCTATGCTGGGCACCACTGAGGCACTGTGGAGTGAGCAAGAGGGTCAGAAAACACACCACTTAGTAAACAGTTATATAAAGTAGTGCCAGGTAATGATGGCACACTGCACTGCATGCCACTCTACACAGAACACTTCATTTGCATGGCTCTCACCACCACGTAAATTCAATCTCAGATCTACATTTCCTCAGGAGGTGACTCTGGCCTTCAATAAAATGCCATGGCTCTTCCCAAAGGAAGGAAACACGTAGTGAAGCACATCTAAAAGGATTTAACCTGCTCCAGAGCTCACAGCCAGGCTAGAAAGGGAAAAGCAATGCCTCAGGTATAGACACTACTAAGACAGCTCCTCGGCGCTGAAGGACAAACACGCTTCCTTCTTTTCATTTTGTCTTTGGAGGACCAGTTATTTCTCCATAGACAGAGCTTACAGGAACTTCTGCAGATACTACAAGGGGTTTGTACACCTTTAGAGCTGCAGGGAGGCCAGTGGCTGTGTGATCGGCTGGCAAAGATTGGGTGACACATAGGAGAGAAAGGGCCATGGAGATGCTGGGGGAGCCAGCTTGCAAAACAGTTTCTTAGGCCAAACCTCTGGAATATGGGGTCATTGGCAGCTTACTGGGGCCCAGGAGAGTCTTTGGGGAGAAGGAGGAGCAGCCTTGATCGTGGAGCATTACAGAGAATATCCTTCACACAGCCATGACTGTGTGGGAATGTTCGCAGTAGAGAAAAGCTACTGTCACACCTTCTCTGAGGCAAGAATAAACACACAGAAAATGACCCCTGCAGCCAGGCGCAACTCAGTACCTGTAGCGACCACGAGAAATGCACTGACATATCCCAGAGAGATGCCTCTCCCCAATGGGGGCCTGGAAGACCTAGGATGACCAGCAGGGATAAGAGCCACTGAAGGGCCTTGGGAAATGAGGGTCTCAGCAGAGTGGACGTCTGACCTTCTGTGTCTTGAAACTTCACACCACAGGTGGCCTCAGAAATGGGGAGAGAACCAGAAGTGGAAACTGAGTTTTCCAAAAGTAGAGCTGGATTTTAATCAGGACAAAACTCCACCTATCATATTCCTGCCACGTCACCCACACTTACTTCAATATCTAGTAGTCAGCAGGCAGTTGAGGAACATGTTTTAATAGAATTGAAACTAACTTCTAAAGCCTTACCCTGTAGACTACCCAAATATACTCTAGACCACGGCTCACTGCAGATCCTGTGACTTTTCTTCTCACTCTCCCCATCACCAGTAAATTGACATCTTGGTGGGAACTATTGTTTTCACAGAAGATTTGAAGGTCTTTAACAGAGTCACAGGTTTATCAGGACATGAATATTTTTTTTCTCTTCCACAAAAAAGAACTGAGCAGTGGCTCCTGGGATGAAACATCTGTCTCCAGTCAGAACAGAAGAAAGTTTCTTTGTCTGACACCAGCAGGTGCACCATACAACAGACAGTGGCACACTACCTGTAGAATCCCAAAAGGAGAGCAATATCTGAGGGTCTTTTCTTCCCTTTCAGATGCAGAGCAAACCACAAAAATAATACAGGGCTCATTGAAGGAAAGAAAAGAAAAGAGTTACCAAAAAGTATTGGGAAAAGATTCACAAAGTGTCTTTGTAATGTGTTCCCCCCACCTTCTTGGCATTTATCACCCAGTACTCACATTTTTGCCACACATAAGTGTTAGTGTAGAGTGTGGGAGCAGTGGGCATAGCACATCAGGGCCCCACTTCACCATGCCCTCCCTACCTTCTGACATTCCCCTAAATGACAAAATGTCAAAGCAGGTTAAGGAATAAACTCTGAACTCCTTTCTCTCTCTCTTGTCAAATTCCTAACTAAGGAGCCTGGGAGTGACACCCGACAAAGTCTCATTGGATGGGATTTTATTAACTCTATTGAATGAAACTTGATTTAAACCTGATTCTGGCATAACAGTGCAAAACAAATAAAGAAAAAAATCAAAACTATTTTGTGACCTTGCAGAGCTGTCTCTTGGGGTCTCCAAACCCTGGACATCTTTTTTGATACCACCTCTCCTCTCTGAACTCTGCCATCCATGAAGTTTCATCTGCATATCAAGAACCTTTCTCTCAACGCCTTGTGCCCTTATCTCATCTCCACAGCAGCATTTCCTTTACTGATTTCGAAATTCCTTAGAGCAAATCTTTGAATCCATCTATGATCTGCAAGCCCAAACCTGAAGAAGTTCTACCTTCCCTGACTGGACAAATGTAAATCCCACAAGTATTGATCTATGGTTTTCTGTATCTTCTTTCCTTCTAAAATGCATATAACCAAACTGCAATTCAACTACCCCAGGTACATGCTCTCAGGACCTCTTGGGATGGTGACACAGGTCAAAGTCACTGGCTCAGAATATACATTCTTAAATCTTTACAGTGTTTGGCATCTTTCTCCAAGAAGCCAACATCATCATCAACAAGGTCATCAAGACATGTCCAGAAAAGCCTTGGAGGTTGAGGTGGCCCCAGGCAGGCTACTAGGGGTGATCACAGATTCCAGGTTCATTCTAGACAGGCTCACCTAGTGTCACCAAGTATCCCCAACAGATTGATGAGCACTAGGTGCTCTGATGTGCTGTAAACCATAGACCCCGCTCACACCCTCTCTCCTTCCTTCACCAACATGACTCTAGTCTCCTTCTCGTCCTCAATCCTTCCACTGCTTCCTGTTGTTTTTACCTCAAGTACCAAAAATATTTTCCTCTTTTCAAGTTATTTGACCACTTCTCCACCTTCAACCTTTTCTTCTGCATTTTAAACTTGATTTATTCAATTTTTATTAGGGCATATATGCAGACAGGTCTAATTTGTTAAACAACTTACCCTCACAGCTCTGGTCATCCATTCTCCTTCCTGTGAGGTCATCACCAGTGTTATGGGCTAAATTATAATCTCCCCCCAAAAAAGGTATATTGGAAGTCCCCAGCCCCAGTATCTGAACATGACCTTATTTGGAGAGGCAAGAAGGTTAAAATGAGATCTTAGGGGTAGGCTTTAACCTAATACGATTGCATCAGTAAAAGAGGAAATTTGGATACAGAGACTCACACAGAAGGAAGACTAGAAGAAGACAGGGAGAAGATGTCCATCTATAGGACAAGGAGAACGGCCTCAAAAGAAACCAACCAAACTTGCTCACACCTTGATCTTGGACTTTTAGCCGGCAGAACTGTGAAACAATAAATTTCTGTTGCTTAAACCACCCAACTGTGATACTATGCTGACATCAGCCCTAGACAACAAACAACCAGTTTCTTATGCATCGTGCCACCAGAGATAGTGGTGGATAAGCAGAGTTTTACAGAGAATGTTTTTCGTTTGGTCAACTCACATGGTAGTCTACCGTGCATGCATATTTTGCTGTGCTTTTCCCACTTTACAAGATATCAAAGATGATGCCCTATCAGTTCATACAGACCACTTCATTCTTTTAAACACATGCATAGTGTTCCATTCCATGGGTGTTCCACATGTGTTTAGTACCCGGTGGATGTGGTATTCCTAACTTTTTGCTACTATAGAAATGTATAAAGGACTGACATTGTACATATGTTATTTCACACATGTGCAAGAACATCTGCAGGATAAAACCTTCAAAGTGAAATCATGCAGTAAGTACACTGCTGAATTTATCTCCACATACTTAAAGCAATTTACACTCTTATGAATATGTCACTTCCTCACAACACAACATCGTCAATGTGGTAAATAATCAAACTCTGAATGACTGCAAATCTGGTCAGAGAAAACTGGTATCTTGTAGTTATTTGTAGTAAAAGAGTATTGATGTATATTTTAACACTCTGTATGTGTTAACAATTTTTCTATGAGTTTGAAGCCCTCAATGATACTAAGAAATCTTTGTGCTATGAATTGCAAATAGTCTCTCCAGTTGTCATTTATCTTTAAATATTGTCAAAGGTAATTTTTATTCATGCAGATGTATTTGGATTTATCCTTTTCTTTCTTTATTCCCTCCTTCCCATATGCTATATGTTTTGGCTTCTTGGTTTTGAGTTATTCTTAGAAAGATATTCTCCAAGTTAAGATATTAAATATGCTCTCTCACATTTTCTTTTGGTATATTTATGGTTTACTTTTTCATTTGTAAAGCTTTGGTTTACTTTGTTGTAAAGTGCAAGGTATTAATACAAACTTTTTTTCTAAATTTCTCCCCAATTATCTCAACTTTATTTTTTAAAATTCATATTTCTTCCTCATTAATTTCATCTTAATTATATACTCAAAATGTTTCACTCTATTCTATTTATCTGTTTATGCGTTCATGTTCCAATAGGTCACAATGTTGATTGTTGTAGGTTTAAATTCAACTATGTTTAAATCAATGTGGGTTAGAGCTATATTCTCTTTATGATTTTAATGTACTTTTCCTAGCTATTTTTCCCTGTTTTCATATAAACTTTAGAACCAGTTTTATCCTAATTCTCAAAAGGTCCTACTGATATTAATTTATAAAAAATTGGCTTTTTATAATACATATCCTCTCATGCAGTGGAATGCTACATCTTTCCATTTAAAAATTTTCTTTATACAGGTGTTGCAATTTACTGTTTAATATTTTTCCTGCATGTTTTAGTCATTTAAAACTATTGTAATTGGGACTTGGTGTAATGACTCATGACTGCAATTCCAGTGCTTTGGGAGGCTGCCGTGGGAGGATTGCTTGAGACCAGAAGTTCGAGGGCAACATAGCGAAACTCTGTCTCTACAAAAAATAAATAAACAAAAATCTACTGTAATTGGGATATTTTGTCCCTTACATCATCTAACTTATTCTTCTTAGGTAATACAGATTTAAACTTCTGCATGTTAGTATCTTTGTCCGGCCATCCAACTAGATGCTCCTATTACTTGCAATTTTAAAATCAAGTTCTCTTGGATTTTTCAAGTAAAAAATCATATTACGTGCAAATAGTATGCTTAACCTCTTCTTTCAAATTTTAATAATGTTTATCCTTTTTTTCTTCCATATAAATGCTTAGTTTACTATTTCCAGAACAATAATAAATAATAGTGGTGATACACGTATGTTTATTGCAGCATTGTTCACAATAGCAAGAACATGGAACCAACCATGCTGCCCATTAAAAGAGGACTGGCCGGGCTCGGTGGCTCAGCCTGTAATCCCGCGCCTTTGGGAGGCTGAGGTGAGTGGATTGCCTGAGCCCGCGGGTTCGAGACCCGCCTGGGCAGCGAGACCTCATCTCTACGATAAATCAAAAAATCAGCTGGGCTTGGTAGCTCATGCCTGTAATTCCGGCTACTTGGAAGGCTGAGGTGGAAGGATCACCGGAGCCCAGCAGGTCGAGGCTGCGGTGGCCGGGAGCAGCCACTGCACTCCAGTCTGGGCGACAGAGTGAGACTCCAGCTCAAAAAAAAAAAAAAAAAGAGGACTGGATTTTTAAAAATGTGATACATATACATGGTGGAATATTACACAGCCATAAAGAAGGACAAAATTATGAACTTTCCAGCAACTTGGATGAACTTAGAGTTTATAATACTGAGTGATCTATCACAGAAACAAAGAGCTGAGTATCACATGTTCTCATTCATAAGCGGATCTTGAACAATTATCATAATACTCTAAGAAAATGATTGGCAGTAGTGGGAAACTGCTGGAATGGGGCAGAGAAGTGGGATTGACAGTAGTGGGAGTCTGTCTGGGCAAGGGGGGACACACCTCATCAACAAGGGTACCTGCATTATGAACATTTGTATACCTAACCCTGAATTGTAGCCCAGATCTTTAAAATAAAAAAAAATTACAATAAATAAATAATAGTGATGATAAAAGATGTATTTATTCCACTTCTGACTTTACCTTCCCTAACTGCTTTCCAGGCTCCTTGTTAAATGTGGCAATGCAACCTCTGGGTTGAAATGGAGTCATTGCACCATGCTGCACTAAATTTTTGAGGTGGTGGCTTAGTTCATTAATTATTATTCACTGTTGATATTGGTATAAGTATTTGGGAATGGACATTTCCCTATGAGTGCTTTTACAGCTGTATCCCATAGGTTCTAATATTTAATCTACTGAATTTTATACATAATGTTTCCTAAAAGGTGTCATTTATCATTTATTTTTTCTTGAAATATAATAAACAGAGCATAAAATTTTTTTAAAGAATTTTTATTTTAAAGATGTGGAGTATAATTCAGGGTTAGGAATACAAATGGTCATTATACAGGTAAAGCCTGGGCCTCACTTTAGTTCCTACTTCACCTGGTTTGAGGTCAGGTACCCTTATTGATGAAGTGTGACCCTCCCCCTCCCTCCCTTGGCAATTTCCCACTACTGCCAATTCCTTTCTTACAGTGTTATGACAATTGTTCAGGGTCTGCTTGTGAGTGAGAACATGTGGCATTCAGTTCTTTGTTTTTGTGATAGATCACCAAGTATTATAGACTCTGGATTCATAAGAGTTGTTGCGAAGTTCATAATTTTGTCCTTCTTTATGACTGCATAATATTCCATCAAGTGTATGTACCACATTTTTAAAATCCAGTCCTTTTCCAGTGAGCAGCACAGTTGGTTCCATGTTTTTACTATTGTGAATAATGCTGCAATAAACATATGTGTGCAGGTATCTTTTTCATAGAGTGATTTGAGTTCCTCTGGGTATATTCCCAGTAGGGAGATTGTGAGGTCATATGGAAGATCGATTTTTAGATCTTTTTGGAATCGCCAAACTGTTTTTCACAGAGGCTGTATTAGTTTACCCTCCCACCAACAGTATAGAAGTGTTCCCTTTTCCCTGCATCCTCTCCAGCATCTGTTGTTTTTTGAGTTATTGATGATGGTCATCCTGACTGGAGTTAGGTAGTATCTCAGTGTGGTTTTAATTTGCATTTCTTTGATGACTAGTGAGGTTAAGTATTTTTTCATGTATCTGTTGGCTGCTCCTATGTCTTCTTTTGAAAATTGTCAATTCATATCTTTTGCCCACTTTGTAATGGGGCTGTTTTTTTCTTTCTTTTTGGCCAGTTTGAGTTCCTTGTAGATCCTAGATGTTAGGCCTTTGTGAGATATACAGCTGGCAAATAATTTTCCCAGTCTGTAGTCTGTCTCTCCGCTCTCTTGATGGTCTTTGACTTTAGAGAAGCTTGTCAGTTTAATGAGGTCCCATTTGTCTATCTTATCTCTTATGGCATGGGCACTTGGTGTTTTGATCAGGAATTGGTTGCTAGTTCCAATTTCCATAAGGGTGTCTCCTGCATTTTCTAAGAACCTTATAGTTTGAGGTTTTACATTTAGATCTTTGATCCATTTAGAGTTGATTTTTGTGTATGAGGATAGGTAGGAGTCTTGATTTAATCTTCTGCACGTGGTCAGCCAGTTTTCCCCACACCATTTGCTGAATAGTCTGTCCTCTCCCCAGTGGTTGGTGGTGGAAGCTTTGTCAAAGATAAGTTGGTTGAGAAATTGAGGTTTTGCTTCCGGAATCTCTATTCTGTTCCATTGGTCTATATGCCTGTTCTTGTACCAATACCAGGCTATCTTGATTATTGTAGCTTTATAATAAAGTTTAAAGTTTGGGAGTGTGATACCTCCTGCTTTTTTTTTTGCTGAGGATTGTTTTGACTATTTGTGTTCATTTATGCTTCCATATGAATTCCTGTATTGTTGTTTCCAGGTCTGAGAAGAATACTGTTGGTGATTTAATGGGTATTGCATTAAATCTGTAGCTTGCCTTGGGTAGGATGGACATCTTAACAATGTTGATGCTTCCAATCCATGAGCATGGAATATTCTTCCTATTGTTTGTGTCATCTTTGATCTCTTTGAGCAGTGTTTTGTAGTTTTCATTGTAAAGGTCTTTCACATCTCTGTTTAGGAAGATGACAAGATATTCCTTTTTATTTTGTGGTTACTGCGAATGGCATTGTGATTTTTATTTGGAATTCTGTGTGTTTATTGTTGGTGTATAGAAATGTGACTGTCTTTTGCACATTTTATTTTATACCCTGAGACTTTGCCAAAGTCCTTTATCAGTGCAAGGAGGTTTTTGACACATTTTTATAGAATCATGTCATCTTCAAAGAGGGATAATTTGACTTCCTCTTTTCCTATTTGGATACACTGATTTCCTTCTCTTGTCTGATTGCTCAAGCTAGGACTTCCAAAACTATGTTGAACAGGAGGGGTGAGAGTGGGCATCCTTGCTTTGTTCTGGTTTTCAGGGGAAATGGCTCCAATTTCTGTGTGTTTAGCAGTATTCAGGCTGTGGGTTTCTCATAGATGGCTCTTACTCTTTTAAGATATGTTCCATCTATGCCTAGATATTTGAGGGTTTTTATCAAGAAGGGGTGCTGGGTTTTATCAAAAGATTTTTCCACATCCAATGATATAATCATGCCATTTTTGTTTTTACATCTGTTGATGTATTTAATTATGTTTATGGTCTTGGGAATGTTGAATCAGCCCTGCATCCCAGGGGTGAAGCCTACTTGGTTATGTGTGGCACAGTTATTAAAAGTTATACATAGGACTTCCAGCAAGATGGCAACCAGATAGGTTGAACTATGAGAATATCCGCAAAAGCAAGTGTCCATAAAGACTCTCTGCATGTGTAGGCCTGTGCTGGTGGTAAGTGAAAGTCTGTCACAGGGGAGACTCAAGTTCATGTACCCGGGCTTTCCTCTGGAGGTGACTGCAACTCCCCAGTGCCCTGAGATTGGAACCCCAAGTGTACAGGATCATCTGCTGTTCTCAGGACTCTCCTGAGAAAAGCCTGCTGAATACAGCTGATTCTCACCACCTGGCACCTGGCCCACACCATCACCTGTGACGGCAAAGCAGCTGGAGCCCAAGATCCCATTCAAGGAGAGAGAAGATTGGGGAGAGTTGGAGACGAGACCCACCCCTAGTGAGGAAATGCCAACTGCAGCCATTTTCTCTGTCCCAGGACCAAGCAGAGACCTGCATTGTCCCGCCCAGCTCCACCCAGTCTCTAACTTGGGACCTAAGGTAATCTCATCACACTGGGAGAGACAGAAGATCCCCATGCTGGATCAGACACAGACACATTAGATCTGAGTGGGAGACCCAACAGGCAGCAAACTGGGCGAGTCCAGATCTGATCCACCCTCCTCCCACAGTAGGCCTGGACCATCTGACCCATGCTGAGAGCAATCCCATAAGCCTGCACTGAGAGCAGAGGGGAGGAGAGGGGAGGGGAGGGGAGGGGAGGGGCTAGAGATCAGACCTGAAAGGAAGTTGGACTTACAGGAACAACCTCAGAGGGTTTTCTTTTCCTTTCTTTTTTTTGTGTCTGTTTTGCTAATTTTTATTTGTTTGTTTCTTGTTTTAGTTTTTTTTATCCATTTCTGTTTCTGATAATATTTTCATACTTGCTTTATTTCTGTTATTTTATTGCTTTTTTTTTAGACTTCCTATTTATGTATGGGTATTTTTGAGGGAGAGTACATTAATGGAGGGGTTTTGTTGGTTTGTGTGTTTGTATGATTGTCTGTATGTTTTTGATTTTTTTTACTCTTTTCTGTCTTTGTGTCTCTTTCCATTTGTTAGTTGGTATGTCTGTCTGTTTTGCTCTTATGCTTCTCTCTCTCCACCTTCCACTCACCTCTCACCTTCCTTTTTCCATTCTTTCCCTTTTTCTTACCTTACTTTGCTTTCAGGGAGCAAACTTATATGCCCAGTGCATGAACAGATTGTAAGACAGTAGGAAGCAGGCTTCAGGGGGCCAACATTCCTGTCAGCGGATACTGGGATCGACAGACAGACTCTGAATCACAGCTCCCCCCTTGATGTAATCTCAAAACTGCAAAAATTACAGTCCCCAAACCACAGTCCACCTTCAGAATTAAATAAAGCCAGAGGATCCACATAAGAAGAGTAGTAGATTGAGCAAACAGAAGTAAATGCTACTCCACATTCCTGAACAACAGAAGTAAAGAAGAGGTTAAAAAAGGGAATGGGGAGGAAAATCTACACAAATGAAGAAAAACCAAAAGAAGAAAATGGGTCTCACACAGACCCCTGGGAGGTCAGACACTGAGGAGACAGACTTTGGAATGCAAACAATGAAGAGCCCCCAGAATGACTGGTCTCAAACTACAAACCCAGATATCAAGACATTAATAGAGAGAATAAATAGAATTGAGGAGAGACAAGAGGAAAATATGAAGGAGTTGAAAACTGAGATAACAGCAGTAAAGAATACTGTGAATGAAATAAATAACAAACTGATAGGCATGGAAAACAGAATTAGCCAAGTAGAAGAAAGAATCTCAGAGCATGAGGACCAAAATATAGAACTAACCCAAACTGTCCAAAACATAGAAAAAGAAGCTTAAAAAGACAGAACAAAACCTTCAAGAGATGAGCAATTATTTTAAGAAGCAGAACCTAAGAGTAATTGGACTTCCTAAGGCAAAAAAGAGACAGAGACCATCCTGGAACAAACATTCCATGAAATTATTCAAGAAAACTTCCCTAATCTCATCAGTGACACGACCATTCCAAAACAAGAGATTCAGATAACCCCTGCAAGACAACAAATGAGAAGACCAACTCCTTAGACACATAGTAATTCACCTACAAACACTGGTATAAAAGAAAAATTCTAAAGGCAACAAGTGAAAAAGGTCAGACTACCTACTGGGGAAGATCAATTAGAATAGCAGCAGATATATCTACAGAAACACTTTAGGCCAGGAGAACTTGGAGCCCAATCTTTAAAGTTCTCAAAGATAAATAATTTCAACTTAGAATTACCTACCCAACTAAGCTAAGCTTCATTAGTGATGGAGAATTAAAATCTTTCCCAGATATTCAATCCCTAAGAACTTATGCTGCCTGCAGACCAGCTCTACGTGAAACACTTAAAAAAGTATTAAACACAGAAGAAAGAAAAAAGAATGAGAACGCCCTTCATAAGAATGCAGGAAAAGATTGAAAACACATATGACTCTATCCAAAAAACAAAAAAGACAACAAACAAACAGCAACGACAGCAACAAACTCTATAAGAACCTCCTTAAACAGGGATAAACTCTCACATTTCAATAATTAACCTGAATGTGAATGGATTAAATGCACCACTGAAAAGACATAAAATGGATAAAATATCATGAGGCAACAATATATTGTCTCCAAGAGACTCATCTCACCAGAAAGGACACTCACAGGCTCAAAGTAAGAGGATGGGAAACAAAATTTCAGGTGAACGGAACACAAAAGGAAATAGGAGTCATGATCTCAATATCAGACAAAATGCCCTTTCAGCTATTAAAAATTTAAAAAGATACAGAAGGTCACTACAGAAAGATTAAAAGTTCAATCCATCAACAAGAAATATACATTCTAAACATATATGCACCCAACATAGGAGCACCAACTTTCATAATACAGCTTTTAGGCAAACTTAAAAAAGATATTGACTCTAACAATATCATAGCTGGGGACTTAAATACCCCACTCACAACTCTAGACAGATCATCAAGACAAAAAATCAACAAGGAGATCCGGAATCTCAATGTGACACTTGATCAAATGGACTTAATTGATACCAACAGAACACTCCACCGAACGACCACAGAATATACATTCTACTCATCACCACATGGAATGTACTCTAAGATCAACCACATCCTCGGCCAAAGTCAAACATCAACAAATTTCATAAGATTGAAATTCTGCCATGCACCTTCTCAGACCACAGCGGAATAAAAATAAATATTGACACCAACAAAGTTCCCCCAAAACCCACAAAGACATGAACAGTAAACATCATGATACTAAGCAACTCCTGGGTCAACACAGAAATCAAAACATTGATTAAAGATACCTGGAAACAAATGAAAATGAAGAAACATTTTACCAAACCTCTCAGATGCCATGAAAAGAGGGGAATTCATATCTCTATGAACACAGATGAAAAAAATGGGAAGCTCACAAGTTAACAGCCTAACAAATCACCCAAGAAGGCTAGAAAAGCAAGATTACCAAAACCCTAACTTTAGTAGAAGAATCTAGATCACCAAAATAAAAGCCCAAATCTGGGACATAGAAGACAAAAAGATAATACAAAAAATCAACAAAACAAAATGTTCCCCTAGTTAGACTGGCCAAGAAAAAGAGAGAAAAAGCCCAAATAAACACAATCAGAAATGCAAAAGATGAAGTCATAACTGACCCTGAAGAAATACAAAAGATTATCAGAGACTACTTTGCACACTTTATGGAAATAAACTTGAAAACCTAAAGGAAATGGAGAACTTTCTGACATCACACAACCTTCCCAGGTTGAAACAAGAAGAAATTGAGACCCTAAATAGACCAAAAACAATCCAAGAAATTGACAATGTCATAAGAAAACTACCTACAAAAAAAGTCCTGGACCAGATGGCTTTCCAGTAGAATTCTACAAAACATACAAGGAGGAATTGATACCAATCCTATTGAAAGTATTCCAGGCAATTGAGAAAGATGGAACTCTCCCCAAATCATTTTATGAAGTTAACATCACATTGATACCCAAACCAGGTAAAGATCCAACAAAGAAAGAGGACTACAGACCAATATCCTTGATGAACACAGATACTAACATTCTCAACAAGATTCTAGCAAACTGGATTCAACAACACATCTCAAAAATCATCCACCACAACCAAGTAGGCTTCATTCCTGGGACGCAGAACTGGTTCAACATTTGTAAGACCATAAACATAATTAAATACAACAACAGACATAAAAACAAAAGTTACATGATTATATCATTAGATGCAGAAAAAGCTTTTGATAAAATCCAGCACCGCTTCTTGATAGAAAATTCTCAAACATCTGGGCAATGATGGAACACACCTCAAAATAGTAAGAGCCATCTATGAGAAACCCACAGCCAGCATACTGCTAAACAGACAGAAATGGGAACCATTTCCCTTGAAAACCGGAACAAGACAAGCATGCCCACTCTCACCCCTCCTGTTCAACATAGTTTTGGAAGTCCTAGCAAGAGCAATCAGAGAAGAAAAAGGTGATCAGGGTATCGAAGTAGGAAAAAAGGAAGTCAAGTTATCCCTCTTTGCAGACAATATGATTCTATACCTCAATAACCCAAGAAAATCTGTCAAAAACCTCCATGCACTAATAAAGGACTTTGGCAAAGTCTCAGGATATAAAATAAATGTGCAAAAGATAGTCACATTTCTATACGCCAATAATAAACAAACAGAAACCCAAATAAAAAGTATAATCCCATTCACAATTGCCACAAAAAAATTGAAATACCTCAGCATCTTCCTGTAACCAGAGACATGAAAGACCTTTACAATGAAAACTACTAAAGACTGTTCAAAGAAATCAAAGATGACACAAACAAATGGGAAAAATATTCCATGCTCATGGATTGGAAGAATCAACATTGTTAAGATGTCCATCTTACCTAAGGCAATTTATAAATTTAACGCAATACTCATTAAATCACCAGCAACATTCTTCTCAGACCTGGAAACAACAATCCAGGAATTCATATGGAAACATAAATAACCACGAATAGCCAAAACAATCCTCAGGAAAAAAAAAAAACAAAACACTCCCAGACTTTAAACTTTATTATGAAGCTACAATAATCAAAACAACCTGGTATTGGTACAAGAACAGGCATATAGGCCAATGGAACAGGATTGAGATTCCAGAAGCAAAACCTTACATCTCAACCAACTCATCTTTGACAAAGCCTCTACCACCAACCACTGGGGAAAGGAGAACATATTCAGTAAATGGTGCTGGGAAAATTGGGTGCCCACATGCAGAAGACTAAAACAAGACCCCTACCTATCCCCATACACAAACATCAACTCTAAATGGATCAAAGACCTAAATGTAAAACCTCAAACTATAAGAACCTTAGAAAACAGAAATGGAATTTGGAACTGGCAACCAATTCCTGATCAAAACCCCAAGTGCCCAAGCCATAAGACATAAGATAGACAAGTGGGACCTCATCAAACCCACAAGCTTCTGCAAAGCCAAAGAAACCATCAAGAGAGCAGGAGACAGACCATAGACTGGGAAAAAATATTTGCCAACTGTATGTCTGACAAAGGTCTAACATCTAGAATCTACAAGGAACTCAAACGAGCCCAAAAGAAAAAAACAAACAGCCCCATTTCAAAGTGGGCAAAAGATATGAATAGTTATCTCTCAAAAGAAGACATAGGAGCAGTCAACAGATACATGAAAAAATGCTCAGCCTCACTAGTCATCAAAGAAATGCAAAATAAAACCACATTGAGATACCACCTAACTCCAGTCATGATGACCATCATCAATAACTCAAAAAACAACAGATGCTGGAGAGGATGTAGTCAAAAGGGAACACTTCTACACTGCTGGTGGGAGTGTAAACTAGTACAGCCTCTGTGGAAAACAGTGTGGCTATTCATAAAAGATCTAAAAATACGACCCCACAATCACTCTCCTGGGAAATATCTGGATGAACTCAAATAACTCTATCAAAAAGATACCTGCACAGACATGTTTGTCGCAGCATTGCTCACAATAGCAAGAACATGGAACCAACCATGCTGCCCATCAAAAGAGAACTGGATAAAAAAGTGTGGTACATATACATGATGGAAGATTACACAGCCATAAAGAAGGACAAATTCATGAACCTCACAGCAATCTGGATGGACTAGAGTTTATAATACTGAGTCACGTATCACAGAAACAAAGAACTGAGTATCACATGTTCTCACTCTAAGCAGACCTTTAACAATTATCATAATACTGTAAGTAAATGACTGGCAGTAGTGGGAAACTGTCGGGGCAGGGGCAGGGGGAATTGGCAGTGGTAGGAATCTGCCAAGGGATGGGGGCACACTTCATCTGCATAACGAACATTTGTATACCTAATCCTAAATTGCATCACACATCTTTTATATAAAAAACATAAAAAATAAATTAAAAGTTATACATTGTGACTTATTTGCATACAATGCCTCCTATGTCATAATTGGTTGTGGTTCATGAGTTAAATATAAAAGTTAAAGTCAGCAAATATAAATCAAGAAAAATAAATCAATGAAAATCTGTTATTTTGTATTACTTGTATTCCAGATATTTTAGTTGGAATTCTCAAAAATTCCCTTGAACACTAGAAAATGGTTGTGATGGTTAATTTTATGTGTCAACTCTACTGGGTTAAGGGATTCCCTGGAGACACAAAACATCATTTCTGGGTGTGTCTATGACGGTGTTTCTTGGAGAGATTGGCATTGGAATTGGTGGACTGAGTAAGGATGATGCTCTCACCAATGCATCATCCTATCTGTGAAGGGTCTGATAGAACAAAAAAGGTAGGGGTGGTGGCAGGTATGATCTCTACTTAAGCTGAACCATCTGTTTTCTTCTGCTTTCAGACACTTGAGTTCCTGGTTCTTGGGCCTTCAGATGGGAAAAGAATTACACCATCAGCCTTCCTGGGCCTCCACCTTGAAGGCAGCAGATCATGGGATTGCTCAGCCTCCCTAATTGCATGAGCCAAGCCTTCATAATTACTCTCTTGCTAACCATCTCTCTATATGTCTATAAACAGCCTATTGATTCTGTTTCTATGGAGAACCCCGACTAATACAATGGCATTAAAAGGAAACTTTGAGAGGAGGCATTTTTCTCATTCCTTCTTTTACTGCTACGTATAGAGTGAAAGGGCAGAATGAGAGTATTCAATAAATGGAATTTCATGTCTCCACAATTTCCTTGTTCCTTCTTGGGTCAACTTGGTGATATTTTAGAATTATGGATATGGTTTCTGATGTCTACTTCAGACCAATCTAAAATTACAATTCTTTAACCTAACTTTGTTCTGTGATTAATATGCCAATTCACTGTGGATAAACCAGCTGGAGACATTAAGCTGAGCCAGGTGGCACTGCCCAGGAGACATGCTGTTTGTTGGGCTTTTCTTCACACTGAAGCTCCAGGAGGATTGTAGCTCCACCTGGGCCCCACGAGTAAGACCCAGCCAAACTAAGAGGGTGAGGGTGAGGAAAACGCTGGGCACCGCTGTCCCCAAGCAAGAGGGCTGCGCAGGAGCCTTTGCCATGACCCTGGTGCAGGCAGAGTTCTGTTCCCAGAACTGTGAATGAACCATTGTAAGAGCACAGCATAGAGGTTCCAGGGTGCTCGGGAGTCAGACAGAGCTGGAGTTCAGTTTTGCAACTTACTAAATTTGAAGATGAACTCATGTAAATATCTCTAATATCTGTCACTTCCTGGGACTTCAGCTGGGATGACATGAGGCCACATAGGCACAAAGCATACCCCCAATGACGGATGTTGTTCTTGCAACATCCACTCCCCTTCCCTGCGGTCACTTTATGTCCCTGAGCATTTTCTCATCTCAGGGGTGAAACACTTTATTAGCACTTTAAAAAATTAATAGTTTTAGGGCACAGCAAAATTAAGCAGGAGGTACAGAGGTTTCCCATGTACTCCCTGTCCCCACACACATAAGGCTCCTCTCCCCCACTATGGCGGCCTCTGAACCAGTGAGAAATATTTGTTACAATCCATGAGTAAACACTGACACTTTTTTTTATCATCCAAAGCCCATACTTTACATTAGGGTTCACCCTTGGTGTTGTACATTCATGGGTTTTGAACAACGCATAATGACATGTATCCACCATTATAACATCAAATGAATTTCAGAGTAAAAATCCTCTGTGCTCTACCTATTCTTCTCTCCCTCCCTTTAGCCCCTGGCAGCCATTGGCCTTTGTATTGTCTTCATAGTTTTGCCTTTTCCAGGATGTCAAACAATTTGTCATATAGCATGTATCCTTTTCAGTTTGGCTTCTTTCAGTTAATAATATGCATTTAAGATTGCCCCATGTCTGGTCTGTCCCTTCCCTCCTTCCTTCCTTCTTCCTTCTTTCTTAAGAGAGGGTCTCATTCTGTTGCTCAGGCTAGAGTGCAGTGCCACAATCATAGCTCACTGCAGCCTCAAACTCCTGGACTCAAGTGATCCTCCTGCTTTAACCACCCAAAGTCCTGTGATTACAAGCATGAGCCACCATGCCTGGCCCTTCCATGTCTTTTGATAGTTTGATAGCTCATTTATTTTTAGTGCTGAATAGTATTCCATTGTTTGTATATACCAAAGTTTATTTACCCAGTCATCTACCAAAGGACATCATGGACGCTGCCAAGCTCAGCAATCATGAATAAAGCTGTTGTAAACAACTGTGTGCAGGTTGCTGTGTGGATATAAGTTTTCAACTCATTTGAGTAAATACCAAGGAGTGTGATTGCTGGATTGTATGGTGAGAATAGATCTGATTTTGTAAGAAATTGCCAAACTGTCTTCCAAAGTGTCTGTACCATTTTTGCCTTCTCACTTATTAACATTTTTAACATATAAGAAATTCTCAAATATATTATTTCACCTAATCATAAAAATGAAGTCCAGTTGTGTAACTGGGAAATTCACCCGGGTCTGAATAGATAAAACAGGTTAGACCCTCTGAGAGGCAAATCAGAGAGTTTATAGTCAGTTACAATTTAAAACCCTTGACAAATGTGGAGGAACTGTGTCTAACTAGGTTAGACTCTCTGGATAACACTACAACAGAATTCAAAAGGTAAGAAAATGTTCTATGAACTAAATGGCAGGGTTTTGTGGTTTTATAAAAATGAATATCCTGCCAAAGTTTTCCAAGTGAATTGCTTCTTTTCCTCAATGTGTTTTTTTGTTAAATTGAAAATATTGTTTTCCTCTCAGCATTCCATGCGCTGTTATATATAAAGTGCCCACATCCCAGACAGTAGATCCAGGCTGGAGTCTTATACCTTTAAACCTCCCCCATGTCAAAAGCCTCTCACTCAAGATGTTCAGCATCCTAGGGGCAGCAAATAGAGTTTCCAAATCTTTTCGGGACTTGCTTTTCAGAATCACTGTAGTCCTCTCAGTTCTGCGTAAAGTAAGTATAAAATAAATAGGGCTGGCCAACCTGCAGCTCTCTGACTTCCCTTACCTCCTCTATGTATCTGGAAGGACTATTCTTAAAAACATGCATCTGAACAATCCTTGCAGTACAGAATGCTCATTGCCCTCCTCCTATTTGGTTTATAGAAATTTGATTTCTTTTGGAGGCCTTCTGCTCAGTGAGGGTAGACTCTCCCTATGCCCCTTGGACTCACCTAAGCAATACCTGATTTGCTAGATGCTGTTGGTATCCCCTAACCTCCGTTCCTTGTGTGGCCAAATACTGCAGCTTTTTCCTGCAAACACCCAAGGTCTTTCTCTGACATCTCCCTGTCACCTTCTCCCTGCCCCTACACTTGAACTTGAGAATTCATCTGTGCCAATAGATCCTGGTCTCAGTTAATTGATTACTATCTTCCTAGTCACTAAAAATTTGTGAATTTGTATAGTTTAAGTCATATGTGTATCTGAGAAAGAAGAAATTATGTAAGAAAAAATATAGATATTGTTGATGAAAAAGCCAAATTCTGTAAAAAACTTAAAGAGGTCTATCCTGAGCCAACATGAATGACCTTGCCCATGGTGCAGTCTCAAGAGGTCCTGTGAACACGATGGTAATATGACAGTTTGGTTTTATACATTTTAAGGAGACAGAGGTTACAGACAAACACATAAATCATTACATATAAGGTCATTATTGGTTCAGCCCAGAAAGGTGGGACATCTCAAAGTAAGGGGACTTATAGGTCACAGGTGGATTCAAAGATGTTTTGATTGGCAATTGGTTGAAAGAGTTAAGCTTTGTCTAAAGAGTTTGAAGTCAGTAGAAATAAATGCTTGTATTAAGATAAAGGGGCTGTGAAAGCCAAGGCTCTTATTACGTAGATGAATCCTTTAAGTACCAGGCTTCAGAGAAAATAGATGGTAAATGTCTCTTTTTAGACTTCAAAAGGTGTCAGGTACTTACTTAAATCTTTCCTAGATCTGGGAAAGACCTTAAAAAGGGAAGAAGATTCTACAGATGCAGATTTCTCCTCCAATAGATTGTTTTGCAGGGTCATTTCAAAATATGTCAAAGAAATATATTTTGGGGTAAAGTATTTTTATTTCCTTTAGGGCTTACTATTTGCCAGGTGTTGCTATGTCAGAGTGAGGCTGGAATTTGGTATCTTATTGCCACAGGGTCAGTCTTACAATCTCTATTTTCATGTTAATACTGGTCAGTTATACCTAAAACTCCAAAAGGAAGAGGGAATAACAAGGACCTTTCTCATAATGGCCTGGGATTTAGTTTTTCAGGTTTCCCTTGGGCCAGAGGAGTTCTGCTCAGTTGATTGGGGGAAAGGGGGTTTAGGATTTTTGTTGTTGTTGCTGTTTACAGTACATACATGAAATGAGACATCTTATCACCATTCCCCCAACAACAAAAGGAATACAGGTTGATGAAAAAAGGTCCAGTGGGCCACATGAGTGACTTTTTATGAAAAAACTGCTTCTCTGTGCTTACTGAATATTATCCAGGCTTCCCTGGTCTCAATAACTATATAATACAAAACCTAAATATAATATACCCAAGATGAAATTTCACCCATCAGATTGGTGATTTCCAGACTTTCACAAAGCAGTAAATTAAGAGGGGGAGGGGTCTTTTAATTTTGCCAATAAGAACTTAATTTTTTAAAAAATATGATTTATTATCATAATCATTTGATTAGGAAAAGAACATTCTAACTCCAAGAAAAGTGAGAAGGACATAAATATCAGGATGATTATAATTTGTCTTCTGAAAATTCTGTATTGTCGTTCCTCAATATTACAGGGGATTGGTTCTAGGACCCCCTTAGACTCTAAAATCCAAAGATTCTGAAGTACCTAATACAAAATGGTGTTATATTTGCATATGATCAGTGTATATCCTCCCATCTCTAAATTTCTTATAAACTACAATGTAAATGCTATGCAAATAGTTGTTGTACCATATTGTTTAGTGAATAATAGCTAAAAAAAAGTTTGTATACTTTCAGTATAGTTGCAACCTTTTAAAAAATATTTGTGCTCTGCAGTTGGTTAAATCCGGGCATGTAGAACCCACAGATATGGAGGGTCAACTGCACTTTTTCTTACTTTATCTGTTTTGTTGGAGGCTGTTGAAAATGTCACTGTTCAAGGACTGGCATCTGTAGATCATTGCTTTGGCAGTCAGGTGACTATTAAAAGGACCAAAGGTCAGGCAGCTTTCCTTGCTCTTGGCAAATGCTGTCTTTCAGGAGTCTGCCTGGATGTTGACAAATATCTGTATCTATATGCTTGTAGCACATATACAGTACAGCATACTCTACTGTTGGTACTAGTCCTATGTACATCTATAATACACATCTGGGTGGCAACACTACAACCCTCTCTGTCCCTGTGTTAGGGTCACATTCTTATCTCAACATGGACAAGGCATGCCACAGTTAGACAGGGCCTTTTCTGCAGGCAGTGCAGCCTCCCAAGGCTCGATTCTCCTAAGACTGCAGCATTATTGCCTTCCCCATGTCCTTCTTGTGGATATGAAGCAGAATCTACCCCTGCTTTTGACAGCACACGCTTCCAGGTGGAAAGAACTCTGAAATGATTCAGGGAAAAAGGGCTTCAGGTGATCAGGTAGGAAGATGCTCTATTCTAAAATTGCTCTGCCTTTGAATTCTTTTTTTCAAAGCAGGGGGTGGCTTTCCACCACAGTTAACCAGCCCATAGGGAGAGGGCAGAGGAAGTCCACACTGTTGATAACAGCCAAGGAGATGCACGGGGTGGAATAACTTCTTGGTAGAGGCAGAGACACAGTCAGTACCCTTGTGATTCAGGAAGGAAGCACTGCCAGCAATACTAGAGTTGACTAGCGGGGCCACTGGTGATTCCAGGAGCTAGACAGCTAAAAATCACAGGCTTGGGGAGCTGGAAGGGACCTTGGCCTCGTCTCTTCAAGTGGAGGCTGAGCCCAGGAGGGCACAGCAAACAGTCAGAGTGACACATACCAGCCATCTTGCATGGCCTGAGTTCAAGACTCCCTCCATGCTGCTTCCCTTGGACTTGCTTGCTCCCGCTCCTTCATGAAGCTTTCTTGAATTCTGTGGTAAAAAGGATGCCCTGTGATTGAACCTTCATGCCTGTGGTTCATGTGGCCCTTGCCCAATTCCTTGATCCCACATGTGTATGAGGAGTCCGTGGAGGGAATCCTTGGGAAGATCCTTGTTTTCCTGGACTTTGGAAAGCACTTTCTCAGCCTCCTTATAGTACATCAAGAACACATTTCTTGTCCTTACGTTTCCTGGTAGATGTTATTTCCTTGGCCTTAGCATCTAAATCAGTGGTTCTTAGCTTACCTTCCGCTCTGACTTGATTGAGGAGCGTGATGTATTCCCACAGTCAATAGCAGAAAGTCCTACCTGGTGGAGACAGGTAGTAGAAAGGCCTGTTATGTGACTTCAGACCTATCCCCTCCCCCAATTGCAACTGAAAATCATTATTCCTAACTATAATCAAACATGTTTCTTATTCATAAATCACAAATTTGAAGAATAACAGAGAGTGTGTCTTATTGGTATGCCTAGGATTTAGCACATAGTTTTAGGCACAAAGTAGGTCCTCAGTAAATGTTTGCTGAATCAATCTGAGCAATAGATGAGCAAAATGCTTATCAAATGGACTGAGGAATGAATGAGCATAAACATTTAGATGCCATCCATGGGTAACCACCCAGCTATGGAGGTTGGCCAGGCAGCACACCTTCATCCTGACAGCTGGGGGTCAGGGCCAAGATGTCTGAGGGAATCACAAACCTCTTCCAGATATCTGGGTTCTCGTATTCTTTCCCTGCTTATGACAAGCTTATTGACTTCCCCAGGCTATGAAGTGAGGAAGTGAGAGGAGATGGGACATTTCATCATGAGAATAAAGCCCTGACAGAGGCACCTTCACATTTGTGAGACCGAAAAACTAACCGACCAGAAAGGGCTGCGCTGCCTCTGACCATAGCTTGGACAGTGTCTGAGGGACTCCCTGAGGGCTGAGGTCGTAGTTGTCACTGGCCTACCATCACCACTACCTCTACAAGTCTCCCTCATTCAAGCCCTGGGCCCCACTGCTGCATCCCACATTTTCCCAACCTCTCCCTTATCTGCTGTATCCAAAACCCATACCTGAGGAAGCCCCGGAAGTCCATCGCTGGGTTCCCATCCACACTGATCCCCTCTACCCAGGACAGGATTCAAACATCCTGGTGTCCCTGGGCCCATCGCTGACTTTCCACCAGGGTCTCCAGAAGAGAATCCACGCTCTGGCAAAGAACGATCCTGTTTGGGCTGTCTGAGGCCACAGATTTTCCCCACCTTTCTGAGCCCACTGTTTGGAGTATTTATTTGCAACCCCATTTAAAGGCAAGGCACTGGCTTTTGAGAAAGACACCGGATTTATGAATGCCAAATTTCACTCCTCACAAGTCTTCTCTTCTCCTTTCCCCCCTGGCACATGCCCACACACCACCCTCTGCGATCTCCCACAAACACAACTCCCTGGAGAAGCCTTTAGTGGTGCTCCAGACTCAACTATGCCCTTCGGGCACACTGCAGGGACAGAGTCCCTCACATTGAACACACAGCCATGGCTTCTTTTCTGTATCATTGTGTCTAGCATAGAGCAGGAGGTTCTAAACAAATGGTGGAGGAGTATCACTTTTATTGCTTTTTAAATCCTCATTATAATGATGTCCCTCATGATAAATCAATATAGGGAAGGCGTGGTTTCAGACA
Source organism: Cephalopachus bancanus (assembly GCA_027257055.1). NCBI lineage: Eukaryota > Metazoa > Chordata > Mammalia > Primates > Tarsiidae > Cephalopachus > Cephalopachus bancanus. Next base: position 1,619,293 of record JAPVLO010000194.1, on the reverse strand, counting down.
ACACATCTACAGGTATCTATAGGTTAGGCAAGTAGGTCAGAAAACATGCAACCATTCTATGCAATTAAGTGCTGGGAGAAGCTCTTTTCTTGTTGCATGCTTGAGGCTGAGGCTGAGAGTTCTGGTCATGAACTAGCAGGATAGAGATGCACAAGGAATGACCTTGGGGACAGGAGCCTGAACAGCAGGTGAGCAGGAGAGGGTTGCATCCCAGCCTTTCAGCAGAAAAGAAGACCAACCCAATGAGAAAAGCAGAGGCTTTTATTCAGAGCTGGTCAGAACAAGGGAATCAGACACAGGCACTTGCATTTGGCAGAGGTTGAAAAACAGGCAGAGGAGCGAGGAAGCTTGATGGTGGAGAAAGCTTCCAGGGGTGCCCTGATGGGTGGTTGTCAGTGTGAAGAAGTTGCAGTGGGCTAGCTAGAAGCAGGACATCCTAGGGAACTGATTAGAGGTGCATATTTAGCTTTCTCTAGTTGGTCCTAAGTTGGAAGTGGAGGCAGAAATTAGGGATGCTTCAGTTACTTATCAAGTCCTGGCCAATATGGCCAGTTGTCCCAGAGGTTATTGTTTAACCTCCACGATTAACACAGAAATAGCAGTCTGGCTTCCTGCAGATCCGCCTTGCAGGAGGTTGGCTTCCTTGGTTGCTCCTGGGAGATAAGTGGCTGGATTTCTGAGCAGGTTGCTGCAGCTTGTGGGTCAGAATTCTGTTTTTATACAGGGTCTAGTCATTGTCCCTTTGTAGATTCAGTTGTCCCTTTGTAGATCTCAGCTTGGAATCACGAATGTGAAAAAGTCATTCAGAGCCACAGAATTTGGGAGGTGTAAGAAAACCTAAGATGATCTGCTCCAGATCCAATTATTTCACACACACACACACACACACACACACACACACACACACACACACACACACACACTTCTGTCTTAGCTATTAAGAGGATGTGCTTTCAGACAGACCTTCCATTAAAAATACACAAAACACCCACACCTGCTGGGATGCCCTGAAAGCCAAACGTGTCAACCTGACAGAGTTTCTCCTCTGCTCCCAGTCCACACCTGCTCTCTAAAAGAGGGCATAGGATGACCACCTCTTGGGCTTTACTCTCACTTTACACCTGGTGAGCCTAATATTTACATCCCACTGCCTTTCTAGGGTGCCCTGCATACACTCAAATTGTCATTAGTACATTTCAGGAGTCAAACAGCCACTGATTTTGTCTGCTGATTGGTCTTCTCAGATGAATTTTGAGCCACATAGATCCGGACTCTTCTCAAAGGAGCAACCTATTAGCCTTGTCAAACTGCAGGACTCCAGGTCTCCAGCTTCCCTTACTTGATGAGGCTTGTTCCTCCACCAAGAGCTCAGAAACAAGGGGCAGGATGAACACCACATGAGCCTTCTTCGCAGTGGGTCCATGGACCCAGGAAGTACCGCCTACAGCCTTCCCACTGGGCGGCCGGTCCCTTCTTCCTTCCCAGCTGTGGGGTTTCAGGTGCCGCTCACCCTACTGTCAGCCCCCAGGTGCAGGAGCTGTGGTGTACAGTGCCTAGTATCTGCAGATGTGCCAGAGAGGACACAGAGCTTCTGTCTGGAGCACCCCACGAATACCCCAGGAGGGCCCGGGGAATGCTTCTCCTGCAGCTGACTGTCCTTCTGAAACCCCACTTTAGACACTCTTTGGGCCCCTGTGAAAATGCAAATGTCTTACCTTGAAGTGGTTTTATCAGAATAAGAGAGAGGCGTGTCAAGGAACGGAAGGGCTCTCCGCCTAGGGCAGGGCTTCATCTCCACCCTGCTCAGCAGTTCCACTCGGCCAGGCACTTCCACAAATGCTCTGCCTCGGTGGTTTCGCCCTCCTCAGCCAGGCACCCCACTTTTTCCACAACTCTACCAACTTCACTCATATAAGTGGGGTAACTTATACCTACCCAGAGGTGGTCTCAGATCCCTGGGGTCTTGGGAGAAGCACCCCCTATCTTCCTAGGAAGCCTCCTTCCCTCTCTGAAGGAGATCCTCCCCTGATTCAAATCAGCAAGGCCCTGCTTGCTTCCAGTACATCCCAAGGACACCCCTCATGCCATTTTTGGAGACATACTTTTCTGTGGAAGCTCAAATGTTTTAGCAATTCAAGTCAAATATAGTTAGTCTGGTAAGTAAAACCAAGTTGTGTGATGTACTCTGACATCATTTGAAAAATATTTTGTGAATTGGTTACCATTTTGCACTATCCAGATGGATGAGAGTGTGTGCATGCATGCATAGGTGCATGTGTGTATGTGCATGCATGTGTATATGTGTACATGTGTATGTGCGCATGTGTGTTTATGCATCAATACTGAGCTTCCCACCACACGGCCACAGGCACAGGCTCAGAGTCAAGGGTCAGGAAAAGCTGGGTTAAAGACAGAAAATCCTTTCACAATCCCAGCCATATTCAGCCAAATGCCAAGAAAAAAACCGCTCCTGGCCTCGTATCAATAGCCTGTCAGGGTGTTGACTTTCCATCCCCTCCCTGCACCATGGAGCAGGCAGGGGCCTTCTGTCGTGAGGTCATGCAGGGAGCTCATAGTCTGTCCTTGGTCTGGGACAGAGGTGGGACAAATTGAGTTCAACTGTCCTGGTAGAGGCAGTGGACCCAGGATGAATTGAGCCTCTCCTCCCATGATAGGAGTTAGCCCTCTGCGTCCCAGTCCCTGGGGTCAACAGGGCACAGCAGGGAGTGGAACTTAGACCCTGAACTATTTAGGCAATGAGGTGGCGGGAGTCAGTATCCCACTTTACCCAGAAGGGTCAATGTGGAGGAGAAATGAACTTTCACATCACCCATCTGCAAGGAGGCAGTGCGGACTTGGTGGGTTCTACTTTTGTGGTGTGATGTTGGCAGGGTTCAGTAGGAATGTGAACACACACTGCCACCAGGCCCTCGTGCTGCACCTCCACACGGCACTACTGCCTACTAAGCAACGATGATCACATGGAATGCAGAGTCTCATCATATACTACCCAAAAAGGCTAGAATACAAATGAAAATTGTGCATGAAGCCAAGAACTAGGAAAATCACAACTTGAATGGTAAAAGGCAATGTGATTCAGATGTTGGAATTATCTGACAAGGATTTTAAAGTAGGCACCATAAAAATGCTTCCACAAGCAGTTAAAATTCTCTCAAAACAAATCAAAAAGAATAGAAAACTGCAGCAAAGAAATAGATGTTATTTTTTAAAAGAAGTAGATGCAAATTTTAGAGCTGGAAAATAAAATAACTGAAATGAAGAACCAGCTGGATAAATTTAATAGTGGAGTGGAGTTGAAAGAAAACAGAATCAATAAACTTGAGGATAAATCAGTAGAATTAACACAATCTGAAAACAGAAAGAAAATAGACTGAAAAAAATTAACAGAAACTCAGGGAACTGTAAGACAACAATAAAAAGAGCTAGCATTCAAATCATTGAAGTTACAGAAGAAGAGGAGAGGGTAGGACTGAAAAATATTAAAGTAAATAACGTCTGAAAATTTCTCAAATTTGGCAATAGATATAAACATACTGAATTAGTTTCCTGTGGCTGTCGTAACAAATTAATGTAAACTTTAAGGTTTACAACAACATAAATTTGTCCTTTCACTGTTATAGAGGCCAAAAGTCCGAAAAAAAAATCCACTGGACCCAAATCAGGGAGTCCGTAGGCTCCAGAGGTCCTAAGAAAGAATCCACTCCTTGCCTGCCCTAGTTACTGGAGGCTGTCAGCACTCCCGAGCTGTGTCTGCATCACTCCCATCCTGTCTCCATGGTTACACTGCCTTCTCCTGTCCAAGTTTTCTCTGTGTGTCTATCTTCTCTTTTTAATGAAAAAAATGTTCAGCCTCACTAATCATCAGGGAGATGCAAATCAAAACCACACTGAGATACCACCTAACTCCAGTCAGAATGGCAATTATCAATAACAAAAAATAACAGTTGCTGGAGAGGGTGTGGTGAAAAGGGAACACTTCTACACTGTTGGTGGGAGTGCAAACTAGTGCAACCTCTGTGGAAAACAGTATGGCAATTCCTAAAGGCTTTAAATATTGACCTCCCATATGACCCTGCAATCCCCCTACTAGGAATATACCCTGAAGAATTCAAATCACTCTATAAAAAAGATACCTGCATGCATATGTTTATCGCAGCATTGTTCACAATAGCAAGAACCTGGAAGCAACCGTGCTGCCCATCAAAAGAGGACTGGATTAAAAAAATGTGGTACATATACACGATGGAATACTACACAGCCATAAAAAAAGAACAAAATCATGAATTTTGCAGCAACCTGGATGGAACTAGAGTCTATAATACTGAGTGACCTCTCACAGGAACAAAGATCCGAGTATCACATGTTCTCACTCATATAGTGGACCTTGAACATCCAACGTAATACTATAAGAAAATGACTGACAGTGGTGGGAAACTATGGGGGGGAGGGGAAGGGAGATGGGATTAATGGTAGTAAATATCTGTCTGGCAACGGGGAGACACCTCTTATCAACAAGGGTGCCTGAACGAAGCATATTTGCAAACCTAACCCTTAATTGTACCCCACAATATCATGATAAAAAATATTGATAAAAATAAATAAATAAATAAATAAAAGGATACCTTTGATAGCATTTTGGGCCTGCCAGAGATAATCTAGGATTATCTCTTTATCTCAAGATTCCTAGCTAAATTACATATGCAAAGACCTTTTTCTGCAGAAAGGTAATGCCCATACGTCCCAGGGATTTGGCATGAATATCTTTGTGTGTGTGTGTGAGGGAGGTGTATTTGTCAGCCTACCATGCCTATAGACTCAATAGACTCAAATTAAGTCAACCCAAAGAATCCATACCAAGGCACATCACACTTCAACTTCCAAAAACTAAACATAAAGATCTTCAAAGGAGCCTGACAGAAATCTGATTTTGAGTCGTACTACCTTTTGCTCTTTCTAACTGACTGAGCCTCAAATAAGAAATTTACTCTCTGAGTCTCAGTGTCAACATATATCCAATGAAAAGATTTCAATAATTAACTCTTGACACTACCTGATTTCAAAGCTAACTATTAATGATCCTAAGAATACACATAAAGAATGAAACAGAATAAAGTATAAAAATACCCACACATATATCTTCAACTGAATTTTTTAACTTTTGAGATAAATATTTTGGAGTAAATATTCATAGGAAGCTGTAAAAGCAGCACACTGCTTCCAGGTGTCCTTACCCGGTTTCCCCCCAAAAGTCAGTCTTACATGATTACAGTGCAATGTCAAAGTCAGGAATTTGACATTGATTCAATGTGAGTACATTGTTTCATGCCATTTTATCACATATGTAGATATGTGTAACCACCACTGCACTCAAGAGACAGAACTACTCCATTACCACAAAGATATCATTGCCACCAATCTGTTTTCCATCTCTTCAGTTTTATAATGTCAAGAATGTTGTATAGATACATGAGAAAATGTTCAGCCTCACTAGTCATCAAGGAGATGCAAATTAAAACTACACTGAGATGCCACCTAACTCCAGCCAGAATGGCCGTCATCAATAACTCAAAAAATAACAGATGCTGGAGAGGATGTGGTGAAAAGGGGATGTGGTGAAACACTTCTACACTGCTGGTGGGAGTGTAAACTCATACAGCCTCTGTGGAAATCTGTGTGGTGATTCCTAATACTTCTAAAAATCGACCTTCCATATGACCCCACAATCGCCCTACTGGAAATATACCCGGAAAAACTAAAGTCACTTTATAAAAAGGATACCTGCACATGTATGTTTATCGCAGTCTTGTTCACAATAGCAAGAACATGGGACCAACCATGCTGCCCATGAAAAGAGAACTGGATTTTAAAAAGGCAGTACATATACACGATGGAATATTACACAGCCATAAAGAAGAACAAAATCATGACCTTCGTAGCAACCTGAATGGAATTAGAGTCTATAATACTGAGTGATCTTTCACAGAAACAGAGAACTGAGTATCACATGTTTTCACTTATGGACCATGACCAACTACCATAATACTAAAAGAAGAGGATTGACAGTAGCGGGAAACTGTGGGGGGAGGGAGGGTGGGGAGGTGGGAGTGACAGTAGTTGAAATCTGTCTGGGGGGGCATACCTCATCAACAGGGGTACCTGCATGATGAATACTTGTGTACCTAACCCTGAATTGCACCCCACAATTTTAAAATAAATAAATAAAATAATGTCTTTTTTAAATAGAAAAATAAAAATAAACTTAAAAAGAATGTTGTATAAATGGTATTATGTAGTGTGTAACCTTTTGATATGGACTGCTTTTCACTCAGCATAGTGCCCTAGGGATACATCCTAGTAATTGTATCAAGAGTTCATTCAATTTTATTGCTGAATAGTATTTCATGGGATGGATTTATTCCAGTGTGGTTAGCCATTCACCTAATAGCTAAAAACGTTTTGGTGTTTCCCATTTGGGGCTATTACAAATAATGTTGCCATGAACAATTATGTACATAATTTGTGCAGACATAGTCTCCATTGCTCTGGGATAAAAGTCCATGTTTGTATGTTAAGTGTATATTTACTTGTTTAAGAAACTGTCAAAATGTTTTCCATAGTAGCTGTAGCACCATACAGTCTCACCAGCAATGTATGAGAGATCCAGTTTCTCCTCATACTCAACAACATTTGATGTCTACTTTTTATGTTAACTATTCAAATAGGTATGCAGTGATATAATATTGTGGTCTTAATTTGCTTTTCCCTAATGGCTAATGAAATTGAATATTTTTTCATGTGCTTGACATCCGTATTTTTTTTTCAGTGAGATGTCTCTTCAGTCTTTTACCCATTTTCTAAATTGACTGTTTTTCTTCTAATATTGAGCTTTATATCTGCTAGATATAATTCCTTTGTCAGATGATTTTCAAATACTTTCTCTATTCTTTAGTTTGCATTTTTATATTCTTAACAAAATCTTTACCAGATCAAAAGTCTTTAATTTTTAAGTTATATTCGTCAACTTATTTTTATAAATCATTCATTAGTATCATGCCTAAGAATTTTTCACCAACCTTGGCACCTAAAGATTTTATCCTATACTATCTTCTAAAATATTTACATTTTTATGTTCTTCATTAACATCTATAATGCACTTTGAGTTTTTTTTAATGGCATGAGGTTTAGGTTGAGATTCATGTTTTTGGCTGCAAATATCCAGTAACACCCAGCATCATTTATTGAAAAGACTATTCTTTCTTCATGAATTACTTTTTCACCTTTGTCAAAACTCAAATGGCTATACTTATGTGGGGCTATTTCTAGGTTCTCTCATCTATTCCATTAATCTACTCCATCTCACTGCCAGTACCACACAGTCTTAATAACTGTGGCTAAGTATTACATCTTCAGATGAGCTAGAGTGATCTTCCCACTTCATTCTTCCTTCAGAAAATTATCTTAGCTATTCTAGTTCCTTTTCCTTGTTATATAAATTTTAGAATAATATTGCTTAGATCTACAAAAAATTGTATTGGGACTTCATAGGAATTGGGTTAAATCAGTATGTTAATTAGAGGAGAATTGACAGCTTTACTATGTTGCATCTTCAAATTCATAGACACAGGATATTTATTTACATCTTTTTCATGTCTTCCATCAGCTTTTGTGGTTTTTAGCATATATGTTCTGTACATATTTTGTTAGATTTACAATTATGCATTTCTCCCTTTTTTGAATGATTATTAATGGTATTGTGTTTTTATTTTTGGTTTCCATGTGTTCATAGTTAGTATACAGAAATAGAACTGGTTTTTGCATATTGATCTTGTGGCTGACAACTTTGTTAAATTCACTTATTAGGTCTAGAAGTTTTTGTATACTCCATGAAATGTACTACGTAGATAATGTCTTCTGCAAACAGGACAGTTTTATTTCTCCCTTTCTAAATGTGCATGCTTTTTATTTCCTATTTCTGCCTTGTTTTGCTGGTTAAAACTTCAGTACTATGTGAAATATCAGTGGTAGGAGTAGACATTTTTACCTTGTTCTCAATTATAGGGATAAAGCATCCAGTCTTCACAATTATGTATGATACAAGCTGTAAGGATTTTGTTTTGAGGTTGCAGTGATCATAGCTCACGGCAACCTCAAACTCCTGGGCCTGAGTCATTCTCCCACCTCAGCCTTCCAAGTATGGGCATGTACTACCAAACCCAGCCAATTTTTTAAATGTTTTTGTACAGATAGAATCTCACTGTTTCTCAGACTGGTCTCAAACTCCTAGCTTCAAGCGATCCTCCCACTTCAGCCTCCCAAAGTGCTGGGAACAGGTGTGAGCTATGTAACAAGTTGAGGAAGTTACTTTCTATTCCTGTATTTCTGATGGTTGTGCCTAAAATGGATGTTAAGTTTGCCAGATGCTTTTTCTGTTTTAATTGATATGAGCATGTGTTTTTCTTTAGCTTATTAACCTGGTCATTTTCAAATATTAACCCAGGCTTGCACCACTGGAATACACTTCTTTTAATCAAAGTGCATTATATTTGCTAACTGTAAGAGGATTTTTGTATCTATATTCATGAGGATTATTGGTCTGCAGTTTTCTTTTTGTACTGTCTTTGTCTAGTTTTGATAGCAATGTAATACTGGCTTTATAGTTTGAGTTGGTAGATTTCCTGAAGGAGATTGTATGGAATTGTTATTATTTATGTATTGAGTATTCAGCAGAATTCTTCAGTAAAACCATCTGGGCATAGAGACTTCTTTTTGCAAAATTTTAAAATTATGAATTCAATTTCCTTAATAGTAATAAGGCTATTCAAATGAACTAATTCTTATTAAGTTTTGGTAGTTTCATACTGCCCATTTCAACTTAGCTATAAAACTTCTGTACATAGAGGTGCTTCTAGTATTCCCTTATAACCTTTTAATGTCTTCAGGGTTTGTAGTGATATACCTTGTTTTATTCCTGATATCAGTAATTTTGATCTTCTTTCTTTTTTCCTGTTTTGCTATGTTTGTAAATTTTAATCTACGTTTTTCCAAAGGACCAGCTTTCTATTTTATTGATTTCTTCTATTATTTTTCTATTTTCAACTCATTGATTTCTGCTCTTATCTTCATTATTTCCTACTTCTGATTGCTTTGAGTTTGTTCTTGTGTTTCTGATTTCTTGAGGTAAGTGTTTAGAATGTTGATCAGAACTTTCCCTCTTTTTCAATGTAGCACTTAGCTCTATGCATTTCCCTTTCAATGCTGCCATAGCTGTGTTCCACGGATTTTGATGTGCTACATTTTCACTTTTCATTCAGCTCAGTTTATTTTTTATTATCCTGTAGACATCCTCTTTTTTTTGAGTTTTAGTCTCACTCCGTTGCCCAAGCTGGAGTGCAGTAGCACGCTCACGGACACCCCAGTGTTGACCTGCTGGGCTCAGGCTATCCTCCCACCCCAGTCTTCCAAGTAGCTGGAACTATAGGGGCGCGCTACCACGCCCGGCTAATTTTTTGATATATTGTAGAGACGAGGTGTCACCATGTTGCCCTGGCTGGTCATGAACCCACAGCTCAGGCAATCCTCTCACCTTGGCCTCCCAAAGTGCCGGGATTATAGGCTTGAGCCACTGTGCCTGGCCAACTTCCTCTTTTAACCCATAGAATGTTGAAGAGTATGTTGTTTGGTTTTAAATGTTTCAAAATTTCCTTGTTATGTTATTGATCTCTAGTTCCACTCAATTGTGGTGAGAGAGCATACTATGTATGATTTCAATTCTTTTAAGTTGTCTGAGGTCTGTTTTCTCACAGAGAATATAGTTTATGACAAGGTAACTCAACAAAGAAAAGGTAGACCTTTCAACAAATGGTGCATTTCATTTCAAAGTGGACCTCAAAATCAAAATGAACCTTGTTCTTTACTAGACTATATACAAAAATTAACTCAAAATGGATCTTAGATATAAATGTAAGAGTTCCAGCTACAAAACTTCCTGAAGAAAAACTAGGAGAATATCTTAGTGAGTATGGATTTGGCAAGGATTTATTCACTATAATACAAAAATCCAAATTATAAAAAGAAATCAATAAATCATACTTATTCAAAATAAAAATACTTTTGCACTTCAAAGACAGAATTACAAAATAAAAAGGTAAATCAAGTCTTTGCAAAAACATACACAAAAAATTATATTTAAAATATATAAAGGGCCAGGTGCAGTGGCTCACACCTGTAATCCCAGCACTCTGGGAGGAAGAGACAAGAGGATTACCTGAACCCATGGGTTTGAGACTGGCCTGGGCAACAAGGCGAGACCTCATCTCTATAATAAATAAAAAAGTTGGCCAGGTGGTGGCACATGCTTGTAGTTCCAGCTACTTGGAAGACTTAAGGCGGAAAGATTACCTGAGACCAGCAGGTCAAGGCTGCAGTAACCATTATCGTGCCACTGTCCTCCACCCTGAGCAGCAGAGTGAGATCTAACTTAAAAAAAAAAAATATATATATATATATATATGTAAGTGTATATATATACGTGTGTGTGTACATTTATATATATATATATATATATATACATATATATACACTTCAGCAAACAACATACTAAAATGGCAAATAAGCACATGAAAAGATGCCAAACATCAGAAGTCATTAGGGAAATGCAAATAAATATCACAATTATATATTACTATATACCCACTAAAATAACAAAACTGAAGGCACTGCCTATAGCCAAGTATGAGCACAGATATGAAATAACCAGAACTTTCATTTCTGATTGGCATTAAAAATAAAACAATTGGATCCAAAAATCCAATTCCTAGGCATTTTCCCAGGAGAAACAAAAGTATATGCTCACACAAAGATGTGCACACAAACTGTTTTTTTTGTTGTTGTTGTTGAGTTGGAGTCTCACTCTGTCGCCCAGACTGGAGTGCAGTGGCCACTCCCGGCCACCGCAGCCTCGCCCTGCTGGGCTCCGGAGATCCTTCCGCCTCTGCCTTCCAAGGAGCCAGAACGACAGGCACGCGCTACCACGTCCGGCTAGTTTTTGATTTATTGTAGAGACGAGGTCTAGCCAATTTGCCTGGGCGGGTCTCGAACCCGCGGGCTCAGGCAATCCACTCACCTCGGCCTCCCATAGCACTGGGATTACAGGCTGAGCCACTGAGCCCAGCGCACACAAACATTTATAGCAGCTTATTTTGTAACAGCTCTAAACTGGAAACAACCCAAATGTCCATCAAGAGGTGAAAGGATAAACAAATTGTTGTGCATCCATTTGATGGAATATTCCTCACAATAAAAATGAATGAAACAACATCAGTAAATCTCAAAATAATTATAATGATAAACCAAAAAAACACAAGTTCAAGTTCGTTCTTATTGGTAAAAATAAATAAATAAATAAATAAATAAATAAATAAATAAGACTAAAAAAGAGTATACATTATATTATATCATTTATGTAAAATTCTAAAAAGTACAAACCAAACCATAGTAATAGAAAGAAGTTCAAGTTGCCTGGAAATAGTAAAAATTGTTGACAGAAGGGGTAAGAAGGGGATTATGAAAGAATATAAGATTTTTGTGAATGAATATATTCATTAACCTCTTTAAAATTTTAGATTCAGGGGTAAACATGCATATTCATTACATGGACATGTTGTGTAGTGGTGGGGATTGGGCCTCAGGTGACCCATTCCCCAGATAGGATATCAGTTCATCAGTCTCATCAAATTGTACAATTTAAATTTGGACAGTTCTTTGGGAAGCCAGAGTGAGAAGACTGATTGAGCCCAGAAGTTCGAGATCAGTCTAGGCAACACAGTGAAAACTTATCTTTACAAAAAAAAAAAAATCAAAAAATCAGCCAGGCATGGTGGCATGTGCCTGTAGTCCCAGCTATTCAGAAGGCTGAGGCAGAAGGATTGCCTTAGTCCAGGAGGTGGAGGTGGAGGTGAGCCATGATGATGCCACTGCACTCCAGTCTGGGCAACACAAAACAATAACATAAACAAAAAAATACATTTGTGCAGTTTAATATCAGTCCATTATACCTCAATAATATTGACTACAAAATAGTTAGCTCATGGGTTTGTGCTGAGGATTAAATGAGACAACATGCAAAGCAACTAGCTAAGTGTGTTACTTGTTTTTGTTCTCCTCTTCCCCCACCTCCTTCTTCTCCTCCAAGCCCCAAATTAGAAATTAAATGAGTGAAGTGCAAAAAAGAGTGTTTTCCTTCTTTCTGCATAGAGCTTGACTGCTGCTCCAATACCAGACATATTTTATCAAAGCTAAATCCACCTGTATCGGTGGGAGTACATTCATTATGTTGGTTTACAGTCAGAGTCCCAGAATAAAGAAAGCATTGCTGTCAGGACTTTCATTAAAGTACTTTAATTAAAAGACATTCTAGCCTCCTTTTTCTCACTGTTAACTCCTCTCTGCTGACTTAACTTTAAATCCTTGTCTTCATTTTTCTTTCTGTTTCTACATCTCCTCTACTGGATTCTATTGGGATTTGTCTTGAACTCCTTATAAAATTTCTTATTCCTGATCTACTTTCCATGTACAATTCATAGGAGACTTTAAACAAGTTAACTCTTAAGTTTAAAACACAGCCGGGCTTGGTGGCTCAGCCTGTAATCCTGCCTTTGGGAGGCTGAGGTGAGTGGATTGCCTGAGCCCGCGGGTTCGAGACCCGCCTGGGCAGCAAGACCTCATCTCTACGATAAATCAAAAAATCAGCTGGGCGTGGTAGCGCATTCCTGTAATTCTGGCTACTTGGAAGGCTGAGGCGGAAGGATCTCCAGAGCACAACAGGTCGAGGCTGCTCCAGTCTGGGTGACAGAGTGAGACTCCAACTCAAAAAAACAAAACAAACAAAAACAAAAAACCAAAAAATAAAACACAGCTAATATTTTATTAACGGACTTAACATTATTTTTTGACAATAATTGTTCATTATTCTCTTTATCCAACTATCCTTTCTCTTCCTTTTCTTCCCTTCCCTTGGTTCAGTCTCTTGCCTAGTGAATCATTGCATGAATGTGTAGACACACTCTGACAACTATGGAATATCAGCCTGTGGGTGGGGAGGAAAGTGATTCCTTGGTCCATGAACAGCAAGTTTTGAAAAATCAGATGCATAGTGCACAGGTGGAAGCTTAATCAGCATTACTGGAAAATGATTCAATCTGATTAACTGGATTTATGAGACAGAGTCAACCATCACTTACCTGAGATCAGGCCAACACTGTAACGACCTTTTAGGAGATGAAAATAATCAATTCTTATAAAATCTGAATATGTTCATGTTATTGAGGAGAATGCACTTTATTTATTTTTTTATGATCAATATTTTTTATTTTGATATTGTGGGGTACAGTTAAGGGTTAGGTATACAAATATGTTTCATTCAGGCCCCCTTGTTGATAATAGGTGTCTCCCCGTCCCCAGACAGATGTTTACTACCATTAGTCCCATCCCCTCCCGTAGCTTCCCACCACTGTCAGTCATTTTCTTATGGTAGTGTGTTGGATGATCAAGGTCCACTATATAAATGAGAATATGTGATACTCAGATCTTTGTTTCTGTGAGAGGTCACTCAGTATTATAGACTCTAGTTCCATCCAGGTTGCTGTGAAATTCATGATTTTGTTCTTTTTTATGACTGCGTAGTATTCCATCGTATATATGTACCACATTTTTTTAATCCAGTCCTCTTTTGATGGGCAGCGTGGTTGGTTCCAGGTTCTTGCTATTGTGAACAATGCTGTGATAAACATTCGTGTGCAGGTATCTTTTTTATAGAGTGATTTGAGTTCTTCAGGGTATATTCCCAGTATAGGGATTGCAGGGTCATATGGGAGGTTGATGTTTAGAGCTTTTAAGAATCGCCACACTGCTTTCCACAGAGGTTGCACTAGTTTACGCTCCCACCAACAGAGTAGGAATGTTTCCTTTTCACCACACCCTCTCCAACAACTATTATTTTCTGAGTTATTGATAATTGCCATTCTGACTGGAGTTAGGTGGTATCTCAGTGTGGTTTTGATTTGCATCTCCCTGATGATTAGTGAGGTTGAGCATTTCTTCATGTGTCTGTTGGCTGCTCGGATGTCTTCCTTTGTGAAGTGTCTGTTCATATCTTTTGCCCATTTTATAATGGGGTTGTTTGTTTTTTTCTTTTCAGCACATTTGAGTTCCTTGTAGATCCAAGATGTTAAGCCTTTGTGAGATCTGGAGTTGGCAAATACTTTTTCCCAGTCTATAGGCTGTCTCCCTGCTCTCTTGATGGTTTCTATGGCTTTGCAGAAGCTTGTCAGTTTAATGAGGTCCCACTTGTCTATCTTATCTCTTATGGCCTGTGGGTTTTAAGTTTTGTTCAGGTATTGGATGCCAGTTCCAATTTCCATGAAGGGAAAGTCATCTACGAAAAACCCACAGCCAGCATACTACTAAAGGGACAAAAATTGGAACCATTTCCCTTGAAAACTGGAACAAGACAAGGATGCCCACTCTCACTCCTCCTGTTCAATATAGTACTGAAAGTCCTGGCTAGAGCAATCAGAGAAGAGAAGGCAGTCAGGGGTATTCAAATAGGAAAAGAGGAAGTCAAACTATCTCTCTTTGCAGATGACATGATGGTGTACCTTGAAAACCCAAGAGAATCAGTCAAAAACCTCCTTACACTGATAAAGGCCTTCGGCAAAGTCTCAGGATATAAAATAAATGTGCAAAAGACAATCGCATTTCTTTACACCAATAATAAACAAACAGAAACCCAAATAAAAAGCACAATTCCATTCACAATAGCCAAAAAAAAAAAGAAAAGAAAAGAAAAGAAATACCTTGGCATCTTCCTAACCAGAGATATGAAAGACCTTTACAATGAAAACTACAAAACTCTGCTCAAAGAAATCAAAGATGACACAAACAAGTGGAAAAATAGCCCATGCTCATGGATTGGAAGAATCAACATTGTGAAGATGTCCATCATACCTAAGGCAAACTACAGATTCAATGCAATACCTATCAAATTACCAGCAACAATCTTCTCAGACCTAGAAAACACAACACAGGAATTCATATGGAAACACAAATGACCAAGAATAGCCAGAACAATTCTCAGCAAAAAAAAACAAACAAGCAAAGAGAATGCACTTTAAAAAGGAGTTATAATCCTTTTGCACTATCTGAAACATAGAGGTTATACCAGAAAGAGATTATGACACAGTTTCTTGGCAGAATCCAGTAACCCTGTGGATCCTAAACTAAAATCCGTAGCCCCATAGAGCCTCTGTGTGGGCTTCGTTGAAAATTCTATTAATTTGATAGTAGGCTACATCACATACTCCTTGGTAAAGGCAGAGTAGCCACCTGACATGGTTACAATATTTATATTTTACATTGTTTAATAAACTAAGGAAATGGTTTAAAACGTACTTTTCTGAAAGAATTGCAAGACCATTCAAGCTCAAGTTCACTTCAGATCTTATCTTGAAATTTTCTTTAGGCCAGGCTCAGTGACTCAGTTTGTAATACCAGCACTTTGGGAGGGTGAGGCAAGTGGATTGCCTGAACCTGCTGGTTCGAGACCAGTCTGGCAACTTGGCAAGACCTCGTCTCTACCATAAATCAAAAATTAGCTGGGTGTGGTGGCGCACTCCTATAGTTCCGGCTACTTGGAAGGCTGAGTCGGAAGGAACACCTAAGCCCAGCAAGTCGAGGCTGTGGTGGCCATGAGCATGCCACTCCACTCCACTCTGGGCAAAAGAGTGAGACTCTGATTCAATAAACAAACAAAAAATTTCTTTAAAATATGGATAAAGGCTATGTCGTCCAAGCATATTTAATAACTTATATAAAGTCTTTGGTTTACCTCACTGTAAAAGGTCATTCAAATGTTTCTATGTAGATTCCTTAAGATGACTTCAGATCACTTGTGAGAGAATCTCAACCAGGTCTTGTCTCTCCTAATTTAATTTGAAATGTTTTGCCTTAGAATAGTTTCTTATTGCTTGTGTTAATAATCAGATACTTGGGCATTTTCTTAAATAATTTAGTGACTATGTGCTAATGTGGTGTCCCATACTTGCTGCTCATCTTTATATAAAAAGCATGAGGATTAATTGAACAGTTCTAGGAAAAAGGCCACAAAAACAAACTTCCTTATGTCCTTGAGGACAGGGCAACATCTTGGTGTTTTTTTGGTTTTTTGTTTTTGCTTTTTGGTTTTGTGAGGCAGTGTCTTTCTCTGTCATCCAGGCTGGGTGCAGTGGTGCCATAATAGATCAGTGCAGCTTCAAATTCCTGGGCTCAAGTGATTCTCCCACCTCTACTCCCTGAGTAGCTAGGACTATAAGCATGTGCCATCACACCTGGCTACATTTAAAAAATTATTGTTGTAGAGATGCAAGTCACACTATGTTGTCCAAGGTGGTCTCAAACTCCTGAGCTCAAGCAATCCTCTGCCTGGACCACCCAAAGTGCTGAGATTACAAGCATGAACCACACTGCTCCTGGCTCATCTTCATTGATGTGTACCCGGTGGTTGGTGCAATATCTGGAACAAGCAGGCACTCAGGCAGTATTTGGTGAGGGACTAAACACAATCACAACTATGATTTATTATCATGACTGTTTCAGTAGCCTATCTTTATGATGTTGGTCTGAAGTTAGGGATCTTTTAGTCAAGACCTCAAACACAAAGTAAAGGTTGATTTAACTGGTCCTAGAGGCCTCCGCCTATTCTGATATTCCACATTTCCTTTAAGGTCTATGAATGACACCAGCAGTTTTAAGGCACTAAAACAGAGAAAGATCAAAGGGAAAATGAAAAGAATATAAAATCAAAAAGAAGAGAACCATGAGGAAGGAAAGGGAGGAAAAGAAGAGCAAAGAGAGAGAGAGAGAGGGTGACAACACTAGGGAGACTGGGGGAAGAAGGGGTAAGTGAAAGAAAGGGGAGAACAGGACAGGGAGAGAGAGGTTGACTCCATTAGGGAGACTGGGAGAGGAGGGGCAGGAGGGAAAGAAAGGTGAGAACAGGACCGGAAGAGAGAGGTTGACCCCACTAGGGAGACTGGGGAAAGAAGAGCTGTGAGGAAGAAAAGTGAGAACAGGAAAGGGAGAATGTGGGTGACCCCACTAGAGAGATGGGGGGAAGGGGGGAAGGAGGGGAAGAAAGGTAAGAACAAGACAGGGAGAAAGAGCGTGACTGCGTTAGGAAGACTGGGGGAAGAAGGGAGGAAGAGGGAGAAAGGTGAGAACAGAACAAGGAGAGAGAGGGTTGACTCTACTAGGGAGACTGGGATGAGGAGCAGAGGGGGAAGAAAGGTGAGAAAAGGATAAACTCTGGAGGAAGGATGGGAAGTTGAATTCTGATGGGGGAGCAGTGGTGTGGAAAGCCCAAGAATAGACTTAGTGAGAACTGTGGATAGCTAGGATTATGGGCGCAACCCATGGACTTCTGAAGAGACTAGGGTCTCTTGCCAGTTCTGTATTTCAGCTCTCACAATATAGAAGACAAATATGTCTTCTTTGCCTTAGATGCCACTTATAGTCTGACCTAAACGAAACAGAGGAGTGGAATGAGACTTTCCTCTTCAGTTATATTTTACCAAACCTTGGCTTACAGCCCAGATCTTGGAAATAGGCCATCTTTGATAAAGCAGCACAGTCTGCAGATGAAGAGCAGGTCTGAAACTCTGGCTCCACTAATAGGGCCAGAACAAAGCATTAGGAATCTGACCAACAACAACAAACCCCAAACCACCATTTCCATTAAGGAGTTCAGATCACGCCCTCTTAGGACACATTCAGAAAGAAGTTCTTTTGCTCCTTATTTCAATCCAGGCATTCGGGGGAGGACTGCCCTGCCTCAAGATTGAACAATCAGTGATGAAAGTAGAAAAGGGGTCCTCAATTCTAGCCATGTTTAACTTTTCTTCCTTTTATATTTTTTCCTTCCTTTTTGAAAAAAATTATAGAACTCTCTTCACCACAAACTCATGTTTGCTTTAAAATCATCACAATCCCTTTGCACAAAAGCTTGAAGCATTTTGAGAGATTCTCCTGTCTTTCTGTCACCACCAGGCAAAGATGATTCTCTGCACTCAAGGAACATACAACCTCAATTATTAGTTTGCTTGATAAAGTCAATGTAGGAAGCATGCTAAAAAACCTGTGTGAGCAGACCCACTCCAATCCTGCGTCTTCACACTGCTTCTCTATGAAGGAAAGAAGATTCATTCTTCGAATTAATTGTTGTTGCCTGGGTCAGAGCTACTCATGAGACCACATTCTTGAGAAAAGGATGGAAAAGTGGGGAGAGAGGCTGAGCTAGTAGCCAACATAAAAAAATGTACCCTTTATGAGGACCTCAACCTCTAAGGAAGATGTGGATGCTCAATCACTGATCCTTTACACAGGTGTATTTATGCTTTCCATAAATACAATGCAATTCAAAAGTCAAATATAAAATTATGCAAGTCAAAAGTCAAACATAAATTTTTCTTGTTCTACTTTTATACAAATTCAAGTCAAGTTACTAAATGTTTATTGACTCTCTTCTCTGTCCAGGACTTTGTTGTGCTGATTTCTGTGGGTAATTACAGAGGTAAATACAGGAAATTCTCTGCTTTCAGGATTAGAATCATCTACTCTCTTTTCTTTTTCTTTTGTTTTTAATCAATATTTTTTATTATGATATTGTGGGGTACAGTTAAGGGTTAGGTATACAAATATGCTTTGTTCAGGCACCCTTGTTGATAAAAGGTGTCTCCCCATCCCCAGACAGATATTTACTACCATTAATCCCATCTCCCTTCCCCTCCCCCCCATAGTTTCCCACAACTGTCAGTCATTTTCTTATAGTATTATGTTGGATGTTCAAGGTCCACTATATGAGTGAGAACATGTAATACTCAGATCTTTGTTTCTATGAGAGATCACTCAGTATTATAGACTCTAGTTCCATGCAGGTTGCTGCGAAATTCATGTTTTTGTTCTTTTTTATGGCTGCGTAGTATTCCATCATGTATATGTACCACATTTTTTAAATCCATTCCTCTTTTGATGGACAGCATGGTTGCTTCCAGGTTCTTGCTATTGTGAACAATGCTGCAATAAACATACGTGTGCAGGTATCTTTTTTATAGAGTGATTTGAGTTATTCAGGGTATATTCCCGGTAGAGGGATTGCGGGGTCATATGAGAGGTCAATATTTAGAGCTTTTAGGAATCGCCATACTGTTTTCCACAGAGGTTGCACTAGTTTGCACTCCCACCAACCATGTAGAAGTGTTCCCTTTTCATCACACCCTCTCCAGCAACTGTTATTTTTTGAGTTATTGATAACTGCCATTCTGACTGGAGTTAGGTGGTATCTCAATGTGGTTTTGATTTGCATCTCCCTGATGATTAGTGAGGTTGAACATTTTTTCATGTGTCTGTTGGCTGTTTGGATGTCTTCCTTTGAGGAGTGTCTGCTCATATCTTTTGCCCATTTTATAATGGGGTTGTTTGTTTTTTTCTTTTCAGTATGTTTGAGTTCCTTGTAGATCCAAGATGTTAAGCCTTTGTCAGATCTGGAGTTGGCAAATACTTTTTCCTAGTCTGTAGTTTGTCTCCCTGCTCTCTTGATGGTTTCTATGGCTTTGCAGAAGCTTGTTAGTTTAATGAGGTCCCACTTGTCTATCTTATCTCTTATGGCCTGTGTGTTTCGAGTTTTGTTCAGGAATTGGATGCCAGTTCCAATTTCCATGAGGGTATGTCCTTCATTTTCTAAAGTTCTTATGGTTTGAGGTTTTACATTTAGGTCTCTGATCCATTTGGAGTTAATTTTTGTGTATGGGGATAGATAGGGGTCCTGTTTCAATCTTCTGCATATGGTCAGCCAGTTTTCCCAGCACCATTTACTGAATAGGTTCTTCTCTCCCCAGTGGTAGGTGGTGGAGGCTTTGTCAAAGATGAGTTAGTTGAGAAATTGAGGTTTTGCTTCTGGAATCTCAA
Source organism: Cephalopachus bancanus (assembly GCA_027257055.1). NCBI lineage: Eukaryota > Metazoa > Chordata > Mammalia > Primates > Tarsiidae > Cephalopachus > Cephalopachus bancanus. The sequence continues at coordinate 1,599,256 of JAPVLO010000194.1, read as the reverse complement.
TTCTATACCATTGATCTATATGCTTGTCCCTGTACCAATACCAAGCTGTTTTGATGATTGTAGCTTTATAGTAAAGTTTGAAGTCTGATAACGTGTTACCACCTGCTTTGTTTTTTTTGTTGAGGATTGTTCTGGCTATTCTTGGTTGTTTGTGTTTCCATATGAATTCCTGTGTTGTCTTTTCTAGGTCTGAGAAGAATGTTGCTGGTAATTTGATGGGTATTGCATTAAATCTGTAGATTGCTTTAGGTAAGATGGACATCTTCACAATGTTGATTCTTCCAATCCATGAGCATGGGCTATTTTTCCACTTGTTTGTGTCATCTTTGATTTCTTTGAGCAGAGTTTTGTAGTTTTCATTGTAAAGGTCTTTCATATCTCTGGTTAGGAAGATGCCAAGGTATTTCTTTTCTTTTCTTTTTTTCTTTTTGGCTATTGTGAATGGAATTGTGCTTTTTATTTGGGTTTCTGTTTGTTTATTATTAGTGTAAAGAAATGAGATTGTCTTTTGCACATTCATTTTATATCCTGAGACTTTGCCGAAGGCCTTTATCAGTGTAAGGAGGTTTTTGACCGATTCTCTTAGGTTTTCAAGGTACACGATCATGTCATCTGCAAAGAGAGATAGTTTGACTTCCTCTTTTCCTATTTGAATACCCCTGATTGCCTTCTCTTCTCTGATTGCTCTAGCCAAGACTTCCAATACTATATTGAACAGGAGGAGTGAGAGTGGTCATCCTTGTCTTGTTCCAGTTTTCAGGGGAAATGGTTCCAGTTTTTATCTGTTTAGTAGTATGCTGGCTGTGGGTTTCTCGTAGATGGCTTTTCCTATTTTGAGGTATGTTCCCCATATGCCTAGATGTTCGAGAGTTTTTATCAAGAAGGGGTGCTGGGTTTTATCAAAAGCCTTTTCTGCATCTAATGATATAATCATGTGATTTTTGTTTTGACATCTGTTGATGTATTTAATTACATTTATGGTTTTACGAATGTTGAACCAGACTTGCATCCCAGGAATGAAGCCTACTTGGTCATGATGGGTGATTTTTGAGATATGTTGCTGAATCTGGTTCACTAGGATCTTGTTGAGAATTTTAGCATCTATGTTCATCAAAGATATTGGCCTGTAGTTCTCTTTCTTTGTTGGATATTTACCTGGCTTGGGTATCAATGTGATGTTAGCTTCATAAAATGATTTGGGAAGTGTTCCATCTTTCTCAATCACCTGGAATACCTTCAGTAGGATTGGTATCAGCTCCTCCTTAAATGTCTTGTAGAATTCTGCAGGAAAGCCATCTGGTCCAGAGCTTTTTTTGGTAGGTAGTTTTCTTATTACCTAGTTGATTTCCTTGATTGTTATTGGTCTATTTAGGGTCTCAATTTCTTCTTGTTTCAACCTAGGCAGGTTGTGTGATGACAGAAATTCCTCCATTTCCTTAAGGTTTTCTTTTTTTTTTCTTTTTTTTTTTTTGAGTTGGAGTCTCACTCTGTCACCCAGACTGGAGGGCAGTGGCCACTCCCAGCCACCACAGCCTCGACCTGCTGGACTCTGGCGATCCTTCTGCCTCAGCCTTCCGAGTAGCCAGAATTACAGGCATGCACTACCACGCCTGGCTGATTTTTTGATGTATTGTACAGATGAGATCTCGCTGCCCAGGCAGGTCTCAAACCTGCGGGCTCAGGCAATCCACTCGCCTCTGCCTCCCAAAGGCGTGGGATTACAGGCTGAGCCACTGAGTCCGGCTTCCTTAAGGTTTTCAAGTTTGTTTCCATACAAGTGTACAGAGTAGTCTCTAATGACATTTTGTATTTCTTCAGGATCAGATGTGACTTCATCTTTTGTGTTTCTGATTGTGCTAATTTGGGCTTTTTCTCTCTTTTTCTTGGTCAGTCTAGCTAGGGGACCATCGATCTTGTTTATCCTTTCGAAGAACCAGCTTTATTTTCATTGATTTTTTGGGTATTATCTCGTTGTCTTCTATGTCCTGGATTTGGGCTTTTATTTTGGTGATCTGGATTCTTCTGCTGAAATTAGGGTTTTTGTGGTGTTGCTTTTCCAGCTTTTTTAGGTGGCTTCTTAGGCTGTTAACTTGTGATCCTTCCATTTTCTTGATGTGCGTTTGTAGGGATATCAATTCCCCTCTTACTACAGCTTTCATGGTGTCCCAGAGATTTTGGTAAGATGTTTCTTCATTTTCATTTGTTTCCAGGTATCTTTTAATCTCTGTTTTGATTTCATCATTGACCCAGGAGTTGTCTAGCATCATGCTGTTTAGTGTCCATGTCTTTGTGGGTTTTGGGGGGACCTTGTTTGTGTTAATGTTTATTTTTATTCCACTGTGGTCCGAGAAGGTGCATGGTAAAATTTCAGTCCTTTTAAATTTGCTTATGCTTGATGTATGGCCAAGTATGTGGTTGATCTTAGAGTATGTTCCATGTGGTGATGAGTAGAATGTATATTCTGTGGTCTTTGGATAGAGGGTTCTGTAGGTATCAATTAAGTCCATTTGATCAAGAGTCACATTGAGGTTTCGGATCTTGTTGCTGATTTTTTGTCCTGATGATCTGTCTAGGGTTGTGAGTGGGGTATTAAAGTCCCCAAGTGTGATGGTATTGGAGTCAATATCTTTTTTTAGTTTACCTAGGAGCTGCTTTATGAAAGTTGGTGCTCCTATGTTCGGTGCATATATGTTTAAGATGGATATTTCTTGTTGATGGATTGAACCTTTTATCATTATGTAGTGGCCTTCTGTATCTTTTTAAATTTTTGATAGCTTAAAGGTTATTTTGTCTGAGATTAAGATCACTACTCCTCCTTTCTTTTGTGTACTCTCTTTTCTAATGCAAGTTTCTTATGGAGAAAAATAAGAGATTAATTTAAATAAAGACCAAGAAACAAGATGCTAATACTTTAAACTTTTTGCTTTCAGCGAGAGACAATATGTTTTAGGAGAATTGCTCTAAGCTACAGCCCATTGCAACATGATGTCCAGTCATGGCGCACTGCTGGAACCCTGGTCTGTCTTGAAAAAACTGTAACTGACACTGTCACCTGGCCCATCCAGCATCTGCTCCCAACTACAATCTCCCTTGCTCCCCACTCCTATGAAAGGGCAGATTTTCTGGTAGAAGACATGTTCGTTCACCTGTTGGAAGTAGCCTGGAGGAAAACTTTCCTATTAACAGAACAGACACTCCTGGTGCCACATTCCCCCCCCCGTTTGTGCTGCCTGGAGTGTGGCAGCTATTATGTGACCATGAGACAAAGACCAATGGAATAACATACAAATTGAGCTCTGGAGATGCTGAACACCTGCCAGCAGCTATCTATTTTCCAGATTCCTTATTCACTGTGAAAAGTAATTCCAATTTCTGTAAGCATTTTTAAAAAAGCAATATTGTACAATATTTAATGACAGCAGCTCTTGAACCAGACTTTCCAAATGCAACTACCAACAGCACCACTTACTAGCTGTGTTAGCTGAAGCAAGCCAATTAATCTGCTTCTGCCTTGATTTTCTCATGTGTAAAATAGAGACCTCTTGGGCTTTGAGGGCTTTTTGGGGGGAGGTACTGACCCACCACAGACAGCACTGTTCCATTGGAAAAATCATTTCAAATCATAAGCCATTTGGGGTACCACCTGTTAGAAAACTGGGAACTGCCTGGTGCAACAGAGTTTTCAGAATTTTTACTCTGAGATTCATTCCAAGATGTCAAAAGTCCTTCAGAGTCACCCCTCCTTATAGTAAGCTGTTCAATCTCAGTAAAAATTCCAGCAAGTTTTTTGAAGGACATTAATCATATAATTTTGAGATTTAAAAATGCAAAGAATCAAGGACAGTTATGACCCCCTTAAGGAAGAACAGGGAGGATTTTCTCTTCCACATATCATGATTTATTATAAGGTTGTAGTCATTCAGACAGCATGATATTGTTCCAAGGATTGTTAAAACTAATGATAAATGGAATAGACTGTCTAGAAACAAACTAGTGCATATTTTAACACTTGATTTTTGAAAAGATGGTACAGCAAACAATGGGAAAAGAATACTATTTTAGATAGATGATATTGGGTCAATCATATATCCTTTTGAAAAAAGAATTAAAGTTGACCTCCTTACACAAAAAACAAGTTCAGTTAGATTGTAGATCTAAATATAAAAGGCAAAACAATATATTTTCAAGAAGGTAACAAAGAAAAGTATTTTCAGGATTTGGGAGGTAGAGAAAGAACACAAAAAGGATAATCATAAATTAAAAGATAACAATTTGAGTTACATTCAAATTAAGAATGTTCATTTCTCAAAAGACACCAATAAAAGAGTGAAAAGGCAAGCCACAGAGTGAGAGAATATATTTGCAATTCATATAACCAACAAAAGACTCAGATCCAGAATATCAATTATTAACAAATCAATAAGAAAAAGACTACACAATTGAAAAATGAGCAAGAGATTCAAACAGCAATTTCTCAAAAAAGTTACTGTCTTAAATGGGCAATACATTTATGAAAAGACTTTCAAACTTACTAGTAGTAATTGAGGAAATGCAAATTAAACTACAATACAAGCGATGGCCAATCTCAAGTGTTAGTGAGGACATGGTGTACACAGTTGGCAGAGCACAAGTTATCATCACTCTGTAAGCTGTCTGGTGTCATTACACCAGTTGGAGATAAACATCACTATGACTAGGGTGACCATATTTTGAGAGTGAATAGAGGCTTTAACCAGATAGAACAAAAGGCATAAGGTGGGGCTGTTCCAGGCAAACTAGAATTCATGGTCACATCAACTGTGGTCTAGTCTCTTACCTAGCAAGGCCACTCCTAGGAACACCAAGACACAAGCCCAAGAAGGTGCATAGCAGCATCTTCTGTAAGAGCCCAAACTGAGAGCAATTCAATGTCTATTCACTTAGCATGTATTCATAAATTGTGGTGCACTCACACGGTAGGATAGTATATGATCAGGAATAAATGCACTAATCAAATGCAACAATATGATGACTCACACAGTGTTGAGGAAAAAGTAAGATACCAACAAAGTATATATGGTATAATTTTGGGCAATACAAACCACAGTGCAAGAAGGCAGGATCATGTCACTGCAATAAATAGGATGCTGACCTCCCTAAAAGATGTCCACACACGAATCCCCAGAAATATGTTACCCTACATAGCAAAAGAGACTTTGCAGATGTGATTATGATTAAGAACCTTGATATGGAGAGAATATCCGGGATTGTTCCAATGGCCCAATGTAACCATATGGGTCCTTAGAAGTGAAACAAGAAGACAGAGGGGTCAGAGCCAAAGGTGTGACAGCAGAAGAAGCGTCAGATGATGCCATGTGACAAAGAATCAACTGACCATTGCTGACTTTGAAGCTGGAGAAAGGGCCATGACCAAGGAATGTGGGTGATCCCTAGAAGCTGGGAAAGGCAATGAAATGGACTGTTACCTAGAACCTCCAGAAAGGAATGCGATTCTGCCAGCACCTTGATTAGTCTGGTAGAGGCCATTTCAGCCTTCTGACCTCCAGAACTGTAAGATAAACTTATATTGTTTTAAGCTATTATATTTGTGATAATTTGTTACAGTAGGTAACCTCTATGAAAGCTAACTTAAAATATTAAAAATTGGGATTTAAAACATTAGTGATGTTGGTAATTATAAAAGAATTATCTGGCCTAGCATACTGTTTCTGAAATTTATTAAGAAAATTATTCTACAGAAGACCAAGGAAGGAGGGAGCAGGTCTTTTTATTTGTAGTTGAGCATTTTCCAAGTACCACCCTAGTGCTCTACTGAATGACCTCATGTATTTTCAACAGGTGGCCCTGTTGCTGCTGTGAGTCAGCTCTATGTGCATGGGAGTATATTGGCTTAAAACATTAATCAACTCTATTATCCTGGTAAAAAATTCAAGAGGATGTTAAATGTACAGTAATTTTTAAAAGTGGGCAATATGTAAGTTATAATAATGTATGGTAGAGAATGAGAAAATAATTTTTATCTGAGGAATGCGAGTCCCTTTAAATTACCAGGCCTGGAGAGAAATTAAGACAGAGGAATCACGTTCTACTTTTTCCTTTGAAATTCTCTTGAAATTGCTTGCTACTGCCATAAGTAGCTATAGATTAACATAATAATGCCACACCCACTGAACACTATAATTCACATACTAGTTTATTTATTTATTTTTATTTTTTGAGTCAGAGCCTCACTCTCACCCAGGCTGGAGTGCAGTGGCACGCTCATGGCTGCCCCAGCATTGAACTGCTGGGCTCAGGCTGTCCTTCTGCTTCAGCCTTCCTAGTAGCTGGAACTATAGGTGTGTACCACCACACCCAGCTAATTTTTTGATTTGTTGTAGAGACAAAGTCTCGCCATTTTGCCCAGGGTGGTCTTGAACCTGTGGGCTCAGGTGATCCTCTCGCCTCTGCCTCCCAAAGTGCTGGGATTACAGGCATGAGCCACTGCACCCAATTGCACATGTGTAGTTTAACAACATATAGCCAATCACTATTAATGCAATTTCTGTGAACCAGTGAGAATTCCTGTATCAGTTATTCCCTGTCCCTCTTTTTTGCCTTTAAAACCTGTTCATAATGAAGACCAAATGGAGCTCATATCCAAGGTGACTTGGGTCTGGGTCTTTTGGGCAGCTGTCCTCACTTTGGCTCAAGAAAAATCTTTGAATTATATTTTATGCTTCAACCTCTTCCTTTTAAGTCAACAGGGGAAAGAAGAACCTGATGCTATTTCTACTCCATAGTTTCAATTAAGTAAGCCATATAACTGTAAGCCCTATACACAGACGCTAAAGAAGGGCATAACTGAAAAAGATCAAATTCAAGTTAAGGAATTACAGATGATTAATTGTTTCACTGTTGACATGTTCTGCAATTCTATTATATTGATTTTACAGTTGAAAAAGCAAGAAGGATTTATTGCTTTATAAGAGATATCATAAGATTCCTTCAAAGCTAAGCACCCCAGTTGCAAAATAATTCATCATTTTGCAATCATGCAATCATTTAACTGTAAAACATAGTATGTGAGTAGTGCCTACATCACATACAATAGGGGGTACCCTGTCTCCTGTCAAGATTTATAAAGACAAAAAACAGATGGGAGTGAGATTCTGGTCATGGTACCCTTGGCTGTTTAATTCCGGGACTTAAGTACCTTGTTCAGGATTTGGGGTAAGACATCTGCTTATCTTGGCTTGGCCTGTTCTATTTTTGGTGTTCACAAGAGAATTATAACTGTATCATCTGGGACCTACATAGAAAAGAATGTGATTTTCTTACCAGCAATGGATATGGTGAATTTTCTTTAAAGCACTCTAGTCCTAAAGGAAAAAAAAAAGAGTCCGTGTTAATATTCACTGCATACTCAAATTATGCAGTAGGTTGTAAAAGGAGATGAGGATACTGTAGACTCCAGTCAGCAGCCACACTTTTAATGCACAACAAGCTTGATAATTGTGTCAACACTGTTTTCTGTAGGGAATGGAGGCAAGAGATGTTTCCACAGCCTTGTCCTGAGGATCTTCCTGCTCACCCTTCCTGCTAATGGACCGGCAGTATTTTTTGTTGACTGTGTTGTGGCTAATGGCATGATTATCTTAGGAAAATTAGGGGCATAATTGGGAGGATGGAGAAGTAACTGGCCAATATATGAGCAAAATACATACTGCCCACTCCTTCCTAAACAAGAAGCAAGACCACAAATCAAAAAGAACAAAGATCAGGAATCTCAGACCCTTCTTAAAAATAAAGACTAAGGGAAACCAGTGGCAGCTTAACGAGCAGCAGCCAATTATTTTACATTGGGGGGACTTCTTCCTTGGAGGAAGATTCAGTAGAGATTAGATAGAGCACCTCCAGATTGAAAATGATCTTGTGAAAATGCGGGCAGGTACTCCCATGCATACACCCTAAAGGAGTCTCTTAACTGTACTCAGCACAGACCAGGAGCACAAAAAATAGTCATCACACTGAACTGAACAAAGTTAATATTAATAAATTTAATATAGCCGGGCTCGGTGGCTCAGCCTGTAATCCCGCGCCTTTGGGAGGCTGAGGTGAGTAGATTGCCTGAGCCCATGGGTTCGAGACCCGCCTGGGCAGCGAGACCTCATCTCTACAATAAATCAAAAAATCAGCCGGGTGTGGTAGCGCATGCCTGTAACTCCAGCTACTTGGAAGGCTGAGTCAGAAGGATCGCCGGAGGCAGGTTGAGGCTGTGGTGGCCAGGCGTGGCCACTGCACTCCAGTCTGGGCGACAGAGTGAGACTCCAACTCAAAAAAATAATAAAAAATAAATAAATAAATAAATAAATAAATAAATTTAATATAATTACATTGCTTTTGGAAAAAAAGTTCATTTTTTAAAATGCTTAATACAGAAAGCATTTAAGGTACATGAGGGAGAAACTCATGAGGAACAGGTTAGGTAAGACAAAGCCAGTGGCTGAGTCCTGCTCTCTGGTAGGTGCAAGGAAAGGCCAGTAGGGCTCAGGGGACCACGGAAGAGGAGCTGACAGTTGGAGCCCCCTCCAGTGCGTGAAAACCAAGTACCTGAGGACTAAATTCTGACCTTTTTTCTTTCTCTTGCCAAATTCCTAAGAGACCTGGAGAAACAGATTTTTATTAGCCCTATATAATGTGGTTTACTTTCCAACCTGACTCTAACATAGCATCACAACAGATAAAGAAGGAAGTGCCAGGGAGGTTGGGAAGATGACGGCTGAGCCAGTCAGACTATGCGAGTCTCCATGTGAGTGAGTGAGTGTGTGGAAAATTTTGTGTACATGCTGGTGAGTGAGTGGGCATGTGAGTGGCTGACTGAGTGAGAGCTAGGGAGCTGGTGGCCAGGGCTCTCCTGGTGCAGTGGCTGGTGCCACAGTGGCTGGACTTGGACCTTAGCAAATCCCAGGACACAGAAGTCAAGTGCATTGTCTTTTTCTTTCTTTATTTTTTTAACCAACAAACCCTCCCTGGGAAGAACATGCTAGAAGAGACTGTCTAAGGGGGGGCTCGTGAGTGGGTAGCCAGGCTTCTCTGCTTCATCCCTGGCTGTTCCCAGGTCTCAGAGGCTGAGCGCCATTGTTTTTTTTAAATGACAGAAGTTTTCCTGTGAAAAACCTGTGGGGAGAAACTATCGTCCCAGGCTCTCCCTCACCATTGAAGCAGGAGAGAGACTGCCGGCTCCTGGCTATGCCTCACCATTTCAGGGTCTGGTAGGGTGCTGGCAGCAGGGACTGCAGAGGGAGTCCAGAGACAAGGTCCCACGAAATAGGACAAGAGAGGCACCCCACCACCATCCTGAAGGTAGGGCGGGAAAGTGCTGCAAATTGCTCACGACGGAGCAACCGACCCAATCTCAGTGACTGGCAGATCAACTACTCAGGGATTAATCGTGGCCCAGAGGGCATATCCTGAGAGCACAAACTTTGGAGGAACCTGATGAGTGCTGAATTCCAGGCACCCCACCCCCTACCCTGATCCAGTCGTGGGACAAAGTGTGCAGCCAGGAAAGGACAAGAAAGAACTCTAAAGAGATCTGTGGTGAGTCCAGGGCTGACCCAAACCCCCTCCTCCCCAGCAATCCTCTGAACATCAGACCCACACAGCTGGACCACGACTGAAAGGGACAAAACCAGGCAGAGCCTGGATGTCAGTCGAAATAAGAGAGCTCCATTCCAGGATAGGCCTGACTGGGGCACTCCCCCAAAACGTACACACCTGGAGAAGAGACAATCCAATGCTTCCCCACCAGAGGAGATATCCCTGGTCATATGAGACTGCAACCCCACCCACCTCCACTGCCCCTCCTCCTTCCCTGCTTTGGACTCTGAGGAGAGAGTGAAAGAGGTGGCTCTGCAGGAGACCTGATTAGAGGAACAATTACAGAGCCTGTCACAAGAGGGCAGGTTTTTACATTTTATTTCCAATTATTTTTTAATTTTTAAAATTTTCTTGACTATTTGTTAGTTAATTTAATTTTTAAAATATTTTTCCTTTGTGCATGAATGTGTATGTGAGGGTTTGATATGCATCGCTCCCAATTTTTTTCTTTTCTTTTTGTTTCTTTCTTCTTTTATTTGTCATTTTATGATTATGCATGTATGTGAAGGATTAAGTGTACATCTTTCAATTTTGTTGTTGTTGGCTTTTGCACTTTTGTTCTTCTGGGTTTCTTTAATTTTCATTTTTTATACATTAAGGTGTGTGTCAATATATATGTGAGGGTCCGATCTGAATTCTTTTTTTAAATTAAAAAAAAAATATTTTCCTCAGGTCTTTCTGTTTTTCTTCTCTATTCACTTTAGCTAGGCATGTGTATGTGTGTTTAGTTTTCTTGGTTTGTTGTTGTTGTTTGTTTTGTTTCACTTTGTTGTTATTCCAGTTTGTTTTGGAGTGTGTGTGTATGTCTGTGTGTATATGTTCAATTGCTTTTGTGTAGGTTTCTGCTTTGCATCATCATTTAAGTGGTGGTGGGAGTGGGTCTCAGGGAACACATACTGCAATAAGTGAACATTGCAATTTGCAAGTAGTTTATGATTCCTAGTGCCCCATCCCCCACTTTATTCAAATCTCAAAAACTACAAGAGACAGCAAAGCTTTCCATCTACTGTCCTATTTCAAATTAGAACAAATCCAGAGCCTGGATCTGGGAAGACTAGAGGACTGAGCAAACATCAGAAGGGAAAGCCTCTCCCACTGACACTGAATAACAGAACTAAAGAGAAAAACAAGAGATCTGTCACAAATAAGAAAAAATCAAATGAAGAAATCAGGCAATTTCAAGTCTACAAAAGACAAAACTCCTGAAAAATCAGACCTTGGTGCCCAAACAATGGAAATCACCCGACTGTCCCCAGAGTATGACAGGGATTAAGGAATGGATGGAAAGAATGAATAAGACTCAAAAAAGACATAATGCAACACTGAAAGAACTTGTAACAGATTTTGACAATAAAAAATTTCATCTAGGAAATAAATAACAAGATGATAAGCATGGAAAGCAAAATTAATCTAGCTGAAGAACGAATCTCAGAACTTGAAGACCAGAACATGGAATTAAGCTGGTCTGTAAAAAACACAGATAAAAGACTCAGAAAGAAAGAACAAAGCCTACAAGAGATGTGCAATTATATCAAGAGGCTGAACCTACACCTGATTGGTATCTCAGAAGAAGAAAGGGAAATGGAGAACAACTTGTAGCAAGTGTTCCAGGAGGTAAAACAAGACAACTTTCCCAGCCGGGCTCAGTGGCTCAGTCTGCAATCCCGCGCCTTGCGAGGCTGAGGTGAGTGGATTGCCTGAGCCCATGGGTTCAAGACCCGCCTGGGCAACTTGGCGAGACCACATCTCTACAATAAATCAAAAATTAGCCGGGTGTGGTAGTGCGCACCTGTAGTTCCAGCTACTTGGAAGGTGGAGGCAGAAGGATCACCGGAGCCCAGCAGGTCAGGGCTGCAGTGACCCGGGAGCATGCCACTGCACTCCAGTCTGGGTGACAGAGTGAGATTCCAACTCAAAAAAATGAAAAAAATAAAAAAAACAAGAAAACTCTCCCCATCTTATCAAACATGTGGCCAGCCAAGCACAAGAGATACAGAGAACTCCCAAAAGACATCAAATGAGAAGACCAACCCCTAGACACATAGTAATTCACCTACACAAAGTAGGCACAAAAGAAAAAAATCCTGAAGGCGGCAAGAGAGAAATGCCAGACTATCCAAGGGGGAAAACCAATCAGAATAGCAGTAGACCTATTGACAGAAACACTACAAGCAAGGGACTGGAGCCCTATATTCAAAGTCCTCAAAGACAAACAATTTCAGCAAAGAATTTCCTATCCAGCCAAGCTCATCTTCATCAGTGATGAAGAATTAAAATCCTTCCCAGACATCCACTCCCTAAGAGGTTATGTAGCTTCTAGACCAGCTCTACAGGAGACACTTAAAAAGATATTAAGCACAGAAGAAATAAAAAAAAAGAATGGCCACACACTTCCTAAAAGAACAGCAGAGCACAGAATCAACAGAGAATACAGCACAACAAGAAACTTGAAAACATACACATACATTAACCCCAAAGCCAAAAGAAAACAAACAAGGAAAAAACTTTATAAGATCCCCATGACAGCAATAAACAATCACATTTCAATAATCAGCCTGAATGTGAATGGGCTAAATGCACCACTGAAAAAACACAGAATGGCATGCTGGATAAGAAACTCTGACCCAATTATTTGCTGCATCCAGAAGACTCATCTCACCAAAAGGGACACACAGAGACTCAAAGTTAAAAGATGGAAAACAAGTTTCCAGGCAAATGAATCACAAAAAATGGCAGTAGTTGTGATCCTAATATCAGACAAAACAACCTTTAAGCTATCAAAAATTTGAAAAGATGCAAAAGGACACTACATAATGATAAAAGGTTCAACACAACAACAAGAAATATCCATACTAAACATATATGCACCCAATACTGAGATTTATAAAGCAATTACTAAGTAAACTAAAAAAAGATATTTACTCTAACATTATTATAGCAGGGGACATGAATACCCCATTGACAGCCCTAGATAGATCATTGAGGCAAAAAATCAACAAGAAGATTCAGAACCTAAACTTGACACTCGACCAAATGGACTTAATAGATCCTATAGATTATTCCACCCAATAACTACAGAATATACATAATTCTACTCATCACTACATGGAGCATACTCCAAGATTGATCATATCCTTGGCCATAAATCAAGCATAAACAAATTCCATAAGGTTGCAATCTTGCCATGCACATTCTCAGACCACAGTGGAATAAAAATAAATATCAACACCAACAACATTTCCCCAGAACCCACAAAGACATGGACACCAAAGAGCATGATGTTGAACAACTACTGGGTCAACACTGAAATCAAAGCAGAAATTAAGAGTTTCCTGGAAACAAATGAAAATGAAGAAACATCTTACCAAAACCTCTGGGATGCCATGAAAATGTTCTAAAAGGGGAATTTATATCTCTATGACCACACATCAAGGAAATGGAAAGATCACAAGTGGAGAGCCTAACAAATCACCAAAGGGAGCTGAAAAGAGAAGACCACCAAAACCCCAACTTTGGCAGAAGAATCCAAATCACAAAAATAAGAACCCAAATATGGAACATAGAAGACAAAAATATCATAGAAAACATCAACAAGACAAAAAGCTGACTCTTTGAAAGAATTAACAAGATTGATGGACCCCAAGGCCAGAATGACCAAGAAAAAGAGAGAAAAAGCACAGATAAACACAATCAGAAATACAAAATATCAAATCCCAACTGACCTCAAAAAAAATTAAAAGATTATCAGAGATTACTATGTACACCGGTATGGAAATAAACTTGATAACCTACATGAAATGGAGGACTTTCTGACATCACACAACCTCCCTAGGTTGAAACAAGAAGACGTTAAGACACTAAATAGACCAATAACAACACAGGAAATTAATTCTGTCATACAAAAACTACCTACAAAAAAAAGCTGGGCCAGATGACTTTCCAGAAGAATTCTACAAAATGTACAAGGACGAGCTGATACCATTCCTGTTGAAAGTATTCCAGACAATTGAGAAAGATGGAATTCTCCACAAATCATTTTACGAAGCTAATATCACACTGATACCCAAACTGGGTAAAGATCCAACAAAAAAAGAGAACTACAAGCCAATATCACTTATGAACATAGATGCAAAAATCCTCAACAAGATTCTAGTAAATTGGATCCAAAAACACATCTCAAAAATCATCCACCATAACCCAGAATGCTTCATCTCCAGCATGCAGGGCCGGTTCAACATTCCCAAGACCATAAATATAATTCAATACATCAACAGATGTAAAAACAAGAAGTACAAGATCATATCATTAGACGAAGAAAAAGCATTTGATAAAGTCCAGCATTGCTTCTTGATATAAACCCTCAAACACCTAGGTATAGAAAGAACATACCTCAAAATACTAAGTGCTATCTACAATAAACCCACAGCTAACATATTGCTAAATGGACAGAAACCATTTCCCCTGAAAACTGGAACAAGGCAGGTCTGCCCTCTCTCACCCCTCTTGTTCAACATTGTATTGGAAGTTCTAGCTAGGGAAATTAGACAAGAGAAGGAAATCAGGGGTATCCAAATAGGAAAAGAGGAAGTCAAGTTATCCCTCTTTGCTAATGATATGATCCTATACCTTGAAAATCCAAGAGAATCTGTCAAAAACCTGCTTGCACTGATAAAGGACTTTGGCAATGTCTCAGGGAACAAAATAAATGTGTAAAAGACAATTACATTCCTATACACCAACTACAAGTAGGCAGGGACTCAAATTGAAAGCACAATCCCATTCACAACAGCCACCAAAAAAATGAAATACCTAGGCATCTTCCAAACCAGCAAAGTGAAAGACCTTTACAATGAGAGCTACAAAACACTGCTCAAAGAAATCCAAGAAGACACAAACAAATGGAAAAATATTCCATGCTCATGCATAGGAAGAATCAACATTGTTAAAATGTCCATCCTACCAAAGGCAATCTACAGATTCAACACAATACTTATTAAGTTATCAACATCATTCTTCTCAGACTTGGAAATGACAATATAGAAATTCATATTGAAACATAAATGACCACAAATAGCCAAAACAATCCTTAGCAGAAGAAACAAAGCAGGAGATATCACACTTCCAGATTTCAAACTTTACTATAAGGCTACAGTAATCAAAACAGTCTGGTATTGGTACAAGAACAGGCAGATAGACCAATGGAACAGGATAGAGATTCCAGAAGCAAAGCCTTAATTTCTCAATCAACTCATCTTTGGCAAAGTCTCCAACAACAACCATTGGGGGGAGTGGGGGAGACCCTATTCAGTATATGGTACTGGGAAAACTGGCTGACCACATGTAGAAGATTGGAACAGGACCCCTACCTATCACCATACACCAAAATTAACTAAAAATGAATCAAAGACCTAAGTGTAAAATATCAAACTATAAGAATCTTTGAAAATGCAGGAGACACCCTTATGGAAATTGGAACTGGCAACCAATTTCTATTCAGAACCCTAAATGCCCATACCTTAAGAAATAAGAGACAAGCTGGACCTCATCAAACTAACAAGTTTCTACAAAGCAAAAGAAACCATCAAGAGAGCAGGGAGACAGCCCACAGAATGGGAAAAAAATATTTGCCAACTGTTTATCTGACAAAGGCCTAACATCTAGGACCTACAAGGTACTCAAATGAACCACAAGGGAAAAAAAAAAACAGCCCCATTAAAAAGTGGGCAAAAGGACATGAACAGACACTTCTCAAAAGAAGATATATGGACCGCCAACAGACACTTGAAAAAGTGCTCAGCCTCACTCATCATCAGAGAAATGCAAATCAAAACCACATTGAGATACAACCTAACCCCAGTAAGAATGGTCATCTTTAGTAAAACAAACAACAACAGATGCTGTCAAGGATGCGGACAAAAAAGAACGCTTCTACACTGCTGGTGGGAATGCAAACTAGTGTAACCTCTTTGGAAGATAGTGTTGCAATTTCTGAAAGAACTAGAAATTGACCTTCCATATGACCTGGCAATACCCCTATTGGATATATACCCGGAGGAACTCAAATCATTCTACAAAAAAGATACCTGCACATGTATGTTTGCTGCAGCCCTATTCACAATAGCAAAAACATGGAGCCAACCATGTTGCCCATCAAAGCTGGACTAGATTTTAAAAATATGGTACATATACACAATGGAATATTACGCAGCCATAAAGAAGGACAAGTTTGTGGACTTTGCAGCAACTTAGATGGATTTAGAGTCTATCATACTCAGTGATGATCACAGAAGCAAAGAACAGAGTACCATATGTTCTCACTCATCACTGTACCTTGAGCAATTATAATACTATAAGAAAGGGATTGGCAGTAGTGGGAAACCATCAGGGGAAGGGGGGCTGGGATTGGCAGTTGAGGGAAACTGCTAGGGGAGGGAGGAGCAAACAAGGGTACCTGCATAATCAACATTTGTATACTTAACCCTGAATTTTACCCACATCTTTATTAAAAAAAAAAAAAAAAAGAAGGAAGTGCAAAGCCATTTCTTGGGGGAAATTTGCATCTGTGTAAAATCTGACCCCTGGGAATTCACAGAGGAACTAGACACTTGCTATCTATTCTCTCTCAGGGTTGCCACCTAGGAAGCTTCATCTACATATCAAGAAACTTCCTCTCAAAGCCCTGTGCCCTTATGTCAACAAGGCATTTCTTTTACTGATTTCAAAATTCCTTAGAGCAAATCTTTGAATCCACCTATGGCCCACAAGCCCCTACTTGGACATGTCCCACCTTTCTGGGCCCAATCAGTATAAATCTCACATGTATTGATGTATAGTTTTTTGTAACTTCTATCTTCCTAAGATGTATATGACCAAGTTGCAGTTCAACCACCTTGGGCACATGTTCTAGGAACCTCGTGGGGAAGTATCACAGGCCTAGGTCACTCACATTTGGCGCAGAGTAAACCATATTAAAAATTTTACAGTTTGGCAGTTTTTGTTAACAACCCCAAATAGCATGTGCCTGCAGTAGCTCCCTAACTTGGCCAGCCCTGACCACTCTGAACCTATCGAGGAGGTTTGTCAAAACTGGCTCTTTAAATCCAGGTCCAGGTTCTCTATAGGAGTCCAGACTATTTCAACTTAAGGACTTCTGGTTTTTCTTCTAATTCCAGGCCTGCAAGGGATCATGTTCTTGCCACGCAAGGAAAGGTCAAGTGGAGAGGTGCTTATTCCTGCCTTTTCTTTGACTCTCTTTTCAAAGAAAGAAAACAAATGGGTAGGATTAAATGAGCCTGGGGAGAAAGCAGGTTTATCCACCAGGCCGTTTTGCTCCTTTTGATGGAACAGGTTTCAAGTGGTTTCCTAAAATAGGAGTGGGTTGTGCCACCTCTGGGTTATGGAGTTCACGTGTTTTAACGGACCAGTTTAAAGTTCTATAGTCAACTGAATGTGAGCAGAAAGTCTTTCTCACAAGCACAGAGACCCTATCATCCTTTGATTTTTATTCATATTTAACTGGAAGGGTTTACATTTATTTCTGAAACTTCAGGAGTAGTGCAGCCTATAAGGAAGCACCAGCAGCACAGATTTGTGGAGGACAGACAGCAAATTCGTATTGTGTGTGGTTTCTTTCCTCTGAAAAATGGAAAACATGTGTCATATTCTCATACTCTGCTTGGTTATTCCATCCACCTAAGCTGAGTATGGACCCTTGAAGGTCTATCAGGCCTTGAAAGGCCTTCAGAGATGCCCAGAGACAACAAAAGTGCAATGTTATGGCTTGAAGATAAAGACAAGAGCCCAGAGAAAGGGTGAGTTGTGTTGAGTGGAGGCAGATATTGAACCTAGCATGGGCAGACAGTCAATTCTGCTAAATTCCATCTCCCTGCTTCTGCCTACCTGGGACGATCCTGGGTCACACTGTAGTCTGTGCAGGAGCTAAGAGGTGCCACAGGAGAGAGACCTCCTGCCCCACACCTGGTCTTGCCATGGGTAGAACTGCCCCATTTCCAGCCCTCCTGAAGTGATTTCTACCATTTCATCAATAAGTCTTATTTACCATGCATTTTATCGGGTTTCTTTCCCCTCCCCTCCTTTCCCAGTTTTTGTTTTTTTTTTGAGTTGGAGTCTCACTCTGTTGCCCAGGCTGGAGTGTGGTGGCACACTCAGAGCTACTGCAGCCTCAACTACTGGGCTCAGGCGAACCTTCTGCCTCAGCCTTACAAGTAGTTGGAACTACAGGCATGAGCCCCCACACCTGGCTAATTTTTTGATCTATTATAGAGACAAGATCTCGCCAAGTTGCCCAGGCTGGTCTCAAATCCCCAGGCTCAGGCAATCCTCTCACTTCTGCCTCCCAAAGTGCTGGGATTACAGGTGTGAGCCACTGTGCCTGGCCCCACTTTGTATTTAATTGAGAAGTTTTTGTTCCCATGTTGTCCCAACTAGTCTGGAAGTTATACATTCTGCTTATATTTTGTGAGAGGTTATTCTTAAATATTTAACACAGCTATTTAAAATAGTTGAAAGCGAATAGATTACTCTGTCCTGGCCCTGCAGAATATAAGACTCTCAGACTCTGTTCCTTGCAAATTCTTGTCTTCTCCTCTATTTTTTCCTAATATTTTAGTAACATCACCTTTTTAAAATCCACCCAGATCAGTTATTAATGTTATTATTTATAATTAATACTAATTTGGATTTGCCAACATGTTCATAAAGTTCTTTCTTCATCTCTGTTTCCTGTATCCTGCTCTTTGCTTACAGATTAATTTCCATTTTTCTGGAAGTTCAAGCTTTAGTTATTTTTTTTATATTCAAGCAAGGGTCTGTGACTGGTGTGAACACATTCAGAATCCCTGTGTGTGCCTGAAAATGTCTTTTGTGCTCAGCAGCTAGTTAGCCTTAGCACTTTTAAGGCATCATTCAATTTTCTTCTGAAATCTCTAGTTGCTGATCTGCTATCACCTACAGTTCCTACAGGACCACCAGCTGTCCTCCTGCTTCCTTTCACCAATCTGCCATTTATCTCAGTGGCTTTTAACGTTTTTCTCTTTGTCTTTGAAGTTTAGATAATTCATGACAATGTATCTAGATATGAATTTGTTTTTTTATTTATTCAGCTTAGGGTTAAGTGTGTTTCAACAGAGCGTTTATGAATTCTTTTTAACTATCTCCCAAATGATCTCTCCCTAAATGATCCTTCCAAGATCCCTTTTATATTTTAGATCTGGGTCTTGGCATGCAAATTCTCACAAGTGTTGTCAGCTCACTCTCCTTCACAAAACACACTTCCTACCACTGTGTGTTGCTGTTTTCACTGGGAGCTCATCCTCAGCAGAAACTGCTCTGGAAGTCCACACCCTGGAGCACAGAGGATGCCTACAGGGGTTGCTTGGGGTCTGGTCTGCCACAGCCACACAAGTGCCACCAACACCATCAACACGACTGCAGCTCCTCACAGTTTCCACCTCTACCCCACTGCCCCCCACCCACTCAGGTTCCACCTCCTCCCCTGCTGCCCCCCACCCACTCAGATTCCACCTCCTCCCCTGCTGCCCCCCACCCACTCAGGTTCCACCCCTACACCCACCATCCCTCTACCCAGTACACAGCCTCCATCCTCACCCCCTCATCCCCCAAACTACTCCACTACCTCCACCCCTACCCCCACCATTCCCTCACCAACTCCACTACCTCCACTACTCTCCCACTGTCTCCCCATGGACTCTACCACCCCAGCTCTACTCATTGCTCCACCTCTACCCCACCTTCCACAAACTCGACCACCTCTGCCCTCACAACCCCCACACCAACTCCACCACCTCCATCCTCATCCTCTCGACTACCTTCTCCCCTGCCTCCACCATGCCCTCACCAACTCCACCACCTCTACTCCCCATCCCCCCTTCCCCCATGGATTCCACCACTCCCTCACTCCCACCATTCCCCCCACCCCACTGCCCCCAACACCATTATTCTCCACTGACTCCATCACCTCCACTGCCTCTACCCCCACCAGCACCTCAAAAACACCACCACTTCCACCAACATCTCCACCACCTGTTTATCACCACATCACCACAACCCAAATATTTCAACTTGTGTAATTGCAAAGAAAACCTCCATGACACAGGAAACCTCTGTCCACCTATGGGGAGGAGCATCACAACCCAGGGGATGCAAGGTCGGAAACAAAAGGAAAACTGATCAAAGACAGGCAGGGCTATAGTCCTAAGCAATGAGGGCTGCAAAGACATTCACTAGGTCCAAGAAAAAGGCATGTGTTCTCTAAGGGCTTTCCAGGGGTGAGGAGCAGTGGCCAGAAATATTTGATATAATTTTGATTGAGAAAAAAAGTGGATAAAAAATATAATCTTGATTGAGAAAAAAAGTGGATACATCATTCTGTAAGATGGTATTACAGTAGGAGTGTCTTTGTCTTAATTCTGGCTGAAGAAAATAGATGGCAAATACCCTTATAACCTAGACAGACATGTTAAAACACCAGTGCTGGATTTACCAAATCATTTAAAAACCCATCCTGCAGGAATCCCTCACCCTTATCCAGGCTCTGCATCTGTGTAACTGAAGCAGAGAGAGCCTTCCTGTGAGGAGGCTGAGATGTCTCCCTCTATTCCATGGTAGCAGAAAGGAGTGTCATCTCCCTCACCTATGCCAAGTGAGAGGCCTTCAAGGAGTGCACATGTAGGGCACATGTCTTCTAGAATCTGGGAACAAAAGCACTGACACATATCTTCAGCCTGAGACTGCAGAGCAAGGCAGAGGTTCTGCTAGGAGCAGCTCTGCTCCTCCAACATGCCCCTTCTCCGGGGACCTGACAGGGCCTGCAGAAGGACACTTTGCCCAAGTAGGCCACCTGGTGGGGCAAAATGACTCAGAAGAGGAGGTGAAAGAGGTAGCTGAGAATCCCAGAGAATAAAGAGCTGAAACGGTCCAGTTGAAAAAAGCAGATCCTGCTTTTTACAAGGTGTTCTGGAAAGCTTTCCAAATTAATCCACAAAATCACTACCTAGAAAGCCCAACACTAAAGTGGTAATGGCAGCAGGCAAGCTGTGCCTTTTCCCTCTGTCTTGGGAGTCACCATGGAGGGGTCCAAAACCAGAGCTTGCAAAAGAGGAAGTGAGTCCCTGCCCATGCTGCAGATTTCCAAGCCTCAAGAAGGAAAGGGCTAACCTGCATGGAGCTCAGAGGTGATTTTTTTACACAGGGTTGGGCATTTTAATTACTGGAATAAAACTGTTCTGTTATGGCCAGAGAATAGATCATGACAGAAACAAATTCTCCTGTTCCTGGTGATAGAAATGTGCAGACAGCGAAATGTTCAGGCCTAATCACCAGACATGGGAACCATGAACCCAGGAGTCAACTATCACAGTCAGTAGTCAAAACAGAACCTCTCTCTCTCTTAGGAACACACTTGATGAAGATCATAAACCGGATGCTTTGGTTTTTCTTTTTTGATGGGAATTGCACAAAATCATATTGATCAAAATTCCTACATTTATACGCTTTTTTCAATTATTACTACAGATGGGGATTACATCTGTATATGGAGTTGCAGGTTCTATGCATCACAATATCAATAATAAATAAAATGCAAATAAATCAGAAGAATGAATTATATTTTTAATCTTTCTATACAAATGGCATCACAAAATTAATCAAAGAGTAGGTTGTCAAAAATACAGGAAACAAGTATGACATAGATATGAGAGGGAACTAATATAATGTTATTTTCCTGGACTTCGTTTTATTTTTCAGTTTCTTAAAGTTTTTAATTTGTTGAGGTTTATTTCCTCATTGAAAAACATATTCTCTTTTGTGCTTAATTTTGAATTTGTAATCTTCTATTCCCTTTATTAATGAGGATAACAAAACTGTAGGGGCTTCAGGCTTCCCAAAACCTGGAGCTATCCTGCATAGAAATAGTGTTATACATTTTCAAATAAAGAAAAGAAGTCACCACTCAACAGATGAATATGCTGAGTGAGAGTTCGGCCAAAACATCTCCAACCTTCTGGGCTGATAGGTGAATGTTGGCCTTTAGCCCTTGGCAGAAAAAAAAACTTGCATCCCAGACATTGCTGTGTGGTAGGATACATCTTTCATATACAAGTCTATCAGGGCAGCTGCATATAGGGTAAGTTATTATTCTAATTCCTCACATGCAGCCATGCACACACCACCCTACAGTACAGTTCTACTGAATGCTTTAACTAGAAATAGATGGTTAGCTTATTTTCCTAGAAAATCAGCACCTTTTAAAAATGAATACAAAGTTGGTTTTAGATTAATAAAGTGATTACATTTATAAAAGGCTGGGATACAGAGACATTATTCAATTTCCCTTGATTGCTTCTTTTCTAAACAGAATATTCTCTCCCATATTGCAGCTGGCACTGAAACCACTTGACAGTCTTCTGCATCAATTTTCCATGTAGTCCCAGAATTGAAGGTAGCCTCTGCATTGTGGTATATGGTGGTGTGCAGACCTGTCACAGTCCTACTTCGAAACCTGACCTAATCAATGTAGGATCAAAATAAAGAAACCCCAAAGGAGCCCTGGAGCTCCAGCACAGGTAAGGCACTTTTTTCTCCAAAAAGATGCTTTGGTGCCTTTCCATCATCTAATTCCACAAAACAAATACTTTCTGAGTACTTACTTGGTGTCAGGCAATGAGCTTGTCAGCAGATAATCAAGAAGCCAGGGGTGCTTACCATCCTCAGAAAGTGCTTGGCCAGGCAGAACATGCTACCCTGTCCCATCTGCTTCTGAATCACCAAGGGGCAGCCTCTTTTAGCATGGCTGGTCAAGGTGGTACAGCGCTAATTTGAAAAATTACTAAATTGGACCAGATTATCTTTAAGGATCCTTTCAAGAGCCAATGGTCTATCACTTTCCTAACATTGTTTCTTAGCTGCATTTTTTATTTGCTTGTTTTTCAAAATAGTTACATATTTATATTAAGGTTTGTTGATAAATACAACTAGCGCACCAGACCAGTGAATTCAAAGATATTATGTAATACTTTTCAAGGGAATTTGCTGGTTTAGATGAAAGAATTAAGTGATGATAGTGCACATTAGCTGGCATGTAGCTATGGCACTCAATCATGCAGGTGGTACAGAAATGACTGAACTGGGGGAAATGATGAACACTTGGAGTTGACCTGGTCTACTGGGGTGATTTTTCTAAAAACTTTCAAATTTACACAGAGTAAAATACATTTTTGTGAGTTCAATGAGCATCTAAAAGTGCACAGATTCCTGTAACTACCACCATAGAAAGTGTACAGAAAAATCCTAATATCCAAAGATTCCCCCTTGTAATAACCCTCAATATTTAGATTCTCACCCAACCTCCAGCCCCAGAAACCATTGATCTATACTCTGTTCCTGTACTTTGTCCTTTTCTCAAAATCATATAAATAGAATAAAATAGTTGGCTGTATTTTGAAACTGTCTTTTTAGTTAGCATAATACATTTTACGATCCACTTACGTTATTCTAAATATCAGTAGTTCATTCCTTTCTTATTGGTAAGCAGTATACCACTGTGTGGATGTACCACAGTTTGTCTAGTAAGTCAAACATTGAAAGATATTTAAATTGCTTCTAATAAATAAATAAGTAAATAAATAAATTGCTTCCAGTTTGGATGATTATGGAAGAGACTGCTATAAACATTCCCAAACAAGTTTTTCTGTGAACATAACTTTTTATTTCCCTAGGATAAATATATAAAGGTAGGATTTATGAGTCATATGTTTAAATTTATAAAATATTGTGTTATCCTTTTTATTTTTTAGAGCAGCTTTAGGTTTGGAGAAAAAGTGAGCAGAAGGTATGCAGAGTTCTCATCTATCCCCTGACTCATGCATTCTCAGTCTTCCGCCTTACCAACATTCCCCACAGAGTGGTACATTTGTTACAACTGATGGACTTACACTGACACAGTGTTATCACTCAAAGTCCACAGTTTACATAAAGGATCCTCTCCATGTTGTATATGTTTAACTTAAGAAAATTCCAAGCTGTTTTCCAGGGTGACTGTACCATCTTGCATTCCCACCAGCAGGTTCCCATGGCTTCATGTCCTCACCAGCGTGTGGGATTGTCAGTATCGGTACATTCTAATATGTACTTAATGGCATCTTATTGCGGTTTCAATCAGCATTTACTAATGACTAATAATTTGGGGAAACTTTTTTGTGATTTTAAATTTTTTAACTTTTAATTTTTGTTCTAGGATCATATCCAGGATCCAACATTATGTTTGTTATTTCATCTTGTTGTATTTTACTTTGTCATAGTTCTGCAGTCTTTTCTGGTTCACCTTCATTACTTGATTAAGTTGGTGTGTGCTAGATTTTTCCACCATAAACTTACAATCTTTACCTTTGCATTTTATTAAGTATATTGAAGGAGAACCTTTGAGACTGCAAATTCTCAAGGTTTCTTCTCAATTTATATCATGAATTTTAGCATCCATTGGTGGATCTTGTATACAACATTTAATTCTGTGATGTTTGCCTAACAGTGATTCTCTATTTCCCCCTTTCTGTCTACATTAATTAATTGGAATTCTACTATGTTTCTCCCCTTTATTTATTTGATTATATATTTAGAGCCACATGGATTCATGAATATTTATTTTATTCCATGGACACATAAAAAGAACATCAGTAATTTTAATTTTTATAGAAAAATACTGCAAACAACACTAATCACAATACATTAAAAACTAAATTTACTTTAAAAAACAATAGAAAGATTCTTCTACTTGGAAATCTAAAAACTGAGGCATCAACTTGAAAGTGTCTCCAACTATCAAAGCTATAACAATTTGTGAAAAAATAATGATAATATTGGATTTTAACCCATAAAATAAAAGTCATAAGTCCATACTGATATAAATAAAGAATCAAATAAATAGATGGGGAAGAAGAGATAGTTCTCCTAGACAGTTATATTCCAACTAATTAATGCAGACATAAAGAGGGAAATAGACAATCCTTGACTATTTCATTAAGTTTTTGAAAAAAATATTGCTCCATTGTCACCTTGCTTTGTATGTTGATTTTGTAAAGTTTGCTGCCAGATTAATTCTTTCACTTGCAAAATTATAGTTTTATTAGGGACTGCCCCAGAGTTGATTGTTCTTGGCCAATTTTTCTTTTCTTTCTTTTTCTTTTTGTTTTTTGAGTTGGAGTCTCAATGTGTCACCCAAACTGGAGTGCAGTAGCATGCTCAGGGCTCCTGCAGCCTTGACCTGCTGGGCTCAGGCAGTCCTTCCACCTCAGCCTTCCAAGTAGCAGGAACCAGGTGCACACCACCACATCTGGCTGTTTTTTTAGTTACTGTAAAGACAAGGTCTCACCAAATTGCCCAGGCTGGTCTCAAATCCCTGGGCTCAGGCAATCTTCTTGCCTCTGCCTCCCAAAGTGCTGAGATTATAGGCATGAGCAACCACAGCTGACTCATTCTTGGTTAATTTTTCCAGGTAGCCAGTAAGTCCTTTATATATGTAGAGTCAGATCTTTTTCTAATTCTGGAAACATTTATTGGATTATAGTTTTAAATGTCAGTTCTGCTCCTATTTGTTTTTCTTCTTCAGGAGCTTCAATAATAAAAATATTATTCCTTCTTTGCCTATCTTACATTTCCACTACTTTCTCTCCTACTCCTTTTAGTTTTTTCTTTACATCATTTTCATTCTGCTGGCTGTCTTCCTGCCTTTCTCTGATTCCCATTATAAAATTTGCATTTGAGTCTATTTGAGTCTATTCTGTCTTGAGTATTTTGTCATTTAGTTTTCATTTCTAAGATAATTTTGTCTTTTTCTTCCATTTTCTTCCTGAATCCAATCAACTTTTAAAAAAATTCTCCTTGTTTATTGTTCATTTCTGTTCTTAGTCTTTGGTTTTCTATTTCAAGGTGGTTTATCATGTCCTAAATTACTTCAGAATACACAAATCTGTCTGGAATGTAGAAGTACAGTTTTCTTCTTTTTTAAGGACAAATTTGTGTAAAAGTTCATTTCATGACTTTTTGTAAATAAAGTTATCTATGAATTTAATTTTCCTCATTCATTTTAGTGTTACTGAAGTGTTTTAAATGATTCCTAGTTTGATGACACACTTTTCTGTCTCGCAAATGCCAGGGTTTTGGTTTCTTTGTTTCTTTGTTTCAGTGGTGGTGGAAAGTTTGTGAGTCTTTATGTTTTGTGGTGCTTTTGTTTTGAAGAGCCTAACATGTTCCCTTTTATTTTTTTTCCCCTTTGCTACTCAATTGCCAAGAGATACTTCGTCCTCCCCTTTTTATTTTATTCTCCCACCAGAAGTTATGCATGTGGAAGACTATCCCTTAAACCTGAGTCTATACTTTTAAATCACTAGCCTGGCCCATTAAATGATGGATACACTGAAATTTCTTTCCTCCAGTCTGCTCTGATCTGTCCAATTGCTTTTACAAGTATTTTTGGATTTAGGGTGGATTTAATTCCTCTGGTAGTCTCTCTCATACCTCTGGTGAACCCCTTGCCTGCAACCCTCCTTTGTTTCCCTAATTTATCTTGGTCTGTCTGACTATATTGTTTCTCTTGTTCTCAATTAGAATACCAGTTTCTAGAATATAGTGACTATGGCTCTTTCTATTTCTCCTACAGTAGCTCCTGCACTTTAATGCATAAAGTTCAGTAAAGGGCTTTTTAAAAGTCTCTGGTGAACTAATTACTTATGGAAATGGTCTATAAACTTTATTTCAAAAGAATAGGCATTCCCTCCATATCTCTGCTTTCTACCATGAGAATATAGTCCCTTTAGATTTAACAGAAACATGGGCTATTCTGCTAGTTTGGGGAAAAAGTAGATGAGAGACTGGATTGGTTACTGGAGTGTTTTGTTTTGATAAAAAGCTAAGAAGATTGTTTTCACCTTCTCTTCTGCCTGGACCTTAAGTTGGAAGAATCACAAAGAATATCAGAAATCATGTATTTGGAGATAAATTTTTAAAATAAATTTTCACTAGTCTTTTCTAAGAACTGAGATCCTGCTAAGTTGTTGGTAGTTTCCTGTTTGATATCCTAAATCTCTGATTGTAAAAGTGAAAAAATTGAGTTGGAAGAAAAATAGTTTTTTACAAGTGAAAGTTTTTAGTGACATCCTCCAGTCTTTCCTATGTGGTTCCCTAGTCACAACAAAACACTCAAATGTGACAGGGTGAAGGATTCATTTTTTTACTTCATACCTATTACCCAGCAAATCTACCCTGAATTCTCATGAACAAGTCTTACCACTTTATTCATTCCATTAAAAAATATTTTAAATCTATACTTCCAAAATAAGATTGCAGTAAAAAAATAAACTAGAAATCAACTCAAGATTAGAGAGTTTTTAAAGCTATTACAGGCCCAAGTAAATGGAATTTGATCCACAATCAGAAAAGCTATTAGAATCACAGATAGTTTTATCAACTTTATCTTTGGAAATGAAGCCGGCAGCAAAGAGCTACCTAACATCCTTTATAGCTATTTTCTGGAACTTCTTGATTTCATCCACAGGGAGACAGAGGAAGGAGAAGCAGTTAAAAACATTGACATTTAGACATAGGCCAGATTCATTGAACTTTAATGGAAAGTGGAGGTGGAAAGACACATGAAGGGGGATCCTCCCCCCAAAAAAAACAAAATCATTTTTTGGAGGGCAGGCCCCTTGTAGTACAGGCTTCCCCCACTTGGTAAGTGTTCTAGGAACCTTCAGCATTAGTGTACAAGCTAGCATTGTTGTGAGAGGCTGTGTTCGACTTCAGTAAATTTTTTTGAAGATTCTTTCAGTGTGTATGGCCATATCATGATGGGCGATTTACAAGCACACTTGCCCATACCACAAGTTCAGCAGTTTTTCACCAAAAACCAGCATGACCTATGCACACCACCCTCCCTATTCACCTGATCTTGCCACAATTGATTTATTTTATTTTTTGAGTCGGAGTCTCACTCTGCTGCCAGGCTGGAGTGCAGTGTCACACTCAGGGCTACTGCAGCCTTGACAACTGGATCAGGTGATCCTTCTACCTCAGCCTTCCAAGTAGCTGGATGTACCTGGCTAATTTTTTTATTTATTGTAGAGACATGGTCTCACCAAGTTGTCTAGGCTGGTCTGGAACTCCTGGGCTCAGGCAATCCTCTTGCCTCCACATCCCAAAATTCTGTGATTGCAGGTGTGAGCCACCACACCCAGCCACTGAGTGACTTTTTTTGTTTCCATGGATGAAAATGTCTTCAAAAGACAAACATTTTGCCACTGTGGAAGAGGTGAAGCAAAAAATGGCAGAAGCACTAAGAGACATCAAAGTTGACAAGTTCAAAAACTGCTTTGATCAGTGGAAAAAGCATTTTGATAGGTGTATTGCATCAAACAGAGAGTACTTTGAAGGTGACCGAAGTTTGAACATGTAAGAATAAATATACAACTTTTTATAAATAGATTCTGGGTTTTTGGGGTTCTCCTTGTATAATATGACCAATTGACCAAAAGAGACTTCTGTGATTGCAAAGTTTTTTTAAGAGATGGAAATTAACTTTCATTCAGTACTCACTACATTCCAGACACGGTGGTAAGCCTTTACCTGTGAAAACTACCCTCTGCACCTCAAAAGAAAATGAACAACCACCTCACAAAAGCATTTTGAGGTGTATATTAGCTGGCAGACAATATCTTTTGTGTTTCTGCATAGTTTGCAAACAGAGGACTTGACTCTTTGTTGGGAATTATCCTTTCAAGGGTATGTTAGCCTTATGAGGTAGAGATAGGGCAATTGGATTTACGGTCCAGGATAATAAAAATATTTCCCTTCAGGGCAAATGTGAGGCAAGTTTACTGCCTGATATAAAAATTTTTAGTTCCCTAAGCTCCTCTGCTGTAACTCAAACTACTGACTGCACAGTCGCTGCTTTGCCCTAGTTGTATTGCCCTGTGGGAACTGGCTGGAATGCTGATCCTGTCGGAGCCTCACTCTGCTGTTGCTGTGGGTCATCATGTCCTTTGTCTCTGGCCCAGCAACCACAGATCTTCTTTCAGCATTCATGACACCATTGCAGACTAATTTGTTGGTTTGCAATTATAGAAAACTGTTAGACTCCTCACAGTTCTTGACAAAAATATCATTCCCATTTTATAGATAAGAAAACAGAGACTGACAAAGTCATGGTGGGACAATAAATTATGCCTAAGACTTCTACCGCCAAAGCCACCAATGGCTGTTTCAGTGGTGGAGTTATGGGTGATTCTTATTTTCTTCACATTTTTCATTATTGTCTATTTCTGGCAATAAGCAAGTTTGCTTTTGTTTTAATAAAGATGAGTTCTCACTATATTAGCCAGGCTGGTCTTAAACTCCAGCCTCAAACCAGGTAAAGCAGAGACCAAAGTGAGGCCCAAACTTTACCTGTACAATAACCATTTGTATACCTAATCCGGAATTGTACCCTACATTTTTAAAATAAAAATTTAAAAACTCTGGTCTCAAGTGATCCTTATGCATCAGCCTTCCAAAGTGGTAGGATTCTGGACTTGAGCCACCATGCCTGGCTACATTATTATTATTATTTCTTTTTTTCTGGTTGTATTTTTTAATTAAACATTTTATTTTGAGATAATTGTAAATTCACACACAGTTGTTAAGAAATAATACAGAGAGATTCCAGTAACATTTCCCCACTTAACTCCAATGGTAATAGCGTCTTGCAGAGCTACAGTACAACCACTTCACACCAATTATCAAAAAAGCAAAACAAAACAACCCCCCCCAAATAAAAATTGGAACTTTGAGCACTGCTGATGAGAATGAAAACTAGTGCAGCTGCTATGGAAAAAAGTATGGCAGTTCCTTGAAATTATAGTTCAATATTATAACCAGAATATTAGCATCTATATAGTCAAGATACAGAACATTTCCCTCACCTCAAGGATCCTCCATGTTGACCTTTTATGGCCATGAAAACACCCCTCCTATCTGTACCCTTTCCTTAATTCCTGGCGAAGATTAAGCTCTTCCCAATTTCTATAATTTTTCATTTCAATAATGTTATGTAAATGACATTATACAATATGTGTCCTTTAGGGAATTGCCTTTTTCCCACAGCATTAATTCTCTGGCAATTCATGCAGATTTTTCAGTATATCAATAGCTTGTTCTTTCTTGTTGCAATGGTATATATGTACCACGGTTTGTTTAACCATTCGCCTATTGAAGGACATCTGAGTTGTTTTCAGTTTTTGACTACTACAAATAAAGCTACCATAAACATTTGTATGTAGGTTTTTGTATAGAGCATGCTTTCATTTCACTTGGGTAAATGTTCAGGAGTATAATTGCTGAATAGTATGGTAGATACATGTTTAGTTTTTGAAGAAACTGTCAAAATGTTTTCTTTAGAGGTGATTCTATTTTATATAGCCACAAATAATATATGAGAGTTACAGTTTTTTTACATCCTTGCAACCTTACCAGCATCTGATATTTTACTTTTTTTAAAGCCATTCTGATAAGTGTATAATGATATTTCACTGTGGTTTTAATGTGCATTTCCCTAATGGCTAATGATGCTGAACATTCAAATTTTTTTTAAAAGAAATAGGTTAGAATCCTCCTACTAAGGCAATCTACAGATTCAACACAATATCCATCAATTACCAACATCAGTCTTCTCAGACCTGAAAACGATAATACAGAAATTCGTATGGCAACAACAACAAAAAATGAACAGCCAAAACAATCCTCATCAAAAGAAAGTAGGAGGTATCACACTTCCAGACATTAAACTTTACTACAAGGCTACAATAATCAAAACAGCCTGGTATTGTTATAAGAACAGGCATATAGACCAATGGGATAGGATAGAAATTCTGGAACCAAAAACTCAATCTCTCAACCAACTGATCTTTGACAAAGCCATCAATAACAACTTATTTAGCAAATGGTACTGGGAAAACTGGCTGACCACAAGTAGAAGAATGAAACAGGATCCCTACCCATCACCACATATAAAAATAAACTCTAAATGGATCAAAGACCTAAATGTAAAACCTCAAACTATAAGAATCTTAGAAAAAAACTCAGGAGACACCCTTATGCACATGGGAGTAGGCAACCAATTCTCGACCATAACCCCAAAAGCATATGCCATAAAAGATGAAATAGACAAGCGGGACCTCATCAAACTGAAAAGCTTCTGCAAAGCAAAAGAAACCATCAAGAGAGTGGGGAGACTATCCACAGAATGGGAAAACTGCTAACTGATCTGACAAAGGCCTAATATACAGGATCTACAAGGAACACAAATGAACCAAAAGGAAAAAAAAACCAAACAGCCCATTACAAAGTGGGCAAAAGACATGAATAAACATTTCACAAATGAGGACATACAATCAGCCAACAGACACATGAAAAAATGCTCAGCCTCACTAATCATCAGAGAAATACAAATCAAAACCACATCAAGATACCACCTAACTTCAGAAAGGATGGTAATCATTAATAAATCAGAAAACAACAGATGCTAGCAAGGGTGCAGAGAAAAGGGAACACTTCACTGTTGGTGGGAATGCAAACTAGTTCAATTCTATGGAAAGTAGTGTGGCAATTTTTATAAGAACTAGACATTGACCTTCCATATGACCCAGTAATCCCTCTCCTGGGAATATACTCAGAGGACTCGAATCATTCTACACAAAAGATACTTGTACATGCATGTTTATTGCAGCACTATTCACAATAGCAAAAACACGGAACCAATTCTGCTGCCCATTGAAAATGGACTGGATAAAGAAAATGTGGTACATATACATGGTGGAGTATTATGCAGACATAAAGAAGAACAAAATTATGTACTTCGCAGCAACTTGGATGGATTTAGAGTCCATCATACTCAGTGACCTATCACAGAAACAAAGAAATGAATACCACATGTTCTCACTCATGAGTGGGTCCTGAACATTTATCACAATACTACAAAAGAGGAATTGGCAGTAGTGGGACACTGCCAGGGGAAGAGGGAGGGTACTAAGCGTACCTGATCCTAAACCAGGGGAAGTGAGGACCAGCTGGAGGCCCAAACTTCACCTGCACATATACTACTTATGTACCTAATCCCGACTTGTACCCCACATTTCACAACAAAATTAAGTTAAAAAGGGATAGAGAGAGAGAGAGAGAGAGAGAGAGAGAGAGAGAGAGAGAGAGAGAATCCCCCTCTGTTGCCCAGGCTGGAGTGCAGTGGTGCGATCAAAACTCACTGCAGCCTCGAACTCCTGGGCTCAAGCAATCCTCCCTCAGCCTCTTGAGTAGCTAGGACAACAGTTACATACCACTGCCCAGCTAATTATTATTATTACTATTATTATTATGAGTTGGAGTCTCACTGCCACCCAGGCTAGAGGGCAGTGGCATGCTCACGGTCACTGCAGCCTCAACCTGCTGGGTTCAGGTGATCCTTCTACCTCAGCCTTCCAAGTAGCTAAAACCACAGGCACGTGCCACCATACTCTGCTTATTTTTTTTTTTATTGCAGAGACGAGGTCTCACCAAGTTGCCCAGGCTGGTCTCGAACCCCTAAGATGAGGCAATCCTCTCACCTCCACTTTCCGAAGTGCTGGGATTACAGGCTTGAGCCTCTGTGTCCAGTTGTTTATTATTATTATTATTATTATTATTATTATTATTATAGAGATGGGATCTCGCTATGTTGCCCAGGCTAGTCTCAAACTCTTGGCCACAAGTGTTCCTCCCGTCTCGGCCTCCCAAAGTACTGGAATTACAGGCCAGGTGTTGAACATCTTTTCATAAGCTGTTTGCCAACTTCAAAGTCCTTGGTGAAATGTTTCTTCGCCTTTTTCCCACTTTGGTATTGGGTCGTTGTAGCTTTCTGATAAGTTTTTTGAGAGTTCTTTATATATTCTGGACATGAGTCCTTTGTCAGATATGTAGTTTGAAAATGTTTTCTCAAAGTCTGTAGCTTGTCTTTTCATTTCCTTAACAGAGTCTTTCACAGAAAAAGTTTTAAAATTTGATTAAGTCCAGTTTATGAACATTTTCTTTTATGGATCTTTCTTTTGGTGTCTAGTCTAAGACTCTTCTTTGGCTAGCCCTGGATCCCAAACATTTTCTATTATTTAAACAAAAAAAGTGTTAGAGATTTATCTTATACTTAAGTCCATACGCCATTTTGAGTTTGTTTTTAGACAATGTATGAGATTTAGGTTGAGGTTCATTTTTTGCCTATGATTTAAATTTCTTCAGCCTTTTGTTGAAAACACCATCTTCACTGAATCAAAGAAAAGTTGGGTATATTTTTGCACTTTTATCAAAGAAGAGTTGGGTGTATATCTGGGCTCTTTATTTTGTTCAATTGACCTAGGTGTTTATCCTTCTACCAATACCACACATTCTTGATGACTGTGGCTATATAATAAGTCTTGAAACTGGAGATACTGATTCTGCCCACTTTATTCTTCTTTTTAAAAATTGTTTTAGCTATTCTAATTCTCTTGACATTTCATATAAATTTCAAAATAATCTTTCTTTTTCTATATATAAAAAAGTCTTGCTGGGATTTTGATAAGAGTTGTGTTAAACCTGTATATCAATTTGAATAAAATTGACATGTTTCTGTCAACTCTCTATTCAATGAACATGGCATATCTCTCCATTTATTGAGATTTTCTGTTTCTTTTCATTGGTCTTTTGTATTTGTCAAAATTTAAGTTCTGTGTATTGGTTTTGTTGGACTTAGAACTGATTTCATCATTTTTTATAAGAGTATAAATAGTATTGTCCTCATATTTAATGTTGTATATGGAAATATTTATTTTGGCATATTGATCTTGTATTCTGTGGCCTTGATGAATTCACTACTTCTAGAGGTTTTTTGGTAGATTCATTGAAATTTTCTATGTAGACTGTCATGTCAGTCATAAATCAGACTAGCTGTATTTCTTCCTTTCAAATCTGCATACTCTATTTCATTTTATTGCCTTGTTGCACTGGCTAGAACTTCCAGCACTATGTTGAAAATAAATGAAGAGAGAGGACAAACTTACATCATTTTCAATCTTGGGGAGAAAGTATTCAGTCTTTTATCACTGAATATAAAGTTAGCTGTAGGAATGTTGTTGTTTTACCATGTGAGATGGTATATGGGCCAACATTATGACAAGATTTGAGGTAGGCACATTTCACACATTACCATGAAAACCTAATCATTATGCTTATAAACCACAAAAAGATCTCATGGATGATCTTTATCAAATTGAGAATGTTCTTCTGCATTCCTACTTTTCTGAATTTTTTCATCAATGAATGTTGAATTTTGCATCAAATAATATGATCATGTGATTTTTCTTCTTCAGTCTGTTAGTAGATGGACTTCAATGATTGATTTTCAAATAATGAAACAGCCTTGTGTTCCTAGAATAAGCTCCACTGGATCATAGTATATAATGCTTTTATATATTGCTGGTCTGTATTGTTTTTTGTTTTTTGTATTTTCTTTTCTGAATTAGATATCAGGATAATTTCAGCTTCGTGGAATGAATTCAAAAGTGTTCCCTCCTCTTCTGTTTTTGAGAAATGATTATATAGAATTGGTGTTACTTCATTTTTAAATTTTGGGTAGGATTTTTCAGTGAAAACATCTGGGCCTGGATTTTTCTTCCTGGAAGACTTTAAATTAAAAATTCGATTTCCTTAATAGCAGTGGCAGTTTCTGGTTTTTGAATAATTGGTCCATTTCATCTAAGTTGTCAAATTTATTTGTAGAGCTGTTCATAGTATTTTTTTGTTTACTCTTCTGCATTTATAATATTCTTTTTTGGTGTTTGCAGAATCTATAGTGATATCCCACTTTATTCCTGATATTGATTTGTATCTTCCCTTTTTTTCTTTGTCAGTCTTGGTAGAAGTTTGTTAATTTTTTTCACATAACTAGCTCTTTGTTTCATTGTTTTCCTCTATTTGTTTTTGTTTTAAATTTCATTTATCTTTACTTTTATACTTACTATTTTTTGCCTTCTATTTGGGCTCATTTTGTTCTAATTTCTTAGTACTATAACTTCACTCTGCTGCAACTGAGCTCACAAATGCTGATATGTTATGTTTTCATTTCTATTCAATTTAACGTATATATTTTTTTCCCTGAGGTTTCCTTTTTGACCCAGGAATTATTGAAGAGTGTGTGTTTAGTTTTAGTTTTGGAGACGTTCCTACTATCTTTCTAGTTTGATTACTCATGATTGAAAAATATACAATGATTTCAGAAGTTTTCAACTTATTGATGCTTATGTTATGGCATGGGATATGGTCTATCCCAGTGTATGTTCTACTGACACTTTAAAATAATGAAAATTCTGCTATTTTGGGTGTAGTGTTCTATAAATGTCTATTTATCCTGTTTGTTGATGATGTTGTTGAGTTCTCTTATAACTTACCTGATTTTATGTGTAGTTGTTCTACTGACTGTTGAGAAAGGAATCTTGATCCCTCTAAATATGTGTGGGTTTTTCTACCTCGCCTTTCAGTGCTATATATTTTGCTTTATATATTTTGCAGTTATGTAATTTGGTGTTAGGATTGCTATGTCTTCGTGGTAGATTGAATGGTTTATCGTTATATAATGTTCTTCTTGGTAATTTTCTTGTTCTGAAGTCTAGTGTATCTAATATTAAAATATAGTCATTCTTGCTTTTCTTTTATTGATTTTTTTCATGATATGTCTTATTTCTTTATTTCCAACCTACCTATACTATTATATATTTGAAATAAATTTCTTGTAGACAGTATGGAGTTGAATAGTGTTGTTTAGTCCATTCTGCCAATCTCTGCCTTTGAATTAGTATACTTAGCTTACATTTAGTGTGATTATGGATATGTTAGGCTTAAATATGCCATTTTATTCATTTGTTCTCTGTTTTCTGTCTCTGCTTTTGGTCTACTCTATTTCCTTTTTAGGCCCTTGTGTGAGTTACTTGAACAAAATAGGATTTCACTTTGACTTATCTTTAGTGTTTTTCAGTGTATCTGTTTGTATACTTTTTTAATGGTTGTTCTATGTGTTACATTAGATATACAAAATTTATCACAGTCACTAGTGTTATCAGTTTCCATGAAATGGAGAAAACTTTTCTCCCTTTCCATCCATATGCTCACCTCTATAATATGCATACATAATAAGGAATCACATCAGATAATAAAATAATTTTTGCTTCAGTCATTAAAGATAATTTTTAAAAAACAAGAAGA
The DNA here is from genome assembly GCA_027257055.1 of Cephalopachus bancanus. Lineage (NCBI taxonomy): Eukaryota > Metazoa > Chordata > Mammalia > Primates > Tarsiidae > Cephalopachus > Cephalopachus bancanus. The sequence continues at coordinate 1,563,295 of JAPVLO010000194.1, read as the reverse complement.
AAGTTTATATATTTGCCCATATTTTTGCCTTCTGTGTTTTTTTCTTCTTTCTTGATGTTCTAAAATTCATTATTTCATTGTGTTGTTTTTATTTTAGCTATTATTTTAAGGTAGTTTTGCTGGTAAAATTCTCTCAGTCCTATTCATCTCAGAATGTCTTACTTTTTTCTTCACTCCTGCAGAATATGTTCAGTGAATATAGAACTCTGGGTTGACAGATCTTTTCTTTCAGCACTTGAAAAATGCTACGATGCTTCTGACTTCTCTGATTTCTAATGAGAAATCTACCACCATTTGAATTGCTTCTCTGCTATAAGTAGAGTGTCATTTCTCTGTTGTTGTTTTCAAGAATTTTTAGCCTTATTTTTATTGTTTATATGTGTGTTGGTGTGGGGTTTTTAAAGTTTATCATATTGGGGGATCCTCCCAACTTCCTGATTCTGTAAGTTATGTGTCTTGCCAGATTTGGGGAGTTTTTATCTATTATTTATTTTTGTATTATAAAGATGTGGGGTACAATTCAGGGTTAGGTATACAAACATTAATTATGCAGGTACCCTTGTTGATGAGGTATGCCTCTCCCTCCCCTAGCAGTTTCCCTCAACTGCCAATCCCACTCCCCCTCCCCTGACAGTTTCCCAATAGGGATTTCCAGTTTGTCAATCCCTTCTTACAGTATTATAATAATTGTTCAAGGTTCGCTTATGAGTGAAAACATATGGTACTCTGTTCTTTGTTTCTGTGTTAGATCACTGAGTATGATCAACTCTAAATCCATCCAAGTTGCTGCAAAGTTCATATGTTTGTCCTTCTTTATGGCTGCATAATATTCCATTGTGTATCTGTACCACATTTTTTTTAACCAGTCCAGCTTTGATGGGCAGCATGGTTGGTTCCAAGTTTTTGCTATTGTGAATAGAGCTGCAACAAACATATGTGTGCAGGTTATTATTTCTTTGAAAACTTTTTCAACCCTGCCTTTTCTTCCTCTGGAACTCCCATGATACAAATGTTAGATTTCATCATTTAGTTCCATATGTTTCTGATGCTCTGTTCTTTTTGTTTTCTAGTTTCTTTTCTTTTTCTGATGGGGTAATTTCTTTTCTATTTTCAAGTCATTGATTCTGTCCTCTCTCTGCTTCTTTCTGTTGTTGAGCTGATCAATTGAATATTTTATTTATTGCATGTTTTCAGTTCCAAAATTTTAATCTGACTTCTATTTCTTTACTGAGACCTTATTTTTTCACTTGTTTCAAGAGTGCTAATGATTGTTCATTGAAGCATTTTTATGATGACTGCTTTAAAATCTTTTTTGAGATAGTTTTAACATCTCTTGATTGTCATCATGGTGTTAGTATGTATTTTTTATCTTTTCACCCAGTTTGAGATCTTCCTTGTTCTTGATCTGATGAGTTATTTTCATTTGGAATCTGGATACTTTGGTTAGTATGCTATGAGATTTCAGATCTTATTTAAATCTTGTTTTTTAGATGGTTTTCTTTGACTCCAGTATTGTAGGACATGGGTGAAGCACTATCTCATTACTGTCAGGTATTGGGAGAAGTCCAAGTTTCCTACTCAGCCTCTTTTGACAACTAAGGAGGGGATGACTCTATGTTACTGCTGGGTAAAGTTGGGAATCCAAGCTCCTCGCTAGGTTCCACTTGTATATCCGTGGTCAGGAAGGATAAGAATGCCTCATTCCTGCTCCCCACATGGTCTTCACTGATACCCTAGAGGGGTATCATTCATTACCACCTGGTGAGAAATGAGGGTCTCCATTCCTAACTTGGCCTTTACTGACAGAACCACAGTTTGTGTGAAGCACATCATTACAGCCTTGTGAAGGTAGAAACCTAGTCTCCCCACTTGGCCTTTGTTAGGATGGTTAATGGTAAGGAAGTTTTTCTGTGGTGTTTGCCTGGAGTACAGATGTTACTATCCAAAAATTTGCTGTCTTGCTAAACTGCCTCTTTTGGGTTCCTTGGGAGAGACAGCAGATTTTAGTGGAGTACTTTTTTTGTGTGCACTCTTTTGAGTTTCCAAGTGTTTGACTTCTTCGGCTTTAATTCTGAGATCGGTGAAACAAAAAGAAAACCCTGGAAGATCATCACCATGTTGTTCCTTGGATCCCAAGGTCTGCCTAGTTGGTCTACCTTATTCTTTCCACCTTTGACAGTCTTCTTATGTATGTTTTACATATAATGCCCAGGGATTTTATCTTTACTCAGTGGTAGGAATAGGGGGAAAAGTATGTTTTACTCCATCTTTTTGTGAGAAGAAATCTGGTGTTGACCTTAGAACACAATGAACACTGTTTTTTTTTTTAAAGTTTGTAAATGTGGCAGCTTATGACAACTCTAAGAGCAAAGTAAGTCAGGATTTCCAGAATGCTACAAAGAGTATTGTGTGTTTTTGCCTTTTTAGTAGCTTTATAACCATCTTTTTCCAAAATTATTCAAGGGAAACTTAAAAATTAAGAACAATGCTGTAAGAAAGAAGTCAAGAATTTGGAGAGAATAGAGTGAGGAGATATGCATGCAGGGCAGAACTGTAGAATTAGATCCTGAGTTTCCCACAAAACCAATGCAAAAATAGAAAGTTATCTGTTATGTGAATCACTTTGTCCTCAAATAATGACAAAATTATTAATAGGAAATGATAGAAACATCCTTGGCCTCGAAGATTAAGAAAATGATAAAAGATTTTCTAGAATCCTCATGAAAAGGACTTTATACACTGTAGTAAACTACGTCTTTATCAACCTAATATAATTAGGATGACTCTACGATTTAAAAATCAGTCAATACAGGATATCTTTGAGGATGAAAGAGGCACTATCAATAAGATTGCTGGGACAATGGTGTAAACACAATCTGTTCCCAGCAATCTGGTCTAAATTCACCTTTTAATGGTAACTCCAACATAGGGCTGCTATGCTTTCTCAACCTCAATGTAGGTCTCCCTTAAGACCTAAATGCAGTTGAGAATGGGCACTCAGTGGCAGGGGAATGCTGTATGTGCTGCCTGTCATTCTCATACTGAAAACCAATTTCAGAATAGAAAACTAGAAAACATTTTTTCTTTTGTGAAAGATATTCCTACCTCTAACTTGAAGTTCAGTCACTACTTCATAAATAATATACTTGGGATGAAATTCTTGTCTGTACTGAATGATCTTTTGTCCATTAGGCAATTACTTTGGTAAAACCTATCCATTATAATGCCTGCAAGTAAACTCATCCATCTGGGTATGAAATAAGTTCTCACAAGTCAAAGCAATGTGTTCCCAATTTCTCATTTCTCAACTTGCTACACCATACAATATATAAGATCTTAATATATTTATTGTGAAAGATACACTCAGAGAATGTTCATGAATTCCAAAGAGAAAATACCCTAAGCGACATACACCAGCTGGTTTTTTAATCCAAGTTCCTATTTCAAAAGGTTGACAGGCAGTAATATCACCTAACCATTGACTCTGTTTGAATGATTTCAAGACATTGTACAGTGCTTTTCATAGTGAAGAATGAGTCATGTTCAAGGAAGAAGAGATTATCCCATGAAACATTTCAATTTGTGTTACAATCAGATGTTTCTGATTATAAAGACACATCTTCCCTAGTCAGGCTGTAGTCAAATATATCTCCACTTACTGTAGCATAGCTTAAAAATGGCACCTTTGAGAAGGGGGCAGGGTAAGGTCAAAGAAGAAATGGATAAATTCAACTGAAGAGAGAAAGGAATTACATTAATGAGTCCTCTAGAATGTTAGGACTTAAGCCATGTTAAAGAGAAATTATTCTGACACTTGCAAAAACAGCAAGAAAGACGTTATTTAAGACTATTGCTATAGGAAGAGCACTTGAACTCAACTCCGAATACAAGGACAAGTAGGGATTTATAGCAATGAACTAAGTGAAGGAGTGGACAGAAAATTAACAAGAGGAACTTGGTTAGGTATCAAGCAGGAAAGAGAAGAGGACCTTGGTTAGATATCGAGGGTGGAGGGACTCTTACTAAACTAATTTAGCAGGATTTCTTGCTAACATCTGACTAGATGGACCAAAGACAGGACCAAGGGTGAGGCCTAGTGAAAAAAAGAACTCAGAGGAGCTCCACTAAAGTATGGTCAAGAAGGGAGTCCTTGTCAGCCAGAGGCTTTGCTCATCTCATGCAAGTGTTCCAACAGTTCAGAAATATTACAGGTATTTTTCCCATTGACACTGAGTAGATGGCTCCCTGACCTTCTGCAGGCAAAACGTACAACCTGTTGCAAACCAGGGACTCTGATCACCCTCTCCACTCCCAGGCAAACTATTTTATCTAAGATGTCATCATGCACCAACACCCTTCCCCATGCTGAACTCCATCTCCCACTGGGCTACTCCTGATGTCTCCCCATGACACACTGCACACAAGTGCCGGGTGGGTGCTAGACCAGGTCAGTCAGGCTGGTCTCAGGTTGCAGCTCCTGTATCTCACCCTGTAATAGCCCATTTGCAGGTTGCTGTAAAGAAATTCCTGAGGCTGGGTAATTTATAAATAAAATAAGTTTATTTGGCTCACAGTTCTACATGGTGCTGCCCTCTGCTCAACCTCTGCTGAGGCCTCAGGAAGCTTTGATCTTGGCAGAAGGCAAGGGGAGCCAGTCTATCAAATGACGAGAGCAGTCACGAGAGAGGTGCCATGCTATTTATAAGAGTTGTCATGCCAGCAACTCCCATGTGAACTAAAAGAGTGAGAATTCACTCATTACTGCCAGGTAGGAGGGATCTGCTCCCATGCCCAGACATCTTCCAAGAAATCCCACATCCAACAATAGGGATCACATTTCAACATAAGATCTGGAGCCATACATATCCAAACTGTATCACACCCCAAGGTACCTTCTGGCCCTCTTGCTTCTAACAGGTCTCCCTGAAAATTCATCCACCAGGGTTTTGTTGTTGCTTTGCTTTAAAAAAAAAAACTTTCTCTATGGAGAGAGACAAAACTGAGAAAAATGTCTATTCTGGTCCTTTGTTCATTTTATTTTTTTTCTTTTTGAGTTGGAGTCTTACTATGTCACCCAGGCTGGAGGGCAGTTGCACGCTCCCGACCATCACAGTCTCAACCTGCTGGGCTCAGGCAATCCTCGACCTCAGCCTTCCAAGTAGCTGGAACTAGAGACATATGTCACCATGCCTGGCTAATTTTTTTATGTATTGTAGTGATGAGGTCTTGCCAAGCTTTCCAGGCTGGTCTCAAACCCGTGGGCTCAGGCAGTCCTCTCACCTCAGCCTCCCAAAGTGCTGGGATTATAGGCATGAGCCACCATGCCTGGCCTTTGTTCATTTTTTAACCAGATTATTTGTTTTCTTGCCATTGAGTCTTAAGAGTTCCTTATATATTTTGGAAAATAACCCCTTGTCAGATATATGGTTTGCAAATATTTTCTCCCATTCTGTAGGATGCCTTTTTGTTGTCTTCACTGTTTCCTTTACTGTACAGAAGCTTTTTTATTTGATGTACTTAATCACAAAATAAAATGAAATAAAATAGAACACAGAATTGACCTATCTTTTAGGTATGCTAAAGAAGCTCTCTATCTCTAACATGTCTGGAGAACAGGAGCTCCCAAAACTTGAAGTGGACATGGTCATATTTTGTTCTTTATCTGAGAGGTCAGGTCCTCTGTGTATCTTTCACTTTCTTGGCCTCCCTTCTCCAATGCTACCTAACAAAAGAGTAGGTTCCAGGCATGAAGAAGGGAGAGCAAAAATAACATGAGGACAGAGGAGTATTAGGAGAAAGGTATGATGGGTATATTGCTTCTCTCTCTCTCTCTATTTATTTTCCTCCTTTCCCCCAAAACTTTTCCTCATATAAAGTCCTTAAAGAAAACTACCATTTGGACCCAAAAGAAATAGCCAGTTGCCTCCTAAGCAGTCTCCATTCTATAAGATGCATCAGGGCAAAGGTATCACATGAGGAAAAGGAATCTAGTAAGTTTCTGGGGCACTTACCAGCCAAAGTCACCATCATGACCATCACTTGCCAGAGCAAAGCAGAACTGTCCACCAGAGAAGTAGAAACATGTGCCCAGGGCCCAAGCTTGAGCACCATCATGGCGTGTGGGATAGCCTTGGGGAGGGAGGAGAGCAGAGTCTTCCATCCCCACAGAGTAGCCAAGTGCACAGGAAGCAAAAAGGAATGTGTAAGGGGGAAGCACAAAGGGGAGACTCAGGGGAAGATGGGGGGGGCGGGTCACAGAGGGGTGTTAGGGCTGGAGCAACTGCTCTGGATTCCACACTTTCCAAGTCAAGTTTTGTCTGCTCTTAAGGAAATAAAGTAGCATTACCACACTACATAAGTGTTAATAAGCCAATAGGTGCCGCATGTACCCCTGGGTCCTGGATTGTTTAACAAGGAGATCATTGGAGCAGACTCTGAGCTCAAGCCCTGAGTCTGCCCAGGCCTTATCAAGTGTGGAAATTTGAAGGTGAACTGCAAGTCAACATCCTCTTTTGTAATGTAAGGTTCTGAATAAAATATTTACTGCAGACATCTGATTCCAATTTAATTATCTTTTCCAACAAATACAGCTTGGGCTTGACAGGCAACAGAAAAGACAAGTTAATCTTGGGCATCTGCTAATTAGCATATTCTTCCCGTAATTACTGCAGTGCTGCCATTCGCAGCTGTGCCCGCCCCACAGGTGCAGTAATAGAGGCTGGGCTCAGCTACTAGGCGGGCCCAGTAAGAAGAAAGAGGCCTACCCAGCCCTCATCTTGGGGTCCATAACTATGCATAGGTGCACAAACACAAATCTCTGCCAGGCAACAGTCCTTGAAGAGGAAGATGTTCTCATGAGCCAATGCAGTGAGAGGGGTAGAAGTCATCTTCATCTCCATCCATATTTAGGTATTTGCAATACTCTGGGAGCCAAAATCTGCCTGTTCTTCTGATGCCAAAGGAAGGCAGTCTCATCAGTCACCTCTGCTCCACATTGGATCTTTTGCTTAGAACAGACCACACCACAGCTCTTAAACCCTCTTCTTGCTAGATCTTTTGATAAACACTCGCATACACATCCCACACTCCCACCTCAGGCTTTTGCTCACACTGTTTTCTTAAAGTGTCTTTCTTTTCACATGTATTTCTAATTCTGCCTACTTACCAATGTCAATTCAAAGATGTCTTCTATTAATCTCTGCCTTCCATTCAGCAAGCTGGAAGTAATCTGTCAGTCTCACAAATTCCATCCCTTTTTTGACACTTCTGTCCTCTCCTGTGATAGCTGTCTATGTGCATGTCTGTTGTGGAAGCAATTGTCTGTTGTGTTTCCAAAGATTTTCACAATATTTCCTTGCCCTATGGTCTTTTGCAGTGTGATCTTGACTCTCCCTTGACAAGAGGCTGAGTTGTTTGTTGTTTGTTTGTTTACTCTCCCCTTGAATCTGAGCTGGCCTTGTGATTGCTTTGACCAATGGAGGCAGCAGAAGTGGTATTCTTATATTTCCACATTTTGAAATTAAGAAAGGATGGCAGTTTCTGCTTTTGTGCTCTGAGGGAAGCTAGCTGCCATGTAAGAGGCCAACTAGCCTGAGACCACCATACTGTAAGAATGCCCATGTTTTATAATTAAGTACATCAAACTAAAAAGCTGCACAGTAAAGGAAACAATGAAGACAGCAAAAAGGCAACCTACAGAATGGGAGAAAATATTTGCAAACCATATATCTGATAAGGGATTAATTTCCAAAATATATAAGGTACTCTTAAGACTCAATGACAAAAAAACAAATAATCTAGTTTAAAAATGAACAAAGGCTGGGTGCTGTGGCTCATGCCTATAATTCCAGCACTTTGGGAGGCTGAGGTGAGAGGATTGCCTGAGCCCATGGGTTCCAGACCAGCCTGACCAGTTTGTGAGATCTCATTTCTACAATAAATCAAAAAATGAGCTGGGCGTGGTGGTGCATGTCTGTAGTTCCAGCTGGAGTGGAAGGATCACCTGAGCCTAGCAGGTTGAGGCTGTAGTAGCCATGAGCTTGCCATTGCACTCCAGCCTGGGCAACAGAGTGAGACTCCAACTCAAAAATAAATAAATAAAGAATGCCCAAGGTAGGCACATGGGGAAGCCATATATAGACAGAGATGTGCAGCTAGCCCTTGTGTTCCCACCTCCAGCTAACAAACCAGATACAAAAGTAAATAAATCTACTGGTGGAGGTTCTGGTGCAAGCGACACTATGTGGAGCAAAGATGAACTGTCCTTACAATGCACTGCCCAAATTGCAGAATCATGAGCAAATAAATGATTGCTATTGTTTCTAGCCACTGAGTTTTGGGTGGCTTGTAATGTAGCAATGGGCAAAGTATTTGCCTTTACTAGATAAGAGTGTGTGGATGGACTTGGGTATCAGCTGACTATCAGTCAAGGTCTTCTGGCTCAGTCATGCTTGCTGAGCTATTGCTCAGAAATTGCAAAAGCTCAGCCCCTGGAGTTTTGAAAGAGCTTGGAGATCATCTTAGCAGAGACTGAACAAAGTGGACCCTTGTGAACAAACCTTCTCTCTTATACTTCCTAGAAGGAGGCAGCATCCATCTATAGAGGGGCCAGGGAAGGGAAGTCTGACAGAGCCACAGACAGGCTCCCTGGTCCCTCCCAGCACAAAGTAGATGACCTAGCAAGCTGAGGAAGGTACAATAGCTCATTTGGGCTCTCCTGGAGCCACTCATTCACTTCCAGTCTAAATAGACTTCGTGCACCCTCAGCTGTCAAAGGGAGCCAGAGCTAGTCCAGCCTCCCTTTGCAGGGTTTCTCCCCATCTTGTGCTCATCCTGCAGGACTGGCTGATGCTGAGGACCTCAGTCTTAAAACAGTACTTGGGGCTCATGCACTCATCTGCTTTTTATTTCATCTGAAAAATCCATGTACAAGCTAAGCACTTGTCTGCGAAAACAATAATAATATGTAAACTCTGAAACGGGTCTTTATTATCTCCTCAGCAACAGTTTACTACAAATAAAAGTGCCCTGATTAGCTATTTTCTGATTAATAGCTCAACATTCTCTCAAAAACATTGGTCTTACTGGCATCCCAATTTCTTGTTTACAATGAACCAGGGTGATTCCACAACCTTTCTCTGAATGCAAATTAAGTGGACCAGGTTTTCAGAGATAATAAAACGCAGCCTCTTATTACACTCTCATATGCAAAGTAGTCAGAGCTGCAGGTCCATGCATTTCTTATTTCTGACCAGATATTTAATCTTTGTTTTTACCAATTATGCCAAATGAAGAGGATGGATTCTGGGATTCTACTGTTTGTGTTCTGGTCCTACTAACACCAGGCTTCTCCTCACACCCATCCAATGTGAAAACCATATAAATGGTGCTGACATGTCTGATTACTATGTGCCCTCACTGGGCTAATGTGCATCTTTCATATAATCTTTGCGCCATCCCAAGAGGAATATATCATTTTCCCCATTCTACATGTGAGCATACTAAGGCACACATTTATTTAGGGACTTGTCAAGATCAGTGAGTGAGTCTGTGGAAAATGAAGGACAACATGTTTGGGAAATGGCTTTGGCTGGTTTGAATTTCCAGCCACATTTATTTCCCTCCCTCACAGGGTTCACAAAGTGTATTGTATCAAGAATCGGACCTACCACATTGAATAAGCTGCTTTCCCAGAGATTGGAAAGGGTGAGCAAGGATGATGGGCAGCTGATTAGTAAACAGATGTTTGGGGGCCTCAGTGCCCATAGTGAAACCCTGGAATGAGCAGAGAAGTGCAGGAAGGCTTCAGCTCATGAGTACCCATGATGTGAATGCAGCAAGGATGCAGAATCAGCAGGAACTTGCATGCTTATAGGCACACCACACCAGGGAGAGGTTTCTAGTTGCCATCTTTCTAAAACTTATTTATGGTTGTGATTCAATCAAAAGAAAATGAACCTTGACTACTAGAACTTGGCACCTGCTCTCCCCACCCCCACGTTGTTTCTACTTCCAGGTCAACCCCCGCCAACCGGCCTACATCAGTTTCAACAACATGGGCCACACTATAATTCAACATCTTTCCATCCAAGCCAATTTCCTCCCCAGGTTTTCCATTTCTATCAATGGCAACACTATCGATATCTCCCAGGATCATGAGAGCCAAGTTATTCTCTTTATATACTTGCAGCATCCATATGTCCCAGAGTTTCTGGAAACAAGTCTGATTTCAAACTTCCTGTTTTATTGTCTGACCTCGTACCAACACGTGTGTCTTGATTTTGGACTGAGACAGCAAGAAGACATGGTGATGATACCCATCAGTAAGCTAGCATGGGGGTCTGGTTTTCTTCCTTTGTGCCCTGCAGGTGTGATCTTATTTCTAATTACCACTGCAGGAGGTCTTGTTCTCACTTCCTATTCTGTCATAACACCATCCTCCTCCATTTCATTTTTCACAACTCCCTCAAATGGATCCTCCAAAGAGAGTTCTTTTTACTCTCTCAGCAAACAAACAAAAAAAAACTCCACAGTCCCTTTCCATTGTCAACCAAATGAATCTAGCCTCTTTACTTCCTTCCCCAAAGCCTTGATCTGCTTAGGCCCAAAGGACTTCCCATCACCTTGAAACAATATGACACGCATTTTTAGTTTTTGTACTTAACTCCCAACCTTTTAAATTGCTTTATTATTTAACTCTCATCTCTCCAAAAGAGTTTTCAAGACCCTCGAGGAAAGGATGGCTCTTCAGCTGTTTTTGGATGCCTCGAGTCACGTAAGCTGGCTTCAGGCAGATAGCAGGTGTTCAACAATATTTATTTATTTATGTATGTATTTGTTTATTTTTATTTTTTTAACCTGCATGTAGCATGCCCAAAATGGAGTTTCACTGAATGGTTTAACATATAAAATATGTGCATCTCTCATAAGCCAGTTCCTTTTACAAATATACAGCTCTTAAAAGGAATAAACAATATCACTGTTTTCCAGCACAAAAATGACCACTTGATAAGTAAGTCTTCATGAAAAAAATGTGGGGAAATCTGCCTCGTTTTCAAATAAGGAGGAAAAAAAAAGGCCTTGGGGGTTGTTTCATTGTATATGTAAACAGTGACATCTGCTGGTGAAGATACAGAGCATTTACATGCCATGTTGTGTGGATTCCTAGTTTAGCAGCATGAATTTCATTGAATCTGTGCATCACGGTCTTCTCAGGGACCCCCCAGGCCTCTTGTGAGACTGGAATAGGGAATCGTACTCAGGACTTAGGTGTGTTATTCTGGGAAATCATATGCTTTAATTAAGACAACACATCCATAATTAAAACAATTCTCCCTTTATCAAATTCATTAGTCTAGATTTAACTTTGAATTATTTTCCCTTGTGATACATTTTCCCTTTGATATATTCCTACTTCATTTCCCTGGGGGAAGTGCTTAAAAGCATCAATCTCATCATTCCTCAGCAATCATGAGTTAATTTTGTTCCCTAATTCTGTTTGTCTAGCGTGTTTGTAAACAATGCCATCAGGGATAAAAGTATTTGAAGTGAAGCCAGGTTCTGTGGTCCAAATGTGGAAAATATGCATGAGGACTCTTCCCCAGCCCCAATCAGCAGCCCAGCCACAGCAATAGCTCTCCTTGATAAGGAAAATGTCAGGAGCCACTTACAGCGCCCTCCATTCAAAGCGGAACAAAGGCTGGTTTTCTTGGCCAAGCAACATTATGTGGTTTGAGCCCTATGGAAAACTGAAAATCCTTTGCCACCTCAGGTTGTAAATCTAGCATCAGACATCAGAATCTCATATGAAAATAGGGAATACTAGAATTTGCTGTGGCTTTTAAGGAAAAGCTTGACTCCAAAGAAGGACTGTCTCCAGCTCAGGGCCCTACAGCAACTGTATTCCTGGGCCGGGAACCACTGAGTAGGTGGTCCAGAATTCTTTTTGGTCATATCTCTCTCTACCCTTCAACTATGCCTCCCACCAGATCTCAGGATTTGTTCTTTCTTCTTGTGTCTTAGATGTTTCCCTTTTCATACCATTTCTACTGCTACCCCCCTGTCCAGCCTCAGGTGCCTTGCAGGACCACTGGAGTTGTCTTAATCATGTTGCTCACCAGACAGGCCCAGATAAACACTTAGCACACAGGATTGCAAAGGGCACCAAACAAGATGGCAAGGCAGGCACTATTTGCTTCAGGTTACAGATGTGGGAACTGAGGCTTAGAGAACAACTGGGCAAGTTGACACAACCAGAAAGATGGAGCCAGGGCTGGGCACGGTGGCTCATGCTTATAATCCCAGCACTTTGGGAGGCCGAGGTGAGAGAATTGCCTGAGCCCCCAAGTTCAAGACCAGCCTGGGCAACTTTGGCGAGACCTCATCTCTACAATTAAAAAAAAAAAAAATTAGCCAGACATGGTGGCGTGTGCCTGTAGTTCCAGCTACTTGGAAGGCTGAGGTGGAAGGATCACCTGAGCCCAGCAGATCAAGGTTGTGGTGGCCATGAACATACCACTGCACTCCAGCCTGGGCGACAGAGTGAGACTCAACTCAACTCAAAAAAAAAAAAGAAAAGAAAAGAAAAATGGAGCCAGGATTCTAGGCAGGATCTCCCTGACTCTAAACAGCATCCTTTTCTCCATGAAACCTATGTCATAGATGTACCCTGCTCTCCAACATTTGATGACCCCCACTACCTACAGAATTCAGCCTCAGTCGTCTAGCCCAGGGGCCAAGCCCTTTGTGATCTGACCCTGCCCTACCTCTTTAACTTTGCCTGGCTCTTCCACTCCACTAACATTCCTAAGTCCCTTTCACGCTCAAGATTCCCCAAAGTGCCCCTCTGCTCATCTGCAGTGTCCTCTCAACCAGCCTATCTCCCCTCTCCAAGTCTTGCCCGTTGAGTACATCTGTGACTCCCCCTGGTCTTCCAAAGCACTTACCTCATCCTCCCTCACCTAATTCTTTATGTAGAGGGTCTCCTCTACTAGACTGAAGCACCTTGTGGGAGCAAGATATGGCTGGTTTTTAATGTCTTTGTATGTCTTTTAATCTTCAGCAAAGGTACCTGGCATTTAATCAAAATCACCCAATATTTATTGGATAGATGGATTATGGATAAATTAATAAATTATCTCTGTAAGTTGTAACTTCTCAGGATACATGGAAATATATGTGATCTACAGTCATACAAAAAGATGCTATTTTAAATGGTATAATAAAGCAATATTTTGGAATAACAGTAACTGATTAATAAGTATTTATTATTTTATACTGATGTTGTTATCTCTCTCATTAGACTAATAAGTCTATAAGTTTCATGAGGGCTGAGACAATGTTTACAGTTACAGCTACTAAATCAATTTGGAGTTTCTCCCCAAGCCCGCCCCCAACACCCCCCCAATTTGGTACCATAAAGTAGGAGCTCTCACTCACCATAGGAGGAAATCACTATACCAATGTGCTTGCTAGAATTTCTGGGAAGGCTAGGCGCAGTGGCTCACATATGCAATCCCAGGGACTTTGGGAGGTAGAAATAAAAGGACTGCCTGAGTCCAGGGGTTTGAGACCACTCTGGGCAACTTTGGCAAGAAGTTGTCTCTATAATAAATAAAATAATTATCTGGTCATGGTGGCTTGTGTCTGTAGTCCTAGCTACTTGGGAGGCTGAGGTGGAAGGATGGCCTGAGCCCAGCAACCTCCTGAGGCTGCAATGACCCTGAGCATACCACTACACTGCAGTCTGAGTGATGGAGTGAGACTCTGACTCAAAATTAGTCAAGCCTTTGGGGTACGAGCCCTTGAATCCAAGTCTGGCTCTTCTATGTGAGCCTCTCTTGAGTCTTGACTTCCTCTCTGAACATGGGAATAAAAATACCTGCCCTGTGAGTTGCACTGGGGAATAAGTGTGATACTTCTCATGGTGCACTCAGTACAGGGTGTGTTGCTCCTTGGGAACTGCCCTCTGTGAATAGCACTCGTATCTCAGCAACTGTCTTAACAAAGAGCAGAGTCATTCCAACTGTGGCTAGTTGAGAGTAACTGGTGATTGCCCCTCTAAGTTCCTACATGTGGTCACCAAACCTTGTCAAAATAGGAAAATAGGAACTTCTGATAAACTCAAAGTCAAAAGACCTAATTCACTGCAGCTTAAAAAAACTACAATGAGATCTAACTTAAGAGATAATTCCATAAACTTCAAACCAAAGTCCCCATTGAATCCCTTGAAACCCTATTTCCGTTTGTCTTTTTAATATTGTTCTATTGTAATTCATCCCATAATAGTGTTGTAAAGGCAATGGCATGTCTGCACACTTCAGATCATCTTCTGTCTCCTGCAAAGAAATTTCATAATAGTGTAGCTCCGTGAGAGTGGGGTGATGGCTCTGTACCCCAGTCAGGTCCACCCAGCCACAGTGTGCTACCAGTCGCTACGCCTCTGTCTTTTCCTACATGCTATGCAACTTTACAGATGGGAATGGCACTCAGAGACAGTGCAGCCAAGGGCACATGTACTGGTGCCTTATGCTCCAATGGTCAAGATGCCTCCGTGTCCACTTACTGTGCAGGAGCTAAGGGAGGTTCTCACTCCCCTGGCCAATCCTCAACCATGGCTCCTCTGTACTGGAAGACACTTTAAACAAAAGAGCTATGCACCTCTGGACTGAGTTAGAAACAGGAGCTATCTATTCCAGGGGAAGGAGCTGGGTAAGTATTTGCACTAGCAATGAGTTTTCTGGCCTATGGACTGAGTCACAGGGATCCTCCAGTACCAGTGGAGGCAAAGTGACTTGGAGTGGATGAACTCTACTCTTAGGGGGCTCACCGTTTATGCTGTCAGATCCTTAGACAATGTTCACTCCTTCCTGAAGCAAAGCAGGAGAGGACACTGTCAATTTATCTGGGCATCCTGATAACATTCTGCCTCCACAACTAGCCAGTGTTTAGAGACACATACTGGTTCTAGTCAGCTGGAAATGTGAATGTTGCTCATTGCTTTATTATGTAATTTAAAGCATGAATGCTTAGAAAAATCATAGGCATATATACATTTACATATGTGAACATACTGCCTGTGTACTTAACTTAAGGACATTGGTGGTTGCAGAGCTCCATTATAATAGCATGGAGTTAAATAAATTGAATGAAATTATGTTTTTTGCAGCAACATGGATGTGCTAGTGGCCACTATCCTAAGTGAATTAACTCAGAAGCAGAAAACCAAATACCACATGTTCTCATCTATAAGTGGGAGCTAAGCACTGGGTACACACAGACACAAAGATGAGACTAGACACTGGGTGCTCCTACAGGGAGAAGAGAAGAAGGGGAGAAAGGGTTGAACAACTACCCATTGGGAGTCCCTCTGAACCTATTTTGGTTCAGGGGCTGCCTAATTAAAACTAATAATAATAACATCATTTTACCAGGCACATAATCTTTATTTTCAAATAAGTAGTTTATAATACAGTACTTTTGGAATATGTTTATGGAATGTTATTACTGGGAATTCTAAGCCACAAGAAATGTATTTATAAAATATTAAGATAACTGCTTTCCCTTACATTCATCCTATAGGGACATATTTGTGATTTCCACAAGCTAACAACTTACTGTAGATTGTTTTGAAACAAGAAATTGATTTACTCATTTATTTGAATAAACAAATGCAAATATTACAAAATTAAAACCATCTCTGTTTCCCAGCCACTCAATCACTTTCTAGAGTTGTTCTATGCAATACAGTAGTCATTACTCCAATGACTTTTTTTTTTTCCCAATAAAAATCAAGACAGGTTATGCTATGTCTCTATGCTATGTTTGCCATGTTGCCCAGACTGGTCTCTAATTCCTGGCTTCAGGCAATCCACCTCGGTCTCTCAAAGTGCCAGAATTACAGGCATGAGCTACTGGCCAAGCCCCAAATGACTACTAAACACAGAAAATGTGGCTGGTTCCACTGAGGTCCTAAAGTTTTAGTTTTACTAAATTTTAATGAATTCACATTTAAAAACTGATAATCATTTTGGGGAAACTTTTTAGTATGCTTAGAACAACTTGAATATGTCAGTCTACTTTTGTCAACTGTAAATTTATGAAATCCAAATGCAGGTCAAGTATTTCTGATGAAATTTTAGCATCTAGATTGAGATATGTTGTTAAGTGTAAAGTGTTTGCTGGATTTCAAACTCTTCATATGAACAAAAGAATCTAAACTATCTTATTAGCTTTATTTTGACTGTTTAAAAAATTGCTACGTTATGCATATGTTACATTCAATGTTATATATCTTGTTTAATTAAATTTATATTAAAAGTAAAGATAAAAGCTTTAAATTTAAAAAAAGAAAAAGAAAAACTGCCCATTGGGTGCCATGCTCACTATTTGGGTGATGAGGTCAATAAAAGGCCAAACCTCCTCATAATGCAGTAAACCCATGTATCAAACACTATTTAGGATTAAAATAGTAATAATAATAATAATAGCATGAAGTTTTATTTAGATAATTTCTTTTTTAATATGACAGTTCCATTTTACATTTTTCTTAGTACAGTGTTGTTGGTGTTTGATATGGACTAAATGTCTAAGTCCCCACAAAATTCATATGTTGAAATCCTCGCCCCTAATGTGACAGTATTAGGAGGTGGAGCCTTTGGGAAGGTGATTAAGTCATCAGGATAGAGTCTTCACAAACAGGATTAGTGCCCTTATAAAAGAGGTCCCAGAGAGCCCTCTCACCCTCTTTCTACCATGTGAGGATAAAATGAGAAGGTAACTGTCTGCAACTCGGAAGAGGCCCTTTGCCGGAACCAGACTAGGCTGACACCATATCTTAAACTTCCATCCTCTAGAACTGTGGGAAATACATTTCTGTTGTTTATAAGCTACCTAGTCCATGGTATTCTGTTAGAGCAGTCCGAGCTGACTAAGACAGTGATGCTACCAAAGATGACAAAATATTACATAGTACATGGTGATCACTCAGAGCTCCTTCACTGACAGATATAGAAATGACTTTTTCAAATTCCAACTATAATCCTCCCAAACCCGGACTGAGGAAATGAATCATTATTACCAACTGTGAAACTGACTGTTACTCTCCAGCAATGACAAACTGAATCGGTCTCCTGCAGATCTCTTCCGGGCAGGCCTCGGAGGGTATACTCCCTTTCCTCCTAGCTGCCTTAGCCCTCTGAACGGCCTTTTCACTGACAGAATTGGCAACAGACACGTCTAGGAAGCTCCCCAAACCTCTGGCAAGGAGAAACCGTTTCTCATTTCCTCGAAAGTTTGAACCCCAGCAGGTTGGATGTCCTCCCTCCCTACACAGCACATTCCAGCACACCTAGAAGAGGAGGTAGAACAGAGAGAAGATGGGGACTGCTTTTGCCGGGAGAGCTAGATTAGCCTGGGTAGGTTTTGAGATCCTTATGATCACTCCCCTGTAGAACTCACCCTGGGGGAAGCACAGCCTAGCTCCTGGCTTCCATTCTGACCACATCCAGGGAAGATTCAACCAAGACTTCATTCTCAGAGAAGAAATAATAATGAATTCCTCTGAAATGCTCTTATTCTCTGAGTGAATGGTATGACTGACTAAATGAAGATAGAAGGGAAGAAAGAAATAAATGCAGATTTTGTGGACATCAAATTTCAAGAATAACTGAGTCAATAAGAACTCAGTTCAGTAATGATCCCAGCCTTTCTTTTTGTAGTGAGACCAGTGGAAGGAGCAAAATAGCCTCAATCTTCAAATCTAAGGGGAATAAATTCTATCGTGCACTCTTTAACTAGTGAACACAACCGCAGGTGCTACAGTCATGTCATGCACAGGTTTGAAGGCTCTTGGTGCTGCAAAGGGGCTTGGCCATGTGTGCTTTTCTCTCTTCTCCTACCTCCTGCCTCCCAGGTCAACATGAAGTATGCTCTGCCCAGTTTTGCTTCTTTGCCTGTTCCCTAACTCAGAGGCTGTTCCTCCAAGACTGGTTCTTGGAGTTTTGTGGTGCAAAATCAGAGAATGGGCAGAGAAAACAAGACTTAATGGCTGGATGAGAAGGAAAGGGCTAAGAAAAATTATGAACAGAAGTGGAGAGAGAAAGCAGCCCTTCCATGGAGAAAGAGTGGGAAGAGCTATGATGAAGGACAACTGACATTTAGAGACATACAAAGTAGAAAAATGGCTGGGTTCGGTGGCTCAGCCTGTAATCCCAGCACTTTGGGAGGCCGAGACAAGTGGATTGCCTGAGCCCACGGGTTTGAAACCAGCCCGGGCAACTGGGCAGACCTCGTCTCTATAAGACATAAAAAATTAGCTGGGTGCGGTAGCCCGTGCCTGTAGTTCTGGTTACTTGGAAGGCTGAGGCAGAAGGATCGCAGGAGCGCCCAGCCAGGTTGAGGCTGCAGTGGCTGTGAGCATGCCACTGCAATCTAGCCTGGGCAACAGAGTGAGACTCCAACAAAAGTTAAAAAAAAGTAGAAAAATAAGAACAGGATGGGAGACGGTGGGGGGGAGTGGAAAAACAGGATTTGTAGGTTGGTTCTCCTTCATGCGTTTCAACACATGCAGATTGGCATTTCTTCGTAAATTGTTATTTGCTATTGTTACACGTGCCATTCTCTGAATATGACCCCTTAGAGAGGCATGGGTCTTGAGCTCATGAGATCATCTCAGTTCTAGTCTAGCTCTCTCGTCTCACAGTTGATGAAACTGAAGCCCAGAAAATCACTGGCCTCAAAATGTACCACAATTTAGTAACTGAACTTTAATTCCATTCTCTTAGTTCACTGTAGATTCCACTACCCTGTACTAAAATATGCTTGTTCCTAAACATACACATAGCTACCTTCTTCCTCCCCCATGTGGTTGCCTCACTCTCTAAGTCTCATTGGAAAGCTTAAAAACCTTACACTCTGACTTTAAATGTCTAAACAAATTTAATTTAAATGTCTAAACAAAGAACCACATGGCAATAGAAAATGTTCCCAAAATAAACTAAGTTCTGGGACTGGAAGCCAGAAAGCATGCACATAGATCAAAGGCAGAATCTTACCTTTAGGAGACAAGTTGTGACGTTAAGAAACAAAATATTTGGGTATTTAAAGGGCCCGTGTGTCTGAGTAGGACTCACATTCCATCCAACAGATGGCAGTAGCCATATATTTTTTTAAAAGTAAACACATGGGTGTTTAGGAAATGTTCAGGAAAAACAAAAAAAACCCAAAAAACCAGCAAAATGAGATGCAAAACCCTTCTGTCCTCATCAAAAACCAAGTCATCCATCCTTCTTAAAGTAACATGGAATTAAAACAATCAAACAAACAACAAAACAACCCACTTACCCAAGCACTGACAGATAAAATCAACTAACAGGCCACAAATGATATGTTACTGATGACAAATTACAATTAACAATTGCTTTGTGTTTTGTTTTCATTAGAAACATTAAAGATGATTATTCATTCCTCTTATATATTTAATTTTACTAGACTTAAGTGAGTGACTGAACATAGTTTTAGTTTTCCACATACCAACATTCTTGAAGGTTAAAAAAAAAGGAAGTTCCTGGTTGCTAACAATTGTTTAACTGTCACCTAATTCTCAGAATTTATTACTCTTATGAGCATTACTACAATTCTAGCTTTCAAATTGAGAAAGCACTTATAGTCTAAGAAATAACATAGCTTAGCTCAGTTGCAATTGTATTCTGATATTGAATACCTAGTAAAATATAAGCTTATTTTATGATATTGCATTAAAAAAATTCTTGAGTTTTTTTTTTCATTCTGTTTTTATTCCCCCTTTTTTACTTTCCATGATTTCCTCCATATCTGATATCACCGTGCAGAGAGATACAGGACTGCATGGGCCTGTCCACCAGCAAAGAGGTATTGCTTTTCATAACAAGACTGTGTCCTGGGGCAAGCACCTCAGGGGACACACAGATTCACCTGGATGTTTTCAAATTTTTGAGGGAAACACAACAATGTCTGATACACACCTCAGGAACTGCAAGCTGGAAATAAGTCAATTTTAACATTAGATTGCTTCATTTCCTCCTATGATACCATATCTCTGCAAAGCTTGGTTTTTGGTGGTTGTTGTGATAGATGTGGAAAAAAAGTGGTATGTCCGTTAAGGTTTCTAAGGTTTTAGACATTGTTAGGGCCCAACTGACATACCCACATAGCATTAGTAAAAAATTGTGGTTAAGAATACAATTAAAATATGATATTTTTTCTTTCAATTTATACATGTTATTTTGTAATCAACTATTAATTGTTAGGGCATGGATACTTACTAAGGTGACTGAACCCGATAGCTCATAGACTGTTACGTATTCCTTGTGACCTAGGGGTTCTGTTAAAAACAAAATTACTAAGAAATCAAGTGTGCTATGAACTGAGAACATTTAGGAACCTCTGGACTAAACTATTCACAGGGGTGGACAGCCTTATTACTCCCCAAAATTTTAAAAATTATTTCAAAGTATGAACCCTAAATTTGAAGAATTGATATAAAAACCTGAAAAGAAGGAATCAGACAGAAAAGAAAGAACTTAGTTTGAATCCTGCCCGCCCCACAAACTGGGTGAGTTCAAGTGAACTTCCTGAGCATTAGTTTTCTCCTTCCTTCTGTGGGTTAGAGGAGACAATATCTCAGCATCTAAGATCTTTCCTGGCACTTGTAAATGCACAATACGTGGTAGCAAATATGATTTCTAAATCAAGGGTAACCCATACAAATGTAACCTCTGAGGAGAGTAGGGGGTCTTAATTTTGGGGGCCTATGGCAAAATGAAAATGTGAGGATCTTTGTTCAAAATGTAATCAGAATTTCAAGATGGTGAGAGCAGAGCATTAATTTCAAGATGGTTACACAGGGCCCTGTTTGAGGTTGCTCCTACTCTTGCCTTTTGAATGAAGTCTTTTCAGAGTTTTCCAGCTCAAATGAATCTTTCCTCCTGCACCAAACCTTTTCACACTTTGTATGTGCCAAATAATTAGTAGCTTACCAACTACTGTACTAGTTGACTACAGCAATATGTAATATCATTGTGTTCACTAATAGCTGTATGGTGACATTCTATATCTCATGTGGTCAGGTCTTGTGAGCAACGGTCTTTAACAGTGATTGACTTACGTTCCATCACAGCCTCCAGGCACCCCTGGTACACATTAGTTACTCAACAAATGCCTGTTAACTGATGAATTGACAGGAGGATGGTGCGGCTAGATAGTTGTTAGCATCTGACTCCCATATTCTCTGAGTTGTAAAGGCTGTAAGTGGTAGAAGTATGAAAGCATGCCCAGCAATCTTTGTACATGGCATGCTAATGAACGAAGAGGACACCATGCAGGCGAGCATGCCATGTCCCCTTTTTTACACACGGATGACCAGTGTGTGTATTTAGTTTTCCTTTATTTATGGTTTTTCAAATTAATAAAATTTATTTTTTGGAGCAGTTTTAGGTTCACAGCAAAGTGGGGCAGAAACCCACATACCTCCTGCTCCCACACAGGCACCCCCTTTATCAACATCTTCTACGAGGGCGGAAGTACATTTGTTACAACTGATGAACCTACACTGACACAACATTAGTATCTAAGTCTACAGTTTGCATTAGGAGTCATTCACTCTTGGTACTGAATATTCATGGGTTTTGATAGATGTATAATGACATGTATCTATCGTTGTAGTATCAGGCAGAATAGTTTCATTGCCCTAAAAATCCTCTGTGCTTTGCCTACTCATCCCTCCTCATTCTCTAATCCTTGGAAATAACTGATCTATTTACTATTGCCATAGTTTTTTGTTTCCCCCAGAATTTCACATACTTGGAATCATACAATATATAGTATTTCAGATTGGCTTCTTTCACTTAGTAATATGCATTTAAGTTTCCTGCATATATTTTCATAGCTTGCTAGCTCATTTATTTTAGTGCTGAATAAAGTTTCATTGTCTAGATGTACCAGTGTTCACTTTTTCAGTCACCTACTGAAGAACATCTGGTTGCTTCCAAGTTTTGGCAATTATGAATACAACTGTTATACAGGTTTTTATGTAGACATATGTTTTCACCTCCTTTGGGTAAATACCAAGGAGCACAACTCTGGATCTTATGGTAAGAGTATGCTTGGTTTTGCAAGAAATGGCCAAACTGTCTTCCAAAGTGGTTGTACAATTTTGTATTTCCACCAGCAATGAATGAGAGATCCTGTTACTCCACATCCTCACCAGCATTGGCTGTTGTCAGTGTTCCAGATTTTGGCCATTCTAATAGGTGTGCAATGGTATCTCATTGTTTTAATTTGCATTTCCCTGGTGATATATGCTACAGAGTATCTTTTCATATGCTTAATTGCTATCTCTATCTCTTCTTTGGTGACGTATCTGTTAAGTAATTTGGCCCATTTTTCAATCTTTTTTTTTTAATTGTTGAGTTTTAACAGTTCTTTGTATATTTTGGGTAACAGTCATTTATCAGATGTGTCTTTTGCAAATATTTTCTCCCATCCTGTGGCTTGTTTTCTCATTTTCTTGAAATTGTCTTTCACTAAGCAAAAGTTTTTAATTTTAATGAAGTCTAGCTTATCAATTATTTCTGTTATGAGTTGTTCCTCTGGTGTTGTATCTAAAAAGTCATCACCACGCCCAAGATAATCTAGGATTTCTCCTATGTTATATTCTAGGTGTTTTGTAATTTTGTGTTTTACATTTAGGCCTATGATCCATTTTTCGTTTCTTTTTGTGAAGGGTTTAAAGTCTAAATCTGGACTGATTTGTTTACACATGGATGTCCTGTGGTCTCAGTACCATTTATTTGTTAAAAACAAACAAACAAAACAACTATCTGTGCTCCATTGTATTGTCTTTGCTCCTTTGTCAAAGATCAATTGACTATATTTATGTGTGTTTATTTCTGATTCTGTATTGTTTCATTCTTCTATTTGTCTATTCTTTTACCAATACCCCACTGCCTTTTAAAAAAAATTATTTTAACAGTGTTAGGGGGTCTTTCAAGGACTTGATCTGTTTCATCTAGGTTATCAAATTTATGGGCATATAGTTGCCCATAATATTCCTCTGTAGTGATGTCTTCTCTTTCATGTCTGATGTGAGTAATTTGTGTTCAAAAAAATCAATTTTACTGATCTTTTCAAAGAACCATTTTTGTTTATATTCTCCATTGATTTTGCTTTCAATTTTATGGACTCCTGCTCTTATTTTGTTATTTCTTTCATTCTACTTACTTTGGATTTAATTTTCTCTTCTTTTGCTAGTTTCTTAAAGTGGACTGTGAACTTCAGTAATCCCTCACTCCCCTTAGGTATGACAAGATGCCTAGAGTTGACTGGAGTTGGGTATTTTCCTTCCTCTAGGTATGTTAGGTTCTGATAAAACCCAGGAGTTTAGGCATTGGTAAAATAGTTTTTCCTGAGGGCAGATCTTGTTATAAGAAGAACAGAATGTTCTAATGTATTTCAAAATGATTTTTTTTTTCCTGCTAGAAGCACAAGGGGATTTTTCTCTGATACTTTCTTGGAGAAGCTCCTGAAGTTAGAACTCACAAAAGTGTCAGGTTCCCTCAATGACTGGGTGTCCCTGAAGTTTTTAATTCTTAGGCTTTTCCAGACTGAACCTCCAACAATTTAGCAGTTACACCTCAGGTTTTCCTATCCTGCACTGGTGCCCACAGAGGTTTCTGCTTGACAATTTCTTTTCTGGTAAGTTGTGATTTTTTACATCCATCTACCTCTCCAATTTGGGAGGCAGCAATTTTACACTGTGACCTTACTTTTCTGATAGATTTAGAAGAGCTGCTGATTTTCAGTTTGTCAGTTTTTAAAATTGTTGTTAGGAAGAAGTGGCAACTTTTAAAAAATTTTTAATTTTAAGTATGTGGAGTACAATTCAGGGTTAGGTATACAAATGTTCGTTATGTAGGCACCCTTGTTGATGAGGTGTGCCCCCCTCCCCAGCAGTTTCCCATTACTGCCAATCCTATACCTACCTTCCCCTGACAGGTTCCTACCACTGCTAGTCAGGAGTGGCAACTTCTAAGCTTCCTCAGTGCTGAAATGGAAATTAGAAGTCGTATGTTCTCTTTTAAATGTTGGTGTGCTCTCAGGAAAACAATTTAATAAGGATTTACCTTGTTCATGAATTTCGCTTGCCTCAAATTGCCCTATGTGTGTGGGAGTAGTCTTCAGGCAGCCCAGTCCACACATGATGGGCACTGACCAAACTCTGCAAGTCAAAATAGCCATCCTATAAACTGGGTCAGAGAGTTTCCTGCTGTAGATTATATTCTACATCCTTGTAAAAAGCAAACAGAAATTAATCCCCAGAGACTAAAAATGAATCAGAAAGAAAAAGAGATGCAAGACAGAGAGTAAGAATAATTTTCTAGTTCGTGGTTACATTAACAAGCTTGGTTTCTAGCTGTGCATCCTTTTAAATATACTCCCCTTTTCTACTCAGCCTCCCCAAGAAAATGTCTGTTTCTTACAATCAAGAAGTCAAATTCCATGAGTCTGAATGTGTCCATAAATTCTGGGGGACATGAATACCACAATTCCATATTTTCTGAGCTGTGGGAATGTCTTTCACTACCAGGGTGACTTCAAGGTCCAGGATCTTACTACCTAGAGCCCAGGCAATGGGGAAGAGCCAGCTGCTGAGGCCAAGGAAGCCAAAGTAGCCACATTGTACCACTCCAGGGATCATGAATTGTGACAAAGCCAAGGAGAATGGTGCCTCCAAATTGTGCAAACTGAGAATTCACCATGAAATGAACCAATCTTGAGAACAAGGAAGAAAATTTCATTCCTTCTTTAATGTCAAATAATATTCCATTGTATGGTTATACCTTGTTTTGTTTATCTATTCATCACTTAATGGATATTTGAGTTGTTTCCATTTTTGACTATTATAAATATTATAAATAATGCTGCTTTAAGCATTCATGTATAAATTTTATGTTGGTATATGCCTTAGTTTTTCATTTTTCTTGTGTATGTGCCTGAGAGTAGAATTAGTGAATCATATGGAAACCCTATGATTAATGAACATTTTGAGGAATTATCAAACTGTTTTCTGCGCCATTTTAAATCACACTAGCAATGTACAAGGATTCCAATTTCTCCACATCCTTACCAATACTTATTATGCTTACTTTTTCAATTCAGCCAAACTAGTGGACATAGAATTTTCTCATTAAGGATGTGCTTTTCATTTCTCTCATTAATAATGACTAATGACATTGAATATAATTTCCTATGCTTATTGAAGAATTTGTATATCTTCTTTGGAGAAATGAGTATGCAAACCTTTTCCCTCTTAAAAAATTGGGCTATCTTCATTGTTGAGCTGTAATAATTCTTTATATATTCTGTATACAAGCCCCTTATCATAGACATGATTTCAAGTATTTTCTCCTATTCTGTAGGTAGTCTTTTTACTTTCCTGGTGGTACACTTTAATCACAAAAGTTTTTATTTTGATGATGTCCAATTTAGCTTTCTTTGGTTGCTTTTGCTTTTAGTGTCATATTTAAAAAACCATTACCTCACTCAAGGTCATTAATATTTACTCCTATATTACTTTTGAGTTTAAAACTTTCAGTCTTACATTTAGGTCTATGATTGATGTTCAGCTAATTTTTTGCATATGGTATATTGTAGGGGATTAAACTTTGTTTTGTCTTGTTTTGTTGTTACATGTGGATATCCAGTTTTCCCAACACCATTTTGCTAGAGTATTCTTTTACCCATTACATTTTCTTGGCATCCTGGTTAAAAATTAATTACCATAAATATAAGAGTTTGTTTCTAGATTCTCAATTCATGCCATTGATTTATATGCCTATCTTTTATACCAGTGCCATGTTGTTATGATTACAACAGCTTTGTAGAATACTTTGAAATTGGAAAGTATAGGCCCTTCAACTTTGTTCTTCTTTTCCAAGATTGTTTTGGCAATTCTGGGCCTTTTATTTTCCATATAAAATGAGCATAAACTTATCAATTTCTTTTTTTCCCAAGATCTTTTAATTAATTTATTTATTTATTTTAAAGATGTAGGGTACAATTCAGGGTTAGGTAAACAAATGTACATTATGCAGGTACTCTTATTGGTGAGGTATGTCCCCTTCCCCCAGGAGATTCCCATTATTGCCAATCCACCTTCCCGCCCCCTCTCCCAGATGTTTCCTACTACTGCCAATCCTTTTCTTATAGTATTACAATAATTGTTCAAGGTCTGCTTATGAGTCAGAACATGTGACACTCCGTTCTTTGTTTCTATGATGCAACTCTCAGTATTATAGACTCTAAGTCCATCCAGGTTGCTGTGAAATTCATGATTTTGTCCTTCTTTGCGACTGCATAATACTCCATCATGTATAATACCACATTTTTTTAATCCAGTTTTCTTTTGATGAGCAGTATGGTTGGTTCCATGTTCTTGCTATTGTGAACAATGCAGCGATAAACATTCATGTGCAGGTATCTTTTTTATAGAGTGATTTCAATTCTTCTGGGTATATTCTCAGGGGGGATGGTGGGGTTGTATGGAAGGTCAATTTTTGCTTTTAGAAATCACCACACTGTTTTCCACAGAGGCTGTACTAGTTTACACTCCCACCAGCAGTGTAGAAGTGTTCCCTTTTCACCACATCCTCTTCAGCATCTGTTGTTTTTTGAGTTATTGATGATGGACATCCTGACTGGAGTTAGGTGGTATCTCAGTGCAATTTTAATTTGCATTTCTTTGATAACCAGTGAGGCTGAGCATTTTTTCATGTATCTGTTGAATGCTCATATGTCTTCTTTTGAGAAGTGAAGTGTCTATTGATATCTTTTGCCCACTTTGTAATGGGGATGTTTGTTTTTTTCTTTTTGGCATGTTTGAGTTCCTTGTAGATCCTAGATGTTAGGCCTTTGTCAGACATAGAGTTGACAAATATTTTTTCCCAGTCTGTGTGCTGTCTCCTTGCTCTCTTGATGGTTTCGCTGGCTTTGCAGAAGCTTGTCAGTTTGATGAGGTCTTGCTTGTCTATCTTAACTCTTATCACAAGGACACTTGAAGTTTTGATCAGGAATAAATAGTCAGTTCCAATTTCCATAAGGCTGTCTCCTGCATTTTCTAAGGTTCGTATAGTTTGGGGTTTTACATTTAGGTCTTTGATCCATTTAGAGTTAATTTTGGTGTATGGTGATAGGTAGGGGTCCTGTTTCAATCTTCTACATGTGGTCAGCCAGTTTTCCCAGCACCATTTACTGAAAAGGTTCTCCTCTTCCCAGTGGTTGTTAGTGGAGGCTTTGTCAAAAATGAGTTGGTTGAGATATTGAGGTTGTGCTTCTGGAATTGTTATCCTGTTTTATTGGTCTATATGCCTGCTCTTGTACCAATACCAGGTTGTTTTGATTATTGTAGCTTTATAATAAAAGTTTGGGAGCGTGATGTCTCCCGCTTTTTTTTTCTGAGGATTGTTTTGGCTATTCGTGGTCATTTATGTTTCTATGTGATTTCCTTTATTGTTATTTCCAGGTCTGAGAAGAATGCTGCTGGTAATTTAATAGGTATTGCATTAAATCTGTAGATTGTGTTGGGTAGGATGGATATCTTAATGTTGGTTCTTTCAATCCATGAGCATGGAATATTTTTCCATTTGTTTGTGTCATCTTTGATTTGATTGAGCAGTGTTTTGTAGTTTTCATTGTAAAGGTCTTTCATGTCTCTGATAGGAAGATGCCAAGGTATTTGATTTTTTTGTGACTATTGTGAATGGGAATACACTTTTTATTTGGGTTTCTGTTTGTTTATTATTGGTGTATAGAAATGTGAGTCTTTTGCATATTTATTTTATACCCTGAGACTTTGCCAAAGTCCTTTATCAGTGCAAGGAGGTTTCTGACAGATTCTCTTGGATTTTCAAGTTATAGTATCACGTTGTCTGCAATGAGAGATAACTCGACTTCCTCTTTTTTCTATTTGGATACCCCTGATCTCCTTCTCTTGTCTAACTGCTCTAGCTAGGACTTCCAAAACTATATTGAACAAGAGGGGTGAGAGTGGGCATCCTTGTCTTGTTCCAGTTTTCAGGGGAAATGGTTCCAATTTCTGTCTGTTTAGCAGTATGCTGGCTGTGGGTTTCTTGTCAATGGCTCTTACTATTTTGAGGTATGTTCCATCTATGCCTAAGTATTCGAGGGTTTTTATCAGGAAGAGGTTTTTATCAAAAGTTTTTTCTGCATCTAATGATATAATCATGTGCTTTTTGTTTTTTACATCTGTTTATGTATTTAATTATGTTTATGTTCTATAGAATGTTGAACCAGTCCTGCATCCCAGGGATGAAGCCTACTTGGTCGTGGTGTATGATTTTTGAATCCGGTTTGCTAGGCTCTTGTTGAGAATTTTAGCATCTATGTTCATCAAGGATATTGGCCCATAGTTCTCTTTCTTTGGTGGATCTTTACCTGGTTTGGGTATCAATGTGATGTTAGCTTTGTAAAAAGATTTGAGGAGGGTTCCATCTTTCTCAATTGCCTGGAATACTTTCAATAGGATTGATGTCAACTCCTCCTTGTATGTTTTGTAGAATTCTGCTGGAAAGCAGTCTGGTCCAGGGTTGTTTTTTTTGTTTTTTTTTTGTAGGTAGTTTTCTTATGACATAATCAATTTCCTGGATTGTTATTCATCTATTCAGGGTCTCGATTTCATCTTGTTTTAACCTGGGGAGGTTTTGTGATGTCAGAAAGTCCTCCATTTCCTTAAGGTTTTCGAGTTTGTGTCCATACAAGTGTACATAGTAGTCTCTGATAATCTTTTGAATTTCTTCAGGGTCAGTTGTGACTTTATCTTTTGCATTTCTGATTTGTTTATTTGGACTTTTTCTCTTTTCTTGGTCAGTGTACCTAAGGGACCATCAATCTTGTTTATCCTTTCAAAGAACCAGTTTTTTGTTTCATTGATTTTTTTTGTATTAGCTTTTTGTCTTCTATGTCCCCAATTTGGGCTTCAATTTTAGTGATCTGGATTCTTCTACTGAAGTTAGGGTTTTGGTGGTCTTGCTTTTCCAGTTTTCTTAGGTGATTTGTTAGGCTGTTAACTTGTGATCTTTCCATTTTCTTCATGTGAGCTTGTAGAAATATGAATTCACCTCTTAGTACTGTTTTCATGGCATCCCAGAAAAATTGGTAAGATGTTTCTTTGTTTTCATTTGTTTCCAGGTATCTTTTAATCTCTGTTTTGATTTCCATGTTGACCCAGGAGTTGCTTAGCATCATGTTGTTTAGTGTCCATGTCTTTATGGGATTTGGGGGAGCTTTGTTGGTATTGATATTTATTTTTATTCCACTGTGGTTTGAGAAGGTGCATGGCAGAATTTCAATCTTATGAAATTTGCTCATGCTTGATTTATGACCAAGGATGTGGTTGATCTTAAAGTACTTTCCATGTGGTGATGAGTAGAATGCACATTCTGTGGTTGTTGGGTGGACTGGTCTGTAGGTATCAACTAAGTCTACTTGGTCAAGCATCACGTTGAGGTTCCAGATCTTCTTGTTGATTATTTTGTCTTCATGATCTGTCTAGGGTTGTGAGTGGGGCATTTAAGTCCCCTTGTGAGTGGGGCATTTAAGTCCCCAGCTATGATAGTGTTAGAGTCAATGTCTTTTTAAAGATTACCTAGAAGCTGCTTCATGAAAGTTGGTACTCCTATGTTGGGTGCATATATGTTTAGGGTGGATATTTCTTGATGGATTGAACATTTTATCATTATGTAGTGACCTTCCAGATCTTTTTAAATTTTTGATAGCTTAAAGAGTATATTGTCTGATATTAAGATTGCAACTCCTGCTTTCTTTTGTGTCCCATTCACCTGAAATTTTGTTTCCCATTCTCTTACTTTGAGTCTGTGAGTGTCCTTTCTGGTGAGCTGAGTCTCTTGGAGACAATATATTGTTGACTCATGATATTTTATCCATTTTGCCATTTGATGTCTTTTCAGTGGTTCATTTAGTCCATTCACATTTAGGCTAATTATTGAAATGTGAGAGTTTATTCCTGTCATGAGGGTCTTATAGAGTTTGTTGTTGTTGCTGTTTGTTGTCTGTCTTTTGATTTTTGGGTTGATTCATGTGTTTTCAATCTTTTCCCTGCATTCTTGTGAAGAGCATTGTCATTCTTTTTTCCTTTCTTGTGTGATTAATACTTTCTTAAGTGTTTCTTGTAGAGTTGGTCTGGAGGCAGTGTAAGCGCTTAGGAATTGGATGTCTGGGAAAGATTTTAATTCTCCATCACTGATGAAGCTTAGCTTAGCTAGGCAGGTAATTCTTGGTTGAAATTGTTTATCTTTGAGAACTTTGAAGTTTGGGCTCCAAGTACTCCTAGCCTGAAGTGATTCTTTAGAAAAGTCTGTTGCTATTCTAATTGGTCTTCCCTGGAAGATAATCTGACCTTTTTATCTTGCTGCCTGTAGGATTTTTTCTTTTATACCTACTTTGTTAGGTGAATTACTGTGTGTCTGGGAGTTGGTCTTCTCATTTGTTGTCTTGAAGGGGTTCTCTGAATCTCTTGTGTTTGAATGGTCATGTCACTGATGAGATGAACGAAGTTTTCTTGGATAATTTTATGGAATGTTTGTTCCTGGGTGATTCTGTCTTTCTATCTGCCTCAGGGATTCCAATTAATCTTAGGTCCTGCTTCTTGAAATAATTGGTCATCTCTTGGAGGTTTTGTTCTGTCTTTTTAAAGCTTCTTTTCTATGTTTTTAACAGTTTTAGTTAGTTCCATATTTTGGTCCTCAAGCTCTGAGATTCTTTCTTCTGTTTGGCTAATTCTGCTTTCCATGCTTATCAGTTTATTTATTTCATTCACTGTATTGTTTATTGCTGTTATCTCAGTTATCAACTCCTTCATTCTTGCCTCTTGTCTGCTCTCAATTCTATTTATTCTCTCTACTAATGTCTTGATATTTGGGTTTGTGGTTTGAGACCAGTCATTCTAGGGGCTCTTCATTGTTTGTGTTCCAAAGTCTGTATTTTCAGTGTCTGACCTTCCAGGGATCTGTGTGAGACCCATATTCTTCTTTTGGTTTTTCCTCATTTGTGTAACTTTTCCTCCCTCCCTTAAAAAAATGTTTTCTTTATTCTGTTGTTCAGGGATGTGGGGGTAGCTTTTACTTTTGTTTGCTCAATCTCCCACTCTTCCTTATGTGGATCCTCTGGCTTTGTTCAATTCTGAGTGAGTTGGGGGCTGTACTTTTTGCAGTTTTGAGATTTAATTGAGGGGGGAGCTGTGATTCAGAAACTATCTGCAGATCCCAGTATCTGCTGACAGGTGTGTGGACCCCCTGGTACCCACTTCTTACTGTCTTACAATCTGTTCATGCAGTGGTGGTATAGGTTTGCTCCTTGTAAGCAAAATGAGACAAGAAAAAGGAAAAGAATGGAAAAAGGAAGGAGGGGGATGAGAGGAAGGTGTAGAGAGAGAAGAATAAGAGGGAAAACAGACAGGCATACCAACTAACATTGTAATGATACACAAACAAAGACAGAAAAGATTTTTAAAAATCAAAACATACAGACAATCATACAAACACACAAACTGACAAAACCCCTCCTGTTGATGTACTCTCCCTCCTAAAATACCCATACACAAACAGGAAGTCTTTAAAAAAGCAATAAAATATAAACAAGGCAAGCAAGAAAACACAATCAAAACAGAAAGAGAGAAAGAAAACTAAAACAAAAAATAAACATAATGAACAAAACAAACACACAAACAAAAAACAACAAATCTCACTCTGAGCTCATTCCTCTAAGTCCAACTTCCTTTCAGCTCTGATCTCCAGCCCCTCCGCTCTGCTCTCAGTGCAGGCTGATATGGTTGCTCTCAGTGTGGGTCAGATGCCCCAAGGACTAGTGGGATTAGGGTGGATTAGATCTGGACTTACCTGACTTGCTGCCTGTCAAGTCTTCCACTCACATCTGATGTGTCTGTGTCCAATCCAATGTGGAGGTGGGGCTTCTGTCTCTCCAAGTTTGATGAGATTACCTCTAGGCCTCAAGTTGGAGGCTGGGTGGAGCTGGGCAGGGCAATGCAGTTCTCTGCCTCATCCTGGGACAGAGAAAATGGCTCCTGTAGGTGATTCCTCACTGGTGGTGGGGCTGCTCTCCAGCTCTCCCTGATCTTCTCTCTCCACAGATGAGATCCAGGATTCCAGCCACTTTGCCTTCACAGGTGATGGTGTGGGCCAGGTGCCAGGTGATGAGAATCAGCTGTATTCAGCAGGCTCTTCTCAGGAGGGTTCTGAGAATAGCAGACAATCCTGCCCACTGGCAGCTCCAGTCTCAGGGCAGTGGAGGGTTGCAGTCACCTATAGAGGAGATCCCCAGGTGCATGAACCTGAGTCTCCCCACAGACAGACTTTCACTCACCCATCCACACACACCCACTCACACAGAGAGTCTTTATGGACACTCGCTTCTGTGGAGACTCTCACAGTCCCACCTGTCCTGTCGCCATCTTGCTGGAAATCAAACATGTCAATTTCTGCCCCAAAGAAGTAGCTAAAATTTTGACAGAGATTGCATCAAACCAATAGATTAATTTGGGAAATTTTCTTAGCAATGTTAAGTCTTCCAATTCATGAACATAGGGTGCCTTTTTATTTATTCAAATCTGCCTTAATTCCATTCTATGATGCTTTGTAGTTTTCAGTGTACAAGTCTTGAACTTATACACTTCTTAGGGTAAATATATTCCTAATTATTGTATTCTCTTTAATGCTATTAGAAGCATAGTTGTTTTCTTAATTTCATTTTTTAAAGTATAACTTTATTTTATTATAGAGATGTGGGGTAAAAGTCAGGGGTAGATACATAAGTAATATATGTGCAGGTAAAGTTTGGGCCTCCAACTAGTCCTCACTTGCCCTGGTTTAGGGCCAGGTACTCTTTGTGTTGTTACATGCCTCCCCCTTCCCCTGGCAGTGCTTAATTTCATTTTCATATTGTTCATTGCTAGTGTCTGGAAATATAATTGATTTTTGTATATTGATATATCCTGCAAGATTACTGAACTTGATTATTAGTTCTGATTTTTTTTTAATATTGTTTCTTAGACATTTCTATATTCCTTAGGATTTTCATGACCTTTGGAATAAAAATAGTTTTATTCCTTTCTATTTACTCTGGATGCATGTTATTTCTTTTTCTTGCCTAATTTACCAGACTAGAGCCTACAATTCAATATTGAATAGACATGGTGAGAGTAAACATCTTTGTTTTGTTCATAATCTTAGATTAAAAGTTTTAGTACCATTAAATATGAGGATACCTGTGGGTTTTCATAGATATCTTTATTGGAAAGAGAAATTTGCATTTTATTTCTTGTTTCTTGAGTGTTTTTTTCAAGAAAGGCTGTTGGATTTTGTCAAATACTTTCTCTGTCTATTCAAATTATCATGTAGTTGTTGTCCTTTATTCTATTAATATGATATACTACATTGATGGATTTTTGTATATTAAACCAATATTAGATATCTTGGGCAAAATCTCACTTGATAATTGGTGGGGGGGCAGCCTTTTAATATATTCTGGATATAAATTGCTAGTGTTTTATTCAGAATTTTCGAGTCAATATTCACAATGGATATTGGTCTGCAATTTTCTTTCTTGTGATGTCTTTTTCTGGCTTTAGTATCAGGGTGATACTAGTCTTATAAGATTGAGTGGGAATGTTATCTTTGATACTGTTTTCTGAAAGAGTATGTGGGGGATTGGTATTCTTTAAAATCTGGTAAAAATTTTCAGTGAAGCCATCTGAGCCTAGTATTTTCTTTGTAGGAGTTGTAAAATTATTAATTCAATGTTTTAACTTTTTAATAGATCTAGTCACATTTTCTATTTCTTTCTGAGTGAATTTTGGTAGTCTGCATCTTTATCGGTATTTGTCCATTTTATCTAGATTATCTAATTTGCTGGCATATAGTTTGTATAATAGTCTCTTATAATTTTTTTATTTCAGTGAGATCAGTTCCTGATTTTAAAACTTGAGTTTTCTTTCTTTTTTTTTCTTCCTCAGTCTATCTAATGGTTTATATACCTACGAATGAGTTAAGTCTCTTTGTATCACAGTGATGTTAAAATGTTCTATTCCTTTGTTGATATTCAGCCTAGGCTGAAGGCATAGAAGTTATAAAAAGGTAGGATATTGAGGTCTCTATTATTGTTGAATTGTCTATTTTTCCTTCTGTCAGTTTTGCTTCATGTATTTTTTAATTTTGTTAATAATTAAATATACATGTTTATTAATGTTCTGTCTTCCTGAGGGATCACTACTTTGTCATTATCCCTTGTCTTTAGAAACAAGTTTTGTCTTAAAATCTATTTTTAAGGATGCTAGTATCCTTAATACTTCAGCTCTATTTTGACTACCATTGGCATAGTGTTTTTTTGTTTGTCTGTTTTGAGTTGGAGTCTCACTCTATCACCCAGGCTGGAGTGCAGCAGTATACTTATGGCCACCCCAGCATTGATCTGCTGGGCTCCAGCAATCCTTCTGCCTCAGCCTTCCAAGTAACCAGAACTACAGGCATGTACTACTATGTCCAGCTAGTTTTTTATTTATTGTAGAGATGAGGTCTTGCCAAGTTGCCCGGGCTGGTCTCAAACCGTCAGTCAATCCACTCGCCTCAGCCTCCCAAAGTGCTGGGATTATAGGTTGAGTCACTAAACCCAGCCTGTATTTTTTTTATATCCTTTTACTTTTAAACTTCAAGGTTTTTAAATCTAAAGTGTGTCTCTTACAGTCAGACTAGAATTGAAGTATGTTATTTCTTCTGCTAGACTCTGCCTTTTGCTTGAGAGTTAATTTATTTACATTTAATGTAATTACTAATAAGGTAAAATTTATTTTGGCCATTTTGCTACTTGTTTTCTGTGGTTTTTGTATCAGTACTCTCCCATTAATACATTTTTTATATTGGTATATATTTTATAGTGTGTCATTTTAATTTCTTTATTGGTCCTTTTACTATGTATTTTTGGATTATTTTTGATAGAAAATAACACAGTAACTTAAAATAATCTCATTCAGATTAAAGCAACTTAATTCAATAGTATTAAAAAATGTTATTCCAATATAGCTCCATTTTCCCTTTCTTTGTGTATTATTATCATAAAAATTATATACATTATAAGCTCATCAACACAGTTTTACAATTATTGCTGTATGCAGTTGTCTTTTGAATCAGAGTGTTACAAACTCATGTGGATTCAAGTTACTGTCAAGTATCACTTAATTTCAGCTTCTAAGACTTCCTTTAGTGTTTGTTATAGGGCAGCTCTACTATCACTGAACTCTCTCAGTTTTTATCTATGGATGCCTGCCTAACTATCCTTCATATTTAAAAAAGACAGTTTTTCTGGATAAAGAATTCTTGATTGACATTTTCTTTCAGCACTTTGAATATATCATTTTACCACCTTCTCATCTCCACAGTTATGTATGAGAAGCCAGCTGTTAATCTTATATTACTTGTATGTGATAAGTCATTTTTCTGTCTTCAAGCTTCTCTATTTGTCTTTCAAGCAGCTTTGACTATTATGTGTATAGGTGTAGATTTCTTTTAGTTTATCTAATTTGATATGTTGGATATGTACATAAATGTTTTTTCTCAAAATTGGGATGTTTTTGTCATTATTTCTTTAAATATTCCTTCTGTGCCTTATCCTCTCTTCTCTCATTCTGGGACTCCCATTGTGGGAAGATTGGTTTATTTGATGATGTCTTACGAATATTTATGATTCTGTTCATTTCTTTTTTTTTTTTTTTTGAGTTGGAGTCTCACTCGGTCGCCCTGACTGGAGTGCCCGCTCCCGGCCACCACAGCCTCGCCTGCTGGGCTCTGGCAATCCTTCTGCCTCAGCCTTCCGAGTAGCCGGAATTACAGGCGTGCACTACCAAGCCCGGCTGATTTTTTGGTTTATTGTAGAGATGAGGTCTCTCGTTGCCCAGGTGGGTCTCAAACCCGTGGGTTCAGGCAATCCACTCACCTCAGCCTCCCAAAGGCGAGGGATTACAGGCTGAGCCACTGAGCCTGGCTGCATTTCTTTTTTTATTCTTGTATATTTCTGTTTCTCAGACTAGATAATATCAATTGACCTATCTTCAAATTCATTAGTTCTCTCTTCTGTCAGCTTAAATCTGATGTTGAATCCCTCTAAGAAATTTTTCATTTCATTTAATATTTTTAGTGCTATAATTGCTATTTGATTATTTTATTCTCTAGGTGGAAATAAATAAAAATAAAATGAAAAATACAAAATTTAGGGCAAAGTTCAACATACAAGGGCTCTCACAATGTTCTTACAGTTTTTATTCTCTGACTTGGCCAAAATGTAAATAGAAGTGGGTGTGTCAGCCCCTTCATCCTATTCTCTGGCTGGACTACCTCTCCTTTAGTCCTGAAGGGGAAGCCTTAATTCCTCTCTCAGCTCAATTCTCTCTGTCTATATGTATATTTCCTTTATGAATAATAAACTTTTTGAGAGCAAATACTTTTTTCCTCCCACACTTGGATCTGCAGTACCTAGCCCAATGCCCAGGAAATACTAACTGCTCAAAAAATGTTTATTAAGTAAAATGCATTATCTTTGTGGGTATACTCCATTATAACTTACTACCATTTTACTACTGGATTGACAGATTAATGATCTCTGTTAATCCACCTCTCCACCAAAGTAATGAATGCACTGGCAAAAAATGATTTAAAAAATAGTTCTTTAAGAACTGTTGAAATTAACCAAAGTCATGCAGTAATCAAAGGAGGGTTTATTCAAGAAAAACTGCTGAAACTAGGTAAGAAGGGTTTATGGCATTGTAACATGATCTAGCCCCATAATCCCTCTGTCTAGTTATACAGTAGACTTTAAAAGGATAATAGAATTCTTAAAATAAAAAAGGCCACAATATTCTTTGATCAGAAAAGCAGAAATTTACCAGTACATGTAGATGAAGGAACTTATGCAGATTCAGGAGACAGAAACCTCAAGACTAAAGAATAGATGGTAGCAGCTATAGAATAAAACTAACAAAAAAAGAAAAGAAAAGAAAGGGTTCTTAGGAACAGTCATGGATGGAGAATTTGTTCCAGGGGCTTAACTGGCCACAGGTCCTTGTGGTTCCCTGATTCAGAGGTACATGTGTCATTCTAATTTCATTATAAAGTGATTTCACTTTCACCAATTCAATATTATAAAAATACATAGATTCTATCCTCACAATTTGACAGAAAGTATTTCTGTGTCCTTATTAAATGATCAAACAATCTTTTCCTCAGTAATAAATTATATTAAGAGCATTAGAGAAAGTGTCAAGGCCAGTTTAATCTAAGACACATTATCTAGCAATGATGTAAGTGCTGTGGGGTTACCTAAACTTAATTTCCTCCTCTGGAATGGTATCCAGTTTCCTTGTCTATGGTCTTTTTCACACCCAGAAGCTATACTTGTCTGGTTCAAGCTAAGATGATTCCATTACTGGCTAGTGGAGATCCCAATACAAGACTATGAGATGGAACCAGAAATTTGCAAGAAGAATGACAAAGAAATGCAAATACTACGAACAATTTGGAGATAAGCACAGAGCCAGTAAATCAATAATCCCTCATGCTAGAATCCATCCTGAGGGTGAAGACAGAAAGGAAGCTTTCTCTGGCAACTGAAAATATCCTCAGCCCCACAATTCTCCTAATAGAGAAAGCACTCCATATTGCAAATGTCTTCATGAACAGAGATATCTTCATAGGCAGACCGAACAGAGGGATGCCACAATGACAAATGGCCCTGCCCAGGAAGCCTCTGCCCTATTTGGCCTGAAATGCCCCTCCTCCTTCAAGAGACATTTGGTAGCCTAACGTGGGAAAACCTGTTTCATCCCTCAAGCAGCACTAACAGGGAATGGAGTCCCAGTACCATAAACCAAGAAGATCAAAGGCTTAGAAATAGAACTGACTTGAAACTACAGCTCACAAAAGTAATACACACCTGAGTGTTAACCCTAAACAGATTGACTGTCTAAAATAAAGGTTTTAAGTAGGATCCATAGTTTCTTGGCCAGGGGCAGTGGCTCACATTTGTAATCCCAGTACATTGGGAGGCTGAGGCAGGAGGACTCCTTAAGCCCAGGAATTCAAGATGAGTCTAGGCAACATATTGAAACCACGTCTCTACAAAAAAATCAAAGTATTTGCCAAGTGTAGTGGCACACACCTGTAGTCCCAGCTACTTGGGATGCTGAGGTGGGAGGATCACTTGAACCCAGGAGTTCAAGACAGTATAGCCTGTTTAACAGACTGAGATCCCCAACTCAAAAAAAAAAGAAAAAAAAAGAATCTAGAGTTTCTTACTGTAATACATAAAATTTCCAGGAGAAAATAGAAAAAAATCGACTAGGCCAAACACCAAGAAAATTACAACTTGAATGAGAAAAAACAATCAACTGACATTAACACTGAGATTATCTGATAAGGATTTTAAAACAGCTGTCATAAAAATTCTTCAAAAATCAATTATGAATTCTTTTAAGCGAAAACAATTTAAAAACCTCAGCAAGGGCATAGAAGTTACAAGAAAAGAACTAACTGGGAATTGAAAAACTAAAAAGTACAACATAAGAAATTTTTTAAAAACTCTCCAGATGGGTTCAATATTAGAATGGAGATGACAGAGGATAGAATTATTGAACTTGAAGATATAACTTGCCCAATTTGAGCAAACAATCTAAATAACAAAGAGAAAACAGATTTTAAAAATGAACAGAGTCTCAGGGAGCTATGGAGTTGTAAAACAGATCTAGTATTTCCACCATCAGAGTGTCAGATGAAGAGAAGAAAGAAAGTGAGGCTAAAAGAGTGTTTTAAAAAGTAATACCTGAAAACTTCCCAGATTTGTCATACACACAAACCTACTTTCAAGAAACTGAGTGGAGTCCAAATAGGATAGACCCAAGGAAATCCATATCAAAGGACAATAATAATAATAATAATCATCATCATCATCTTGAAAGTAACCAGAGGGAAAAATAATTCATGACAGTAGATTTCTTATCTGAAACAATGGGGGTCAGAAGAAAGTATCACAACATTTTTCAAGTATTTGAAAAAAAGAAAAATTCAACCACAAATTTTATGTCTGAGAACACTATTCCTCAGGAATGAAAGTATAATAAAGACATTCTCAGATGAAATAAAATGAAAAGAATGTGTCCCTAACAGACCTACCCTTTAAGATTGGATAAAGTAAAACAGAAAGGAATTGATAAAATAGGGAACACTGAAGCATCAGAAAAGGGAAGAGACAACAGAAACAAAAATGCAGGTACATACCATAGATTATCCTCCTCACGAGTTTGATAAATTATATTTAATAATTGAAAAAAGTTAAAAGCATCTAATATTCAAGAAAATGAAATTTAGAAGAGGGGAAATTAAAGAGACCTAGCTGGAAGTGAGTGTCGACAATTAACACAGGTAGTAAAATGTTGATACTAATAGACTGTGATAAGTCACATATTTATATTGTAATATCAAGAGGAAACATTAAAAAAGTTACAAAATAATATACTCAAAAACACTATAAATAAATTAAGATAAAATTTAAAAAATAGAATTAACAAGATTGATGGGCCCCTACAACAACCCACAGACTCAAAGTAAGAGAATGGAAAACAAATATTCAGGTGAACGGAACACACAAAAAAGGAGGAGTCGCGATCTTAATCTCAGACAAAATACCCTTTAAGCTATCAAAAATTTAAAAAGATACAGAATGATAAAACGTTCACCAAAATAAAGGCCCACTACATAATGATAAAAGGTTCAATCCATCAACAAGAAATATCCATCCTAACCATGTATGCACCCAATATAGGAGCACCAACTTTCATAAAGCAGTTTCTAGGTAAACTAAAAAAAGATATCAACTCCAACGCCATCATAGCTGGGAATTTCAATACCCCACTCACAACCCTAGACAGATCATCAGGACAAAAAAATCAGCAATGAGATCCGAAACTTCAATGTGACTCTTGACCAAATGGACTTAATTGATACCTACAGAACACTCCATCCAAAGATCACAGAATATACATTCTACTCATCACCGAATGGAACGTACTCTAAGATCGACCACACACTTGGCCATAAATCAAGAATAAGCAAATTTTAAAAAATAGACATTTTGCCATGGATCTTCTCAGACCACAGTGGAATAAAAATAAACATCAACACCAACAAGTTTCCCCCAAAACCCACAAAGGCATGGATACTAAACAGTATGATGCTAGACAACTCCTGGATCACTGATGAAATCAAAACAGAGATTAAAAGATACCTGGAAACAAATGAAAATGAAGAAACATCTTACCATGGCATCTCTGGGATGCCATGAAAGCTGTAGTAAGAGGGGAATTCATATCTCTACAGACACACATGAAGAAAATGGAAGGATCACACATTAACAGCCTAACAAGTCAACTAAGAAAGCTGGAAAAGCAAGACCACCAAAATCCTAACTTCAGCAGAAGAATCCAGATCACCAAAATAAAGGCCCAAATCCAGGACATAGAAGACAAAAAGATAATACAAAAAAATTAATGAAACAAAAAGCTGGTTCTTTGAAAGGATAAACAAGATCGATGGTCCCCTAGCTAGACTGACCAAGAATAAGAGAGAAAAAGCCCAAATAAATACAATCAGAAACACAAAAGATTAAGTCACATCTGACCCTAAAGAAATACAAAAGATCATTAGAGACTACTATGTACACGTGTATGGAAACAAACTTGAAAACCTTAAGGAAATGGAGGATTTCCTGATATCACACAACCTGCCTAGGTTGAAACAATAAGAAATCAAGACCCTAAAAGACCAATAACAATCAAGGAAATTGATTATGTAATAAGAAAACTACATACAAAAAAAAGCCCTGGACCAGGTGGCTTTCCAGCAGAATTCTATAAGACATTCAAGGACCCATCAAGAGAGCAGGGAGACAGAATGGGAAAAAATATTTGCTGTTTATCTGACAAAGGCCTAACATCTAGAATCTACAAGGAACTCAAACATGCTGAAAGGAAAAAAACAAACAGCTCCTTTAAAAAGTGGGCAAAGACATGAATGGACACTTCTCAAAAGAAGATACACAGCCAGCCAACAGACACATGAAAAAGTGCTCAGCCTCACTCATCATCAGAGAAATGCAAATCCAAACCACACTGAGATACCACCTAACCCCTGTAAGAATGTCCACCATTAATAAAACAAACAACACCAGATGCTGGTGAGGGTGTGGAGAACAAAAGGAATGCTTCTATACCGCTGGTGGGAATGCAAACTTGTACAACCTCTTTGGAAGACAGTGTGGCAATTTCTGAAAGAACTAGAAATTGACCTTCCATATGACCCAGCAATTCCGCTATTGGGAGTAAATCCAGAGAAACTCAAATCATTCTACAAAAAAGATACCTGCACACATATGTTTGTTGCAGCTCTATTCACATAGCAAAAACATGGAACCAACCGTGTTGCCCATCGAAGCTGGGCTGGACAAAAAAATGTGGTACATATACACAATGGAATATTATGTAGCCATAAAGGACAAATATATGGACTCTGCAGCAACTTGGATGGATTTGGAGTCGATCATACTCAGTATTATCACAGAAACAAAGAACAGAGTTCCATATGTCCTCACTCTAAACGGACCTGGAACAGTTATAATGCTGTAAGAAAGTGATTGGCAGTAGTGGAAAACTGTCAGGGGAGGTGGAGTGGGACAGGCAGTTGAGGGAAAGTGCCTGGGGAGGGAAGGGCATGCCTCATCAACAAGGATACCTGCATGATCAATGTTTATATACCTAACCCTGAAATGCACCCCACATCTCTA
This sequence comes from Cephalopachus bancanus, assembly GCA_027257055.1. Lineage (NCBI taxonomy): Eukaryota > Metazoa > Chordata > Mammalia > Primates > Tarsiidae > Cephalopachus > Cephalopachus bancanus. The sequence goes on along the minus strand of JAPVLO010000194.1, from coordinate 1,521,331 downwards.
TAATTAAAATTTAAAAAAATTTTTTTTAATTTTTCAACTAACACAAGGAAGACAAGAAAATAAACAGAGTACCAGGAACCAGAGGAAACAAACAGAAAGCAAATAATTTAAAAGGCAGACATAAGCACTGAAAGACGGTAGCGCGCAGTGAGACTCAACACCCTTTAAGGCCAAGAGATTTAATGGGGTTCAGCGCGGTGGCTACAGAACCTGAGAATCAGATTGCAGCATGGAGGCAGGGGTGTGGCAGGTTTTATAGAAATTTAAAGTGACCTGTCGGTTACCTATTGGTCAGCAGGTGAGGTATTTTTGGGATTGGCAGGGGCTTTCGCGGGCGTGGGAATGGTGGGCTTTGTTGTGGAAGAAGAACCCGGAGAGCCTTGTCCGAGCCTCCATGTTAGTTTATCCGGGCGCCTTCTTAGGTGAGAGCGCCATTTTAGGTGGGGGCCACGCCTAGGCTTAGCCTTTAGAGGGGGTGGGTTCCTCATGGCTGACTGGGGCCTTTCATTCCCACCTCTTTGGTTAAGTGATAAAGGGGAGGAGTTGATTGGTCTGGCTACTTCCTGCTGGCGGAGGGCGTTGTTGGGTGAGGTGGGTGAAAGAACCAGCCACATGAGGCCCCATAAGAAGGCGCCGAAAGAAAAAATTTTACTGAGGTGGAAGTCTTGGAAGGTGCCCTGGAGGTAGAGGAATGCAAGTTGGTGCGGCCAGTCATCGAGTGGACCCGGGAAAGGGAGGAGCCATATGTCATGAAGAAGATGGTCAAGGAACACTGAAAACCTGAGTTGGAGGTAATAAGGCCTGAAAGCCATATCTGTAATGAAAAATGGGGCAAGAAGGTTTAGGAGGCAATAAGGCTTGGGTTGTTGAGGCCTGGGTCCTTGGTGGGTAGGGGGTTGTAACTCTGTAAAAGAAACTGGTTAATGGTTTGATTTGAAATTTTTTGGAATTGAGATTGAAGAAATTTTATAATGCAAGGGAGAAAGGAACACAGGTCGAGAAGGAGAACGACTGGAGTAACGATAGGAAGAAGCCACGTGAGGAGGGTGTTTGGAAACCAACTGTTAATTTGAATGGGCTTTGTTCATTGAAGCTGTGAGGAGAGGTCATTTAGTTTGTTGATATTTTGTTCAATGAGCCCTGATTCATTGACATAATAGCAGCATTCTTCCTGGAGAAAGAGGCAGGTGCCTCCTTTTTCGGCTGTTAAGAGGTCTAGGGCTCTATGGTTTTGGAGGGTTACCTGTGCTAAGCTAGTTATTTGTCTTTGTAGTGACCCGATGGATTCTGAGGTGGTGTCTAGCACCATCTGGATTTTGTTTTGTAGGCCTTCTACTGCCCATAATGAGTAGCCGAGAGCTCCTCCCACCAGGCTGAGGGAGGTGAAAGCGGATGCGAGGGACAATCCAACCATAACCGGGAGGAAGACGGCCCTTTTGTGTGAATGCCTGGGGGTTAAAAGTGTCTGGAGGTTAGTCATGGAGTATAAAGAGAGCTGAGGGACCAACGTGACAATTATGCAGGGATGAGTTAGGTTTGAAGCTCGGGAGAGGAGGGTGCCATTGCACCACAAAAATAGGCCAGGCGGCAGGAAGTGGGCCTCTGTGAGGTTTGTGTAGGCTGAACAAAGAGTGTTGTTATAGGGGGCACGTGGCGAGTTGATACAGAGGTAGGAAGAATTAGAGGCTATTTCCCAGAGGGGTACATGAGGTTTGACTATAATTTTCCCATGGGCGGATGTGTTGAGAGTGTAGTTGGGAAAAGCTGGAAGGGGAACGGCTGCTAGTAAGTGTCGCTGTAAAGAGGCACAGAGGAAGCATTGTGAAGAAGGTAGGTCAGGGAATGTTTGATTTAGGAAACGTAGAGTATGTGCTAGGATGGTGAGCCAAGAGGGAAGGTGTTGAGAGGGCCGTGAAGAGAGGTGGTCTTCTGAGGAAGGGGGTAAGGGCTGAATGACCTCTTCGAGTTGTTGTTCCTGATTTTTTACGTGCTGCACGATAGAAACTTTAATGGAAGGAGTGAAGGTGGCGCGTGAAATAGACAAGAGGCTGGCAGCTTTGCGGTAGTTGTCAGTGGGGTAGACCCCAATGTATCTGAGAGCATTCCAAAAAGGATTGTGAGGATCTGGAATTTTACAGACATAGTGGGAAAAGCGGGCACCTCAGCCGCACCAGGTGCTGGACCCCAGTCCACCATATTCTAAGAATGGTGGGTTACCAGCATTCGTGGCTTGTTTTGGGAGTTTATATACAGGGATTAAATAGGAGAGAGTGTTGGTATGTCTGGCCAGGTCAGGGTTGGAGAAATGGATTTTACATGACCATTAGGGGCAACCCCTATAGAGATCTGCCCATTTTTTGCAGTTCGGGTCGGTTTGGTCATCTACTAGGCAGACATATGCATCAAGTGCGATACCCGGGTCATCGAGTGCGTGTACCTTTTCCAGAGAAAGAGAAATGGATGTGCAGTTGTCAATGAGGCACGATTGTATATCTCTTTTACCTGGGAAATACCATTTAAAGTATAGAGTTCACGAATGGTGAAGCGATAATGGAGGCCAGACGGTAAGGGGTGGCTTGCCTTGAGAGCGGGAGGGAGGAGGGAAGTAAGGAGGATTAGGGGTGAAAGTTGAGCCACTGAGATAAGGAAGGAAAGCTGAGCCACTGAGATAAGGAAGGTGGGCGTTTATGGGCAGCAATGAGAAAGGAGGATGAATAGGAGTAGTAGGAAAAAGGGTATGATTATTATTAAAGGAATGATTAGATTGAGGGCTACTATATGGAAATTTGGTTATGTGGAGTTTTCCTGGATGGAGGGCAGAGTGGGGGAACGACTGACACAGGATATTCGAAGTTTGAGAGGATGACCCGGTACTGTGGAACAAGAAAGGGTCGGCGTTTCTGTGGAGGGAAGGAGAAGAGGAGATATTTTAGTTGGCTTGAGGTGGGAAATGTGGATCCAGGGGGTGAGCTGTCCTTTGTCTATGAGCAGCTTGGCTGCCGTGGGAGTGGAGAGAATTACTTGGAAGGGTCTGGTCCATTTGGGTTGTAAGTGAGCTTTGGCTTCTGCATCTGAGAGGTAGACCCATTGTCCCGGGGTGAGAGGCTGTGAACTTGGTGTGCCTGTGGGGGTGGGCAGAAGGAGGTCTTGATACTGCCAGATGTTGGATCGGATGAAGGACAGGAGAGGGTAGATTATATGAAGAGGGATGGGGGCGGAGAGGTTGGGATACCGGGAGGGAGGGCAGGCCATCCGTATAGCACCTCAAAAGGTGAGAGTTGACTGGGTTTCTTTGGGAGGACGCGAATGCGGAAGAGGGCTAGGGGGAGGAGGGACACCCAGTTTTTGTGGAGTTCAAGAGAGAGTTTAGTAAGAGTATTTTTTAGTGTGCGGTTAGTCCGTTCAACCTTCCCTGATGATTGTGGGTGATAAGGAATGTGAAAGTGCCATTTGATATTAAGAGCTGTCGTTAGAGATTGGACGATTTGTGAAGTAAATTCAGGTCCATTACCTGATTGGAGAGAGGAGGGGACTCTGAACCGAGGGATGATATGTTTGGCTAAAATGGATCCTACCGTAGCAGCCCGCTTATTGGAGGTGGGGAAAGCTTCGACCCACCCAGGAAAGGTGTTGACAAAGACTAGAAGATATTTGGTGTTATGGATGGGGGGCATAACAGTGAAATCCATTTGCCAGTCTAACCTGGGGATCTATCCCCTAGCCTGGTGGGTGGGGAATGTTCCAGGTTTCAAGGGTATATTGGGGTTTGTTCGGAGGCAGGTGGAGCATTGGGAGGAGAGAGTATGAGTTTTGTATGTTCTGAGGTGAGGTGAAAGAAGGTTTTAAGGAAAGAGGCAAGGGCTGCTGGGTTAGGGTGGAAAATTGAGTGTAAATAGGGTATGATATTGGAGAGTTGTGGGGCCTCATTTGCTGACGAGGAGGAGGCGTTAATGAGTATGGCAGGAAGAGGTTTTAGGGCCGCGTGGCGGGCTACTCTGTCGGCTCGTGAGTTTCCTTGGGTGATAAAAGATGAATCGACTTGGTGGGCTTTACAGTGGGAGATGCCAATGGCTTTTGGGAGTAGGGAGGCTTGAAGGAGGTCAGAAATAAACTTAGCATTTATTATGGCTGATCCCTTGGTGGTTAGTAGTCCTTGTTCCTGCCAGATAGCTGAGTGTGAAACCAGGATGTGGAAGACATACTTAGAGTCGGTGTAAAGAGACAGAGAGTGTCCAGCCACCAGCTGGACAGCTCGAATAACCGCTGTGAGTTCTGCCTGCTGGTTGGTGGTGTGGGGAGGGAGGGGGTTAGCTTCTATGACATCAGTGGCTGAGGTGACAGCATATCCTGCTACTCGGGACCCCTCATGTATGTACAAACTTCCGTCTGTGAACCATATGTAAGAGGGCTTAGATAAGGGTCCTTCCTGAATATGTACCGGGCAGGGAAGTAGGGACTCGAGGACCTCAACACAGTTATGGATTGGAGTGTCAGTGGGAGAGGAAGGAAGTAGTGAGGCCGGGTAAAGAGGCACGCAGGCTTGGAAGGAGATGAAAAGATCTTGGATAAAGAAGACTAGAAGGGAAAGAACCCGGCCGGGAGGGAGTGTTTTGTGGCCCTTATATCCTAGGAGGTGATGTAGATGATGGGGGGAAGTTACAGTGATAGATGCCCCAAATGTGAGTTTTTTTGATTCACACACCAGTAAGTGGGTGGCTGATAGAGCCCGCAGCCACGGGGCCCATCCCTGGACTGTGTGGTCGAGTTGTTTTGAAAGATAGGCTACGGGGGCAAACGTTTGTCTGCTAAATTGGCCTAGGACTCCTAAGGCTGTACCCTTATTTTCATGGACATATGGGGTGAAGGGCCGGAGGATATCGGGTAGTTGTAGGGCAGGGGCCTGGAGGAGAGCCCAGTAGAGGGCAGTAAAAGGCTGTTTAATGGCTGAGAGGGAGAGTAAGGGTACCTTTGGGTTGCCTTTAGCGAGGTTGTAGAGTGGCTTGGCGAGAAGGGCAAAATTGGGGATCCAGGCTAGGAAGTAGCCTGCTAATCCCGAAAATGGCTGGATTTCCTCCTTTGTCTTTGGTATTTGGAGGGATTCAATAATGGCTTTATGGTTGGTTGTTATGGCCTTTTCTTGGTGTGAGATGGCAACCCCAAGGTAGGTGACCTGTGCTTTGGACAATTGAACCTTTTGGGGGGAGGCTCGGTATCCCTTTTCTGCTAGAAAGTTAAGGAGTAGGACTGTGTCATTGTGAGAGTCTGTAAGAGAGGGGCTGCATAAGAGGAGATCATCTACATATTGAAATAGAGTGGATTTTGAGAGTGATAGGAGTGTGAGGTCTGCTGCCAGTGCCTGACCGAAGTGGTGAGGACTATCTCGAAATCCCTGTGGGAGGACTGTCCATGTGAGTTGTTGGGAGTGGCGGGAAACAGGGTCGGTCCAGGTAAAGGCAAAAATGTCTTGGGAGTCAGCTGCCAAGGGAATGGTGAAGAATCCGTCTTTTGAGGTCTATGACTGAAAAATGAGTTGCCATTGGAGGAATGGTGGACAAAATGGTATAGGGGTTGGGGACTAGTGGGTGGATGGGGAGAACGGTTGCGTTTATTTGTCGGAGGTCTTGGATGAGCTGGTAGGTTCCGTCGGGTTTTATGAAGGCCAGAATGGGAGAATTGTAAGGCGAGTTGGTGGGTCTCAAATACCCCTTCTGTAGCAGGGTTTTTATGACAGGTTGTAGACCTAGCAGACTGGCCCTGGGGAGGGGATATTGTGGCTGACTAGGGTGGGTGGATGGGTTTTTTAACTGGATGTGAACAGGTGGGCATTGGGCTAATGAAGGGGTGTGTATGTCCCAAATCAGTGGGTTGACTGTCGAGGTGAGTGGGGGAGGAGTGAGGTGGGTTGTGGGGAGGGGGTTGAGGAGGTAGAGGCTAAAAGGAGGAGTAAGGAAGTTGTTGGGGATGGGTTAGTGAGGGCAGCGCTGGGGTTAAAAGTAATGGATGCCTGAAATTTAGCCAAGATGTCCCTTCCCATAAGGGGTACGGGGTATTGAGGCATGATCAAGAAGGAGTGGGTAAATGGGATATTAGCAAATATGCATGTTAGCATAGGGGTTATGTGTGGGATAATGGTTTGGCCCCCTATCCCGACTACCGGGGACCGAGATGGTGAGGTTGGCCCCCAGAATTCCCGCAGGACAGAAAGAGTGGCTCCAGTGTCTAGCAGGAAGAAAGGATGGGACGTCCATCAACCGTAATTTTGACCCTAGGCTCCCAAGCATTTGAGATATGTGTCGGGTGGGGGAACCCAGGGCCCCGTCATTCCAAGGCAGCCATGCCCAGTAAGTCCAAGGTGGAGTTGGGGACTGACCCTGCTCCTCTCTGGGGGCCAGGGCAGTCCACCGCCCAATGTCCTGGAAGGTTGTATTTGGGGCAAGGTCTTGATGGAGGTTTGGGGTTAGGGCAGACTCATGCCCAATGTCCCTCCTTGCTGCACTTGAAACAGGACCCTGGTGGGTCACATTTGGTTTGGACGCCTCCTTTACCGGGGGCCTGTGTCTGTCCTGTGGAGAGCCTGACCTAGCATTTGATATTTTTGTCGCCTAGCCTTTTCGTCTCGGTTGTGGTACACCTTAAAGGCGGTAGCCAAAACCTCATTTTAGGGTGTAAGGGGCCCTTGATCTAGACTTTTTAATTTGGACCTAATGTCCAGATAACTTTGAGAGAAAAAGTAAGTCATAAGGAGTTGTTGCCCATCCTGAGATTCAGGGTCCAAATTAGTAAACTGTTGGAGGGCTTTTGTGAGGCAATTGAGGAAGGTGGAAGGGTCTTCATTCTTTTCCTGGATTATTTCCTGCAGCGTTTCAAAGTTAATAGCCTTTTGCACTGCCCTCCTTAACCTGGAAAGGAGACAGGTGGAAAATTGATCTCTGGCCCCAAGGCCATTCGGGGGAATTATAATCCCACTCAGGGTCTTGGTCTGGGACTGCTACTGCCCCAAGGGGATGCATCAGGGAGGTCTGGTGGACCTCATCTGCATACGTTCTTGCCTGTTCCCACACCCTTCTGCGTTCTTCAGGGAGAAGAGTGTTGGAGAGGACCATGTAAATGTCATGAAAGGTGAGGCTGTAAGCCTGTAGAAGGTATTGGAATTCCTTGGTGTAGGTGGCTGAGTTAGTTGTGTAAGACCCCAGTTTTTTCTCTATTTGGGATAGGTCTGAGATGGAAAATGGGACGTGTACTTGGACAATGCCTTCAGGGCCCGCCACTTCGCGGAGAGGTGTGAGAGTGGCAGGATTAGTTTTAGAGTGGGTTACAGGAGGACTACAAGGGGGGAGGGGTGGATAGAGGCTAGGCACGGCAGGGGTAGGTGAGGCTTGGAGCGGCTGAGGTTGAGGGGGGGTTGTCGATATGGAGGGGGCTCATCCGCAGGGACAAAGTCAGAGTTGGGAGAAGTGGCTGGAGAGGAGGGGATTTTAGCCAAGAGGAGGTGAGAGGGTTTACAAGAGAGACAGAGGCGGGGATGTTTTTGGGGAAGGGAGAAAGATTGGACGTAGGGAATCTCTGCCCATTTTTCTGAACGCTCGCAGAAGTTAGAGAGATCCTGAATAATGTCGGGATTTAGGGACCCATGCGGGGGCCACTTACTTTGGTTATCTAAAGGATAGGTAGGCCAATTTTAGGTGCTGAGGCAGATTAGACGCTTAGGCTTAATATTGGAAGTGAGGGAGAGTGTAGAGAGATTATTTAAGAGGCACTTGAGGGGGTGTCGGCCGGAAGAGATGATGAGTTTCCCATATTAGCAGTGGGGGCTGGTCAGGGCGTCCCCTGGACAAGTGACCACTGAGGAACGGGTGGGTTACAATAAAGCCTGTCATCACAGGTCGTTATTGTAGACCCGGATTCTCCTGGAGAATCGAGGAGGTTAAGGGCAACCCGGTACCGGCATTTTTGACAAGAAAGTTACCCAAAACCGGAGGGAGGGAAGGCTTGAAATCTCTAGTGGCCGAGGGAAAACCGATAGGGGTCTGCTGCGGTCATAAAGACCTAGGCAGGGTGTGGCCCCCCCCTTGCCCGGGGCGAAGGAGCTGCCAGACGATCAACAGCCAGTTTCCCTGGTTGTCCCAGGCAAGTTTTAGGTTTTCAGTGTGGGGACACTTACCAATCCGAAGGCCAGTGGTGGATGTAGCATTGGTGTTCAGGAGAATGGGCAAAGGCCTTAAGGGTTGAGTCCCACTGGCGCTGGGACGGGGTCCCGCCTTAGGGCGAGAGAATACCCGACCAAGTCACAGGCACCAATGAAAGACGTTGGCACGCAGTGAGACTCAACACCCTTTAAGGCCAAGAGACTTAATGGGGATGAGCGCGGTGGCTACAGAACCTGAGAATCAGATTGCAGCATGGAGGCAGGGGTGTGGCAGGTTTTATAGAAATTTAAAGTGACCTGTCGGTTACCTATTGGTCAGCAGGTGAGGTATTTTTGGGATTGGCAGGGGCTTTCGCGGGCGCGGGAACGGTGGGCTTTGTTGTGGAAGAAGAACCTGGAGAGCCTTGTCCAAGCCTCCATGTTAGTTTGTCCGGGCGCCTTCTTAGGCCAGAGTGCCATTTTAGGTGGGGGCCACGCCTAGGCTTAGCCTTTGGAGGGGGCGGGTTCCTCGTGGCTGGCTGGGGCCTTTCAAGCACCAATGTATAAATACTTGCCTTCAATATAAACAGTTTAAATACAGCAATAAAAAGAGAGATTGGCAAAGTGGATAAAAATAACATGACCCTTTGATATGCTATCTAGAAGAAACTTTATTTCAATAATAGCACAGGCAGGTTGAAAGCATGGATGATTAAACAAACTGGTTCATTCATACCATGGAATACTAATCAGTAATAAAGAGGAATAAATTATTGATATACACAGTGACTTGAATGAATCTCAAGAGAATTGTGCTGAATGGGGAAAAAAACCCCAAAAGTTTCATACTGTATGATTCCCTTTAAGTAACATTTTTGAAATGACAACACTTTAGTTATCAGAGGCTGGGGTGGTGGTGATGGGGCACAGGGTGGGGTGGGGAAGGGGGTGAAATGGTTCTAACAGGGCAACACGGGGTTCTAGTGGCGATGAAACTATCAGTATATGAACTGTGATAGTGGAAACAGAACCCTACACATGTGATAAAACTGCACAGAACTAAATACTGTACACACTCATACACACACACATACACACACAAATGAGTACAAACAAAACTGGGGAAATCTGAAATAGAAGGTGGATTATATCATGTTAGTATCTTGGTTGTGCTATTATACTACACATTTTCAAAATATTAGCATTGTAGAACACTAAGAGAGTGTATACGGGATTTCTCTGTATTATTTCTTATAATTGCATATGAATCTAGAATTACATTAATAAAAATTTCAATTAAAAATTGTTTACAGCCGGGCACAGTAGCTCATGCCTGTAATCCTAAATCTGGGGGGAGGCTGAGGTAGAAGGCTCTCTTGAGGCCCAGAGTAGAGAACAGCCTGGACAGCAAAGTGAGACCCTGTCTCTACCACAAAAAAAACAAAAACAAAAAAAATTGCCAGGTGTATTGGTGTGCACCTGTAGTCCTAGTCCCAGCTACCCCAGAAGCCAAGGAGGGAGGATCACTTGAGCCCAGGAGTTTGAGGCTGCAGTGAGCTAGGTGACAGAGTGAGACCTTATCTCAAAAAATAACAATTTGCATGCTCAGACTTGTTTTAAAACACATGCACACAAGCATGCCCACTACAGATTAAAGCTTGCCATCTCCTTTCTTGATCTAAATATTTTCCTCTTGGGAGTTCATCACCTCTCAAATTGCCCTGCCCCCTCCCCTCAGGCATCTGTGGGATGTCTGCATAAAGAGGCTCTCCAGGAAGCTACCTGTCCCTGTGCCTCCACCCCTGCTTTTGTGTTCAGCTCTGGGCACCATGCTGTTCAGGCTCTTTGGCTCTGAGTCAGCATGAGTTGGTTCATTATGAGCTGCAAAGTTAAAACCACAGCACTGACTAAGCCCAAATTTGACAGGCCAAGAGAAAAGGAAAGAACAGAGGAAAAAAAATAAAGCCAACTCTGCAGGGAGGCAGGATTGAGTAAGAAGGAAGCCAATGCTGCACACACGGCAACAGCTGCTCTCACAGGTCGCCTAGAGTCCTCGGATTCCTTCCTGGCAGCAGGAAACAGGAGAAGGGGGGACACTGTGTTCAGCTACATCTCTGTGATTAATTATAATCTCCTATCTTAACCAGTTGGCAGCAGGGGCGTACATGCCTTTCAGGACATACAAAAGGTGTAACTCTCCCTCACCACCAGTTCAGTTCTCCAGAAGTCTGAACAGGTTAGACCAGTGACTTGATTTATACACACACACACACACACACACACACACGACTTTATATATATATATATAAATATATATATAATACTATGGTGTGTAAGGTTGTCTCATCATTGGAGTAGTATTGTTATTCTTAATCACCTTTATACAGTAAGTAGTTTATTAGCATTGATGGACATTTGGGGTTTATTCAATCCTACCCCATAGTAGGACAGCACTCTCTTCTGCAGTGTGGACACTGGCATAGGCAAGAGACCTGGACATCCCAGGGGAACCACCACCAGGAGTACAGGCATCTTTGGGATGCCTTGGGCTGTCACCCCTGCTCACCCACCAGCACCTGTGAGGACGAGGCAAGCAGATAGTGGGGAGCGGGAGCTTCTCTAGCCTTTGAAATGACATATCTCCTTCTAGGAGAAGTGTGGTACTTGCTTCATTTCAGAGTCTCCTGCCCTTAGAGTCTTTTCTACTCTCCTGGCTTTGTTTCCCTTTTCTGCCATCACTTCCCCCTACCCAGAGTGGACCTTATGGTCAATCACTGTTAAACTGTGGGACTCTCCAGAACCTTATAATTGCTGCTTTTCCAACCTACCCCTCTTTTCTGCATTTTCTTGCCCAAGAATTTCTGAAAAAGTCACAAAATTGTGCTGTTTTGATAATTTGGTCCTCAGAGTGAATGTACAATATTCAGCTTTATCTTTTTTTGACTTTCCTGTGCATTGTCTAAAATGATAGCTCCAAACAGGCATCACCCACTTCAACCCAAGAGATACCTCTGCCCCCGACATCTTTAATTTGGTAAAACGGTCAAGGACATCCACAGAAAGCTTTCTTTACTATCCTTCCCTCCATCTCATCTCATGCCTCCTTCTCTTCTCTCTTGTCACTTTCCTCTATTGGGATAATCATTCGCAAACCTTCTGCCTTACTAGCCTTTCCCTTTCTTGCATGCATTCTTCCCTCATCTGCCACCCACATTCCCCAGACCAGGCTCCCTCATAGCCTCCACGCCGCCTCTTTAGGTCTTGGCAGATATTCTTCACCCCCATTACTCTGCTTACAACTGTCCCCAGCACCCCTCAGCACAATGTCAAAGTCATTTTCTGTCTTTGCTGCCTCAGCTACTGTTGCACTTGTCACTGTGCCCATCCACTTCAAAAAACCTCCTGGCCTTGTTTCTCAGGCACTTTCCTGGCTCTTGAACTTTTCTGATGATTTCAGCTCCATCTCGCCTCTCATTTCCTTCCGCAGACCCCAATTCATGAGCTCTTTCAAAACTTCTAATCTCAGTAATTTCCCCTTTTCTGTTTGAATGTCTCTGGCAAACTCATCAACTCTCAGGACTTCAGGGGTCTCTTTGAACCTGACTCCCATGTCCACATCTCTGACTGTAGACTTTGCTTCCACTCTAGTCCCTTATTTTGAGTGTTTGTTGGAAGTCATCATGTGGACAGCTCTTTGGAAATGCAAGTCCTTTGTGCCTGAGTCTAAGCTCACCATCTTACCCTCACACCTGCTCCCCTCTGTGAATCCTATTTCTACTCCCATGGTCAAGACTTGGAGGCTGGGCACACACTTCCCTGTGTTCCCAGGGGTAGCACTGGGTCTTTCTCAGTCCAGCCCAGACATCTCATGCAAGGCCTAATACTGAGTAGGTGATGCCCATGATATTTGTGAATGGCTACTTCATCCTCCCACTCCTTGTTCAATTAGCTGTTAAGTCCCAGTACTGAGACCTATTCACTACTGATAATTCAGATAAACTGTATGAAGAACCCATCCTGAGTTGGCATTGATGCTGGAAGTTGCAGGGAGTAGCAGAAATGCTAGGAGCTGGTTTGTGTGAACCTTTGGAGCCCTTCTATTGGTTCAGTATTGCAGGAAGATATGTGGAAACACATAGGAGTATGCACAGTGTATGTAAGCAGTATGATATTGCTTTTTAATATTTATTTTATATCCATCTCCATTAAACTAATGCTAAACAGTGACCCCCATAGGTTTTCTAGTCCTGCCATTTAGCAACAGTAGTCATTTGTTTTCTTTCTTTGCAATAATTAAATTTCCTAATTCTATTACATTTCAAGACATCCCTAAACAATAAAAGAAACAACAAAATGTCCAGACTCTCACCCAGAGTGTCTCATCTGCTAAGAAAGCATCTTGAAGGGGACCTAATGATCTTTGAAGTTTCCACTGCGGGGGAGGGGTGTACATATACTTTATGTAGGTATCTGGGAAGGGACCAGCTTTAGAGAAAAAAGACTTCTTAAGGGGTCCATTCAAGCTATCAGCTAACTTTCATGATTGTTTAATAGCAATTAGGAACACTCCCAAAGTACCCTGCATTCATTATTACCCAGTTGGATATTTTTATTGCTAGCATATTAATGCTCCCCAGAAAGGAAGGAAACATAGCTTAGCTGGGACCATGCCCAGCATTGCGCCCAGGAGCCAGTGCAGCACCTGTGGGGATGCCGAAAGATAAAGCTCTAGACACCTTAGTTTCTAAGGTCCCCATAGTGCTACACAGGTTGTGGAGGATTCAGTTATCTCTTTATTTCACTCACTCTACAAAAACAAGGAACAAGAAGTCTCAGGAAATTTTTTGAAATGATTCTGTAATCACAAGTTAATATCAGCAGTGCCACCTTTCTGTACAGAAGAAGAAACTGGGCTTTTGGGTTTTTTCTGAGTGAAATTGTTAAAAAACAAAACTCCCCAAGGTCCTTCTTGCTATGGAATCAGTTGCCATGATGAGAACAGTTAAGTACCTGACTTTGCTCATGAGAGAACTGAGAACACTCAGGGCAAATACTGAGTCAGATTTCTCACTCAGTTTGTTATGAATTTGGGTGTACAATCTGAAAGCTAGGGAGTCACTGGGAACCTCTTACAAAACAGCCTAACTGACTCACTTTTCTACAAGTAAAGCATCTAGCGTGTTCCAGGAGCTAGGGTTAGTACAGTGACAATCTATATGACTAAGGCCTCCAGCTTTTCAAAATTCATAATCAAGTGAGGGGGAGTTTAGAAAAACAAATAAAGCATACATGAAGTAGGGAATGCACTTTGAAGGGAAATAACAGGAGCCATAAAAGAAAGAATAGCGAGGCTTAAACCAGGAGAGCAGACAGCATCTCTGATACGCTGCTGTGAATCCCAGAATGTGAAGTAAGGACTCCTGAGGAGAAAGCGGAGAGGGCATTCAGCTCCAGGCTGCAGAAGTGCAAAGGTTTTGAGACAGGAAAGAGCTCTGCACCTGATGAAGCCATAGGGAGCTGGGGTAAGACCACAGACCATGGAGAGCCAGAGAGAGTGTGCACAACAGGGTTTTACGACTGTGTTAGGGGTTCAGGCTTGAGTTGATTGGCGAGTTCTGTTTGCCTTAAGGATAGTAAGAGTACATGTGGAGTAGTGAAGACAGACCCTGGATTGTAGAGAGTTGAAGAGTATAGTGAGGAACTAGACAGCAAGCATGAGGTTTATTTCTTCAGGAGAGCTCAGCTATCAAAGAACAGAGAAGAAGGGTTGAGAGGATTCTCATCTCAGTGGGGAAGTAAGCATATTTACAGACTAGAAAATGAGCCAATAAAAATAAAATAAACCAGGAGAGGATGGCACCTCTCCATGGAGCAGGGAGTATTTCTTGAAGAAGGCCCAGAGGTTCATCTGGGGGCCAGATAAAAATAAAAACCTTGGGCAACACCCAACATCAGAACTTCCAAGGGCTGAGGCCCCAAATTTCATTTTTTAAACCAACCTCCTTAGTAATTTTTATGTAAAGGCTGTGAGGATTTGAGTAGTGGGAGGACACTTCCTCCTTTGAGACTGGAAGACAATGAGGGCAGGACAAATCACAAGAAAAGGCAAAACTACCAGTGTGTACAGCAGGAGCAGAAACAAGTTCACCTCAATAATATACAGAGAACAAAAAGCCCACTCTCCTGGGTCTGGCCAGATGGCACAAACACACCCACTGCTCCCTTTGATAGTTATGCTGAACTCCAGACCAATCTGAGTCTCCCAGGTCCTAAGTGCGTCGTTTGACTGATGGCTAGCTATGCTCTCCAGGAAGATAGAGCAACACTTCCATCCAGGTCAGTGGTATCCAAAGTGGATACCAGAGACTGTGGGACAGAAAGGAGGAAGCTGGAACTTGGCAGGTACATGGACTCGAGGTTTCTTTCCCCACCTCTCTGGGCACTGCCCTGGATAAACACATCACACTCTTGGTCACAGAGTGATTTAGATTTAACCAATTGGTAAAGAGCCTATTATTGATACAGGCTTGGGACTGACTAGAATTTTCTTGGGACTTGGACTGCATGGTGAAAATAAAGCTCTCAGTTCTAAAAGCTGAAAGCAGTTATGGAAAAGGAAGAATTCATACTTTTCCATATTTTTTTAGCATTTTCTTCAATTTTATGTGTTATTCATGATTTTCTATTGAATAACAAAATACAGAAAAAGTATATCTGATTCTCATGCTGTCATGAGATGTCATTTTTGTTATTTCAATTTTTCAGAAATGTTTCTATAAAGAACCAAAACACTGATTTCATTATAGCCTTTTTTCTTGATAGCCTTATGATAAAGCACTCCTTCTCTTACTAGTTTTTTTCTCAACACATTAAAAAAATGACCAGAGAATGAATAAATGCTTCAAAATGAAGAGTAGCTTGTTGTTCGGTTGCCTCAAATTTATGGTGTAAAATATTTGCATTTAGAATTAATTGTGAAGCAATTTTTGCCAGTGTCTAAAAAAATGCTCCCCAGTAAAGAATTCATGAGCTGACTTACTATATAAACATGTCAGTTGTATGGGACACACCAAACAGCCAATATGAGTGTATTTTATCACAGCACTTTGATCACAGGCAATAGCATTCGTTTCACAGGTTGCAAGCATTCTTTGAGTCCAACACATTTGGGTTTGAACCTTTCTTTGCTGTTATAACTGTGCTCCTGGTAACCACAAGCCTTAGTAAATGGAGATGAACAATGTCCACTGGGGCATTCAGGGTGAGTTTTAAAAGCCAGGGATGACAGAAATGCTTTAAAGGAAATGGTAGTTTATTTCCCTGGCGCAAGTGGTATTTCTTAGCACTGGCATTTACAAATATTTCCCATCAGTGCAATTTTGTAATTAAAGAGGCACATTAAAATGTTTTATAAGGTCTCACTTCTCCACAGAGAGAAACAATATCAATTCATGTGTTTTGCTGAAGAATGTGCTATTTGATATAAAAGAACATATGTTTAACTGAGAATATTTCCGCTTAGATTGCATTTGGGTGAAAAGGTATTTCCTTTTTTGATAAAAACAAGATAGAAAAACTACATGTATCTAGAGCTGCCTATGATAGTCACTAGCCACATGTGGCTATTTTAATTTAAATAACTTAAAGATAAAATTAAAACTTCATTTCCTCAATTTCACTTGCCACATTTCAATGTGATACCACAACATAGTCACTGAACATTTACACCACCTCAAACAGCTCTACTGGACAGCACCACTCAAGACACTAATGACTTGACTTCAAGGCTTCACCCAGGTCTGTTACCTGGGAGACTTGAGTTGGAAGAGGCTCTACTGTGGAACCTGGACTGAGTTGTCCTCTACCCTCCCTGCACAATAGAGTCACTGAGGGAGGTCCTTAAATGCACATGACTTAGCCCTGGGGATACTGTTTCAATTGGGCTGAAATGTGGTTTAGTCATCTGCATCTTTTTGTTTTTGTTTTTTTTGTTTTTGTTTTTTGAGTTGGAGTCTCACTCTGTCGCCTAGACTGGAGTGTAGTGGCCGTTTCCGGCCACTGAAGCCTCGACCTGCTGGGCTCCAGCGATCCTTCTGCCTCAGCTTTCCGAGTAGCCAGAATTACAGGTATGCGCTACCACGCCCGGCTAATTTTTTGATTTATTGTAGAGATGAGGTCTCGCCAAGTTGCCCAGGCGGGTCTCAAACCCGCAGGCTCAGGCAATCCACTCACCTCAGCCTCCCAAAGCACAGGATTACAGGCTGAGCCATCGAGCACGGCTCATCTGCATCTTCGAAAGCTCCCAGATGATTCTAATATGCTGTTTTAGTTTACACAAAACTTGTATATGGTGAAATCACATTAAACAGACTATTAAGAGTTGCTATGAAAAGAGCACCACAAAATGATAGTAAAATTAAGAGAAAAATACTGGACAGATAGTCATCAAAGATATAGAAGAATTAAAGAACAGCATGAATCAGTAGGACCTAATAGATATCTAAGAAGATTTTAGTCAATGATGGGAGAATACACATTTTTTTTCAAGCATCTATTTTTTAAGACCATATCCTGGGTCATAAAACAAACCTCAACAAAAGTAAAAGAATTAAGTAATAACAGTGTGCATTCTCTAACCAGAATGGAATCAAACTAGAAATCAATACAGAAAGACATGAGGAAAATCTCCAAACATTGGGAAATGGAACAAAACATTTCTAAATAATCCACAGATCGAAGAGAAAGACTCAAAGGAAGTCAAAAATATATAGAACTGAATAAAAAAATGAAACATATCAAAATTTTCCAAGCACAGTGGCTCACACCTATAATCCCAGCACTTGGGGAGGAGAAGGCAGAGAATTTCCTGAGCCCAGGACTTCGAAGACCAGCCTGGGCAACATAGCAAGAACTTTTCTTTACAAAAAATTTAAAAAATCAGCCAGGTGTGATTGCACATGCCTGTAGTCCTGGCTACTTGGGAGGCTGTGAAGGAAGGATTGCCTGAGCCCAGTAGGTTGAGGTTGTGGGGAGCTGTGATCATTCCACTGCAATGTAGCCTGGATGATAGAGTGGGACTCTGACTTTAAAAAAAAAAAAAAAAAAAAAAGGAAAAGAAAGAAGCAAAGAAAGAAAACTCAGCAAGCACCTGCCATAAACAAAATGCTCAAGAAACTTTAGCTATTATTATTTAGCCACAAAACTTCCCTGAGACCTATTAAATAATTTAGTTTAAACCTTAATATCTGGAGAATAACCATAAACCTCTGTCCCAGCACTAGTTAGTTATATCATTTTTAAAACTTTCTGAATAGTCTTCCCCTGCCCCATAAATGAGACCTCTCCCATCACCCCATCTCTCCAGATGGGCCCAGTACGGGCTCCTTGGATGTTCAGTGAGAGGGACAGTGTGCATATCTGGCTTATGTTCTGCACTAAAATTTCTGTTGATGACAGCAATTCTACCTTGAATGAAGATGGGTACAGTTTGTATAGCACAGGTTACCAAGGCTCAGGCTGCAATACAAAAGCTAGCCAGCCGGGTTCGGTGGCTCAGCCTGTAATCCCAGCACTTTGGGAGGCTAAGGTGAGTGGATTGCATGAGCCTGCGTGTTCGAGACCCACCTGGGCAACTTGGTGAGACCTCATCTCTACAATAAATCAAAAAATCAGCTGGGTGTAGTAGCACGCGCCTGTAGTTCTGGCTACTCGGAAGGCTGAGGTGGAAGGATCGCTGGAGCCCAGCAGGTCAAGGCTGCGGTGGCCGGGAGCGGCCACTGCACTCCAGTCTGGGCGATGGAGTGAGAATCCAACTCAAAAACAAACAAACAAACAAACAAACAAAAGAAACCAAAAAACCAAAAGCTAGCCAATGAAATTAGGAACAAAACTTAGCAGAAACCTGTGCTGTCTATCCTGGAGTATGACTAAGTTGTCCTTTCTTTCTTGAGCACATTAGCCCTTCATGGTGGCTTCCTGGTTAACATTGCCAGTCTCACCACGTAGCCAACCTCCAGCCAGAGAAAGTGGCTTCTTAGACTACCTGTACACTCTCACACCTCCTCCATATCTTTTCACATGCTGTTCCCTCTGCTGCAATCTCCTCTCCCTCACTCTACTCCTCTGCTTTATAATGGGCCTCAAATTCTCTATGCCCCAGGAAGCCTCCCTCCACCCTCTTCCTTTTCCATCCCTTCTGTGCTCTCCCCCTGTGTGGGCTGCCACTATACCATGCTGAATTCCATCCTGGAACTTCTTACAGTATTTGAATGTGTTCTTCTGTGGACTGCCAGCTTCTGAAAGATGAGAATGGTGTCTTTTATATTTTCTAATCCCACCAGGTGTGGTGGTGCACACCTGTAGTTCCAGGAAGGATCACCTGAGTCTATCAGGTCAAGGATGTGGTGGCCAAGAGTGTGCCACTGCACACCATCCTGCGTGGGAGGCAGAGTGAGATCTCAACTCAGTAAGTAAATAAATAAGTAAATAAATAAACATTGTAATCCCAGCATCTAAAAGAGTGTCTAGTACATAGAAGAGAATCAGTAAATACTTGTTGAATGTGTGAATGTGCATGCACAGTATTTTCTCCATATTGGTGGAATAGATCTTGAAGAATTGTGGGTGATCTTTTCTTGAATTTTTACAATATTCCATAATGACATGTGCTACTTTTATAATCAGGAAGAACATTTTAAATAGGAATCTATAGATTAATCATTTAAAAAATTATTTTTATTTTAAATAAAATGACTATAATCTATAAAGATTTGTGACATTTGCAGAGTTCATCCTAAAGTTGGATGATTGCTTTAAGGTTTATGGCATTTTTAGCACTTAGAATTCAAAATTTCCTTTCCTTTTCTTTCTTTCTTTCTTTCTTTTTTTTTTTTTTTTTTTTGAGTCAGAGTCTCACTCTGTTACCAAGGCTGGAGTGCAATGGCACACTCCCAGCCACCTCAGCCTCTACCTGCTGGGCTCAGGTAATCCTTCCACCTCAGCCTTCCAAGTAGCTGAAACTACAGGCACGTGCCACCATGCCCAGCTAATTTATTGATTTATTGAAGAGATGAGGTCTCACCAAGTTGCCCAGGCTGGTCTTGAACCCATAGGCTCAGGCAATCCTCACCTGGTCCTCCCAGAGTGCTGGGATTATAGGTGTAAGCCACTGTGTCCGGCCCACAGTTTATTTTTCTGAAAACAAGAATATAAAAAGTGGTATGATAAATATACCAGGCTTATACCTGTAATCCCAGCACAGCTAGATAAAGAGTATAACCCATCAATAAAGGCCACCATAGCTGAAGTAGGAGGATTGCTTGAGCCCAGGACTTCAAGATCAGCCTGGACAACATACCAAGACCTCATATCTACAAAAAATATTTAAAAATATTAGACAGCTATGGTGGTGCATGCCTGTGGTCCCAGCTACTTAGGAGGTTGAGGTGGGAGGACTGCATAAACCCAGGAGGTTGAAGCTGCAGTGAACTATGATTGTGCCACTGCCCTCTAGCCTGGGTGACAGAATGAGACACTTACTCAAAAATAATAATAAAAGGAAATGGTATGACAGCTAAACATTAACACATGGTAGCCCAAGCACATACCCACATAAATCTACTCTTACTAATCTAAAATTTTCCTGATAGTTCTTATTGAAGGCAAATAACTTTATTCCAAAGGTTTTTTTTTTATTTGCTTTCCTATTTCCCATTGTGTTCATCATTACACATTCAAGCCATGTTCTAGAGAGTTCTTTTCAAAAAAGGAATAAAGAAGGTATGTGTTGGTGAAGATTTTGTATACTCAGGTAGATATTAAACTTAGATATTAAACTTAGGTAGATATAAACTCAGGTAGATATTAAACTTAGATATTAAACTGCTCTCTTAAAATTTATGAAAAAAATTCTTTAATTACATCAATACCTTTTTCAAACATGTTCTAACAGACTCTTCTGCTGACACAAGAACAGAGATCAGGGTAACTTTCAAAAGGATTCTGGTGAAAGTGAACTCCAAGTGGCTCTGTTCTACAGAGGTTGCCATTGACACGTGAGACTTTTTACAGCAAAGCCCCCAAGCAAGGATGACTCTGCCAAGTCTGTCACTAGAATATCCCTCTTGGGGTGGTGATGCATTGTAGGACAACCTTCTGGCCTTGGCCAGTCCCCTTCTATGGGATCTATCAATTCCAAGTATCATTTAACATGTTCACTGATTCTGACAAAACAAATGCTCTGCTGACCCTGACCTTTACAAATCTTGAGATGCAGTATCAATTAGTTGAAAGAGCACCGAAGAATGGTTTTAGCATGAGAGTCTTAATACATGTCTAACCTCTTGACCTCTATCTTAAAATTCTTTAGTGGCCATGCTTGCCGGTGCTTTTTACCCAATGAGGAAAAAGTATAACCCATCAATAAAGGCCATCCCAGCTAGATCAGAAGTAGCAGTTTAGAGAGAGGGCTCCAGGACACTTCCTGCAGGCTGGTCCTATCTACTCCATACTAGGTCTAGTGGAATTATTGGGGGATTATTTCTGAGGATGGAAGGGACACTAGATACCCAGCATTCTCTCCCAGCTTCTGTGTCAACAGTTGGCAGTGTTTCTTGGCAGAAGATCAAGGAAATGTGGCATGTTCTTAGTAAGCTAACTGGTTGATGTCAGGGTTTATTCCCTGGGCACTGCTTTTAGTAACCTGAAAACTGCAATGACCTCACTTGCTACTCCTAAAATACATTCTGGGATTCAGATCTGATTCTATACCATGGTCAAATGCAGTTAAGGTGAAACTCCATGTAATACAAAACATTCCTAAGACTTAGCTGATACTCAAAATTATTTCAAGTAACATTTGATTCACTACAATTTCAGCACTGAAAACTAATTTGGACAATTCTTTGAGCTTTACAAATGTCTCCAAGACCTTTTCCACTGGCATTATCCTCAAATTTTACATTAATGACATGCTTACTCTTATTCCCACCTTCATCACTGGGGTACTTAGGATTAAAGAAAACAAAACACTTAGGCCATATTATACTTGCCCCCTGGTACCCATGCTCCTATCATTCTCTCCCTCCCAGTTCTCCAGCAGGACGCGCAAAGTCAACTGTGCTGTCCCACACTGACAGCACATGCTAGGGGCTACCTGAGCAGTACTTCTATATTGCCTAAGCTCACAACCTTATCACAGATCCTTCCCTTCCTCAGGCAGCCCAAAGAGTAATCATTCACAGCTCATAATCAACACAAGCTCACTGGGTACCATCTCCACAAACACAGAGCTGGAAGACACCATCTTTGTGCAGGCTACTCAAGGCCTGCCAAGATGGCAGCTTCATGCTCTGTCAGTCAAGCTCACAATGCGGACATGATCTCTGACTCCCTCCCTCCTTTTTGTCTAGCTTTCCCATCAGTCATGCTGGAAGTTCTTCTGTCAAAATGCTCTTTGCACTCCTTCTCTCCAACTGCATAGCTCTATCCCTAATTCAGAACCACATCGCTTTGCTCCAGTAACATTCCCTGAGTAGCCCTGACTTTGGGCTCTTCTTAGAACCTGTAGTAATTGCTTCTGCTTTTCTTGTACCCCTCCTCCATCAAAAGTCTGAACTTCTTAATTTCCACTGCTGAAATGTATATCTCTCTGTTTAGACCAAACCCACTCCCTTCTGATCCAAATACGTACCTTGTTTCTTTCTTACTCTGTAGCACGCAGTCTCTGTTCTGTCAGCCTAGCCTCCTCACTGCCCATCAGCAATGGTTTTGCTTCCTCCTCAGTACCTTATATGAACTGCACAGCCCCTGCCCTCCCTTTAGCCATTACTCCTAAGAAACACTCCATTCAGACCCAGGGACAACTGTGTTTCCAGTTGGGAGAAATCAAAGGATCCCTCAGGCACCGCTCAGCAGTCTGTCCTCAAGTTAGCCTTGCTGGTTATTCCAAGTCTCTTCTTTAATTCCTGCCCTGAACTTGGCCGAGCTCTTCAACACACAGGCTCTGTTTTTGCTTCAATTTGAATAAGCACATCCTTTTCCAACCCTCCCCCAGCATTTCATTTTCATTTTTCCCCCAACCTACTCCCAATTCTAGCCCTTCAAGGGTTTGGAGACTGCTACTTGAGGCAACTGGGGAGGCAAATCCCAGTCCTGCTCCCTTGGGGCTCTCTGAGCCAGAAGTCTTTGTGTGTAGCCTGCAGACTGTGGCCCTTGGACCATCTGCCTAGCTCCTTAGCCTTTTCTCTTCTCTAAATCTTGTCTGTGCCATTCTCTGGTTCTTGCAGGAGCTACATCCCTCACCTAGGATGAGTTGCCCTTTCTTCCTTCATATCCCAATTGCACCCAGGTCTCCATGACAAGTCAGACCTCCTCCAGGATGCCTACCCTGCCGCCCTCACCACCCAATCCCCCAGAGAGTTCCATCTCCTCAAAACTATGGTATTTTTAGGGAGTGCAGACTTATTTAACACTTTATTCCAGAAGCCAGTATTTGTCATTCATGTACTTGACATGAGTCATTCTGTAAGGCATCTAAGAACAAAAGGGTCAATATCATCTTCTACCTGGAGAAAGCATAATCCTGTAGGAGACAGTGTGGTCTGTGATAAGAGTATGAATGACAAGCTAAGGGAAGTGTGCCTCAGGCTCGCCCTCCTAACCTGAGCTTTCATCTGCACCAAGAGCAGAGCTAGGTCCAGCAGATGTGCTCCACGTGCCTACCACCACCATAGCCATTGTGTTAAAGATGTTCTTAAAACTCCGTCTGGCCACTCCAAAGTCTGACTTCTTTATTTTTAAGGCTTTTTCCTACTGGCCCCACCCCATGCTCCAGCCTCATCTCCCACACCTTGCTCTCACGTATTCCACATCCCTGACCCACTGAACACACCACTTCCCAGATACACCCAGCC
Organism: Cephalopachus bancanus; assembly: GCA_027257055.1. NCBI lineage: Eukaryota > Metazoa > Chordata > Mammalia > Primates > Tarsiidae > Cephalopachus > Cephalopachus bancanus. The sequence goes on along the minus strand of JAPVLO010000194.1, from coordinate 1,498,294 downwards.
CTGTGTGACTCCGGACCTTTGCATATGCTCTGCCTAGAGCAGAATTTCATGGACCATCCTTCAAGATCCAAGTTAAACACCTCTTTCGAAACTTCCCCAAACACTCCAGCAGAACTATTTACTACTTATTGTCCCCTACATAACTTTTACCCATTGTCAGTCAAGTAGAAATACTTCTTTACCAATGAACTGTGAAATATTTGGGGACAAAGCATATGTGCTCATCTGTAGTGCTTATCACAGTTCCTGAAGTACTAGATGGTACTTAATGGGCCTGAGGACCTAGAGAGGAATAGGACTTGGAAATGATATATGCCCACTCTAATGGTGGTCAATGTTTCTGAAGTGTCCCTATAATTGTTCAGTGAAAAACATGGTCTCATTTTCAAATAAGTATGGGAACAGCACTTAACTATAGCTGCAATGCATAAGTATATGTTAAAAACTCTAGAAAGTTTCATCTAAAGAAAACTACTTATAAGCTGGGCTTGGTGGCTCAGCCTGTAATCCTGCGCCTTGGGAGGCTGAGGTGAGTGGATTGCCTGATCCCGCGGGTTTGAGACCCACCTGGGCAACTTGGCAAGACCTCATCTCTACAATAAATAAAAAAATTAGCCGGGCATGGTCGCGTGCACCTGTAGTTCCAGCTACTTGGAAGGCTGAGCCAGGAGGATGGCTGCAGCCCAGTAGGTCGAGGCTGCGGTGGCCGGGAGCAGCCACTGCACTCCAGTCTGGGTGACAGAGTGAGACTCCAACTCAAAAAAAAAAAAGAAAACTACTTATATATCTAAACATCACCTACATTTATTTAATCACCCCACACCCAGTGCCTAGAAACATCCTGCAGACTACACTTTGTGAATTCCTGGGACAGACGCTTTAAGGTGGCCAGGATGATTGAAGACAATCATCCTGGCTTTGGATGATTGAAGACAAGGCACCAGGTCTGAAGGGTCAGACACAAAGCAGGGACTATGGTCCCAGCAAAGTGTCTACATGTGAAGGTCAAGGTCCATCCTCAAAGGCAGGCATACAGGGTGATGGGGAGGATGGGAGCAGGCACTGATACAGCTGCTCAGGCAGGTGTATGAGGCAACAGCCTTAGCTGCTTCCCTGTGGTGCTAGCAGAAAATTTCAGGCTCGGAGAGAACTGCCAAGAGCAGCTGTGTCCCAGTTCCTGAAGTGGGTTAGAAGAGGGGAATTAGTCACCAGAGCATGGCAGAAACCCAGGTACTAAACGTGAGGCACAAAGTCAAAAGAAAACTGCAACAAAGTCCTGTCAAGACATGCGAGGAGTTGGACAAGTCCAAATTCTGAACCAAAGCAGTCCCTGGTTGGGTACACAGGGGGCCAGGTAGACATCTCCAATCTGAGGACAAGCACAAACTCTTTAGGATGATAGGGAACCATACCTCCTGAGCAAGTGGTCATTTGGATACAGCCCTAGACAGTTTGAGAAAAGCCAGAGCTAAGGGTAAGAGAATAGGCTGCGGCCACTTCACCAAAGCTTGAGTTTTCCTCTGTCCACATGAGGTAGAAGAAAGGAGCTGTACTTGCGAAGGGTCATCTTGTGACTGTGCATGAGGGCTTAGGACAAGAGTGACAGTGACCTCACAGATAACAAGCTGATGCTGGATTGGCTTTGGTTAGGCAATAAGAAAGAGAAATAGGAAGTTTGGGAGATAGAATTGGCAGAATCTGGCAACTGATTTAATGTGGAATCAAGATTTTAAATTAGGAGGATGTTGGAAGCATTATTGTGGGAGAAAAAAAGACATCTGAGAAACAGTCTCAGCCACTAAAAGTTGTGTGACCTTGGAAAAATTACTTCACTTCTTTAGATGTCAGTTTCTTCATCTGTAAAATGGGGCTAATATTCATATGTACCTGACAAGTGCTGTGAGAATCAAAAATATATAGCTATTGGCATAGATCCTGGCACATGGTAACCCCTTGATACTGATAGTTTGAAATAATTATTGATCAAAACATGTCTATCACAAGGAAGACCTAGTTAGGGTACTTGAAAATGACAAGTCTGAGTTTAGACATTTCGAGTAGGAGGTAGTGGCTCTATGGAGCACTTATCTGGAAATGTAGGCCTGATGCTAGGAGATGATCCTCATCAATGTAATTGCCACAATGTAATTGAAAGAAATACAGTCCCTCAGTAGAGACAAGTGATAAAAAAGAGAGATCTAATAGCAAACAATCAGTGAATGTCTAAATTTAAGGGTGACAAAAGATCCTGGAGACCAAGGAAGATCTCTGTGGTTAGCATGCAATCAGCACGGAATCTAAGTATTGGAGGAGCTGAGACACTGTGTAAATGAAGAAAGGCTTTCAAGAATATCACAGGATATTTAAAAGGTGTGGTCCATATACATGGTGGAATATTATGCAGCCATAAAGAAGAACAAAATTATGGATTTTGTAGCAACTTGGATACATTTAGAGTCTGTAATACTCAGTGATTTATCACAGAAACAAAGAACTGAGTACCATATGTTCTCACTCATAAGCGGGCCCTGAACATTTACCATAATATGATAAGAAAGGGATTGGCAGTAGTGGGAAACTGCTGGGAGTGGAGGGGGCATATAACATTAATAAGCATATCTGATCTCAAACTAGGCAAAGTGGGGACCGAAGGAAAGCCCAAACTTTACCTGTACAATGACCACTTATATACCTAATCCTGAATTGTACCCCACATCTCTAAAATAAGATAAATTAAAAAAAATAAATTAAAAAGAAAGAGTATCAAAGGATGGACTGAGTTCCAAGAAGATGAGGACTGAGGGGGTAGTTAGAATTTGTCTATGGAAATGTTACTAGCAAGCTTTGGGAAAGCATTCTTAGTAGGTGGCAGAAAACTAAAGGATTAAGGAACAGGTATTTGGCAGAGGAAAAAAGCCCTCGACTAATGTCTGATCTTGAGAAGAGCCTATTACTGAAGGACAAGAGAAAAGAAGATGAAATGGTAACTCAAGAAACTAAAAGAACAATTTTTGCCACCTAGCAACTTCTGCTATATGTTATTGGTCGAAACTGTGTTACGTGGGTACCCCTAGTTACAAGGAAGGTGGGAAACATTGTTTTTTTAAAACTTGGCACAACATGGCCCTACTTAAAATTGATCTTTTGATAGTAAGAAAGAGGGTAAAATGGACATTGGATAATTACCATGCAAGTATGTTTCACTGCAGAACTAAGCATGTGCTACAATTACATTTCAATGTGTAAAGTTTCAATATCATAACTCCTGTGCCTCTCAAAAGAGAGAACTATTCTAACAACAGGTAAAATAGATTCAAATTCTTACCAGTTGCCCCAGGTCATGTGACATTTTAGATTGCTTCATATTTGTAGTATGATTTACAGTTTTGTGTTTCTGGATTTTTCATTTTCCATAATAACCCTGTTTTTCCACTAACTTCTGACATTTTCTTCATTCTATTTATTGCTCAGAATCCATCCACTTTTCTTGAATACATTCTTCTTAGAACTCACAATATGACCTGATGACTTGTTTCTTCTTCCCTCCTTCCTTTCCTTCTTCCCTTCTTCTGCCTCATCTTGCCCTGCCTCGCACTACTCTGCTCCTGTCCTTATTCTCTCTTTCTGTGTGTGTGTGTGTGTGCGTGCGTGCTCACGTGCACATGTGCACCTCCCTCCCATTCTCTTTTTTCCTAGTCTAAAGGACCTCAGGAGCATATAGTTGGCTTAATGTAACCTCAATATATTTATTAATTAGATATTATTTTTAATATCACCTACAAACTCATCACCTAGAACAAAAGGCAGAACCTCTGTTGAGAGACAAGGAGAACAGGAAAAAAGATGACCTTGACAAAGATCACACATATATTCATTTGGACTTTTCTCCTCCAACCCTCATCTTTGGTAACCACCAGCCTGAATTCCCTGTGTATCATTCTCAACCATCCCATTTAACATGTTTTCATTCCATCTCAGCACATTTATTATCCAAAAAAGTCACTGTCTTCATCTGAGTTTTCCCAGGAACAGGTCCAGAGACAAGAATTTAAGTGAAAGTAGATTATATGGAAAGTAGACAACACCAACAGAAGTGGAGAGGTGATACAGGACTGTAACCAACAAAGGGTGTGTATTTATTCCAGCTACCACCAGTGAATGAATGAGGCTTAATCCCAGGGGAAGCACTCAGAAAGATACTGATCTATAGTTTTCATATGGGTTTTAAAATTCTGTTTTTGATATTAAAGTCTTTAATCTAAGTGAAGCTTATTTCATAATAGGGCAAGGTAGGGAAACACCCTTCAGTGTCTTCCATATGGAAGACCACTGTTTTCTGTTCCATCTTGCAGCCCCTTTTTCTACTGATTATATGCCACCATGCATATCTGAGTAAAGTCGAATTGGTCATAGCATATTACCTCTTTTATACCTTAGATTTGAGTTGGTTGTATTTTATTTAGGATTATTGAATTTACATTGGTGAGTAAAATGAACCCATAATTTTTTATTATATTGTATTTGTCACCTGTGAAATTCAGTTGTAAAGCCATTTGACCCCAGTATTTTCTTTATGGGAATATTGTTAACCATTGCTTCAATTTTAAAAAATAATAATAGTTTTGTATTTTAATCATTTATGCTAAGTTATAATTTTTAGAAGTTTTCAAAAGTTATGAAGTTTTTATATTTTTTTCTACAAGTCAATATATTCCTAGTGTTTTAAATTTATATGCATATACCAAATATATTTACAAAAATAATGTGCTACAGTTTTTTTTTTTTTTTTGGCTTTATACAAAATGAATTTTGCTGTTTTATCACCCGTTTTTAAAGCTTTCAGTATATTGAGAACAGCTTCCCTGGTCTTCTTCAACATTGAAAATAATTTCATATCATAAATTAAAAAATGTAACAACCAATCATTTAGGAGTTAGGCATTCCACTTTATTTAAATGGCTTTACTGATTTTAATACTTTGAGTAACAGGAGAAGTTCCGTATATAAATATACTGTATCTGTTCCTTCATAGTCTTACAGATATCACACTTCTGATATTTTTCTTTCAATTTAACTATTTCATTTGTTATTCTATATTCTTAAAATCTTTCAAAGCCTTCTTGTTACGTGCATACATGTTTAAAACTGAGATATCAACTTGGTGTGTTGAAATTTTTGTCATTATATAGTAATCTTTCCTATCAAATACTATGAAAAAAATTAGTATATAAGATCATGAGCATGGAAATGCTTATGGACTGGAAGAATCAATATTGTCAAGATGTCCATCCTACCCAGGCAATCTACAGATTCAATGCAATACCCATCAAATTATCAACATAATTTTTCTTAGACCTGGAAATGACTGTACAGAAATTTATACAGAAACAAAAAAGAGCATGGATAGACAAAACAATCCTCAGCAAAAGAAAGTGGGAGGCATCACACTTCCAGACATCAAACTTTATTACAAGGCTACAGTAGCCAAAACAGCCTGGTATTGATATAGGAATAGGTACATAGACCAATGGAACAGAACAAAGATTCTGGAAACAAAAACACAATCTCTGAACTACCTCATCTTCAACAAAGCTACTGATAACAGTTATTGGGGAAAGGAGACCATATTTAGCAAAGGATGCTGGGAAACCTGGCTAACCACATGCAAAAGAATGAAACTGAACCCCTACCTATCATCATATACAGAGACCAACTCAAAATGGATCAAAGACCTAAACATAAACCCTCAAACTATAAGAATTCTAGAAGAAAATGTAGGAAACGCCCTTATGTACATTGGAGTAGGCAGCATATTCCTGACCAAGTCCCCAAAGGCGAATGCCACAAAAGCTAACATACACAAGTGGGACCTCATCAAACTTAAAGGTTTCTGCCCATCAAAAGAAACCATTAAGAGAGCAAAGAGGCAACCCACAGGATAGGAAAAAATATGCATCTGACAAAGGCCTAACATCCAGGATCTACAAGGAACTCAAAGAGAAGGGAAAAAAACAAACAACCCCTTTAAAAAGTGGGCAAAGAATACAAACAGACACTTCTTAAAAGATGACAAACAAGCAGCCAACAGACAGCTGAAAAGCTGCTCAGCCTCATTAATCTTCAGGGAAATGCAACTCCAAACTACAATGAGATACCACCTAACCCCAGTAAGGATAACTCTCATTAATATGTCAAAACACAACAGATGCTGGTGTGGGTGCAGAGAAAAGTGAACACTTCTATACTGTTGGTGGGAGTGTAAGTTAGTTCAACCTCTATGGAAAGCAGTGTGGCAATTCCTAAAAGGACTAAAAAGTGACCTTCCATACAACCCAGCAATTCCTCTCCTGGGAACATGTTCTACAAAAAAGACATCTGCACATGCATGTTTATTGCTATACTATTCACAATAGCAAAAACATGGAACCAACCCAACTGCCCATCAAAAGTAACTGGATAAAGAAAATGTGGCACATGTAGTGGAGTATTACACAGCCATAAAGAAGAACAAAATCATGGATTTCACAGCAATTTGGATGGAGTTGGAGATGATCATACTAAGTGAACTATCACAGAACAAATAAGTGGATGCCACATGTTCTCCCTTTTAAGTGGGCCCTGAACATTAGTCACATTAGCACAAGGAGGGATAAGCAGTCACTGGGTACTGCTAGGAAAGGGAGGGAAGGAAGAGGGAGGGGAGCATGTGACAACACAAAGGGTACCTGGTCCACAATCAGGGGAAGTGAAGACCAGTTAGAAGTCCACACTTCACCTGCATGCAGCCTACTTATGTATTTAATCCTCACGTGTACCCCATATCTCTATTAAAAAATATTAAAGTTCATGTATCCAATTAAAAAAAAAATTCCTCATTCTCTTAAAAAAAAAGACAATAAGCATTAGGTTGGGAAGGATCATTGCATAATGAAAAATGGTTGGTGTTTGACTTATCTTTTTCCATCCTCATATTACTAATTTTGTCTCTTATCTCACTTAGTATATTTATTGGCATAATTGATTTGTCCTCTTAATATTTCTGCTTTTGACAGAATCTAAAATCAAGCATGTTACTTTCAGTTTTGAAACAACTGTTCTTCTCAAATGACTTCTTATTTCTGTGTGAGGGTGTGAACCTTTGAAATTTTGGCTACTTCACCAGGCTATGTGGGAGGTGAGGTCCCCAGCTGGCCCGAGTCCTGGTGTGGGAGGTAAATGTACCCAGAGAGGGGAGGATTGTAGTTTGAACCCTGAGACCTACAAGATACAATCACTGCTTACAGTGAGAGATTTATCCCTGTTCCCAACTGAAAGCACAGTTCGTTTTCTTAAAATCTTTCTACATACATTTGTCTTTCTCTTCACTTCTGTAGTTGTGCCCCTTGTATCTCCTTCCTGCTATTGCTCAGTGATAGTTCTGCCACAGTGTAGTCCAAATAACACCTGTATTGAAGTCTCCTTTGGGTATGCGTCCAAAAAATGCAATTTCCTGGGTTCTACCTCAGACCTATAAATCCAGACTCTCTAAGTGGATCCAGGGAAATGAAATTTATCAAACTATCCTAGAAAGTCATATAGATATTAACAGCTCAAAATCACTGTTATTTTTGTTCTTTAGTAGCCTTATTAAGGAAGTTGGAGAAGAATTCATAAGGTATGACTAAACTGTATGGATTAGACAGAATTTTATGGTATTGTTGGCCTCACTGACTTGTGCTATGCCTAAGTCCCATTAATATAAATAAACAGGGGATAAGTCTAGTGTGTTTCTCTCAAAGGACTCAAAGAACTTCAAGAATCTTAAATCTCACTAGTCCTAATAATATCCCTTCTTAGCAAACATGTATCAACAGACAAGTAAGGAAAGTCCCTCTTCACACATGCCACTGCCCCTTTGATCTTCTTTGCCATGTTTTGATGAAGCACAAAAGTCCTCACCAGAAGCAGAGCAGATGCTGGTGCCTTGCTTCTTGTACAGCCTGCAGAACCATGAGCTAAAAAAATCTCTTTTCTCTATAAATTACTCAACCTCAGGTATTTCTTTATAGCAATACAAAATGGGCTAAGACAGAAAGTGAAGATGATTCTGGGTCAATGAATCATAGTGTCTAATGAAATAATATAGTCAATTAAAAAGCTATCAGAGGTCATAAAACTGAACTGTGATAAGGAAGACTGGAGTACCTGGGAAGCTGTTTCTGTGGAAGATGAGTCTTTTGTTCATGTTGAGAAAGCAGCAGCTTACAACAATTTCAAGAATTTTCAGGCATTATCCATATATCCAAAAATAGGAAAAAACTGAAATGCAGCAGCAGAATGAATTAATAAATTGTAGTATATTAGCACTATATAGCGATAAAAATAAACTCATTACAGATACGTGCTAGAACATGTGCACATCTTATACACATAATTTTGAATAAAAGAAGGCAGACACAAAATTATGCTATATGATTAATTTTTCAAAAAAACTAGGAAAACTATAGTGTTTAGGAATTCAAACTTAGATGGCAAAAGATATGTAAGAAAATTATTTCAAAAATGTCTCCTTTAGGGAAAAGAGAAAAGATGAAGTCAAGCTCATGTATCACTCCATAACTGGCTCTTCTGGCCAGTGATCTTGCCTGTTTATTCCAACAAGAGAGCTGGATAAACTGCGTTTGGCCTGTATCAATAATTCTCAGTGAATATCTTATTGACTGGGAAGGCAATTTGAGAGTACTCCTTTTCTTTTCTTGTCACTTCTGACTAGCATAAACAAGTCCTCCTTTTCTTGTATAAAGGTCAGTGCGGGTTTGAAGTGAGCAATCAAAGATCTGCCAGGCCTCACTCATCACGCCCCATCTCTGATGCCACATGTTCCCCAGGGATTGATTGAATGTGACTATGGGTAGCTCTTCATGCACATTACTTAATGTTACTTCTGGGACTTAGGAATTTCTGACTTAGAGTCCTCTTCTCTATCATTTATTCACATATTCAGTAAATAACTATGAGCATCTACTTTATACCAGGCAGTGTTTCTAAATTCTAAAGATACAGTAGTAGAAAAGGCAAAGTTTCTACTTTCACAGAACTTGCAACTTAGTGGATGAGATGTAAAGGTGGCACATGCCCGTAGTCTCAAAAGGTTGAAGCAAGAGGAATGCTTGGACCCAGGAATTTGAGCCTAGCCTCAGAGACATAGGAGGACACCCTTCTTTCTATAAAAAATTAAAAAAATATATTGATATAATTTAAGGCAGTGGTAAGTACTAGGTAAAAAAAGGTAACAGGGAAAATAAATAGAAGTAAAAGAGTGGGGAGGAGGCAAGGCAGTGTTATTTTGATGTGTTTTGGCCAGGGAAGGCGTCTCGAAAGAGGCAATGTTCAAACAAAAACATGATGTACCATCACAGAAAAATGGAAGTTTTCTACAATTTCCTTCTATATGCTATGGTGTGACTTCATTTTTTCACCCTAGTCTGTTGAGTTGCTCAGATACATTGCTTATTTTTACCAGATCTAAAGAGTATATATTATTCAAAGTCACTGAATTAAGTATAACTCCTTTTTTGTATTTGCCTCAAACTATGGCTCATGGGCTAGCCACCCAGTAATGCCCATGTATGCTTTCACTTTACAATGTAGAAATCACATAACCCTAAAACATTTATGATTGGCCCTTTACACACAAAAAATTGTTGATTCCTAGTGTAGATCACTGATTTTCGAACTTTATTCTATTTAAAGTCATTAGTTTCCCTCCAAGCATTTTCGTAGCTGTATTTAATTGGTTTTGCTGTGACATACTGCATTATCATTCAGTTCAAATTATTTTTGGGGATTCACTGTAATTTATCCTTGGACCAATGGATTATTTGGAAGTATGCTGCTTAATTTCTAAACTATTGAAAATTTGACTATCTTTTTGTTCTTGATTTTCAGTTTAAATTCACTGTGGTCAGAGAACACACCCTAAGTGATTTTAATCATTTGAAAATTATTTTAAGACTTAAATTAGGGATCAGCATATAGTACACTTTGGTAACTGTTTCACGTGTATACAAAAGGAAAATCTGATCTATAACTGTTAGATATGGTATTTCACATAGGTCTGTTAGATTAATTTGATTAATCAAGTTGTTCAAATATTTTACGTCCTTGTTGGTTTTTTGACTGCTGTTGTAATACTTACTGAGAGATGTGTATGATAATTTCCAATTATTATTATATGATTTTAGGTCAGTTTCCTCTTCTAGTTTTGTTATAGTTTGAAACATATATTTTGAAGGTATTAAAATATTAGGTGCAGACAATGTTATGCTTTTTTGTCTGTTGAATTAATTTTATTAATATAAAATGTTACTGTTAGCTTCGAGTGATTTTTCTAGCCTTACAGTCTATTATCTGATATTATATAGTAATAATCAACTGTGTTCTTATATTTAAACTTCTACTCTTATAAATAGTACATACTTGAGTCTTATTTTTGTATCCAGTGTAACAATCTCTGTTTGAACTGTTTAGTTATTCATATATAATGTAATTAATAAAATAGATGGACTTATATCTCCAGTCTTGCTATTTTAGATTCATCTCATCTTTATTTTATATTTTCTCTCTGTAACTTTCTTTTGAATTAATCATTTTTGCTATTCTATTATTTTTAACTATTCTTGAATATTTTAGTAGTTAGCTAGAGTTGCAATATAGATCAATATACAGTCCACCTTAAGTCAGTTATTTTTAACCACCTTCTGAGCAAGAACTTTATAACATATTTAACCCATTCAATGTCTTCATTTTTTGGTGCTATTGCTGGCATATATTTTTACTTCTGCATGTTATAAATTTCATAATACATTATAATTATTTCTAACAGTTATCTGTTTATGTTTTCTACATATATTTACTTGATTCAGTGTTCTTTATTACTCCTTCTTGCAGTTCTATACTTTCATCTGGCATGATTTTCACTCTGCCTAAAGAATTTATTTTAACATTTCTTCTGGAGAAAAAATCTGCTGGCAGAGACTATTTTCAATTTTTTTGTCTAAAAAATTTTTTAGGCCAGGCGTAGTGGCTTGAGTCTGTAATCCCAGTACTTTGGGAGGCTGAGGCAAGAGGACTGCCTGAGCCCACGGGTTCGAGACCAGCCTGGGCAACTTGGTCAGATCTTGTCTCTGCAATAATTAAAAAAAAATTAACTGGGCATGGTGGCACACACCTGTAGTTCCAGCTGCTTGGAAGGTTGAGGAGGAAGGATCGCCTGAGCCCAGCAGGTCAAGGCTGTGGTGGCCATGAGCGTGGACGACAGAGTGAGATGCCAACTCAAAAAAAAAAAATTGTTTTACATTTATTTATGAAAGATATTTTTTTCTAAGTATAGAATTCTAGATTGGCTCCTTATTTTCTTGTAGTTTTCAAAGATGATATTCTGTTGTCTTCTGGCACGCATAATTTCTGATTTTAAAAAGTCTGCTGTCAGTCTTATGGTTATGTGTCTCATTTTTCTGACTACTTTTGGGATCACCACATCTTTGACCTTTAGCAGTTTGACTGTGATGCACTTCAGTGAGGTTTTCTTTGTATTTTCTCTGCTTGAGGTTAATCTCAATTTGTGGATTGATAGCTTTCAACAGTTTGAGAAAATTATTGCAATTATATTTTCTTCTGTCTTCCCCCCCCCACTGGAATTCAAAGCACACATACACTAGGTTATGTGATTATTTTACATATCTTTAATGCTCTGATCCTTCTTTCTTTCCATGTTTTTTTCTCCCTGTGTGCTTTTATTTGGATATACTGTATTGACCTATTTTCAAATTCATTGTTCTTGTCTTTGCTATATGTCTGGTCAAATCCAACTAATTAGTTCTTAATTTTAGACATCATATTTATCATTTCTAGAATATCCATTTAATTATATTTTAGGGTTCCAGGTCTCTGTTGAAATTATTCCTTTTATAGTTTCAATGCTAGTTTGAAAACTTCCAACTTTCACGTATTTAGTTAATCCTTTCACTTCTCTCTCTTTTGAAATATATTAATCATAGATGGTCCTCCCTCTTTGGAATAAAAGAAGGGAGAATTTCTATCTCCCCAAACCTAGCAGTTTTACCTTTGGAGATCTTGAACTGAGCTATTTTCCTATCCCACATAAGTTCAAAATCTGGCAAATGTCTTGAGAGGAAACCAATTATCTGTTTATTGCAGACCCCTCTACCTAAGTGAAATTTGGCATCATAAGACCAAGGGAGCCTTTATTCTGCCTTTCAGGCTCAGATTTCCAGTCTCTCACACAGACTCAGAACTTAGCAATTGTCTCACGAGAAAAGTCAATCAGGCCTAGCTTGCTGTGTTATTCAAATTTTCTCTATTCTTAACAATTTTTAGTCTGCTTGTTTTTATCAATTACTTAGAAAAGTATATTAATATATTATACTGTTCCATGTTTAGTTGCTGATAAAATTTTTAAAACAAACTATTACACTGTGGATTTGTCTATTTTTGTGTGTCAACTTTTGCTTTATATATTTTGAAGCTATTGAAATTATTAAATACAAATTAATTTAGAGCAATTCTATCTTCTTGGTGAATTTAAACTTTTAATGCTATAATGCATCTCTCTTTATCCCTCGTTAGGCTTTTGCTTAAAGTTTACTTATTAAACCCTATATGAATATGCAAGTTACTGTGTACTTTTAATATGCAAGTCAATATGTACTATGTAAGTTGATTTTATAAATTTGTATTAATATGGTGGTATTAGCTTTCTTTTGATTTGTGTATATATGTTTTCCTCCTTTAACTTTCTCCTTCTACTTCCGAATTCTCTGTATTTTTGTATTTGCAATAACAGCACATTAATGAGTTTTTATTGCCTGAACATTTTTTCCTTATCTGAAACATTAAGTTCATTTTCATTTAGTGTAGCTTCCAATAAAAGTGTTTTGTTCTGTCATTTTATTATGTACCTTTTATTTTTTCCATCTTTCCTGTTTCTATTTTCCCTTTATTCTTATATTATACTGATTAGTTTTATTATTACATATTTACTCTAAAATGTTGAAGGGTTTTTTTTCTATTCTATTATCCTTCTTCCTTGCTTTATAACTTTTTAAAAAATTTGTGTCATCTTTCTGGATTATAAAGGGATTATAGAATACTTTAAGTACATAAACACTTCTTCAAAAACATAAGGAATTATTGTCATGTATTTAATCCTATATAGTACACATCTTATTAGATATTATTGTTTTATTTGCCCATCATCCACATAGATTTTCTATTTCTATTGTATTTAGTTATTGAACCCCATCTACAATAGGCCCTTGATCCCAAATTCTGTCTCTGAGATCTACAAGTTCGTCAAAAGTGCTGCTTAAATTTCAGCCACTTCTGGTATTCACAAAAGATTCTTTGATAAAAAGTAGCCCCATGTGCATTTTCTCTTTTTATTTTCTCAGATATTTCTTAGCCCTTTGACACCTTCAAGAATATACACTTCTACTATAAAAGAGCTTGAAGAGACTGCTAAAAGCACTGGAAATTATTAGAGAAATTTTGGGAGAAAGGTGCTGGTGGCCTGAAAGAATTGTTGCTTGCCACTTCACCTCAAGTCAAAAGATGGAATATGGGGTAATCATTTGGGGATCTTAATATGTGTCCTTAATATGTGTCACAGAGTGAACTAGTATTTTATTATTATGGGTTAAGATGTTTTCCCCCAAAAGATATGTTAAAGTCCTAACTCCCAGAATGTGACCTTATTTAGAAACACACTCATTGCAGATGTAATTAAGTTAAAATAAGGTCATGCTGGAGTAGAGTAATCCCCTAATCCAATATGACTGGTGTCCTTATAAGAAGGTGGCTATGTGAAGACAGAGACACAGGGGGAGGCAGTAAATGGATTATGCAACCAAGAGTGAAGGAATACGTGGGACTGCTAGAACCTGAGAGAAGCTTCCAAGGAAGGATCCTCCTCTAGAGGCTCTGGAGAGAGCAAAGCCCAGTCAACACTTGGATTTCAGACTTGCAGCCTTCAGAACTGTGAGAGTAAATTTCTGTTATTTTAAACCACTCCATTTGTGGTATTTTGTTATGACAGCCCCAGAAAACTAATATACAGATCCACACTTAAAAATCTTAAAGAAGAAACTGATTGGCTAACTACTCCATGAGAGAGCAAGGAAGTTTGACTGGGTTGGATGACCTTCAGTCCCACATTTGTCAGGGTAAAGAATGCATGAATGTTTCCCGGAGACTATAGATGGGCCACACCTTCTAGCAGAGCTACCAAGTAATAGAGACTCAGCAATAGGAAAAATTCCAAAATCTCAGAAGCCAAAGAAGAAGCCCAAAACAATCAGCCACCGAAGATGCATATGACTTTATCAAGGGAACTACAGAGGACAGATCCTCAATGATGGGAATAGGGAGTCTCCAGACAACCCACCAAAGTGCACTTAAGGTCGTCATTTTTAAACATCCTCATAGCCCAGAAAGCATTCATGCTATCTCATACTAGCATTAGTTGGGTAAGAATTCCCTGTCCCTTTCCTTCTGAAGAAGTAAAAAACTGGGATTTGGGAGATGGAAAGGAGCAGGAGAAGCTCAAGAGAGAAGATAGAAATCACATCCCCTTTCCCATTAGAGTTGACCAATTCACGATGGGGGAGGGAGGGGGAGGAGGAGAAGGAGAAGAAAGTGGAGGAGGAGGAAGAGGAAGAGGAGGAGGAGGGAAGTGCCTTGGCATTAAAGTTTGAAGTTTGTGATTACTACCTTGTCTTAGTCCATTTTGTGCTGCTAAAACAGAATATCTCATGCTAGGTAATTTATAAAGACATGCTGCATCTGGTGAGGGCTCTCTTGCTATGTCCTCACATGGAGAAGGTGGAAGCTCAAGAGAGAACCACCTCCCTATGGCTTGACCCTTTATAATGACACAGTGTCATTCACAAGTGAAGAGCCCACATGGTCTAATTGCCTCTTTTTTTTTTTTTTTGAGTTGGAGTCTCACTCTGTTGCCCAGACTGGAGTGCAGTGGCCGCTCCCGGCCACCGCAGCCTCGACCTTCTGGGCTCTGGTGATCCTTCCGCCTCAGCCTTCCAAGTAGCTGGAACTACAGGCGCGCACTACCATGCCCAGCTAATTTTTTTGGGGAGGATTTATTGTAGAGATGAGGTCTCGTCAAGTTGCCCAGGCGGGTCTTGAACCCGTAGGCTCAGACAATCCACTCATCTCAGCCTCCCAAAGCGTGGAATTACAGGCTGAGCCACCGAATCTGGCTTCTAATTGCCTCTTAAAGGCTCCACCTCTTAATACTGTCACATTGGCAGTTTCTGAATTTTGAAGTGGATACATTCAAAGCACAGCATCTTGGATTAAACATTTTAATTATTGAACCAATATGTTTTGGGGACTGGAGTGATCAAGGAGTTATTTTTTAAGTTTATATTTGCCGAGTTTTACTGTGTAACCAAAACTAGCAAGATAGAGAACAGAATTATCTCTCATGCATCTTCCAGGTCAATCACCATCCCCCACTGTGTGCAGAGACAAAAACTGTTTTAATTTTTTTCTACCATAGATTAGTTTTGCCTATTTTAGACTCTAGTAAATGTTAATGTTAAAAATAAATTAAAAAAAGAAAGATGTGGGATACAATTCAGGATTAGGTATACAAGTAGTCACCATACAGGTAAAGTTTGGGCCTTCCTTTGGTCCTGGTTTGAGATCAGGTAGCCTTATTCATTTTATGTGTCTCCCCCCCACCCCCCGCTGTATCTTGCTACTGTCAAACACTTTCTTATAGTATTCTGGTAAATGTTCAGGGTCTGCTTATGAGGGAATATTTTTTTTTTATTATTATAAAGATGTGGGGTACAATTCAAGGTTAGGCATACAAACTTTGATTATGCAGGTACCCTTGTGGATGAGGTATGTTCCTCCCTCCCCTAAATATTTTTCCTTCTTTTTTTTTTTTTTTTACAGGCATGCTTTATTGTTTATTTTTCCAAGAGAGGCTTAACTAAGAAATACATTATATTTTTAAAATATGAATATTAATTTAAACGTATTTGTTTGTAAATTAAGGATCACCCCATATGTGTAAATCATTCTAACTTAAAAAGGACCAGGAAAAAAAGTCATTAAATCTTCCATAAATTTTATTCAGGAGCAGGTGAAGAACAAATCCCTACCTCTAAAAAGATGCAGGGACAGAGAAAGAGACAATAATAAATGTAAAGTTCCCTGCAATTTAATAGTTGCATGAAGCAAATAATCTTCAGTAGAAAAATAAGAAAATCAGCCTACAGAGATAAACAGGTAGAAAAGTCCATTTGGGACATTTGAGTCACAGTTTCTAGTTGTCCTTGCTTCCAAGTTGTGCCCCCAACCCACTGCATTTAAGGAGACCCAGAATGGCTCACAGTAATTGTTCAAGTGGTAATAAATAATCTATACCTCTCCCTCTTAGGAAATCACTCCTCTTCTATTATGAGCTGATTTGTGTCCCCCTCAAAATTCGTATGTTGAAGCTTTAAACCCAAGCACCTCAGAATGTGACAGCATTTAGAGACAGAGAGACAAGGCTTTATTTTGTTTTGTTTTATTTTTTAGAGTCAGGGTCTCACTCCGTCACCTAGGCTGGAGTGCAATGGCTTGATCATAGGTCACTGTAGCCTCAACCTCCTGGTCTCAAGCAATCCTGCCTCAGTCTCCTGAGTAGCTGGGACTACAGGTAAGTGTCACCACACCCAGCTATTTTTCTTATTTAAAAAATTTTGTTTTATAGAGATGAGGTCTCACTACGTTGCTCAGGCAGGTCTTGAACTCCTAGCCTATAAGTGATCCTCTTGCCTCAGCCTCCCAAAGTGCTAGGATTACAAGTGTGAGCCACTGTGTGCAGATGAGACAGGGTTTTTTAAATAGAAGAGTTAAAATGAGGCCATCAGGGGACTGGTGTCCTCATATGAAGAGGAAATTTGGACACACAGAGACACCAAGGAAGAATGCACACAGAGAAAAGATCATGGGAAGACAGTAACAAGATGGCCATCTGCAAGTCAAAGAAAGAGGCCTCAGAAGAAACCAAATCTGCTGACACCTTGATCTTAGACTTCTAGTCTCTGGAATTGAGAAAATAAATTTCTGTTGTTTAACCCACCTGGTGTGTGATACTTCGTTAGGGCAGCCCTAGCAAACTAATATGTCTTCCCATGACTCTATCCACATGATCTGAATGATGGCTTGTATTTTCTTAGAGATCCTATACTCTTAGCAATAGTCACAGATACAAGATATAACATAGATCAATCATGGTATCTCAGGCTCCAGAAATTAAAACAAACTATGGGTTTGTGACCCAAGTTAGGCAAATCCAAGGCAGTCTTTGGGATTTTTCTTTTTCTTTCCTTCTTTTTTTTTTTTTTTTTTTTTTAGAAAGCAGGACTTATTGAGAGGACAGAAAAGCTCCCACAGTGGGAGGGGACCTGAAGGGGTTGCCCTGGATTTTTCAAACTGCATCTGGGATAAAGAATTTTCCATTGTTTCTTTCAAAATTAGTGTCTAATATAATATTCATTTCCTGTCCATAATACAATGGGGGACCTCAACCCTACAACTGTAGGAAAATGAATTGTGCCAATAACCAGTGAGCTTGGAAGAGGACCCTGAACTGAAGATGAGATTGTAGTCCTTATCAATATCTACATTTCAACCTCTTGAGACTCTGAACAGATGACTCAGGTAACTCATATGATGACCCATGGAAACTTTGAGATAATAAGTTTGTATTTTTTCCTACCTCTTTCCTGTAGTAAAATACATGTAACATAATATTTACCATCTTAACCATTTTAAGTATACAGTTCAGTGGTATTAGATACATTAATGTTACACAAACATCACCACCATCCATCTTCATTACTCTTTTCATATTGTAAAGCAGAAACTTTGTATCCATTAAATAATAACTTGCCATTTCCCCCTCCCCTCAACCCCTAACAAACACCATTCTACTTTCTGTCTCTATGATTTTTTACTACTCTAAGTATCTTATATAAGTAGAGTCTAACAGTATGTGTCTCATGTAATTGGCTTATTTGCACTTAGCAGAATGTCCTCAAAGTTCATCTGTGTTGAAGAATGCTGAAGAATCTCCTTCCCTTTTAAATATAAAATTGGGAGGGGGTTGTATTTATCATATTGTTTAGGCCACTACTAAGTTTGTGGCAATTAGTGACAATGCAATATAAATGAATGTACTTAGATAAAGAAAGAAATTACGTATGTTTATCGCAGCATTGTTCACAATAGCAAGAACATGGAGCTAACCATGCTGTCCATCAAAAGAGGACTGGATTAAAAACATGTGGAACATATACGCAATGGAATATTATGCAGCCATAAAAAAGAAAAAAATCATGAACTTCACAGCAACCTGGATGGAACTAGAGTTTATAATACTGAGTGATCTCTCGCAGAAACAAAAATCTGAGTATCACATGTTCTCACTCATAAGTGGACCTTGAACAGCTATCGTAATACTATAAGAAAAGGATTGACAGTGGTGGGAAACTATGGGGGGGCAGGGAGGGGAAGGGAGGTGGGATTAACAGCAGCCAATATCTGTCTGGGGATGGAGGGGGACACCCCTTACCAAGAAGAGTGCCCGAATGAGGCATATTTGTATACCTAACCCTTAACTGTACCCCACAATTTTAAAATAAAAAATATGCTTAAAAATTAAAAAAAAAGAAAGAAATTACATAGAGAAACATATAATATGACCTAATTCATATAAAGCTTGAAATATTATGTAACTTAGGAGCACACATAGGTATAACACAACCACAAAGAAAAGCAAGGGCATGACTGTCACACAAATCAGCATAATAATTCCCTCTAGGGGAAGAGTTGTGATTAGAGAAGGGCACATTGGGGGCATCTAAATTTCTAGTATTAGTTCATATCTTACTTTTGGTAGTGCTTGCATGGGGATATACTTTGTAAGCATTGTTGAAACAGTAAATTTAAATTTTATACAATCTTCTGTAGGTATGATATATTTCACAATTTAAACTTTTTCAAAGAGAGAGAGAAAGTAGAGGAGAAGAATAAGATACAGGATGGGGGGAAGGAAGGAAAAAGGAAAGGAGGGGAAAAGGGAGACGGAGGGAGGGAGGGAGGGAGGCGGGGGGGGAGAGAGAGAGAGAGAAAGAATGAATAAATACCTTAAGAATAGCAGCTGCAATTAACGTCGCCTCCTGAATAGCTGAATAGACCTATACTAAACCACACTATAATACCGTCATTCTCCAATATCCATCTGATTTTTGCACAGGCCAAACAAGCAAATTCAGTGGGAAAGGTAGTAGAAATCAACACCCCTTTAATCTTTCAATTTTGGTGGTGGCACTCATCACCAATATTCTCCCTGAGGCAGGATGTTGCTTTTGGTATATTTTTCAAATAGAGCAGTAAGTTCACAGGTATGTACCATGATAGCCCCTCGTTCCTTGGGTTGGGGGACCAATTAAAGATCCTGTTAGATGACAAGCATGCCTATTTCAACTCACATTCAAGGTCTAGAGAAATAATCACAGAATGGCCTATGGACCTCTCGACCCACTGATAAACAGTATCAGCTTATGCTCATAAGCCCCTACTTGGCTTCAAGGACCAGAGTGTGTTTCTAGTTTCCAGGAACTATGCTAGTTCAGAGACAGTGTCCCCAAATCCCTGAAAGTTCTGGATATTTCCTTTCTCTCAGTGAACAGTTTTCTTGCTTAATAATCACATGATTTTTTCAGGAGGACCAGAGAGAAAATATACAGTATGAACTTGTAGGGTTATCCCCAAATGTGCCTAGACTCTCCTTTATTCACATGATTCTGTATCTATGAACTGATTCAGGCTTGGGCCTTGACTTGGGACTTGGTGAGGGGTTGTGAATCTTTAGTGAGATGGCTTAAGTCAAGCTAGTACAAACTAGAGTTGTACTCATCTAAAGAACATTGTAGACTGCTCACTTCTTTCACTCCTTGGGACCTCATGAATAACAAGCCTCTGTCAAAGACTCCTGTTGGCCAAATTATTCAGATTTCTACTCTAGCTCGTTTGTATGAAGTTTCTTTTCCAAAGTTAGACGGCAAATGGCCTCCAGGAGGCTTCTGAATGACATAGACCATCAATCTTTTCATTCATCTTTCCTTCAAAAGCCACCTTAGTCCAGTTGATTGTGGAAGATCATTTAAGAAACTATTTGGTCACTATATCCCATGGACTATGGTCCCATTTTCTAACACTACTTACTGTTTTCAAATCCAAACATTTCAGATATTGGTCCCAGATTTCTATTGTTTGGGGGGAGGGGTTGAGTTGGAGTCTCACCCTATCACCCAGGCTGGAGTGCAGTGACACTCTCACAGCCACCGCAGCTGAGCTCAGGGGGATCCTTCCGTCTCAGTCTTCCAATTACTGGAACCACAAGCATGTGCTACCACACCCAATTTTTTGATTCATTGTAGAAACGAGATCTCACCAGGCTGACCATGCTGGTCTTGAACCTCTGGGTTCAGGGAATCCTCTTATCTCTGCTTCCCAAAGTGCTGGGATTTCAGGCATGAACCACTGTGGCCAGGCTTATGTTCTGAGGTTCTTTTGGCATCAATTCTATCAGTAATAGTTCTTGGTTGGAGACAACAGAATCCACTGTAACTAGTCTAGGTAGGTATGTCAGGGCTAACCCAGACAATTCCTGTGCTCAAGTATTTGCTAGAAGGCTTCATAGGACTCAGAAAAGCTGTTATACACATGGTTACAGTGTATTACAGCAAAAGGATACAGAATTAAAATCAGCAAAGGGAAAAGGTGCATGGGATGAAGTCCAGGAAAAATCGGGTCCAAGTTTCTAGGTGTCCTCTCCAGTGAAGTTACAGGGAGATGCACTTAATCCTCCTAGCGATGATGTGTAACATGAAGTATTGCCATTATTTGATAATAACCCTATTCCTTGGTGTCTAGGGTTTTCACTGGCATTGGGGTTCAGTTACGTAGACAGAGAATATTTGAATTCCACCCCCCATCCCCAACCAGGTAAAATAAGCATTCACCATAAATCACATTGTTAGGATACACTTATCTGGTCAAACTGATACAGTATGGCCCGTGGCGTTAGGCATATAAAACACAGGCAGAATATTTCTGGGGCTCAGAGATCAGTCAAGGGCCAGTCTAGGACCAGACCTGGATACAGGCCTTTTTTTTTTTTTAATGTGCAGAATTTGAACAACCCAGGTCTGTTGAGTTAATCCTTTCCTAACCAGCAATTAGAAAGTATTGGAAATACTACAGTATATTCAGAAAAAAATGAAACAATAGCCCTAGGTTATGTTTCTGAGAACATTTCCCAGAATCCTATCACAAAACTGGCTTGCTAAATGGAGATTCTGTTCCTGTTAACACAGAACAATGTTATTGTGGTTATATATAAGAATACCTTTGTTCTTATGGAAAAACATAATGAGGTATTTAGAAATAAAGTGTTATGAGGTCTGTAACTTAAGTCAAGTGAGTCCACAGTTAGAGATACTAGACAATAGATAGACATATATAGAGTAAGTAAATATGGCAAGATATAAACTATTGGGAAATCTCAGTGAAGAAAATATGTGTGTCAATTGTACTAATCTTTAAGCTTTTCTCTAGGGTTAAAAAATGATTAAGAAATGAGGAAGTAAGAACAACTATGTCATGTTTCACATGAGAGATATTTGACAAGAAAGAAATAAAAGAAAAACTACTGAGAGCTAATTAGTAGGTTTCACAGGTTTGAAAGACCAGGTGACATGACTACACATAATAGAAAAAATACTTCTGGATGAGAAGAGATGATACTCATTTAGGTAATAAAGAATAATATTGTTGATACTTGGTACCCACAGTGAGAAGTGCCACAGAATCATGGAAATAAAGAAAAATAAGATCTTTCTTTCAGTGTTAAGCCTTTGGTTTACCCATATAGTGAACCAAAGGAGAGGTTGACATAAGTTACTTTTTTTTTTTTTGAGTTGGAGTCTCACTCTGTCGCCCAGACTGGAGTGCAGTGGCTGCTCCCGGTCACCGCAGCCTCAACCTGCTGGGCTCCGGTGATCCTTCCGCCTCAGCCTTCCAAGTAGCTGGAACTACAGGCACGCACTACCACGCCTAGCTAATTTTTTGATTTATTGTAGAGATGAGGTTGCGCCAAGTTGCCCAGGCGGGTCTCGAATTCGCGGGCTCAGGCAATTCACTCACCTCAGCCTCCCAAAGCACAGGATTACAGGCTGAGCCACCGAGCCTGGCTATAAGTTACTTTTTAAAATGAGAATTGACTTCCACGTTTGCAAGATACAAGATATAACTGAAACCTGCCATTTCTAAAGATAAGGGCTAGACCTTAGTGAAACACTGGATAGACTCAGACTAGAAATTTCCAGCTGTAACCTTCTCAGGGGATATTGGCCAAAGAGCTTCTAATATTCTCATTCCTTTGTCAAGATGGTCCTTAATGGAAGTTGAATGTATTAGGCATTTTAACTTATTGACATCAAATATTCAGTTCCTCCAATTGCCTTTGTCTAGATTTCAAACATCCTAAGAACTTCCTGTTATTTGGGGGCTGTGTGTGTCTTCTTACAGGGAAAAAATGTTCTGGTCATATGCACACCAGTCCCTTCTAGAATTCCAGTCCCTGTGACAGTCATTTCTCAATTTAAGTCAATAAACTGATGTTCAACTGATGTTCATCTCTTGAGCTTAGTTAACGTGAATTTGGTTTGTGAGCTGACTTAAATAGGATTCTAGGCCTGCAACCATGAGGGACAGACCTGAGTTGTGGTAAATTTATCAAGTTTGTCTTACTTGTTCATTTGTTTTTTTAGTAGATGCTCTTGGCACCCTGGATCTTTCCAAAGTACTTCATGGCAGTCCTCATTCCAATTGCCAGCAGCTGCATTTCTTGTTTAGGCTTTCTCTGACCAGCTGGAGTTCCTGTGCCCCTATCACAGCAAACCAGCAGGATGAGGATACGTGTATTACATGCTCACAGGATAACTGTAAAGTGAGTGGTCTTTACTTGGTTCCTGATGTTCTTCATCAAAAGCAAATTCTACTTGCCTACAGTGAACTCTTGATTGACACTATATTCTTAATTGGTTGCCTCCTTTCCTTAACTCACTTCCTTACCAATGTTTCTTGGAGTCACTTCCTAAATATATTATTGCACTTAAATCATTTTCTCAAGATGTTTCAGGGTTAACCCAAAACTAAGATAATTTTATCCATTCATTCATCAACATGTATTGAGCAGTTATTATAAGCCAGGAACTGAGACAAGTCCTTAGCAACACATTGTTTCTTTAATCATCACATTCTCAGCTCCTTTACCAATGAAGAAATCAAGGCTTAAGAGACATAAGCTGCTGGCTCAATATCATATAATTAGGACAGAGTGCTAGAAAGGGGTGACAGCAGATCAGGCGGGCTCCCAGATACCCAGTATTAAACTGAACAATATGAAAAAGGAGCTTCCTGTTGGGATAACAATTTGAGAATATTATTGTAATACTGCTATAAAGCAATGAAAAAAGAGATTATTGAATGAGTGATAAAACATTTCAATGAAACATATTTTTAAATTTACTTTTGTTTTCTGGGAAAGTAACATGCTACAAAGAGAACACACACACACACACACACTCAGGTCCTTAGGTCTAAGGCCGGGCGCGGTGGCTCAAGCCTGTAATCCCAGCACTTTGGGAAGCTGAGGTGAGAGGACTGCCTGAGCTAAGGGGTTCAAGATCAGCCTGGGCAACCTGGTGAGACCTCATCTCTATAATAAGTAAAAAAAATAAGCCGGGTGTGGTAGTATGTGCCTGTAATTCCAGCTACTTGGAAGGCTGAGGTGGAAGGATCACCTGAACCCAGCAGGTTGAGGTGCACTGGCCATGAACGTGCCACTGCACTCCAGCTTGGGCAACAGAGTGAGACTCTGACTCCAAATTAATTAAAAATAAATAAATAAATAAATCCTAGCTCTACTAGGTTTTAGCTGTGGGACATTGGTAAGTTGCTTACTTATTTTAAGCTTAGTTTTCTAATCCATAATGTTGATGATACTTAAGATCATTGCAAAAATTAATGAGATTTATTCAAACAACTGGCACCGAATGAGTGTACAGATTCAACTTGTGGAAATATAATGTCATTTCAGGAACTTTGTGTTAAGTATTGCAATATTGATGGAATCCGTACTGTGCTTAGCAGGAACTTAAAAATATAAATATTTTATATCATGAATAATATCTATATTATTACCTATCTTTAAAACCTTGGTCATTCCATATCAGGATGATAGTTTAATGCTACAATATAAAATAAAAACAAAAATTTACAAAGTCAAGTTTTAAGTATACAAGTATATTTGAAGCAATTTCTGAAAGAGTCCACATAGTAAAACTTATCATTTTGATAATTTTGTATTCTGATTCTTCTCTAGCCAGATGTTGTATTTAGTTGAGAGATCCTGAAGGAAAACAATAAGTGAAGTTGTCTACACCATCTTTTTTTTTTAGAAGTCAAGATTTATTGAGAGGACAGAAAAGTTCCCATAGTGGGAGAGAACTTGAGGGGGTTGCCCTGCATCATCTTTAATACTAAGATTTTATTTAGTCAATGTACTTCCCTAGATTTAATCTTACATTGTTAGAATCCGTTAGAATCATGTATTTAAAATGGTATTAGACATATGGATTGCAGTATGAATGATTTCAAAGAACTCATATGATGCACCTGTCAGGAGGAAAATTTTCTGAGGCCTGCTTCATTGATTTGAGTGGAACTATTTTATTCAGAACAGCTCAGATTAGCAGCATCAGCAGCAGCTGATGTTCAATGAAACCCTTCCCTTTTCCACCTTCTCTCCAGCTGGGTGAAGGCCAGCATAAAGAGACTGAAATGACCAAGGTCAAAGTATGATTTTACAGGACTTCCAGGTTTTTGCTCCATTGACTTTTTATGTAGTCTTGCATACAGGTGCAATTAGCAAAATTAGTGGTTGAATAAGTCATAGATTTAAGAGGACTTCATAGGTCATCTCGCATAATATCTTAAACCATATACCAAGATTCTAACAGAGTAGAAGACTTCTTGCTTATTTACTGGAGTTCACAAATTAAGATTTTTTTACAGTAAATTAATTTGTCTGATAGTCTGTCCCCACTGCACTGTATAAGTACCATGTATCTCTGCTTGACATAGCTGAAAAGTGAAATATGCAAAGACACGTGACTTTATTACCTTTTACCTCAGCAAAGGGGTTCTCTGTTAGACATGCTAGTCTCAGTTCTTAACTTTCTTCTTTTCTTTTACCCCTTTTGTACTCTTAAAGGCTGATTCACTCATTCATTCAAACATTTTTTAAAAAGTTATCGGGTTTTAGCCATTGAGATAGACATGGGAACACAGAAGAAAGTTAAGGTTTTCCTCTCTCAAGGAACTTAAAGGAAGACAGAAGTGTAAGCACATGTGTGTAGAAGTGGCATGTTGGGAAGAAGTGACTCAGAGGCATGAGCAATGACCCCGGTTAAGTAGATCAGAGAGACTTCTCAGAGGATGTGCTTGAACTTGTCTAAAAGGTAGAAGACATTGCATGCAAAAGGGCTCCAAATGACTCTTACATATGTTAGTATTGCCTGAGCAATGGTTTACATGGGGAGTGGAAGGAGACAGGGCTGGAAGGGAGGCAGGGGCCACATCCAATAAGCCATGTTCTTGGAGGTTAGGCATTATTCAGAAGGCCATAGTTAGTTACTGATAGAATTTAAAAAGGGGGTAATGTGATCATCTTTGTTTCTAAAGAAAACATTTTGCAGAAAGAACATTCAGTAGGAAAGTACTGTAATGGACCAGCATTTTGCTGGGTGTTGGGGATAAAATAGTGAATTAGATAATATGGCCCTGCCCTTCTGAAATTTACAGTCCAATTTATAAATACTAACAGTCTGAACACTAAGGGAAAAATTAAGGTAACAGTAGTGGAATTATATAGGAGGAATTATAATAATAATGATGACAAATATAATAGTGCTTTTACATTTATTGACCACTTCATATGCACCATCTTTGTCCATTTTCCACACGGTAGCCAGAGTGATTTCTTTTTTTTAAATGTTTTTTTGAGTCAGAGTCTCACTCTGTCACCCAGGCTGGAATGCAGTGGTGCACTCATGGCCACCATAACCTCAACCTCCTGGGCTCAGGATATCTTTCCACTTCAGCCTTCCAAGTAGTTGGAACTACAGGCATGCGCCACCACGCCCGGCTAATTTTTTGATTTATTGTAGAGATGAGGTCTCGCCGAGTTGCCCAGGCTGGTCTTGAACCTGTGTGCTCAGTCAGGCAATCCTCTCACCTCAGCCTCCCAGTGCTAGTATTATAGGCATGAGCCACTGTGCCTGGCCTAGAGTGACTTCTATAGGTTAGACCTTGTCACAATTCTCTCAGACTCTTCCAGAGTCTTCCTGCCTCATTCAGAGCAAATATCCAAGTTCTTAGGATAAGCTACAAAGCCCACAAGGCTGTGACTCACTGTGACTTCTCTGAACTTATCTTCAACACCTTCCCTCTCTTTGCTCTAGCCACAGTGCCTGCCTTGCTGTTCCTACATGACTCTAGGCACCTTTCTGTTTCAGGGCCCTCTTGTCTGGAAGGTTCTTTCCTATATATTCACATAGCTCATTCCCTCACTTCCGTCAAACTTCTGCTTAAATGTCATCTTTTCAATGTGATCTTCTCTGGTCACCCTGCCTGATATAACTCCTGTATTATTCCCTATTCCCTTTGCCTTGTGCACAATCCCTCTCACATCAAAGAAACAAATGATTATTGCTTTTACATTTGATTTTACTTGCCATGCTTTTTTGGGTCATGGCGGAGTGGCAGTTTTCCATTGACTAGACTGTTGTTTTGTTTCAGGGTCATAACCGTAGCACCAAGATTCATCTCTGGTTATGACTTTGGAAAAAAAAAAATCAGGGTCAGCCTCCAACTGCTCCTTCAAAGCACGTCATGCAGTCAAGCAATTGTCTCTTTGTTCAGGTGTGAACAAGTAAGGCATGCATTTTGCTCAAACTTGTTTCATGCCCAAATTTTCAGATAAAATTTGTGGACAGGAACCCCGCAACATCCCAGTCAACTCCACAAATTCACCAATAGTCCAACAGTGGTATTCTAAGATGGCTTGACAAATTCTTACCACATTTACTTCAGTTTGGTCAAAGGACGCTCAGAACAAAGTAGATCAACAATTGACATTTCACATCGTTTACAATTCTTAAACTTGTGTTTTACTCAGTGCAGCATCTCTGTAAGCTGTCTATAGCATAACAACCATTTATGCTACATTTTTCCCCAACAGAAAACAAAATTTCACCGCTGTACAGTTGTTTGTATAAATCACCCATCATGAAACGGGTAAAGGCAGGAGAAGAATCTTCAAAAAAAAATTCACTGAAGCCAATACAGCTTTCTCACAACAGTGCTACTTGGTACCTGATGCTGATGAGCTCAAAGAACACTCACCTTGGGGAGTAACCCACCCGCCAAAAGATAATTCCGATTTTTTGGGGTCCCTCCTGGTATGTGTTGGTTTTTTTTCCTTCATGGATCATACATTCCATGAGGGTAGGCTCATTGTATTGTTCATGGCTGTATTCAGACTATAGAACAGTGCCAACACATTATTATCTTCTCAATAAATATGTACTGAATGGGTGAATGAAGGATTGCAATGGCCCTATTTTTTCCCCATTTCCTGATGAAGAAATAGGGATATCAATTGAAGTACTCAAGGTTCTATACCTGGTAAGTGACTGAACTGCAATTTACCTGGAAAATAAAAAAGTCTGCCCTTGTTGAGCTTATACTATGTGCTATTCTAAGTGCTTTACACTTATTAACATTTACTCCTCACAACAACCCCATTTTTCAGATGAGGAAACTAAATCAAAAAGTTTATAATCTTGCCCGGCATGTATGCACTTGGTAGTAAACTGGAAGCTGCTCTCATAACCACTTTGCTATACTACCTAATTCTAAAGACAATTCTTTAGGGAGTACATGACCTTGCCTGTTAATTGCCAGAAGAGGGAGGAAGAGAATGAAATCTAGGATTACTAACATTATAATTGGGGACTTCCACCAATGAGAGAGTTGTTAATTAACTAAGGAATGTAAGATGAGTTGATTTCATTCTCCCCTAACTTCAGACTCCCACATCCAACTGCCTATTAATATCTTCACTTAGATTATTAAGATATGAGGTCAGCAGCATAAAAGACATTTAGAATAATCACAACAGATTAGAGTAGTAGCTGTTTTATATCAAAGTTGAGCTGGTACACAGGATCTGCCCAGTGAAGTATTCAGGGACCAACCTTGTTGCTCTGTGATCCCCAGAATGTTTCCCTCTGTCTTTTCTGTTTGTACTGCTACAACAAATTAACCGAGATTGAATAGTTTATAAAGCATAGAGATTTATTTTCTCACAGTTTTAGAGGCTGAGCAGTCCAAAAGCAAGGTGCTGGCAGGTTCAGTTTCTGGCAAGGATTGTTCTCTGCTTCCAAAATGGTATCTTGTTATGGCATTCTCTGAAGGGGATAAATGCGGTGTCCTCATATGGCTGAAGGGGTGGAAGAACAAAAGAGGGCCTAAGGTAGTTCTCTTTAAAAAGGCACTGATCTATTCATGAGGGCAGAACCATCATGACTTACTTCCCAAAAAGGCTCCACCTGTTAATACTGCACAGTGGGGATTAGGGTTCAACATGAATTTCAGGAGAATATCACTCAAAGCATAACAGCTTACAACGCTCACCACCCCAATGACATTCTACTAATCAGAAAGGGACAAAGAGAAAGGGAAAGGGACATCCAATTTCTTTTCAAGAATGATCAGGAAGTTGCACACATCATTTCTGCTCACATTCCACTTGCCAGAACTTAATGACATGGCCAAACTTAGAGTTTATTATAGGTAACCAAGGTCTGGCTTGATGTTGTAACAAGGAGGAAGGGGATAACGCATATTAGGGGTCAGTTAGCAAGCAGTCTGTACTACAGACATCTAATAGGATCTCAGATTTAACATTGCCAAAACTAAATTCCTACTTGTTCTTCTAAAACTTCTGCATTATTCCCATCTCAGTCAATGGTGGATAACAGGACAAACTCAAGGGTTTGATTTTGGACATATTGAGTTTGAGGAGCCTGAAGAACACTGAGTGCAAATTTCCAATAAGGGGTGGAAGATATTGTTTCTGAATCTTCTGGGTGAGGTCTTGTGTTCAAGGTTCAGGCAGGAACCCGGACTGAAATAAGTGATAGAAAAAATGGTACTGTCAGAGACTGTGCAGTGTGATAGTCAAAGAAAACCAAGGATGGAGAGGGAGGATTCTGCATAGGAATCTTGAGGAAGGTGGCCCAAGATTAAGGGCAGAGAAGCCAAAAAATATAAGGTGACAGAACCAAGGGAGCAGATTCTAGGAGGCAGTATTAGCAGTGTGGAAGGCTGCAGAGAGGTCAGATACTATGAAAACTGAGAAGCAACCTTTGGGTTTGACCACTATGTTATAGTGACATTGATACAAGCAATGTGTATAGTAAAATGGAGGCAGATGCTAACTTTCAGTAGTTGATGAGGGACTTGGATGGAAACAGCAATCCAAGCACAGATAGCTCTTCTAAATAGAAGGGACAAAGTCAGCAGAAGGAAAATGTATAAATAGGGGAGGGACTGAGGGAGTAAGAATCTTGGGGAAACTGTTCCTTGTCCCCAAGTACCTGTAGAAAGGATGGCTCACACTTTAAAACAGGAGGTCAGTAGGAATGCAAATTTAGACACATTCATAGGAATAAGGGTGGGGCCATGAGGAAGTTGATGTGCCATATGCCAGACAGTGTTTTACATGGAGCTAATTTTGCTTCAACAGTGTTTCTTTTTTTTTGAGTTGGAGTCTCACTCTGTCGCCCAGACTGGAGTGCAGTGGCCGCTCCCGGCCACGGCAGCCTCGATCTGCTGGGCTCCAGCGATCCTTCCGCCTCAGCCTTCCAAGTAGCTGGAACTACAGGCACGCGCTACCATGCCCAGCAAGTTTTTGATTTATTGTAGAGATGAGGTCTCGCCAAGTTGCCCAGGCAGGTCTCGAACCCAAGGGCTCAGGCAATCCACTCACCTCAGCTTCCCAAAGGCGCGGGTTTACAGGCTGAGCCACCGGGCCTGGCTAACAGTGTTTCTTTTTTTTTTTTGAGTTGGAGTCTCACTCTGTCGCCCAGACTGGAGTGCAGTGGCCGCTCCTGGCCACCGCAGCCTTGGCCTGCTGAGCCCCGGTGATCCTTCCGCCTCAGTCTTGTGAGTAGTCGGAATTACAGGCGCGCTACCACACCCGGCTGATTTTTTGATTTATTGTAGAGATGAGGTCTCGCTGCCCAGGCGGGTCTCGAACCCGTGGGCTCAGGCAATCCACTCACCTCAGCCTCCCAAAGGCGCGGGATTACAGGCTTTGTTTCTTAAATTCTGGGAGTTAGTTATATATTGAAAGTTTAGTATTCCTTAATAGTCAGTGTGTAACATTCTGATGCAATTTAAAAATAGCAACAGTAACTTTCATCCCACCATATCTGACCTTTGTTTCTTCCATGCCTTGGTTTATTTCTGATCCTGGAGCATTCTGGGTAATAAAATAGTTGTTTCACATTTTAATTCATCTGTTGCGACTCACATCAGCAAGAAATGCAGAGCAACAAAACAGCACTGTCAAAAAAAAAAAAGTTCACCAGCAATTTAGAGCAAAATGTTTACTTAAAAAAAGTTTGTATTAGCAGGTACATATTAGTAGATAACCCCATAATCACTGAAGTGTTGGGACACTCTGAAAAAGTTTCCACAGTTTTACAGGTGTGCCTTCTTGAACTTGGGAGTTCTTGAGGGTAGAGACAGGGATTGTTGATCTTTTGTTGTTTCCCAAGGCCTGGCACATAATCAAGTAGTTCAAGGCCCAATACTTGAATATGTTCATAAAATTAAACTGCTTTTTTTACTCTACACCTGAAATGAGAAAATTATTAGAGACAACTGGGTCTCATTTTGACTAGAATAACTTAAGGAATTTACTGTTCACTTAGTAGATGCTAAATGGTTTTTCTGGGAAAACACACTTGAAGAAAAATATGAGTCTGATATGGGAGAATAATTTTTTTCATATAAACTGATATACATGGAGGTGGAACACTACTAGTGTTCTAAAGATTCCTGACAATATTCACACAGTTAATTTTTACTAGCAAACATTTCTACATTTGAAAATGGATTAAGCAAAGAGTAAAGTGGGTTCTTGAATGAAATCTAACATTAATGTCACACATAAGAAAACATATTTAATCTCTACAGTAAATGCCTAACATTAATGTTACACATCAAGCTATTATAAAATTACATTTCATTTATTCAAACAATTTCTTCATCAGAAGCAGAATAGCTAAAGGTATCTTCACATGCTAAGCAGTAGCAATGGTTTGCTTTAATTACTCTCACAATGAAGCCTTTAGAGATGTTCATTCTCAGTTGTCTATTTTGATAATTTGCAAAAATAAAACTTTAAAAGAAAATGATTCTAACTAGTCCTTTCCATAAAACAGCAAATAGTTTCCAAATGTGTATCTACAGTAGGAAAAAAATTTTTTTTTAATGAATAAAGAGCCGAGTTAAAACATCCTAAAACCGAACATGGCTTAATACTATCATTTATCATCAGTTGTCCTGGAATAATCTAAATTCTTCTTATTTTTTATAGTTGATTTTTTGTAATTGACTGAGGCAACATGTATATTTGTGTATATATAACATACACATAATACATACATATCCCGGACTATATAAAAAAAGAATGACAGTTAAGAAATACAGCGCTGTGCATGACTGTTGATATTAACAACTTGAGTACTAGATGATTGAGGCCTTACCTAGAACCTTAGGAGCTTATCAGCAAAGCTGCAAGTCCTAAGACTAAGAATCGTTGGTGATTCTCTTATGGCACTGTTAGCAAGTGTTGCAAAGCTATAAAAAAAACCCTTTTAAAATAAAACGGTGACCCTGTTACTAAATAGGACGGCATATGGATTTAAACGGGTTCAGCTGTCGTATGGATCAAAATGAGCCTCTACCCAGCTGGGGTCAGCCAGAAGGCCACTTCTCATCGACAACCACTCAACGTCAGCAACTGCGGGACGCGCTTTTACCTCTCAGTGTCTGGTAAACTAGTGACACATCTTGTGTGTGGACAGGAGGCCTAAGCAAATGACCTTGGTCCCTGGAAGGCTGGCGCGCACTCTCGGGCCACCCATGCGCAGCCTACAAAGACAGCTCCGGGGGAGAAAGGGGCTGGGGTCGGAGACCTAGTAGCAGCAGGGGGCTGCTCGCCTCGAGGCGGGTGGTAATCAAGGCCTCCAGGGTCGACTTTCGGGGCTGACCAGTCTCCCAACAAGATCGGAGGAGTTCCTAGGGTGGACAGCCACGTGGCTCTCCAACCCGCCTGTGGGGCAGGAGGTTCCCAGAGCGTCCTCTGTTTTTTCTGTTAGGTGACTGACAGCAGGGACTCAAAGGACGAATCGCTCCTTCCGTCCGGCCCCAAAATGGCGACCGACCCTGGCGGGCCTACGCGGAGCCTTCGGCCACCACCCTTCCCAGAGGCCACTGCGCCGGCGGCGACGGCAAGCGGGAGGGGGGCGGAGCCGGTGGAGAAGGTGGGGCGGGGCGCGGCGCCCTCCGCACGCGCTTCGGCCCCGCCCCCGCGTCCCGGCCTGGAGCCCTCGCCCGGCCGGGCGGCGCGCGCTGCCTGCCGGGATACTCGGCCCGCCCCGCCAGTCCTCCCGTCTTGCGCTGCGGCCGCGAGATCCCTGTTTCTCCCAAGATGGTGGCGCTGGGCTCAGGGTGACTGCAGGAGACGACAGGGCCTCTTCCCCTCGGCCGGGACCTCGACGCGCCACCCTCGGCTCGCGCACCCCGCCGCACGCCATCCGCCAGCCCGGGCGCCCGCCATCCGCAGCCGTCTCACGCGTCACCTCCGCAGACCCGGCGCTGGGCTGCGGGCGGCGGCGCCTCCCTCGGCTCCTCCTCGGAACGGCTCGCGGCCTGTAGCCCCTGCCAGGAGGGCCCGCAGCCCCCTCTCCCGGCCTCGATTCCGGAGAAGGAAGCGCGGGTCCCGCATGAGCCCCGGCGGTGGCGTCAGCGAAAGGGAACGAGGCGGTGGCGGGCGGAGGCGGCGGGCGAGGGCGACGACGACCAGTGAGGCGGCCGCCGCGGCGAGGCCCGCAGCCCAGGCGCGGGGGCGACCCCAGGTCAGTGTCTGCGCGGGCGGGTCTGGCCGGCGGCGCCTGCGCCCGCGCCCCCGCGGGCCCCGCCGCGCTCCAGCCTGCCCCGGCGAGGGCGGCGCCCCTCCCCCGCTCCCGCCGCCGAGCGAGCGTCTGGGGCGCGTGGTCGGGGGCTGGGACCCGGAGCAGGCCCGGCGGCGGCGGCGGCCGTAACTGTCAGCCCTGGCTGGGCGCCTGCGGGAGGTTTTGTCGCCCGAGGGGACGCCGGCGGCCCGGGCGGGGCGTCAGGGCCGGGCCTCCTTGGGGCCCGCTCGCTGAGCAGGAGGCCCGAACCCAGGCGGGCAGCCCTCCTGCATCAAAGGGGAGCTCTTCCTCGGCGTTCTCGAGGATTTTCGGCTCTCTTGGGAGGACATCTTTAGCCGTGTGCGTGGTGTGTTGGGCATTTGGGGGTGGATTGATAGGAAGGGAGGGCGGATGAAGTGGGATGTCAGACCGGAGGGTCGCGTTCGCAGATTACTCCTGTGTTGCTGGCCGCGGGGGTTTCTGAAGTTGAACGTGAGCCGTGCTGTGTTAAATGCAGACCTGCATGCGAGCAGTTGGCCCTGTTTTTCCTTTTTTGTTGAGAAAATGAGAGGGACGCTTTCCTAATCTTGGTGTGGAGGCTTTTGTTGGTAAAGGCAGAAATCAGTGTATCGAGTGCTTTAGTCTTTAAAATTGTAAAAATAATTTTAATACAGTTTAAGCTTAGAATCCTCGAAAGATAATGTAGTCTTTAACTACATTAATACAGTTTAAACTTAGAATCCTCGAAAGATAATGAAGTCTTTGTGACTTCCTATGGTTATGCTAAAACAGATGGTACAAAATTTGTCCGGGATTATATTTGTTAAGTGATTAGGGTGCTGTTGAAAATGCAAACTAATAGTATATGGGATTTACAGTCCAAAGTTACTCTCAGTCATGAAGGAATATGGATAGGGCCTATACTTTCGGGCTATTCCACTGCTTGCAATATTGAGAGAAGCAGCAAATTATTCCAGAATTTTTTGGAGAAGAAAGGGGCTTTGCAATAGAGATGATCTTAAGTTTAAGAAATGCAATTGTTGAAAGTTACATGCCAAAGACACATAGATACCCAGTAAATCTTGTTGAATAAATTGGGCTAGTGGCATAATGAGCAGTAATTAGTAAACTACCTCATTTAAGAGATTATTTGGTAAATGATGTAAAATTTAGAATTTAGGAGAGAGAAAATTTTGTCTTGGTATGTATAGTGAAATAACTCTGAAATTAGATCCTGCTTTTTAAATCTGAGCTGCTTGTTAAATTTTTAGTGAGATGACTAGAATATTAATAATGCTGCTATTAAACTCTAGGGATGATCAGAAGTCCTAACAAGCATGACCAAAAAATAAAAAAGGAAATAGCTTCAAGAAATACTTTGTATTCTTTTTATATTTGTGATATGCGTAAAAGAAGTACAAGAACAGAGTATAAAGAAATAACTTGCAATCTTTATTGACAGAATTAGAACATAAATTGAAAGTCTTATGTCATTGTTAACCTGTATTAGCTAGTTAAGTAATAAGCACACCATCCTCCAGACATTGCCTATCCCTGAGTAGTTTAGCTTTGTACAGAGATACAAATAATGTGTTTGATTTCTTTTCAGAGGTTTTGTAAATTGCTTTCATTTTATCTTTTCTAAATTCTACCCTTTTTTTCATGGCTTAAAAGATAACTTCTGATGTAAAAGTACTTACTAGTTAAAGGTGTGAGAAAAACACATTCTCATTCTACTTGTCCAGCCCATTTAACAAGGTTTATTGGGTACCTACAGTGTCTTTGGCATGTAGTCATTTGTACTTATTTATTTTTTATATTTTTTTATTTTAAAGATGTGGGGTACAATTCAGGATTAGGTATACAAGTGGTTATTGTACAGGTAAAATTTGGGCTTCCCTTTGGTCCCCACTTTGCCTGGTTTGAAATCAGGTACTCTTGATGTTGTGTTTTGTTCGCCACCTTCCCCGAGTAGCATCCTGATACCGTGAACCCATTTCTTGTAGTATTATGGTAAATGTTCAGATTCTGCTTATGAGTGACACTTGTATTTCTTAAGCTTTAGACCATTCCTATTTCAGTCTCCTCCTCTTTTACCTCAAGAAAACAAAAAAAATTTGTAAAAATTTACCGTTCTTGCCATGACTGTCAGTGGAATGATCCAGAACTATAGATTATAGCCAAGTTTTCAGCTTAAGCACCTTAAATGATGTTTTCAGTTGTCTACTTTCTAAATGATTGCTGGTTATATTCTCCTAGCACACTGCACACTTTTTGTGTAGATCTATAGTTGTGTATGTCTGAATGTAGAAACATTAAGTACTTAGCAGCTGTTAAAAAATTAGTTTTTCGATTTTTATGAGTGAAGACAAATTTTCAGAAGTGATCTTTCAAGTAAAATACCTGGGCAAAGTCTTAGATACTTTGTTTGTTTGTTTGTTTGCTTTTTGAGTTGGAGTCTCACTTTGTCACCTAGACTGGAGTGCAGTGGTCGCTCCCGGCCACCACAGCCTCGACCTGCTGGGCTCCAGTGATCCTTCCGCCTCAGCCTTCCAAGTAGCTGGAACTACAGGCACGCGTTACCATGCCCGACTGATTTTTTGATTTATTGTAGAGATGAGGTCTTGCCAAGTTGCCCAGGTGGGTCTCGAACCCGCAGGCTCAGGCAGTCCACTCACCTCAGCCTCCCAAAGGCGCGGGATTACAGACTGAGCCACTGAGCCCGACTTGTTTAGATGCTGTTTCATGATGGTTCAGAACAAGAGTTTTGACTAGTTTTGAGTTTTCCCTTCATTGCTAAGTATAAAGATAAAATGTAATAATAACAAAAAGATGTAATAATCAAAGGTATCATAGTGTGTATAGTGGAAACAGCTTTGGAATTAGACCCTACTTTTAATTCTGGCCTTATTCTAATTGCCTTAATTTTGATGAGCCACAGTTTTGTCATCTGTAAAAAGGGTTGGTAAAACTACCAGAGTTGAAGTATGTAAAATTCTAGCCAAATGCTGTGACTCATGCCTGTAATTCCAACACTTTGGGAGACTGAAGCGGGAGGATTGCTTGAGCCCAGGAGTTTGAGACCAGTTTGGGCAACACAGCAAGACCTTGTCTCTACAAAAAATAAAAAAATTAGCTTGTCATGGTGGTGCATGTCTGTAGTCCCAGGTACTTGGGAACCTTAGGCGGAAGGATCGCCTGAGTCCAGAGGGTTGAGGCTGTGTAGTGAACCTTGATTAGTGCCACTGCACTCCAGCCTGTATAACATGTTACCCTGACTCAAAATAATAATAATAATAACGTACATAAAATTCTTGATACATAGACACTTGATATGTATTACCTTATAAGTCGTCCTGTCTAGTTTTTCTAAATGGTCTCAAAGT
Organism: Cephalopachus bancanus; assembly: GCA_027257055.1. Classification (NCBI taxonomy): domain Eukaryota; kingdom Metazoa; phylum Chordata; class Mammalia; order Primates; family Tarsiidae; genus Cephalopachus; species Cephalopachus bancanus. Next base: position 1,461,447 of record JAPVLO010000194.1, on the reverse strand, counting down.
ACCTTGTATATAGTGGACTGTGGTATATTATCCTTTAGATTTTCTTTCTCACTAGCTGTGAACTCACCTTTTAAGGCCAAGGACTCATAATTTTTTTTTACCAAAGACTGTCTTACCGGCTGTCTTAGTCTGTTTGTGCTGTTTTTACAGAATATCATAGACTAGGATGGCTTATGAACTACAGAAGTTTCTCACAACTTTAGGGACTGAAGACATCCAAGGTCAAGGTGCCGTCAAATGAGGGCCCACTCCATTCATAGACATCTGTCTTGTCTCTGTAACCTCATGTAGTGGAAGGATAGAGAGGGTTCTGTAGGGTCTCTCTCTCTCTCTCTCTCTCTCTCTCTTTTTTTTTTTTAAATTTCATTCATTAGGGCAAAGCCTCCTAAAGGCCCCACCTCCACTTGGGGATTAGGCTTTCAGCATAGGAATTTTTTTGGGGAGGGGCACATTCACCAGACTATGAGTGAATTCGTTATAGGTTAATCGGTAAATGATCCACTGACATTTACTTCACACAATACCATTTTTTTGTGAACCTTATCACATAATGGAACTTCATTTTCCCCATGCCCTTCCTATCTAGGGGTCTGGACTCAATACCTCCTTACCCACCAGTTACCACTCTAAAGACTCCTGTTTTATACCTTCTGGCACAACCCCATTGTCTGGCACATAATGTGTTAGTATTTGTGTATTTTTATTTGTATATAAAATTAAACAAAATTTACTCTGGCAATTGTCTATAAATATTCTAATGGGGGGTGATTTTATTCTGTTTTCTGGCAGTAGACTGATAGGTGATAGAGTAGCACTATCCCGAGGTCAGCTAGTCATTTTATACATAAGGAAAATGAAAGTGCAAAGCGTTAAAATGATTTTTTTAAAGTCATCCTGGTGACAGGGCCAGAACCAGAGCCTGAGTCTTTAGACTCGTCTTCAGGACTCTGCAAACATTGGCACATGTTCTGTCTTACCTTTTGGGAAGAGTAGTTATACTATGTGATTACCCTACCTTTTTTGGGGGATTTGTGTGTGCATTTTGTGAGACACCATTGACAGAATGTCACCAATGGCCATTTTTTTTTTTTTTTTTGGAGTTAGTCTCACTCTGTCACCCAGATTGGAGTGCAGTGGCACGATCATGGCTCATTGCAGCCTCGAACTCATGGACTCAAGTGATCTTACTGCCTCAGCCTCATGAGTACCAGGGATTACAGCTGCGAGTCACTAAATTCAGTTAATTATTTCTGATTTTTAAAGGTTTTTTTGTAGAGACAAGCCTACTCTGGTCTTGAACTCTTGGGCTCAGGAAGTCCTCCTGCTTCAGCCTCCCAAAGTGCTGGAATTACAGGCATGAGTCACCATGCCTGGACAGCCCTTTTTTCTAATAAAGAAAATATTTGTATATTAAATAAAAATAATTAGTGTTAGTCATCTAGAAATTTATGTTCTGTATCCAAAAATGAAATGTTGGAAATACTAAAAGATAACTATGTAAATTCTTTGTTTAATGAAATTACTTCTTAATAAATACATAATGAATTTCTTTATCAGCTTTCATTTTTTTTTCTCTCAGTGTTACTTATAGCACTTTGATCTAAATTATCTATGATAAGTAAATACCATTATGGATAATAATATAAAAATAAGCTTATTAATAGACCTATCTAAGAATGAAATTAAGGTAGCCTTTTAACAAATACCTGTTCTTTGCACCTGAGATTCAGCTGAAAGTTATTACTGTTTGATTGTAAGCCTTGTGACTGAACTCCTTAAAATTTTAAGTGTGTAGGTGTCACAACAGGTTCATGAACAAAAGCCACCAAGAACCATTTACATGGAGGAAGGAGCACTAACTTTGGTGACAGAACCTTGGGCTCATCCTTCTTATCTAGTTTCCTAGCTGGTCATGAGCAGGTTATTTAGCTTTCTCAGCCTTTGTTCAGAAGCTGCTTTGCCTCTGAAAACAATGTGCTTTTGAAATGTGATGATTCTTGAAAAAGTGGATTAAGAACCTTTTCATAGAAACAATATTTTGGGAAATTTTTAGTATGTAAATTTATTTTAAATCTCTTAACTACATTTGACATGAACAATATCTTAATAGATAGTGATATATTATTCAGTATTATTACTCCAAAGTCAAATCTCTTTTGTAATTTGCTCTAGTAGACCTGCTGTGTTAGTTTGATAAATGGCAAGTGAATCATAATATTGACCTGAAAGGAAAATAGATTTTAGGGGCATAGAACCATACTGGATAAGATTATTCCTGTAGTTCAATTCCAAGAAATCGGAATAGGAATCTTGTATAAGGTATGACATGGAGATCATGTGTATAGCAGTGCTTGTCTTAAATGTGAAAAGGAACATCTTGAATTGTTGAAAGATGTCTAATGGACATACATTAAGAAATAGAAAAGAGCTACCAAGCTTGCATACAACAAAAGATAGGTCAAAACATTTTTTTTTTCATGTTCGATTTCTGTAGCTTAAAAGTATCTGCACTAGACTAACCTTAATTGATCCTGAGGGGTACAGAAGATCAACTTATGGAACACACTGAGCTGTTAAGAATAACAGCATTAGACTCCACACTGGCCGGCCAGCAGTTTCATTTACAAGTTCAGCTGCCAATGCTGAACTTCCATGCAGGTTCTTTTCATGTAATGACTGTCTCCTTTGTATCAGAAGGAATAGCTTATTCATTTCAAGCTCCTAGTAGACTCCTACCTCAGTGTCTTTCCTCTCAAGTTTGAGGAAGTAGTCTTAGAATTGCTCTTGTAGACTGTAGCCATCATCCCAGCTCATTTGTTTTTATAATCTTTGTGATGCAGATTAAAGTTTGAATCTTCATTCCAAATTATACAGACATTACAGAGAATCATATAACAACCATGTATGTACCATGCACTATGGACAAATGTTGCATTTTGTCACTTTTTTGTTCTCAAGCTCCCTCTGTGAAGCACACTGTTCTTTATTTTCTCAGATAATACCTTTAGTACTACAAATAACACTACAGGAATTTCTTTTATACTTCTAACAAATACTTTCCTTCTCATCAGATGTAAACCAAAATGCTGTTCTTTACAGAGGAAAATAATGAAATGCACAGCAGTGTTTTCCATATAAAACTAATAGGTCATGGGAGAAATATGGGTTCTTTCCAGCTTAATATTTAGATTAGTACTTTTTTCTTAAAAATTTTATTTATTGTGCCTCTATGGGTATAGGCACCAATACTGATAGCTTTACGGTGTGCTATAGATAAGGGTATTTATATTTATTTTTGCTAAATACTTTAAGTTTTTGTTTTGGTAATTAAAAAATGTCTTGAGCACCTATTGTATGTGACATGCATACTAATTGATAAATTCTATTTCACACAAAACGTGAAACAAAAATTGAGTAATGTTTTTCTTTTCTAGTTTTCTGAAGTGAGCTGTCATGTTCTCTTTTTTTTCTGTTAAGATAATCCAAACTCAGAGTTTCTAAGAAATGAAAAGTTTTTGTAATTGCTTAAGTTGCTTCATTCTCATTCAATTCCTACACACTTTGCTATCTTTGTAACATATTAAACAGGTTTAAAGAACAGAGGAAAAATAGAAAATTAAGTGGATACAGTTGGGTAACTAAGGCAGGAATATACTCTGTTGGACAGAATGGACATGCTGCTTAAACATTGACTGCTGAATTGAAGTAAAAACACTTAAGTATAGTGTATTGTAAGAACTGAGCTAATTTCATTGTTCTATTCACATAAATCAAGAGTTCTACATTTCAAATTGTGTATATTTCTTTAAATTTAATTATTGCTCAGTATTGCTCAGTGTACTGTATTTCAAATTATCTTAAAAATGAAAAGATCTTTTTTTTTTTTTTTTTTTAACTCAGTGTGGAATCAATCCTCTCCCTGCGCGGCACCCCCCCCCCCATTTCCTAATATTCCATCTTTTAGGCTAAATGAAAGGTAGGGAGGGATAAATTTAAGAATAAATGGATCTTAACTGGAGAGTAGATGGATCACTTATTTCAACTGATTAAATCATTTTTCTTGCTCCTGAAGATTTTATAACAGTAAATGTTTGCCCTCTTTCTCTGTTATTTTTCTGGTTTGCTGTTTTAGGCTTTTGTAACTGCTGAATGAATGAACTTTCTAGTTTTTTTCAAGCCTACTTTTAGATGTCTGCTGTGGGTTGATGAGCTGTGTATGTTCAGGAACAATCCTTTAGGCCTTAGAGCGTTAAGTTATTTTAAGTAGAGATAGGCAGAACGAGGGGTCAGTTTTATTGCCTATTTCTGTGCTGAATTTGACACGACATCCTTAGGAGGTTGGTGTATGTGGGCATACACACATTCTCCATAATGCTAGTCCATGCTAGATTTTGGGAAATTGTGGGTGATGTTTTTCTTAAATGGTCAAGATCTAATTCCCTTAAGTGCAACTTTAATTATATGTCTGTAATTGCCATGCTGCAGATTTTATATTTTTATTCTTTCATTAGTTTTAACAAGTAAGGAGGTTGAGTTAAATGATGTCACAAGGTCATTTTCAGATTGGACATTACACACTAATGTCTCGTTAAAAAATATGTACATATTTTAATGATAAAATATTAAAAACATACAGAAAGCAATATAGTAAATACCCATTTGTCCACCACCAAGAAATATAAATTATGTTCATTTTCATCCTTTGGGGGGGAAATGAGCCTTACATATCCATTTGTAACAGCCCTACCCTTCCAATTCCTATTTCTCTCTTTATCTGAAGTAACAGCTATCTTGAGGTTCTTGAGTATATTTCATATCCTTGTTTTATACTTTTTTTTTTTTTTTTTTGAGTTGGAGTCTCATCACTCTGTCACCCAGACTGGAGTGCAGTGGCCGCTCCCGGCCACCGCAGCCTCTACCTGCTGGGCTCCGGCGATCCTTCTGCCTCAGCCTTCCGAGTAGCCGGAATTACAGGCGTACGCTACCACGCCCGGCTGATTTTTTGATTTATTGTAGAGATGAGGTCTCACTGCCCAGGCGGGTCTCGAACCCGCGGGCTCAGGCAATCCATTCACCTCAGCCTCCCAAAGGCGTGGGTTTGCAGACTGAGCCACAGAGCCCAGTTGTTTTATACTTTTACTACATACACATACACACGTGTACCCATATGTGAAATACAGTGTTAGGTTTTGTATTTTAAATTTTTGCAGATATATATTATACACATTTTTCTTTCATCAGCAGTTTTTGGTTGACTCCATTAAGTTAAGTTGTGGTTACCTCCATGTGTGTTGCTACATGCAGATATAGTTTATTGGGTTTTACTGCTTTATGATACCCATTGTATGCAAATATAAAATGTATACATCCCACCATTGATAGATAGTTTGAGTTGTTTCCTTTTTTGCTGTTGTAAATAATGCTGCTGTGATCATTTGTACACAGGTCTTGAGAAGATCCATAAAAGTGAATTGCTGGGGAATAGGGTGTAAATATCTTTAACTTTACTAGATATTGCTAAATCCTTCTCTTAAATATATTTTGCAGAGTATGGCAGTATCTGGGCATTTCTGTTTCCAACATCCTTATCCATACTTGAGGTTGTAAGTTTTTAAAATATTTGCTAATTGGATGGGTATGAAATGGTATCTCATTTTAATTGGCATTTGCTTGATTATTCTTGGTGGGTTGAAGATTATGAGTTTCATTATTTTCTGTATGTTTTAGATGTTTCATAAATTAAATGTTTTTCAAAGAAAAGAGATGATTGTGCAACATTTATGTTGAAAAGGACCTTGAAGATCATATTATCCAAATTTCTTTACAGTGCAGCTAAGGAAAGTTATCAGAATGAGAATAAAATGTAAAATCCTACCCATTGTGGTATTCTCTTTTGTGGTATAGATTCTTAACTTTTTATGTCAAAATCATGAGTCTCTTTTTCTCTATGATTTATGCTTCTTGTTTTAAGAACTTCCCTTTATAATATATGTGTGTGCATATATTTTTTTGAGTTGGGATTCTCACTGTTGCTTAGACTGGAGTGCATTGGTATGATCACAGCTCACCTCAGCCTCTCCCTTCTGGGTTCAGGTGATCCTTTGGCCACAGCTTCCTGAATAGCTGGGTCCAGGTGTATGCTGCCACACCTGTATCATTTTTTATTTTTAGAGACAGGGTCTTGCTATGTTTCCCAAGCTGGTCTCGAACTCCTGGGCTCAAGCAATCCTCCCTCCGGGCCTGCCAAAGTACTGTGATTATAGGCGAGCCACCATGTCCTGCCCTCTTTTTATATTGTCTGCTAATTGAGGGATTTTTGTTATTTGGTTTTTGCATTTAGGTCATTCTGAAGGAAGTTAGGAATCTTTTTTGATATATATATGAAAAGGTAACTGTCCCATCATTGAGTATTGAATTTATTTGATTTTTAGTTTTTTATTGAGGTAAAATATGCAATTTACCACCTTTATTATGTTTAAGCATATAATTTGTTGGCAATAAATTCATTTGCATATTTTCCCTCTTCATTTTCTAACCTCCACCCCCTCCCCCAACCTTCTGGCCCTTTCCCAGGCCTCTTGAAGCCATCAGCTTACTCTTTCTGTTCCTGAGATCCACATTTTTAGCGCCCATACATGAGTGAGAGAGAACGTGCAATACTTGTCTTTCTGTGCTTACCTTATTTCACTTAACATAATGACCTTCAGTTCCATCCACCTTGCTGCAAATGACAGGATTTCGTGGGGGTTTTTTGTTTGTTTGTTTGTTTGTTTTAAATAGCTAAATAGTATTCCATTGTGTATATATACCACATTTTCTTTATTTATTCATCCTAAGTATTGAATTCTTTCCCCATGGTTTAAAAAAAAAAAGTCAGTTACCTTCTATATGCTTGGGTTTTATTTTAGGTTCTTTATTCTTTTTCATTTGTTTGCCTTAATTTTTTTTTAAGCACCAGTACTATATCATTTTATTTACAATAGCTTTATAGAAAGCTTTGTGATCTGGTAGTCCAAGACTCCCCCTTAATTCATCTTCAGAATTATCTTGACTCTCCTTTGACCTTTACTCTCCCCTTTTTTTTTTTTTTTTGCTGCTTTTATTTTTACGGAATAAGTTTCTTCACCTGGGCTAACATACAGTATGTCCCCCTTTATTTGCAGTTTTGTTTTCCCCATGATCCGAAAAAATTACATAGAAAATTCCAGAAATAAACTATTCATAAGTTTTAAATTGTGTGCCATTATGAAAAGCGTGATGAAATCTTGCTCAATCCTGCTGTACTGCCCATGACATGAATCCTCTCTTTGTTCAGCATATCCATGCTGTATGTGCAATCCCCCTTAGTCTTCAAGATGGACTGCCATGTTATCACAGTGCTTGTTTTACTTAATAATGGCCCCAGAGAACAAGAATAGTGGTGCTGGCATATTGTTGTAATTGTTCCATTTTGTTATTGGTTATTATTGTTAATCCCTCACTGTGCTTAATTTATAAATTAAACTTTATCATAGGTATGTATGAAAAAACATAGTATATATTGGGTTTAGCACTACCCAAAGTTTCAGGCACTTGTTGGGGGTCTTAGAATATATTCTCTGTGAATAAGAGGGCACTACTATATTTTTAATTTAGTAGATATTTCCAGAATATTTTCCCACTACCATTAGAAAGACTTCATTTCCTTGTATTCTTGCCAGCATTTTTTTAACCTTGATATTCATACTTTCAAGAGCCTTAGATTAAAAGGAAGTTAAGAGAAACATCTTTCAAATGTCATGGTATATTTTTTCATAATGTCAAAACTCAAAGACCATAAATAATTCTTGATCATAAATTAATTAGATGTAAATTCATCTGCAAGTACTGAATACATTCATGTTTGTGGAAAAAAAAAAAAAAGTTTTGAGTAGAGGTGGCACATATATAAAATTTCAGATTATAGAAGAGTTTTTTCTTTCCTGAACTCTAGCTTGTATTTTTATTTGAAGGATTATAAGATTGGGATCTTAGAGTTTGGTTCACTATTTTAAAATTATGTTCGCATCTGGGGAAATGTACTTTTTTGGCCTTTTGAGGTATATTACATTCTGGCTTCACTATTTATGATTCAGGAACACTGGAGCTGATTTTGACTGGTCTGAGTTGAAGTTCTGCATGGATAATGTGTTTCTTGTATAAAAATGCTTTTTTGATCAGTTTTTATAATTTGAAGCTGGACATGGTAGCATGTGCCTATAGTCCCAGTACTTGTGAGACTGAGTCCAGGAGTTTATGTCCAACCTGGGCATCAAAGCAAGACCCTGTCTCTGTATTACTGCATTAGTCATGTAACAGGTCTACTGATTCTTTCATTGCTTGCAGTTTCTTCTTTATGTAGTATTCAGAGGTATCCTCTTAAATCATTTAAAGTAAATTATATGACACTTATGCTCAAAACCCTACAGTGGTTCTTCATTTCTCTCCCTCTTTGTGATGTTTATCAATGTTGACCTGGCCTTCTGCCTTGGAACTGCTTTCTCCAGTTTATCTTCCTCTATCTGATTATGCCTTTTCACAAGTCTCATTTGTTGTTCTTCCATTTATGTGTTAGATTCTCTTTCTCTCTCTTCACACAAAGTCAGTCTACCCATTCCACAAAATGAGAACTAGACAGTACAACCATGGGCCTCTCTCCTTCACATGAAGAAAGTAGCTCTATTAATGCAGAGTTCCCCATAATAATTTAAAACAAGCTTATCAGGGTCCTCTGGGGATATTGGTTGGAATTGCATTGAATATATATTCTTGGGAAGAATTGATATGGTTTATCTTGCTATTATTAGATTCTTTTTTATCTTTGTTTTCTTTTTAAATGTTTTTTTTTACATACTTTATTAAATTTATGTTTAGATAGCTGATAATTTTTATAAGTAGTATCTTTTTTTGTTATACTTAATCATTGATGGTATCGAGTTTATATTCATCAGCTTAACTGAACTTATTAGTTTTAATAGTTTGTAATTCTCTTGGATTATTGTGAACGAATAACAATTTTTTAAATATTAAATTTTATTTTATAGTGGGGTACAAGTTAGGATTAATTACAGTAGGCCAGCATGCAGGTGAAATTTGGGCCTCCAACTGGCCCTCACTCCCCCTGGTACAGGACCAAGGTACTCTTTGTGCTGTATTCTTTTTAAATAGAACAATACTTTGTATTTAACCCTTTGCTCTCGATGTCCCCTCTCATAGGACATAGAGATTGCTGGTGATTATACAAGACAGATTTAACGCTAGCTCACATTTTTCAAAAACGTATGTTGCCTTGAAGTTTTCCATTTAAATTGTACGAAAAATCAAATAAAGAGATGGAATATATACTGAGATATACTTTTAAAAAGTCAGCTGGAGTCACAGAGCAAGAGAATGAATGTGTGAAGTGCTTTCACAGTTCTTTGTAACTTTTTACACTTCTCTGTAACAGAATGTAGCAATAAAAAGCATTTGTATAAGAAAGGCAGCTGTGGGTATTCCCTTTGTATCACATGACATAACTTGAAAAGATAGATAAGCAAATTCCTGTAGCCTTAAAAGGAACAGACTTTTGAAGTTGAAGGCAGATGTATTGAAGTATAGAGTAGCACATTTCGAATATATCTATCTGTACTAAGTCGGAAAGTTATATTATTTTTAATAAATTTCATTTTGTGATTTCGTAACTCACAATTAGAAATTTTTTATCCATGTATTTAGTTTGCAGAACAATGTCAAAATGAAAAGACAAGTGAGTTTTAAGCAGTGGTGAAGGTGAGTTAGATTTAGACTCATCTTCATGGTTTTTGGGAATCGCGAGTGTATCCTTCCACATCATCTTCAAACAACAGACTGGACAATAAATTACATGTTACTAATGTGAGAGGGCACAAACGAGACTGCATTATCTCCTTGAATAGAAAAGCATCAGGGAGAAGAGGTCAAAGTACGGTTGCACAATATATATCAATGAAACTGCAATGCTTATCGGTGACTGTTTCACATGTTACCACACACTAGAAAAATATAAGATATAAAATTTTGATTTGGGGGGTTATAAATAAGTTCTTCAAAGTCCAAAATTCCATTATAAGCCAAATACCATTACAATAAAGTAATTGGTTACAACACTACACTGTTTAATATGAAGCAATTCGTTCTTCTCTGTTTCATAAACCAGTGCAGTCAAGTTGCTGGTAGGTGATCCCTGAGATGTCTCCTAGTGTGAAGGATTAATTTCTTGAGTTATCCATCCTCCTCCTTTTGCCAAGCCCTTTACCAGTACATTTTAGTCTGCCTGGAAAACAGCTAACATGTTTTACATTTTAGTACTCATTCTAGATATTAAGAGAAGCCTAGCTGGGCTTGGTGGCTCAGCCTGTAATCCCGCACCTTTGGGAGGCTGAGGTGAGTGGATTACCTGAGCCCGCAGGTTTGAGACCCACCTGGGCAGTGAGACCTCATCTCTACAATAAATCAAAAATCAGCCGGGCGTGGCAGCGCATGCCTGTAATTCCAGCTACTCGGAAGGCTGAGGTGGAAGGATTGCCGGAGCCCAGCAGGTCAAGGCTGTGGTGGCCAGGAGCAGCCACTGCACTCCAGTCTGGGCGACAGAGTGAGACTCCAACTCAAAAAAAAAAAAAGAGAAGCCTTATTTCAGAGTTTTCTCCTTGGACTCCCTGGTTTGGGACTTCCTTGTATTAAATTGGTAATGATTTTTACTCAGTACTTAATACTGTTACTGAATTCTGAGTAGTACTTATCTCAACTGAAATAAATAATTCATTTGCTCCTGGATTGAAGAGTCTATGAGAACAGTGAATGTTTATTGTCTGTCTCTTTTTTTTTAATGCCCAGCTTCAGATATTTGTAAGTACTTACTGAATGAATAAGTATTCATATATGATTGATAAGAATCAGTTCTTATTTTTTTCCAGTGATTGTGATTCCCAAGTTCTGCTTATATATATGGGTGATCTTATAGCCTAGACTTACCACCAGGAGCTCAATTTTATTTTTTAGCTTTTTTTAAGTATAAAAAAATCTGAAACTTAACAGTTGCTAAATTTGTTTCAATGTGGGGAAAAAAGCCTGGAGGGAAAATACCAATTTAGTGGGAAACATAAACTGTTGGTAAATGTAGTGATATGGCTTTTTTCTCTTGGGGTGGGGGAGTAGTTAAAAACCCAAAACTTTAACATTTAAAATTATTAATAGCTTTATATATATAATTCACGCACCATAAAATTCGCCCTTTTAAAGTGTACAGATTAATGGTTTTTAGTATATTTGGACTTGTGTAACCATCACCACCATCTAATTTTAGAACATTTTTATCATACCCCAAATAAATCCCGTACCTGTTAGCAGCCATTCCTCATTCTTCCCTTTCCCTGGCAACCATTAATCTACCTTCTGTCTCTATGAATTTGCTTATTCTGGGCATTTCATATAAGTGGAATCTTACAGTATATGTCCTTTTGTGTGTGACTTCCTTTACTTAGCATGGCATTTTGAAGGTTCATTCGTGGTGTGTGGCATATAGTACTTCATTCCCTTTTATGACTGAATATTATTATACTGTATGGATCTACTACGTATTGTTCAATCATCAGTTGATATTTGGGTTGTTTTTGCTTTTTGGTTATTATGAATAATGTTGTTGTGAACATTCACATAAAAACTTTTGTCTGAATGTATATTCAGTTCTCTTGAGTATATACCTTGGAGTGAAACTGCTGAGTCATAGAGTAACTCTGTTTGACAAGTTGAGGAATTACCAAATTCTTTTCCAAAATGGTTATACCGGTTTTAATTGCATCAGCAATGTATGAGGGTTCTGATTTCTCTACTTCCTTGCCAACACTTGTCTGTCCCTTTTACTTTAGCCATTTTTGTAGGTGTCAAAGTATCTCTTTGTGGTTTTGAAATGCATTTCCTTGATGATTTATGGTGCTGATCATTATTTCATGTGCTGATTGGCCATTGTTTTGGATAAATATGTATTTAAATTCCTTGCTGTTTTATTTATTTGTTTATTTATAAGTCAGTCTCACTCTGTCACTCAGGCTAGAGTGCAGTGGCACAGTCATGGGTCATGTAACCTCAAACTCCTAGAGTCAAGCAATCCTTCCACCTCAACCTCCTGACCAGCTAGGACTACAGGTGTGTGCTACCATGCCTGACTTGTTTTTTGATTTTTGTAGAGTAGGTCTTGCTATGTTGTCTAGGCTGGTCTCGAATTCACGGACTCAAGCAGTCTTCTCACTTTGGCCTTTCAAAGTGCTGGTACTTATAGGCATGAACCACTGTGCTTGGCCTTGACCTTTTGCTTCATCTCTTTTGAAAGTTTGTCATTAGGTATGGTCACATTTAGGGTTATTAGGTCTCCATGATTGGTGCTTTTATCATTGTAAAATTTCTCTATTTATCTCTGGCAATATTTCTCATCCTAAAAAAATCTACTTTAGTATTACTGTATCCACTTCTCCTTTCTTAGGATTAGCTTTTGCATATTATATCATTTGTTGTCCTGTTACTTTTAAGTTATCTGTCCTTATATTTAATATGTCCTTCTTTTAGCTAGCGTATAATTGCGTCATACTTTCAGGTTGATTTTTTTTTATTACAATCTCTGCTTTTTGAGTACTTACACTTATTTTAATTGTCAATGCAGTTGTGCTTAAGACACTATTTTGTTTTCTGTTTGTTCATCTATTCTCTTTTTTCTTTTTCTGCTTTCTTCTGAATTAAAGACTACCATGCCTGGCTCCTCATTCTTTTTTTTTTTTGAGTTGGCGTCTCACTCTGTCGCCCAGACTGGAGTGCAATGGCCGCTCCCGGCCACCGCAGCCTCGACCTGCTGGGGCTCCGGCGATCCTTCCGCCTCAGCCTTCCAAGTAGCTGGAATTACAGGCGCGCGCTACCACGCCCGGCTGATTTTTTGATTTATTGTAGAGATGAGGTCTCACTGCCCAGGTGGGTCTCAAACCCACGGGCTCAGGCAATCCACTCACCTCAGCCTCCCAAAGGTGCGGGATTACAGGCTGAGCCACCGAGCCCAGCTCCTCATTCTTTTTGCTATTGACATCTTATGTTTTACTTCTACATGTTATAAATTCCAGGGTAGAGTTTGTGACAATTTCTTTAAAAGTCCTCTTGTCTTATAAATAAATTTATAATGAGTATGGTGGCTCATGCCTGTAATTCCAGCATTTGGGAAGCCAAGGCAGATGGATTGCTAGAGACCAGAAGTTTGAGACCAACCTGGGCAACATAGCAAAACCTTGTCTCTGTAAAAAAAAAAAAAAAAATTTAGCCCAGCATGGTGTCATGCTCCTGTAGTCCCAGCTACTTGGGATGCTGAGGTGGAAGGATCGCCTGAGCTAGGAAGGTGTTGATCATGCCACTGTACTCCAGCCTGGGCCAAAGAATGAGACCTCTGACTTGGGGGGTAAAGGGGAGAAAGAAAAATAAGTTTATAAACTAAGAATAACATTCTGTTGTATTCACTCTTATATTTACCATTTTCATTTATTTTGTGTAGATTTGTGTATACTTCAAGTTTCATGTTGGTGTTATTTTCCTTGTACCTGAAGAACTTTCCTTAACTTTTGTAAAATGTAGGTCTACTGCCCACCGTCTTTCAGCTTCTGTTGTATACAAATACCTTTATTTTACCCTTCAACATTTTGTTACAAAAGCTTTCAAAGTTACACAGACTTTTAAGTAATTGTAAGTTGTGATTATACAATTAACATTTTGCTGTATTTGTTTTGTCTCGTTTGTCAATCTATCCATCCTCTATTCTATTAATTTGTCTTATTTTTTGATGCTTTTCAAGGTTGCAGATGTTAGCATAGCACATCCTTAGCTTTAGCATGTTTGTTAACTAAAACGTAACCTACTAACGTAGGTTAGTATTGTTAACCGGAATTTAGTATGCGGTTCAAATTTATTGCTGTGTAATAATTTGACCCTTAGTGCCTTGAACATCAGTAATCATTTGTTTTGCTCATTAATCTCTAATTTGGTCAGGGATTGACTTTAAGCATGTCAGCCATGATGACTTGATGATTGGTGATTGAAATAATCTGAAACTTTGCTCACTCCCATATCTGGAGATTGAAGCTCTGAACTAAAACATGTGTATGTTGCCTTTACATGTGCTTGCTTGGCTTCCTTGTCAGAAGGCTGCTTTCCTTGCAGCATGGTGATGAGATTCCAAGAATAAGCACCACAAGAAGAGCAAGGCAGAAATGCGTGATATTTTTATGACTTAGCATCAAAAGTCACAGAACCCATACTTTCACTGTATAGTTTTGACTCTCAGTACCTGCAGGTTCGTCATCCTCAGGTTCAACTAACTATAGATTGAAAATATTTTTTTTTTTGAGTTGGAGTCTCACTCTGTTGCCCAGACTGGAGTGCAGTGGCCGCTCCCGGCCACCGCAGCCTCGACCTGCTGGGCTCTGGCGATCCTTCCGCCTCAGCCTTCCAAGTAGCTTAAAAAAATTAAAGCTAGCCGGGCTCGGTGGCTCAGCCTGTAATCCCGCGCCTTTGGGAGGCTGAGGTGAGTGGATTGCCTGAGCCCGCGGGTTCGAGACCCGCCTGGGCAGCGAGACCTCATCTCTACAATAAATCAAAAAAAAAAATCAGCTGGGCGTGGTAGCGCATGCCTGTAATTCCGGCTACTCGGAAGGCTGAGGCGGAAGGATCGCGGGAGCCCAGCAGGTCGAGGCTGCGGTGGCCGGAAGCGGCCACTGCACTCCAGTCTGGGCGACAGAGTGAGACTCCAACTCAAAAAAAAAACCAAAAAAAAAATTAAAGCTACCACTACAGCAATGAAATAATACATTGTAACAGCTATTTATATAGCATTTGCATTGTATTAGGTATTATAAGTAATCTGGAGGTGGTTTAAGGTACACAGAGATGAGTGAAGGCTATATGCAAGTACCATATACCCTTTTATATAAGGGATTTGAGCATCCTTGACTTTGGGTAGCTGTGGGGGTCCTGGAACCAATCCCCTGTAGATAGCAAGGAACGACTATACTCTTGATTGAGTCTCAGAGGCCACTCAAATTCAAAGAGAAGGGTTATAGACTCCACCATTTCATGAGAATGACAATGTTATATTTTTTAAGACGAGCATTTGGGATGAGTTATATTGTGGCCATCTTTGGAAAAAACAGTCTGCTGTATGTACCACTTCCTGAGCTACGACAAATGCATAGACAGCTTTGCAGCAAAGTCCTATCAAGGTGTAGAACCTATACCCCTTGGTATTTAGTCCTTGCCCCCACACCATCCTCAGAATCAACCACTGTTCAGATTGTTTTTATCATAGACTAACTAGTTTAGCTTCCTCTAAAACTTCATTTAGGCAGAATTAGACAAAACTTATGCATTGTAAAAGGTTTATTTTCCTCAGCATAATGATTTTGAGATCCATTCATGTTACTGGATATTTGAGTGGTTTGTAACTTCATTCTATTAAGGGACACATGGGCTGTTTTCAGTTCCTAGCTGTTAAAAATAAAGCTACACAGCCGAGCTCGGTGGCTCAGCCTGTAATCCTGCGCCTTTGGGAGGCTGAGGTGAGTGGATTGCCTGAGCCCGTGGGTTCGAGACCCGCCTGGGCAGCGAGACCTCATCTCTACAATAAATCAAAAAATCAGCTGGGCGTGGTAGCGCATGCCTGTAATTCCAGCTACTTGGAAGGCTGAGGCGGAAGGATCCGGAGCCCAGCAGGTTGAGGCTGCGGTGGCCGGGAGCGGCCACTGCACTCCAGTCTGGGTGACAGAGTGAGACTCCAACTCAAAAAAAAAAAAAAAAAAAAAAAAAATTTAAAGCTACAATGAACACTTCTGTGAAAAAAAAAGGCTCTTTGTGAACATGTATGTTTCTTTTCTTTTGGTTAAATATACTATATACTTCTCGGTTGACATGTTTTTCTTTCAGTATTCGTTTCTGTTGAGAAGACTTGATTATACAATCATGTGCCACATAATGACATTTCAGTCAACAAGGGATCACAGAGACGATGGTTGTCCCATAAGATGATAATACCATATTTCTATTGTACCTTTTCTAGGTTTAGATACACAAATGCTTAGCATTTTTTTTACAGTTGCCTGTAGTATTTAGTACAATAACATGTCGTACTTGTTTGTAGCCTTGGAGCAATGGGATACACCATACAGACTAGGTGTGTAGTTGCTATACACCATCTAGGTTGTGTAAGTGTACACTATGATGTATGCAAAATGACAAAATCACCTAAAGGCATTGCCTGATGATGAATTTCTCAGAATATAGCCCTGTCATTAAGCAGTGCATGACTGTGCTTATCTTTTTTCGTCCTACGTAAAAATCCTTTTTCACCCTCACTTTTTTGAAAATTTTGTCTTTATCACTGCTCATTTTTGGCGATTATCCTGCTGAGAATTTTTGAGGTCTCCCCCCCCTTGAATCTATATACTATGGTTTTCATCAAATTCTGAAAAATGTCAGGCATTATTCTCTACATATTTTTAACCACCTCTACTTCTACATTATTTTCTCTTTTTCTGGGATTCCAGTTACACATAGGTTAGACCAGTTGATATTGTCTATAGGTTATTAACATCCTGTTCATTATTTTTCAGTCTTTTTGTGTCTCTGTGTCTCAGCTTGCTTCATTTTCTGTTTCACTGTTTCCCACTCTGCATTGTCAAATACTTTCAGATATTTTGTTTTATATTTCTAGGTCCATTTTATTTAGTTATGTGTTTTACTTTACGTGTTTTTTGAATAGTTGAGCAGTATTTATATTAGCTATTTCAAAGTCTTGTCTATGATCTTATTTATTATTCACTTCTGAGTTTGTTGATTTTTCTCTTGGTTATGGGTCGTATTTTCCTGTTCATATATTTAATAATTTTTTTATTGGACCCTGGGCATTGTAATCTTTTGTTGCTGAGTGACTAGATTTTGTTTTCTCTTAGAGTGTTAACTTTGTTCTGGCAGCCGGCTAAAATAACTTGCTGGTTAGGCTTTATTAGGGTGTGTCTTCTCTAGGCTTTATTTCACTGGTAGTAGCTATTACCTAAGGCATGGTCCTTCTAAATCTCTACTCAATGCTCCCAGTGTCAGCAGGTTCTCTTCCCTCTGGTTGGATGGAATTTAGGAGTCTTCTCAGTTCTTTATAAGCACTGAAATATTTCAGCTCACAGCTCCTCTTTTCCCCCAGCTTCATGGGATCTCTTACCTTACTCATGCAGTTAGTATACAGCAGTAGTCTCCCAGATGACATTTCTGGAGTCTTTTCTCTACCTTGCACCCCCCTCCTCTCTGCCTTATAAATTTACCCACTTCTGATTCCTCAGCTCTAATCTCTTACTTCTGGCCTCAGTGAGACTGCTGTTTTCTGATTGGGTTTCATCTCCATTGACTGCAAGTTGAAAAGTACTTCCAGGCAGAAATCCAAGAAGTGGATGGATCTGCTCTGTGGTTTTTTTTTTTTTTTTTTTTTGCTTTCTCATGGATTACAGTTTTGCTCTGCTTGTTATCCAGGATCTGAAGTTTGTTGTTTTTGAGAAGAAGCTACTGTCATGTACTTTTTGGGTCTTTCTCTGGATTTATTTTCTGTTCTACTTACATGTTTGTTGCTTATACCATACTGAGTTTTTCTAAGGAAAAAACACTTTAAAATATAGTGTACAGACAGAAGAGTACATTTGTAAGTGCTGTACATGTAGTGCTACTTGTTGCGCTTTCACATGCTGAGCATGCATGCTTCGCCAGCATTCAAATCAAGAAACAATATAGGCAGTTCCTCTGTAACTCCTTGTGCTCTGTGTCACTATCCCATTTCTTCCGATTGTAACTGCTCTCCTGACTTAAAGCGTAAGTTAGATTTGCCAGTTTTTATACTTTTTATGACCAGACTCAATCATATTCAGTTGTGCCTGGCTTCTTTCATTTAACATACAAGGGAGATCCCCCTGGAAAAACCAGGATCATCCTTTTGAAGGGTGGGCCCTTTGTATTACAGGCTTCCCCCGCTACTTCAGTGTTCTAGGAACACATAAGCATCAGTGTACCAGCTAGCGTTGTTGTGAGAGGCTGTGTTTGGCTTCAGTGAATTTTTTTTTTTTTTTTTTTTTGAGATTCTTTCAGTATGTTTGCCCATTTCATGTTGGGTGGTTTACGAGTATACCTGCCCACAACATGCCTAATGTTCAGCAATTTTGGACCCAAAATGGCACGACCCCTGTGCCTTATCCTCCCTATTTACCTGATCTCACCCCAGCACTTTTTTTTGTTTCCCAATGAACAAAAGTCCACAAAAGGAAATATTTTGCTGATGTGGAAGAGGTGAAACAAAAAACAACAGAAGCACTAAAGGGCATCAACATTGATGAGTTCAGAAACTGTTTTGAGCAGTAGAAAAAAGCATCTTGATAGGTGCATTGCATTAGTTGGAGAGTGCTTTGAAGATGACTGAAGTTTAAACATGTAAGAATACGCAATTTTTATAAATAAATTTTTTTTGGCGGGTTCCCCCTTGTATTTGGGAGATTTCTCCACATTTTTAGTTGTAGTTACTGATTATGATAGTTGCTGTGTAGTATTCTATTTTAGGAATATGTCACAGTTTATTCTGCTGTTAATAGACATTTTGGTCATTTTTGGTTTGGGGCTATTAAGAGTATTGCTACCCTAAACATTCCAGTGAATGTCTTCTTATGAACATATGTACTCATTTGTGATTGATGTGTACTGAGTGAAATTTTTAAGTCATAGAGTATACCTATATTTAGTTGTAGTGTATACTGTCAACATTTTTAGAAGTTGGACTGATTTTAATGATACTGTGTAAGTTAATATATTATGCTTTAAGATCTGGTGTAGAGCAAGTTCTGTGGGAGAAAGGAACATTATTCCTGTTAGTGACAACATTTTTTGGTTATTTTTACATATTTAGTCTTTAACATAAACTGTTGTTTATTTGACATTGAATTAAATTTGTGTTAATTTGGGAAGAAATGGTATCCTTGTTTGAAAATCCATGAATCACATTTGGAATTAATGCAAGATCTTTTGTCAGGCCATGTATCCTGATTCCCTTTTTTTTTTTTTTTTTTTTTGTAGGGGGGAGGTGTGGTGTCAAGAAAACTGTCACCCTTATTATGGAAATTAAAATATGGAAGAGATGATGCCTACTATCAACCAGCTTACAGCTAGAGGCACTGACAAATGTACACAAATAGCTGTAATGTAAGGTATAAAATAATAAATATAAGGTAGAAACTAATAAATTATTTTATGGTGTTGGTAATGTATAGTAAGACCTAAAAGAGACAGTGATTATGTATAGGAGAAGAGTTTAGAGAACCCTGTGAGATGTATATATCCCTTAGAACGAGGAAGGTTAGATATGGCATGGCATGATAGATGGGTGGGGGATGGAGGTTAGCAAAGGACAGGAGCATTTCTGAGTGAAGTGGCCAAAACAAAAATATCGAAGTCAGAAATACAGATGGCCAGTATATAACAGCCAGTAATCCAATAAGGACTAGATCTGGTACCTGGTGATGCCATATAGTGGGCAGTAATGAATGACTGGATGGGGACCATGTAGCAAGGACCTCAAATAATATGTGAAGGAGTTTGAAATTTTTCCTGTGGGTATTGAGAAGGCATAAAAACTTTTGACTATGGAGATGATGTGGCCAAATTTGAGTTTTTAGGAAGATAATTCTAGTAGCAGAGTTGATGGTAAAGGCAAACTGGATGAGATAATGGGGCTCTGTATAAGACAGTGTTGATAAGAATGGGAAGAAAAGCAAGGTATTTCAAAGATAAAATTTATAGGGGTTGAGTGTAAATCAGAATGGAGTTACAAGGGAATGATCATGGCATTAGACAAATTTGGGTTTGAACCATAACCTTGTATTTACTAGTTAAAGCACTAAAAGCAAGTCACCTAAGAGAAAAGTATCATCTTTTGTAAGATGCTTATTCTACAAACATTTCAAGCTAGAGGTATGAAAGTGAATTATACCCATGACCTCTTGAAGTTTGGTGTATTCTGGAAGAGGCTTCACTGGCAGGGTTTGTCCAAATTGTGTGTAGTCTCATCTGACATGATTGAAAGATTTGGCTTTATTCTAGAAGCAACTAAAAGCCATACATATATATATGGTAGTGCTGGGATGTGGGAAAATTTCTGAGGTAGAATTGGTAGTTGGTAAGCAATTTGATGTACTGGGAAAGAGAGACACTCTTAAGAATATGGCTCAAAATTTTCTTATTTGGGTGACTGGAATGATAGGGTTTTTCTTAGTGTGTCTGATGATCTTGTTCATTCTTGAATGTCTTTTTGCCAGACTAAGTCAGGACTTTTTATTATAATGCACACTTACCACTCCCTGTATTTCTCCTATACACCACTAACTATGCATTGTGATTACATAATTTGTGATGGTTTTTATTGTTTGTGCTCATTTCCCTTACCACATAAGGACAAGAGATTGTCCAGTTTCTTTACCATTGTGTTTTCATCTACCTAGTAGGCACTCAATTGTCAAATTTGTAAGTGGACAAAGCGTAGAGAGTTTTAATAAGTTTTATCCATAAATGTAAGACACCATATACATGGTGCAAAGAGAAACAAGTGCTGGGTGTTATAATAAAAAGTGATAGAAAAACCAGTTTGTGAAATTAAGTTTTAACATAAATTTAAAAGGAAATGGAGAGGAGATGAAGGATATACTAGTTGTATTAATAATAATATATGTGTGTCAGAGGGACATAGAGCATGATTGATTGTTGTTGGCAGTTGGACTATTTTAAAAATAAAATAGAAATGAACAAAGTGAAAATTTTAGAGAGGGAGATAGATGTAGATTGACATAGGCATATCTTACTAGATTTTTCTTATTTATTAGATTAGACATCTCTCTGGAGAAAGACACAAATATAGATAAAAATAAGGGCACTGTATCTGGTAAAAGAGTTCTAATGGTTAAATTTGCAAAGTGAGTGAGTACACCTAACATTTCTGGTGCTTAACAGTTTCTGTTACTCATTTTGTATTTGTATTGATCACCTCTATGATTATGTTTCCTAATCTATAACTATGACGGCAAGGCTTCTCAAATTGTGTCACCTGAAATGCATGTTAAAAATGCAAATTCAGGTTGTGCATGGTGGCTCACTTCTATAATCCCAGCACTTTGGGAGGCCAAGGCAGGAGGATTGCTTGAACCCAGGTGTTCAAGACCACCCTGGGCAGCCTAGCAAGATCTCATCTCTTTATTTCTTTAAAAAAGGCAAATTCATCAGCTCCCACACATGTGCTGAATCAGAATCTCTGAGGGTAGAGCTAAGCAGTTGCATTTTTAGATCTCCCCAGATGATTCCTTTATAGACTAAAATTGGAGACTGAAGCCTTAAGAGTAGGTTATTTGTATTAAAAAATGTTTATATGCAGTGTATTCATTTTCTACCATCAGCCTGTAGGACAGTGGATGAGTTTCTTAATCTTTAGGATTTGGTTTCTGTATGTATAATATAATGGAATGAATTAAATAAAAACTTCAGTTCTGTTCCACTGGTATCTGATTGTTTACAAGTGAGTTAACTATTTACCGTGATTATTTGGGGACTTACTTTAAGCTTCAGATTTATTTTTTATAAGAGTTAAGTTTTGATAGGTAATGTTCTTAATGGTTGATTTAAGAACTTACAGTTGTCATAGTATATCGAGGCCCTATTATGTACCAGTGCAGGTATTAATACATTTTCTCCAACACAGTAACCTGACACTGGAGACTCGGAGACTCAGGTCAGAAGATCTGCCCAAGGCTGCTACTCTAGGAAGTAGTGGAGAAATGACCGTATTTGCACCTAACATAGCAGATGCTTAGCTTATAGAATTTAATTAAAAGCAGAATTGCTATAGGTATCTGTAGGGATTGGAGGCATATAGTCAACAGTTTTGAAAATAGAAACCACTAAGCCTTGTGGATGAATATGGGAAACTTAGCTTTGCTGGCTGAAAGCCCTCAGGGCACAGGGCCTGCCTGACCACCACTCTTCCCTCATCCTGGCAACTACAGGAGGGTAATTTGTCTCTTGATATATTTTTGGACGTTCATAAACATTACAGAAAATAAACTTGTTTTTATTTTATGATGAATTTTAGTAATTATTTTGAAAGTTTTATTCAGTTGTTTATATAAAAAGAATTGAGTGAGGTGTTTTATATTTTAGGTTAAAAATCTGTAAGAGCCTGATTTTAGAATTCACCAGCTCCTCAGAAGTTTGGCGAAATATGGTATGTTTTTGTTTTATTTTTTGAAATTCATATTGCATGTATATCTTGATATCATGGTTAGAATAATAACAAATATGTTGAGCAAATTGAGTGCCTACCATATGTAAAGTATTGTGCTAGGTGCTAACTAAATATGCTTTCGGGTAGACTGTTTGAGGGAACCAAGTAGGGTGCTGAAATAATTTACAAGAGATTAGTGTGCTATGAGAGGTAAAATAATATGCATAAGAAGATTGAGATGGTCAATTTTGGCTGTTAGGCTATGAGCCTTATTAATAGCTTCCACTTGTGAGCACATTATATGTCATGCACTGTTCTCAGCTATTTAGTTGTTTCCTTGTTCATCCATGGCAGCTTTGTCAAACAGATACTCCTATTATCTTAGTTCTGCCTTTAAGGAAACTGTGTCTCAGAGGGATTAAGTAATTTGCCCAAGATTTCCCAGTTAGTGAGTGACCAAACAGGGACATGAATCCAGACTGGTTTTTGGAGCCGGTTTGTGCTA
This sequence comes from Cephalopachus bancanus, assembly GCA_027257055.1. Classification (NCBI taxonomy): domain Eukaryota; kingdom Metazoa; phylum Chordata; class Mammalia; order Primates; family Tarsiidae; genus Cephalopachus; species Cephalopachus bancanus. The sequence goes on along the minus strand of JAPVLO010000194.1, from coordinate 1,438,597 downwards.
TTGAGCACTGTGCCTCATAAAAGAGGGGATTGGGAGAGAGGACTTGACTCATTTTCAGATGCATGTTGCTTTTGAATTAATTCATCAATTAGCCAATTAAAATATATTTTCACTTTATCATTTTTGTGTTTACAAGTTGGAAAGTTAGACTTGTTTGGATCTCCTAAATCCACATACACTGTTAGTCTCATGAGAACTTAAGGGGAAGCTGTGTCACGACCACATTGTTCATTTCAGGACTGTCGCTTCTTTTCCTTAGGACCTCAGTAACGTCTGTGGTCTTATCAGGAGACATATAGTTATGATAGGAAATTGAGTTATTTCTTACAAAGATTCTGTGTTCGATTTATCAGAATCCCCTAAAGTTATTTTTATCTATTCAGGTCAGCTTTTACCCTCATCTAGATTTGAAGCCCTGTGTTTATAGCTGTGGAGGTACAGGCCCAAACCTTGATGTGTCAACCTTCTTGGGGTTCTCAAATACCTTGCTGTTTTATATCGGGTTCTTGAACTGTGTTGGTAACCACCTTCTGTGCTTGTCTGTTGTTTGGAGATGTTAGCTATGAAGTCTCCTAATTTTCTCATCTTACCTTAGTTTACTTCTCAGATTTGGCCTGGATATACAGTTCCGTAGGGGACTCATGAGGGGAAGAACTAGTAGCTTGAAATGATCTCTTATACTGTGAAATTACCAGAACTACAGTGTGATTAAGGAGACCTGTTCAATTTGAACAATGACAAACAGGAAAGTTTGGCTAAAGCCATAAAGGGATAAAAAGATATTTGGCTGAAAGAGGAGAATATGCTTTTATATTTTGTCATATTCTTTCATGAAATTGAGTCTTGTAGGTTAATGGCTGAGAAAGAGTAGAACATATTTTTATGCAGTACCCATGGGGTTTTGGCTAATGTCAAATGACTACTTAAGTACCGAATTAGTAGAACTAGATTTTGGTGTGTGTATGTGTGTGTGTTTATGTGTGTATGTATACAGCTACTCCATTAAGTATTTGTTTACTTGGTGACTGCAGCTTAAGAATCCTTTGGCTAAATTAGTCCCATTTAAACTATTGCCATAATTTATAGATCTCAACCCATGTTTGAAATCTTTGCTCATTTACATATATTTAAATATTGAGACTCTTTGTAGCAAAATTAAACCCAAACAAAAAATTCAACCCTTTGTAGGAAGTCAGTAGATCTGGGTTTTAGTTCTTGTTTTAACACTAATTCTAAAATCTTGGGCAAGTCAGTTAATTACTCTGAGCCTGCTTGATTTTTTTCTTTTTAAAATTCGTAATATCTTATAAATTACATCTTTAAAATTCTTTGTATCTGCCTTGATTAGGTAGAGCAAAAGTTGTTGTGAGACTCAAGGTACTGTTGACCAAAGTGCTTCCTAAAGTACAACACTTCTTCAAAGTACAAGAGATTATTACCACATTTCCTCAAATGAAGAGATGATTTAAGGGAAAAAATGCTGGAAAATAGTCCTTAAAAACTTTTCTGTAATGATTCTGATGAATTTCACATTGACACTAAATTTGAAGCTTTGAAGCTTATTTTTTGAACATTGAATTGGGTTTATATATTAAAATGTTCTAACTAAAGATTTGTTTAATTTATTAGAGTTATTAAGCCTACGCTCAGATCAAGTTAGCAGCTAGACTGGTGTGCAACCTGTTTTTAATCAGTGACTCAAAGCTGTGATCACCCTGATGTCACCGAATGGCCACAGCTTGTAAAAGGTAATTTTGAATTATTTTACAGCCTTTAAAAGGCTGCTATTGTAAAGTGAAATACATGCTGTAAAAATAAAGAAAATGTATAGTTAGCAGGAATACTGCTAAGAATAGTGAACCTAAGAGCTGACCTACTTTTCCATTTAATCCCCTTCCTAAAAATATTTCAGTGGTTTTTATTTTCCCCCCTCAGTAAAAATACCAGTAACCACCACCAAAGACCTTCCTGTATGGATAATAGTAAAGTACTTTTCAAAAAATTTCAAGATTTTTCATAAACATGATTTATAAACATATAAAAAAGATGTGAAGAAATGTTAATGTGCATTTTAAAGTGTGCCTTTTATGTGGTGAATGTTTTAACTAAACATTTCTCTTAAGTTTTTATAGTATTAATAAAACTAGTATACTTTTCTTTCCTAGAGAGTTACAGTGGAGGTAAAAGGAGTGGCTTGCAGGATGGAGAAGCTGCACCCAGTATTATTGGAAGTGAGCCACCATTTGAATTTGCTAGCTCATGCTTGCACTATTCAGATTAGTGGGCGTTTTGTGACCATATTATCTGCAATCCAAATGAAGACCTAAAATTGAGACCCTTCTGAGATTTATTTTTTATTTTCTAACCTTATATCATTATCGTTTCAGTTTTAAAATTTCCTTTCTCACTTGTTATTCTGACAGACTCTAGGATAACCTGTCAATAGTTTTTTTTTTTAACCTTTTCTTTGGTTCTATGTTTTGAATTAGGTTGTATGTTCCAAATATACGAACATGTACTGATTGTTACTTCCAGTAGCTTGGCTTTAAGAATAAATAGGCTAACCCAAAATAAAGCATAGGAACTAGTACAGGTGGTATATATTTCATAGTTTTGAGAGTTTGAATTCTAACTTAAACAGTTTTTTGTTAACTTATTTAGAATATTGTACAAATATACTATAAGCAGAAAAGTTCTTCAGACATACATTATTAATACTGCAAGAAAAATGTTTCTGCTAGTTCTATGTATGTTCACTTTTCTCTTTATTGAAAAACAATTTCTAGCTTGAATAAAAAGCAATATATGCTACGTTTAAGAGACCAAGGGCGGACTTATTTTAGTGTAATAACGTTCAATCCTTTCTTACTTTTTTGTCCTTATAGACTGGATTGGTTTAAGTTATTTGGTTTGACTTATACATAATTTTTAGCAGCCCACTTTAATATATATAAGTATTAAGTAGTAATCTAGTATATTTGCAACAATTCGGCAACGTTTTGATACTGACATTCACATATTCTCTTGTTCAGGAAACAGAAATTGGGAAAATAGATGTCGTTACCATTTGATGGTGTATTTAATTTCTGTCCCATTACAGGATCTGAAAGCTTTGTAGCAGTTACTTATTTACTTCTGAGACGTGGATTTGTTTTCTTTCTTGTTGTGTCTTACTTTTTTGCAGTGATATTTTTATTTTCCTATCATTTCCTTATTTTTTCCTCCCTCTCTCTTTCTTTCCTTGTTAATTTTGAAAGTTTTGCTGCCTACATGTTTGAAAACTTATAATCTTCCTCTCTTCCCTTAGTACCAGCAGGTTTATTTTTTGTTTTGCAAGCCAGCTCTGCCTCCTTAAAGTATGACATCTGATGCTGGAGGGTCGCACTTTCAAAAATGAGTCAGCTGGTACATGGGGTTATCATCAGTTTTTAGCTCTTCTGTCTGGGAGATACAAGTTTGGAAGCAATCTTGGGGTACTTACCCACAAAGCTGGTGGAGACCAGGTGTGTCACAGAGGTGATTTGCTTGCTCCCTGGGGGAAAGGGTGGAATGAAATTTTTGCGTTTGTGTCACTGCCAAGTTACTGCCCTCCAGCATGCCCCAGTTTTTTCTTCTTACATAATTTTGTGTAAAACTGAAAATTTAAATATACTGCAAAGAAGATCTAAAATAAATATTTGAGCTGCTGGAGTCTTTCCCTTCCCATTCTTGTCTTTAGAATGTGAATGAACTGTGGCAAGGATAATTTTGAAAGTCTGATAAAGAAGTGAATTTTTTCTTTTTAAAGACATTCAGTATACCTTTTTTTCCCCCCTGGTGAATCTGATTTGAAAGATTATTTTATTAAAGTTGCTTAAAGTTGGAAGTCTAAAATCAGTGAGAAATTCACATATCAGGTTTTTGTATTGCCAATTTGAAAATTTAGCTTTTGAACTAAAAAATTTTCTTTCCTTTTTGGGAATTTGAAGCTGTTAGAAAGCAGCATTATATTGATTTACCTTACAACATTCATTGTTGCACATTGTTGCTGTTTATAAAAGTGAATAGGGTAACATGATTTCATTTATTTATTACAAAATGGTAGGTATAAAAAAAATTGGCTCATGTACCCCAAAATGAAGACAAAAGCCTTCTTACTGTCTTAGAATTTTAACTATTTCCACGTAACATAGCAGCAGTTTGTTTTGAAATGACAAAATAACTGGCAACTATTTAAAACTGAAGTTCATTCACAGCTATTCAGAGCAAAACTTTAATAACCCAAATGATATACTTTTGGCAGATAGTGCATACTGCCAGAATGTTTTTGGGAAAATTTAATTTCATTGTTGAATCTAGATAATAATGATTAGACTGGTACATCTGATTTAAGTGTTGTGAAACTTACCAAGGTTGATGAATTTTAGTTTGAATTATCTAGAGCAGAGGTTAGCAAAATGGCCCTTCAAGGGACAGGTAATAGTTTAAGCTTTGCGGGTTATATGGTTTCTACCACAGTTACTCAGGTTGCTCTTAAAGTGTGAAAGCAGTCATAGGCCATACCTAATGAACGAGTGACTGCATTCCAGTAATGCTTAATTTACAAAACCAGGTGGCTAACTCAGGCTTTAGTTTGTCTCCCAGGCAGTAGTTTCTTAGCCCCCGACCTAAAAGTTTGAGACTGTGAATACTAATGGGTACCAGTATTTATGTGGATAACTAATGCTTAGTTAGCTATAGAGAGTTTTATGGTTGTGTGTTTTTATTACACATATTTGACTTTGTGAATAATTATGACTTATCATACTGGTTTGTCTGTTGTCATCTAAGTATAGTGTTGGCAGTTTCCTTTTCTTAAAATGCATTGAGTCTTTTACTAATTCATCACTTAAAATAAATGTGTTGTATGGCAGTCTGATCTGACCACTTTTTTTCTTGGTGAAATTTTCATTTTTAAAACTGTTTTATTTAGTGCTTAAATCCTGTTTACAAATTTATCTTCCCAAGTAACATGACTACCTTTTTTTGGAATATGAAATATTTTGCTAACCTTTTTTTCAATTGCATTTTACAGATCACCAGAAGAACCTCAATCTGACGACATTGAAGCTAGCCGAATGTAAGTCTAACTTGGCTGAGGCTGTGGTGTCTTTTAAGCTGCCCTAGACTATCTTAAGTGGTATCATGTTACTTGAAAATAGTTTCCAGTTAAAGTAATGATTTAGAAGCAAATTGGGTGATAGTAACGTGTCTACTTTTTTTCTCTAGCAGATACCTCTAAACCTTGGTAACAAGTCATTAGATTTACTACTAGATAGGTAATTGCATATTTCTGACTTGTTATGTCTTTTTTGCTTCCCTAGCAGTTGTGAGGAAATAGGGAGATTGGGGAAAGATTGAACATCAGACACTATGTTGTGGATACAGAGACGCACAAGAATTAGTTTATACCCTGCAGAAACTTATAGTATTCTCAGAGTGAAAGATGTAGAAGCAAATAATTTCTGTCACTGAGGTAGAATGGTACCCGGGGTGCAACAGTAACCAGGGTACCGAGGTTGTGCAATAGGAATCTAGTCCAAATGGCAGGGAAATAAGAATGACCAGTGAAGGGTAAGTAAAATCTTGAAATGTGACTAGGAGTTAGACACCTGGGAGTGTGAGCAGGATTGTTCTTGGCAGAAGCATTAGCCAAAGTTATGAAGCAGCATAGTGTATGTAAGGAGCAATAGGCAGTTAAAGACTTTTAGGTCATGAACTGTCTGAAACCAGGAAAATGAAGGCAATGAGACTGGGTAGTTAGAAAGTTACTTGGGATTTAGTAAAGAATTTGCTTAGTAGGTGGCTATGTTTTTAATAGCCTTGCAACAGAGAAACAGGGTTGAAGAGAAACATGTGGACTAGTTCAGTTAATGAGAACCTTAAAAAGGGCAATGATATAATAGGAATTCAAAATAAAGTTTTCTGGATTTAAGACAAGTAATTAGAAAACGAAGTAAATAAGACTTCAGTGATTTACTGGGTAAGGATCTAAGAAGTTGAAGTCAATAGAGGTGGTGATTACCAAAGCAATGTTTTTTGAGATAGTAAGGGTTGAAATGAAAATATAGGTGTATGGGTTGACTTTGAATAAGGGAAAAGAACCCCCCTCCCATCTAATGAAATTAGAACAGTGAGGTAAAGTGAATATGTGATATTAAATGTGATTGTAGATGATAGAAAAGTCAAGATTTTCTTTGTAGTAGTTCATTTAAATGTTGATGTACATTGTGACTCTCCAATAAAGGACTGTAAAATACATTTCTCAAGTTTATGTAAAATTGTGCTAAAATTGAGCATAACATAAACTTTATCACTTTCACCATTTTTAGGTGTTAAATAGTATGTTTTTCTTTTTCATCTTAGCATTTAAAAAAAAATAGTATTAAGTATGTTAATATTGTTGTGCAACTGCCACCAGAACTATTTTGCATAACTGAAAGTCTGTACCCATTAAACAGTAACTCCCTTTTCTCCATCCTCACAGCCCCTGGCAAAAACCATTCTTTTATTTTGACTACTATGTGCATTTCTGTGAGTGCAGTCATACAACTTTTGTCTTTAATGGTTGATGTATTTCACTTAGCATAAATCTTCAAGCTTCTCCCATGTTGCAGCATGTTACAAAATTTGCTTTCTTTTTCAGACTGAATAATATTTCATTGAATGTATATACTGCGTTTTGCTTATCCGTTTACCTGTTGATAGGCACTTGGGTTGTTTCCATGTTTTAGCTATTATAAATAATGTTATGAATATGAGTGTACAGATATCTTTTTGAGCCCCTTTCCATTCTCTTGGATATATACCCAGAAGTGGAATTACTGGATATATGGTTAGTTCTATTTTTAAATCTTTGAAAAACTGCCATGCTCTTTTTCACAGCAACTGCACCAGTTTGCATTTCTACTAACAGTACACAAGGCTTCCAGTTTTCCTCTGCATCCTTGCCAACACTTATTTTCTGTTTTGTTTTTTTTTTAATTTTTCTGAATGGTAGTCTTCCTAATTGATGTGAGGTGGTATCTTAATTGTACTTTAGTGACCAGGTAACCTTTTTTGAGATACTTTTTAATGTTTTGGGGAACATAGTTTTTGTTAGGGGATTTGAGAAGACTGAAAGCTTAGTTACTTAGGGGTTGGATGAAGAAGTGAACCAAATATTGTTGAGAGTCTTATGCCACTGACTGACTAGCTGAAGTTAGAAACCGTATCAAGCGTGAAGAATCTCATACCACTGAGTAGCCAGCTGAGGTTAGAGACCTAGTACAGTTACAATTTAAAGACTTTTCTCCAACAGCCAGAAGATTATGCATGGTATTTTTGGGTTAGATATTAGCAGAACTGATGAACCAGAACCCCTAATAGCATGTGTATAGTATGTTAACATTGGGGTAATTGCATTTAATATGCTGTTGTTTATGACCATGGTTGGAAAGCTTTTGTCTTTTTATGATTGTGGTGCCAGATCAAGGTGTTGAGTTGTTTTAAGAAAAGCCTGGTATCTTGTGGTCTAGATATCAGCAAAATGGTGGGAATAGGACTTTGTGTCATTTATCTCACTTCAGAAACGTCAATTTGAACAACTACTTACCCACAAAAATACTTTTACAGGAGCTCAGGAATTGTGGTGAAAGATTATGGCACCTGAGTGTATCCAGAAATAAGAAAAGACATATTGAAGATGGTGGGGAAACAGTTTTGCAGTATCTGCATCATATCTTCCTCAACCCCAGGCAGCACAGCTTGGACAGAGATGCCCTTCACTTGGGGGAAGGAGAGAGACTTTGCCTTAGACCCTAACACTGAGGCTGTTCCTGTAATATCCAGTACTGGGTAGGCTCCCATGGCCCCAGACTTAAGGCTAGTACCCACAGACCGAGCTTTCAGGCAGGTTCCACAGCCCCAGACTACAAGCCTACCCAGTACTAGTCCATTCCCTGTAGCCCCAACTTCCAGGCCGACCTCTGTGGCCTTACACCTCTGCAGAACCAGAGTCTGGGCCAGTCCCGTCTGATCCAGGGTCTTGGCCAATACCCACTCACCCAGCCTTTAGGCTGGTTCCTGTGGACGCAGGCTCACCTAGTAGACCCTGGTGCCAGGGTAGCACCTGTGTACTGAGTCGCCAAGATATCTCCTGCATACCCAGACCCCCAGGCCAGCGCCTATGGACTCAGGCTCTAGGATTTCTGAACAGACTAACTCACGAAGGACTTTCTCAGAAAAAGGTAGTATGCAAAAACTGTACTAATAAGTCCCTACTTCTTCAAATGTACAGGTACAGACACAGACCTACAAGGATGAAGAACAGTTAGGGAAACTTGACACCACCAAAGGAACAAATAGAGCATCTGTAACCAACCCTAAAGAGATGAAGATGTACGAATTGCCTGACAATTCAAAGTAAACATTTCAAGGAAGCTCAGTTAATTTCTAGAACATGCAGAGAAACAATTCAACAAATCAGGAAAACAGCAAATAACCAAAATAAGAGATTTAACAGAAAGATTTAAGTTATTTTTCTTTTTAAAATCAAATGAATTCTGGAATATAGAATAAGTAGAATAAAGAGTACAAGAGAGAGCATTAATAACAGAATTGATCAAGCAGAAGAATCTGAACTCATGAGTTCAAGAAGGAAAATGGAGACACAAAGGAACAAAAGCCTATTAAAGGAAATAGCTGTGTGGGGGGGAGGTATCTAGATATGGGAAAGTCATATCTCTTCAGTCAAGTTCAATTGAAATAAGACTGCACCTAGACATAATCAAACTGTCCAGAAATTAGGAAGCAGAGTATCCTGAAAGTAGCAAGAGAAAAGAAGCATGTCAAATACAAGGGAGTTTTAATAAGGCTAGCAGCAGACTGCTTAGTAGAAAACTTACAGGCCAAGAGAGAGTGAATGATACACTCAGTGTGCTAAGAAAAAAGAAGGAAAAAAAATCTGCCAATTAAAAATACTTTACCTGGCACATCTGCCCTTAGAAATGAGGGCCAAATTAAGACTTTTTCAGAAAAACATGAAATCAGGGGACACTCATCACCGCCAAACCTGTCTTAAGATATACTATGGAGTTCTTCAACCTGAAAGAAAAAAGATGCTTATTAGTAACATGAAAACATGAAAATACAAAATTCACTGGTAAAGTATGTTGTCACATTCAGAATACTGTAACGATAGTGTGTATATACATATGATAGTATGTATAAACTCATATCTTTAGTATGAATGTTAGGAGGCAAGTTATTCAAAATAATAATAGCCACAATAAATTTTTTAGGAGATATACAGAATAAGAGGAAGTATATTGTGACATCAAAAATATAAAATGTGTGTGAAGGAAAACATGATTAGCTTTTTTATGCAATCACAGTTAAATTGTTATCAGCTTAAAAGTACCTATTATAGCTGTAAAGTGTTTTATGTGAGGCTCATGGTAACCACAAAGCAAAAACATGTGGTTAACGTACAAAAGATAAAAGTAAGGAATCAAAACATTACTAGACAGAATCATCTAATCCAAAAGGAAAGCAGCCCAGAGAAAGAAAGGAACAAACTACAAAAAAACCAGGAAACAATGAACAAAATGGTAATAGTAAGGGTTTACTTACCAGTAGTTACCTATAGTGTAAATGGATTAAATTCTTTAAATAAAACATATAAAGTAGCCAAATTTAGGATAGCAAAACAAGGTCCAAGTATGTGATACCTACAAAAGACTCACTTTACCTTTAAGAACATATATTGATTAGTGAAAACAATCAATGGAGAAAAAGATTCCATGCAAATGGAAACTACAGAAGCAGAGATAATTATTATACTTAGATAAAGTAGATATGAAGTTAAATAAACTATAAAACAAGACAGAGGTCATTATTTAATGATGAAGGGATCAGTTTATCGAGAGGATATAGCAATTGTAAGTATACATACACCCAACATCAAAGTACTTAGACGTATAAATCAAATACTAATGCATCTGAAGGGCAAGGTAGTGTAATACAGTAATAATAGGAGACTTCACTGTCCTACTTTCAAAATGGACAGATTATCCAGAAAGAAAATTACTACAGAAACATCAGACGTAAACTATACCAAATGGATAGACACACCCGGAACATTTCATCCGATAGTGGTAGAATACACATTCTTCTCAAACACACGGGATAAATGCTCTCCAGAATAACTTGTATGTTAGGTCTCAAAACAAGTCTTAAAAAATTTAAGAGTATAAAAATCGTATCATGTATCTTTTCTGACCACAGTGATATGAAACTAGACATCAATACTAGAAGGAATTACAGAAAATTTGTGAATCCATGAAAATTAACATGTTCCTGGGCAACCTGTGACTCAAAGAATAAATTTAAAGGTTAATTAAAAAATAACTTTTGACAGACAAAAATGAGAATACAACATATCTAAACTTGTGGGAGGCAACAAAGTTGTAAGAGGGAAGTTTATACCAATAGATACTTATATCAAAAAAGAAAAAAGCTTTGGGAAACAACCTAATGTTGCCCCTTAGGGAATTAGGTAAAGAAGAGCAAACTAAATCTAAATTAGTAGATGGAAGGAATAAAAGAGATGAGACCAAAAGTGAAATAGAGATTAGAAAACAATAGAAAAGATAAGTGAAACTAAGAGTTGAGTTTTTAAAATATATAACATCAAGTCTTTAGCTAGAGATAATAAAAGATCAAATAAAAAAATGAAAAGAGGATGCATTACAACCAATAGCAGAGAAATACAAAAAATACAGAAGATCATAAGAGACAACTGTGAACAATTATATGCCAACAAATTGATTAACCTAGAGGTACTGGATAAATTCCTAGACACATACAACCTACCAAGACTTAAATCATGAAGAAATAGCAAATGTGAATACCCCAGTAATGGGTAAGGAGTGAACGTGTCATAAAAAGTCGCTTACCAAAGAAAGCTGAAGACTTGACAGCTTTACTGTTGAATCCTACCTAACATTTCAAGAATAATGACTATCAGGTTTTTTTTCCCCAAACTCATAAAAGAGGAAAAACGAATCTTTTCAGACTCATTTCAGGAAGTGAGTATTACCCTAAAACCACAGCCAGACAGGAACTCTTCAGGAAAAGAAAACTATAGGCCTGATGAACATAGGTGCAAAAATCCTGAACTGAATGCTAGCAGTGCTGAATTCAACAGTGCATTAAATGGATGATAATATTGTGATTTTTGTGGGATTTATCTCAGGGTTACAAGGATAGTTCACCAGACTGCAGATCTGTAAATCTATAAAGTGTGAGTACCACATTAACAGAATAAAGAATAAAATTATATGATCACCTCATAGGTGCAGAAAAAGCACTTGACAGAATTCAACATTATTTCATGATAAAAACTCAACAAATTAGATATACAAAGATTGTACCTCCACACAATAAAGTCCATATATGACAAACCTGTTGCTGGCATATTACTGAATGTTGAGTTGAAAGTTTTTCTTCTAAGATCAGGAAGAAGAAAAGAATGCCTGCTCTTGCCTTTTCTATTCTAATAGTACTGGAAGTCCTTGCCAGAGTAGTTAGGCAAGAGAAAAACATAAAAGGCATCGAAATAGAAAGGAAAGAAGTTAAATTGTCCCTATTTGCAGATGACATGATCTTGTATATAGAAAACCCTAAAAAACTTCACCAAAAAGCAATTAGAACTAATAAATTCAGTAAAGTTGCAGGATACAAAAATCAAGATATAAAAATTAATAGAATTTGTATAGACTAACAATGTACTATCCAAAAAGGAAATCAAGAAAACAGTTCAATTTATAATAGTTACCAGTGAAAATAAAAATACAATTGGCCTTCAGTATTTACGGTTCTGTATTCATGGATTGAACCAACCATTGGATGAAAAAAAAAGCACAATAAAAAGCAATACAAATACAATAGTATAAAAACTATTTTTAGCATTTACATTGTATTAAGTATTAAATAATATAGAGATGATTTAAAGTGTATGGCAGGATGTGTGTAGGTTATATGCAAATACTACACCATTTTATGCAAGGGACTTGAGTATCCGCAGATTTTGGTGTCTGGTGGGATCCTGAAACAATACCTTTTAAATACTGAGGGAAGACTGTATTTAGCAAGAAATTTAACCAAGGAGATGAAAACTGTAAAACATTGATTAAAGAAATTGAAAAAACAAAAATAAATGGAAAGTTATTCTGTGTTTATGGATTGGAAGAATGAATATTGTAAAATGTGTATATTGTCCATAGCGATCTATAGATTTAATGAAATCCTTATCAAAATTCCAGTGTTATTTTTCATAGAAATAGAAAAATATAATTATAAAATTTTTATGGCACCATAAAAGATTTTGAGTAGCCAGAGCTATCCTGAATAAACAAAGCTAGAGACATTACATTATCTGATTTCAAAATATCATACAAAGCTAGGTTAACTATAACAGCTAGTAGTGGCATAAAAACAGATTAATAGAATAGAATGGAGAGCCCAGAAATAAATCTACGCATTTACTACCAATTGATTTTCGACAAGGTGCTAACAATAGTCAGTGAAGAAAGGGCAGTCTCTTCAATAGATGGTGTTGAGAACAGGATATCCACATGCAGAAGAATAAAATTAGAACTTTATCACATACTGTATGTCAAACACAACTTCAAATAGATGAAAGACTTAAACATAAGACCTGAAACTATAAAACTACTAGGAGGAAACTTAAGGGCAACATATGTGACATTAGTATGGGCAATGATCTATTGGATATGACTCCAAAACACAGACAACAAAAGCAAAAAAAATAATCAAATGGGATGGCCTCAAACTAAAAAGTTTTTGCACAGCAAAAAGAAAATCAGTAGAGTGAAAAGACAGCCCACAGGATGGGACAGAGTATTTGCAAGCTATATATCTTGTAAGGGGTTAATATACAAAATATATAAGTAACTCAAACATGTCAACAGTAAGAAAACAGCTTAGTTCAGAAATGGGCCAAGGACCTGAACAGATATTTCTCAAAAGAAGATGCACAAATGGACAACAGGTAAGTGAAAAAGTGTTCAACATCATTTATCATTGAGGAAATGCAAATTAAAACCACAATGAGATATTACTTTTAACCTATTAGGATGGCCATTATGAAAAATATGAAGTATAAGTGTGTTGGTGAGGATGTGGGGAAAAGAGAACCCTTGCAGAAAGTTGGTAGGAATGTAAATTAATACAGCAGTTAAGGAAAATAGAGGTTCCTCAAACAGTTAACAGTTATGATTCATCCATCATGCTATTGGATTTATATCCAAAGGAAATGCAATCAGTATGTTGTGGATATATGTACTCTTATGTTCATTTCAGCATTATTTGCAGTAGTCAAGATACGGAATCAACCTAAGTGTTCATAAGTGACTGGATAAATCAAATGTGGTATATACTCACAATGGAGTACTATTCAGTCATAAAAACGAAGGAAATGTTGTCATTTGTGACAATAGGACTGAACCTGAATGACTTTTATAAAGTAAAATAAGTTTGGCACAGAAAGGCAGATACTACATGATCTTACTTATATTTGGAGTCTAAAAACTGAGATAATTACAGAGTAGAATGGTGGTTACCAGGAGTTAAGTGTAGGTGGAGTTGGGTTGTGGAGATACTGGTCAGAGTATACAAAATTCAGTTAAACAGGAAGAATTTGTTCAAGAGATCTATTGTACAACATGGTGACTGTAGTTAATAAGAATGCATTGTTGGGATTCATTAAGTGAGTATATTTTAAGTGCTCTACCACAAAATACATACGGTGAGGTATTACAGGTATTAATTAGCTTGATTTTGCCATTCCACAATGTATGTGTATTTCAAAACAGTATGTCATCATGTATATACCAGAAATATGTACCATTTTTGTCCATTAGAAAAACAAATTAAAAATTTTGAAGGAAAAAAAAAGCCTGGTGTTTTGATAGATGAGAGAGTTCTGTGTGTGCCAAAGTCTTATAAGGATGAATGAGATTATAATAATCAAAGGTTGAGTGTTTAATATGCCTAACAAAGACAAAGGGATGATTTGCTGAAATGAGAGGGTGAAGAAAAGCAAACATTTTGGGGACTAGAGTTTTGGGATCGAACATGCACACAGACAGTGAAGTCGCTGTGCTGAGATTGTGACTGGGGGCAAGATAAGAGGCCCTCAGAATGTGAGTTTCATTGATCTGAATAGAGGGCAAAGCCAAAAGGCATGCAGTTGGAACACGTGAGTTTCAAATTAGAAGTTGTTTTTTGGTTTGGGACTCTGGGTGTTGGGCACTGTTTTATTTTTCATACAGAGAATAAGAAGAATAATGGTGGATTTAGGAGTTTTAGGATTGTATGACATTTTACATGAAAGTGTTGCAAGATATACAGTGTCTTTGGGGGAGAGCCAGGCTTTAGTGTAAGCTAAGAGGTTCAAGCGCCCTTATAAACATGTTGAAGATGGGGACAGCCTATATTATAAGTGGGTTTCTAGAGATCTTTGTCGAATAGTTTTGAGGGATGAGACAAGATAAAAGAATGGAAGCGGGTAGATGAATCTGGCATTTGGTAGTAAAAACCAAGGATGATGACAGTATAAAGCGTGTTAGGATATTTGTCACACATTTTCAGGTGACACTTTGGTGGTCAGTGCTTGTTGAGTTAAGCATGCTCTCATACTGTTTAACCTGATTATGTTAAAGTAGACCAATGAGAAATTAGACCTACCATGATGTCTCAATAGAGCTGTCTAAGGTTCTAGCCATAATTGGTATGGGCGTATAGCCCTGAGCCTTCAAGGCCAACACCATTTCTCGAATTCTATACCTGTGCACTTTGGTAAGGTGAGTAGGTGCAGGTTTGTTCTACCATAATGTTGTAAGTCCTAATTTACAAAATAAGCAGTGCACGATTCTTGGTTTTGCTAAGAATTAACTAGGGTAGTTCATTAATGGCAATATCCTGTATTTGTTGAAGCATGATTTTTGGCACCTTGCACATGTGCATTTGGTATCCTTAACTAGGTAATACCTAAGTGCATTTTATATAACAGTTTATATACATTTAAAGAACATAACTGTTTTTAGGAATTCTTAGTGTTGCCTGTTTCCTAAGGTATAGAAAAACACAGTAAAAACTTCTAACTTGATACCATTTTGTAGGTAAGCCTAGAAATACAATTAACAACCCAGATCTTTTCATCTAATTGTATATTCTGCATTGATTGTGTTTACATTTGTGAGTATTCCACATTGGACAATCTTTGTATCTGTTTGTTTAGACTCCTTATTTTTCTTAAGGATTTCAAATTGATATCTTAGTAACTTCAGATTTCTCATGTTTTATAATTATGTCCTACCTCTGTCTCTTAACATTAAGGTTATGTTTTTAGGTACATAACTATAAATGGAGTGAGGATATTTATGGTTCAATAAAACAAGGCAGTTTAAATAAATACTCAGTTTACTTTAAATGTTGAAATGCCCTAGAACCCAGTCCTAAGGACATTTTAAAAATTCTTTCTTTGTAAGAGCTTTATTACCTCTACTCTGCCAACTCTCTTATTTCCAACTTCCATTCTTACTTGCCCTCTGAACTGTAGACCCATTTGTCCAACAATTGGATATCTGATTCTCAAAATGTCCAAAGCAGAGCTTTTGATTTTCATCCTCTCAAATCTACTTCTCTTGTAATCCTTTGCCATCTCAATCAATAGCAGTTCTTTTTTTTTTTTTTTTTTCCATTTCAGCCCAAAAGCCTTGGAAGCATTTTTTATTTCTTTGTCCCACATATTCAAGTTATGACCAAATCTTGCTGATTTCACCTTCAAAATATCCATAATTCTACCAACTATACCATTTATAACTCTGTTTACCCTGATTCAAGACATTATCTTTTGTCAAAGAAACAAATTGTTTCCCAATAGTCTTGAGTTTTATGATGTATTATCTAGTTGTAGCCAGAACGATCTAAGGTAAACCATATTACTTACACTCAGAAACTTTTAAAGGCTTCCTATCTCTGTTAAAGTAAAATCTAGAAATCTGCACGGCCCTGTATAAACTGGTTTCCTTTCACTCATCTCTGTCTAAACTGAGTTTATGTTCTTGCTTCTGCATTTTTGTGTTCTTAAGAGTTGTACCTATTGTCTCTGACACGTCTTTGTTGTTTTCATATGACTTGCTTTTTGCTTGCTTTAGAGCTTTGCTCAAATGATCCTTTTCCTGACCAGCTTCATCAGAGAATAGTCATGTTCCATCTTCTCTATTTCTTACCTTTTCTTCATGGTATATAATGTCATTTGACTTTTTTCATATCGATTTCTTTGTTTTGCTCCTTTACCATTAGAATGAAAACCTAATGAACGTGCCTGACATACAATAAGTAGTCAGTAACTACTTATTACATGAAAGAGTAAAGATATTCAATGTATGCAAAGTATTTGTTTCTGCCTTTTTCATTCCCTTGCAGAAATGTACGACATTTTAGGATTGTTGTTTATGTAAATAAACTGATAAATATGTGCACAGCCCATAGGACTTGGGTAATAACTCCTGACATCTTTCTGAGCATTTACCATATGGCAATTCATCGTGGTGCATACTCCACATGCATTATCTTGAATTTGGTAGGAGAAGTGAACCTTCTAATCAGAGGAGACTGGAGATCCAACTTGGAAGTTTTTATTTACTATATGCTTATAGCTTAGGTGTACTTCTACATGTATAAGCATTTATGGATCAAATAACATCTTGAAATATTTTCTGAAGTAAAATATAGAAACCTCTTTAAACAAATAGATGGTTCTTTTTTTAAGATCCTCTCTTAATTGACACAGTATTAAAGCCATTTAGTTTCTTGTGAAAGACACAGGAGCCAATGAAAGGCATTGGGCATGGAGGTGACATAAGTAACAGACTTTCTACTTTCCTACCATGTGAAGCATCTTACAAACTTTGCTCTAAATATAAGAAACCATGCTTCTAGTTCATGGTAGAGAAGAGTTGAATGGATAAACTGCCTCTAGCTGAGTCTTCTCAGAAAGTAGAATGAGCAAAACCTGGCAGGCTTGGTGAGGTAATTTAAGGAAAGGTTTTTATAAGCATGTGAATTTTGAATTTTATTTATGTATATCTTATTTGTTCTTCCAAAGAAGCATTAATGAAAATAGTTTACCTTTAGTATATACAACTTGTCAGCTGTAAATGAGGTTCAAAGCTAAAAGAGGTCAGTGGAAATAAAAGGTATGCCAGAACTTTTTGATTCACTGGGTTCTTTGATTCCAACTATGGTCTCTTTCTTAGCATAATTATGAGGATTAAATGGCATAATGTAAATAAATCACTTACTAAATGTTGATGAATTCTTGTCATTGTTAACATCTCAGTGCTATCCTCCACTCTGCTGCCCATACCAGTAACCCAAGACATTATCTCTAGTTCTTCCAGCTTACTTACCTTCTACAAACTACTTCTTTTAAATATTT
This sequence comes from Cephalopachus bancanus, assembly GCA_027257055.1. Classification (NCBI taxonomy): domain Eukaryota; kingdom Metazoa; phylum Chordata; class Mammalia; order Primates; family Tarsiidae; genus Cephalopachus; species Cephalopachus bancanus. The sequence goes on along the minus strand of JAPVLO010000194.1, from coordinate 1,421,070 downwards.
ATTAAGTCTGTTTCATCCTCTTTGTTCTTGTTACAACTTCATTTTTTTGCCTAAACTAGTACAGTAGTCATTACCTAACTATATTGCCTGCCTCCAATTTTGCCTACTTTGGTCCTGCTTTTGAAAATGGAAGATTTGATCAATTACCTGCTTAAAACCCTGCAGTAACTCCTTATATCAGTTCTTCTCCAGTGATTTATGAATGTAGTGGTTTATGAATCTTCTGAAGGTTTATTGCACCTCTTCTGAAGTCTTGTATGCCTTTTTATGGGAAGAAGTTCATTAGCTTTATGAGATTACCCCTCTGTTGTAAAATAAGAATTATATGTCATGACCTGTGAGGTCTTCCATGATCTGCCTTCTCCCTACCTCCATTATTGTATTTGTTGAACTTTTCTTGAACTTTAGGCTCTTGAAGGCTCTTGCAGTTGTCTTATAATACCATGTTCTCAAACTCCTGTGTTTTCCTCATTTTCCTCATTCTAAAACATTCTTTCCACCCTTTGTGTCATCAGCTCCTAGTCATCTTTTGTGATTCACTTCTACTTAGTTGCCTCTCTTTTTATTGCCATACCTCTATAGTCATGATAGTGAAATCTTCTGGCTTTTTCCTTCTGGAAACATTTAGTTCCTCGAAGAACCTGTTTTACATAGTCTGAGGACCTAGAATAGTACTAAATTCTCAAGCAGAGTTTATACTGATGTAGACATTTGGACATATTTAGTTGCTGCTCAATCTTTGAAATAAGATGAATCTGACAAAAGTGAAATTTAAAAGAGAAATTGTCTGATAGCTGATCCCAGGGAGTACAAATATTTTTAGTTTGGGAAGGGAAGTCTCTGACAAACAGCTAGAGAGAAAGGAGGAAACCAGAAAATAGTGTCCTCAGAGTCCACCGTCAGTGACTTTCAAAAGGTCTATATTTCTTAGCAAGGTCAAGTAAAATAAGTAGTGAAAGGCGATGACTTATCTAGAAGAGAGTCTGCATTTCCAGACACAGAAGCCCAAGAATGTGTTCTTCCACATGGTGTTATTCTTGTTTTCCATTGCTGCTTTGAATTATTCCTCTTTTTTTTTTGAGTTGGAGTCTCACTCTGTCGCCCAGACTGGAGTGCAGTGGCCGCTCCCGGCTACCACAGCCTCGACCTGCTGGGCTCCGGCGATCCTTCCGCCTCAGCCTTCCAAGTAGCCGGAATTACAGGCATGCGCTACCACGCCTGGCTGATTTTTTTGATTTATTGTAGAGATGAGGTCTTGCTGCCCAGGCGGGTCTCGAACCCACGGGCTCAGCAATCCACTTACCTCAACCTCCCAAAGACGCGGGATTACAGGCTGAGCCACTGAGCCCGGCTGAATTATTCCTCTTAATCTCAGCATAAAAGTCCCTGCTCTCATGAAGCTTATGTCTTCCGCCTATGTCATTCTTTGTCTTTATTGTCTAGTGAGCTCTCAGTTTCTTCTCAGTCCTTGAAAACTGGTACCTAAACTTTAGGCTCTTTCACATTGCCCAAGATTTGCTACCATCTTTGTTTCTAGGATCAACATCTACCTCCCTAGCATCTCAATTTCCCAGCTCTCTGTAACAACGTTCACCTCTGCATTACTGCTGCTTGCTATGTCTTTGAACCTGAACTGTTTTACCCCTCAGGTTGCAGGCTTAGAATGCTTTTCTACTGCCTTAAACTTGTTTTATTGCATCTTTTCTTTGAGACATGTTCCATGGTTTCTCTACCATGTTCTAACCTCAATTCTCTGGTTCCTGTAGTTCCTAACATTACTGCTCAGATCCTGGAGACTGAAAAAATATTACTGTTTCATGTGTCCCTTCAGATAGCAGAAGACATACAATAATTAACTAGGATACAACATACACACACACATACATGTATACACACACACACACACACACACACACACACACATTTTTGAGTCAGAGTGTTACTTTGTCTCCCAAGCTGGAGTCCAGTGGTGTGATCACTGCAGCCTTGAACTCCTAGGCTCAGGGGATCCTTCTGCCTCAGCCTAGTGAGCAACTGGAATTATAGGTACTCACCACCATGCCCAGCTAATTTTTTTAAGTTTTTTTTTTTTTTGTAAAGACACGGTTCTTGCTGTGTTACCCAGGCTGGTATCAAACTCCTGGCCTCATGTAGTTCTCCTGCCTTAGCCTCCCAAAGTGTTGGGATAATGGGGGCGAGCCATCCCGTCCGGCCAAAACAGATTTACAGATTTTTATCAGTTCGCTTACAGAGGAGGTAAAGAAAAACGTTTGGGTAGCTTCTTTTAAGTTGTATTTTAAAAAGTAATAATACATTTTACCATATTAGTGATTGTTAAGTGTACAGTACAGAAGTGTTAGCTGTGTGAATGTTGTTATGCAGCAGATCTCTAGAACTTTTTAGTCTTGCAAAACTGAAACTCTCTGTCTTTTAACAGTTTTCCTTTTCTCCTCATCTCTTGGCAAAAAACATTCTACTTTTTGTTTCTAATATTTGACTTATTTAGATGCTTCACATAAGTGGAAACATGAAATAGTGGTCGCTTTTTATGACTGGCTTATTCCACATAGTGTAATGTCCTCAAGGTTCATTCAAGTAGTGTATTACAGGATTTTCTTTTTTTTTTTTAAGCCTGAATAATATTGCATTTAGTCTTCTGGTTTATTTTGAGTTTATTTTTTGAAGGGTGTAAGGTCTGTGTCCAGTTTTTTTTTTTTTTTCATGTGGATGTCCCACCATTTGTTGAGTCTTTTTTCATTATTTTCTCCATTATAGTACCTTTGCTCCTTTGTTAGGTATTACCTTTGTTCCTTTTAATGTTTTTATGTGGGTTAATTTCTTAGCTCTTTGTTCTCTGTTGATTAATTTATCAATTCTTTTGTCAGTACCATCTTGATGACTGCAGCTTTATAGTAAGTGTTGAAGGTCAGTAGTGTCAGTCTGGCTTTGTTCTTTGTCAATATTGAGTTGACTATTCTAGGTTAATAACTCTTCATTTATTTAGCTCTTTGATTTCTTTCATCAGAACTTTTGTTTGTTTGTTTTCCTCATATAGGTCTTGCACACCTTATGTTAGGTCTGTACCTAAGTATTTTGTTTTGGGGAGTGCTAATGGTATTGTGTTTTTCATTTTAAATTTGACTTACTCATTGCTGGTGTACAGGAAAACTATTGACTTTTGTATATGAGCCTTGTATTCTTTATTCTTGCTATAATGGCTTATTAGTTCTAGGAGTTTGGGGTTTTTGGTTGGTTATATGAATTCCTGTGCACATTCTACACATAAAATAATTTTATCTACAAAGAAAGGCAATTGTATTTTTTCTTCCCAATTAGTATATATTTCATTTCCTCTTCCAATCTTAGTGCGTTTAGCTAGAATTTCCAGTATGGAGTGGTGAGAGGGGATAGTCTTGTCTTGTTTCTAATCATAGTTGGAAAGATAGTTTCTAGTTATTTTGTGTGATGTTAGCTATAGGTTTTTTTTTTGTAGATATTCTTCATCAAGTTGAGGGTATTCCCTCTTGCTGGTTCACTGAGAATTTTTATCACGAATGAGTGTTGAATTTGTTGAGATGCTTTTCTGTATCTATTGATATGATTGTGTGATTTTTTTTTTTCTTGTTTAGCCTGTTGATATGATGAATTACATTAATTGATTTTTTAATATTGAACTAGCTCTGGTGTGTACTTTTTATACATTGTTGTTTTTGACTGCTAATAGTTTAGGATTTTAGCATCTGTTCATGAGAGATACTGGTCTATCATTTTCTTTTCTGATAATGTCTGTGTGGTTTTGGTATTAGGGTAATGCTGGCTTCATAAATAAAATAGGGGCATCCCCTGAACTTTTATTTGCTGAAAGAGATTGTAGAACACTAGTGTAATTTCTTCCTTAAATATTATTAGAATTTGTCAGTGAACCCATCTGGGCCTGGTGCTTTCTGTTTTGGAAGATTATTAATTATTGACTCAGTTTCTTTAGTAGATATATGCCTTTTAATCAATATTATCTACTTCTTAAGAGAATTCTGATAGATTGTGTCTTTCAGGGAATTGATTCATTTTATCTAGGTTACCGAATTTGTGGGCATAAAGTTGTTCAAGATATCTTTTGATTATCCTTTAAAGTCTGTAAGATCTATAGTAGCTGGGCTCGGTGGCTCAGCCTGTAATCCCACGCCTTTGGTAGGCTGAGGTGAGTGGATTGCCTGAGCCCGCGGGTTCAAGACCCGCCTGGGCAGCGAGGCCGCATCTCTACAATAAAAAAAAAAAAAAAATCAGCTGGGCGTGGTAGCGCATGCCTGTAATTCCGGCTACTCAGAAGGCTGAGGCGGAAGGATCGCCGGAGCCCAGCAGGTCGAGGCTGCGGTGGCCGGGAGCGGCCACTGCACTCCAGTCTGGGCGACAGAGTGAGACTCCAACTCAAAAAAAAAAAAAAAAAAAAAAAAAAAGATCTATAGTGATGTCTACTCTTTTACTTTTGATATTAGTAATTTATGGGCAAAATTTGTCTCATTTTCTTAGTTAGCCTGAATAGAGGCTTATTGGTTTTTATTGAACTTTTCAGAGAAACAACTTTTGGTTTGATTTTTTTTTTCTCTATTGATATCCTGTTTTCAGTCTCATTGATTTATGCTATGAGTTTTATTATTTCTGCTTACTTTGATTTAACTTACTCTTCTTAGTTTCTTAACTTGGTAGCTTAGATGCTTGATTTTAGATCATTCTTTTCTAGTATATGTATCACCGTTCTAAATTTCCCTCTAAGCATTGTATCCCACAAATTTTAGTAAGTTGTTTATAATACTTTTGATTTACAGTAGTTTCAATTTATAGAGGGATTATTGGGAGGTAGCCTGATGAGTAAGTTGATGAACATCTGTATATGTAAGAACACGCAACTGAATACATTGTTGACATTTTTTGGAACAAACTCTTATCTGTTAGATAATTAATAAGAAAAATACAAAGTTTTATCTTACCATTTTTCATGCTTTGAAACTCTTTATGTAGATTGGTGTTTCTGACCTCTTGACATTTCTTGCAAGGCAAGTATACTGGCAACAAATTTCCTCAGTTTTTGTTTGTCTGAGAAAATATTTCTTTTTCACTTTCGAAGAATGATTTCACAGGATACAGTGTTAGGTTTGTGGGTTTTTTCTCTCAACACTTAATATTTCACTCTCCTGTTTTTCTGCTTCAGGAGGTCAAAATTTTTTTTTAAATCTTTTTTCCCTGTATAGATAAGGTGATTCTCCCCCACACCCCCGGCTTATTTCAGAAATTTTTATTTTTTTTGGAATTTGTAATTTGAACATTTTATGCCCACAGATAGTTTTTTGGACGTTTATTTTACTTGTTGTTTTCTGAACTTTCTGGGCATGCGGTTTGGTGAGTAATATTAATTTGGGGGATTTCTCAGTCATGATTCTTTTACATACTTTTTCCTTTTTTTCTCTTTCTGATATTCCCATTGCAAGTATGTTATAGCTTTTGAAATTGCCTCACAATTCTTGTGTATTCTGTTTTGCTTTTTTTAGTCTTTGTTCTCTTTCCTTTTTAGTTTGGATGTTTTTGTTGATAAATTTTCAAGCTCAGAGATTCTTTATCCATGTCTAGTCTACTAATAAACCCATCTAAGGCATTCTTCATTTCGGTTACAGTATTTTTTTAATCTCTAGCATTTCCTTTTGGTTCTTTCTTAGGATTTTCATCTCTTTACTTATATTGCTCTTTGTTTTTTATGCATTTACTGAATCCATTAGTATCTTTACATATTAATAATAGTTGTCTTAAATTCCCAGTTTGATAATTCTAATATAGTGTCATATCTGATTCTGATGCTCACTTTAAGCTATGTTTTATTATTATTATTTTATTATTATTATGCCCTGTAGTTTTCTCTTGATAGCTGGACGTGATATACTAGGTAAAAGGAACTATATTGTAAATGAATGTGGTAAAGTGTGAGAAGAGGAGAATCGTTCTAGGTCCTGCAGTTAGGGCTCATCTTTCAGTGAGCCTATGCCTCTGGACTGTGAACTTTATGTGTGCTTCTTAGTTCTGCCTCTCACCTACCCCTTAGTGGTAGCAGGATATTTATAGTGGCCTGGTTATAGTGGGGTTGGGTGGGTGGGTGGGTATTTTTCTTCCCCCACGTCAGTTAGGCTTTGATATAAAACACAGCAGGTTAGGCTCTAGTTAACTATTTTCTCCTCAGGAGGGCAAACCATAAGAATGAAATACTCTGGTATGTTTCAAAATGGTTTTGTTTCACTTCCTTTGCTGGGGGGATTTTTCTCCTATATTTACTGTGAGAATCTGGTCGATTTCCTGGATGTAAAATTTGCACAACTGTGCGTGTCTCCTATAACTGAGTACCCCTGGAATTTTTAACTTTCAGATTATCCACATTGAGTCTTCATCAATTTGTCAATTACAGTTTAGGTTTTCCTACCCCTACACTGTTCTGATTGAGGTTTCTGCTTGTATTTTTCTTCTCAGATAAATTGTATGCATCTCTGTGTACCTGTCCATCTTTCCCAGTTTTGTGGGCAATCATATGCCCTGTGACCTGACTTCTATAGATTTGAGAGTTGATTTTTCAGTTTGTCAGTTTTTACTTGTTTTTAGAATGGAGTGGCAACATCTAGTTTCTTTACATGTGAAACTGGAAGTAATTCTATTTTTAATTTTTTTTAGGAACCTCCACTTTTTTTTCATAGTATCTGCACCATTTTTCATTTTCAGTATCAGTGCACAGGGTTCCAATTTCTCCATATCCTCGCCAACATTTCTTTTTCTTTTTTTTCCTTTTGATGGTAGCCATCCTAATGGTGTGAGGTGATATGTCATTGTGACTTTGATTTGCATTTCCTTAATGATTAGTAATGTTGAACATCTTTTTCATGTGTTTATTGGCCATTTGTATATATTCTTTGAATACGTTTTATTTCTTTTTCTTGCCCAGTTGCTTGCTGTGGGAGGCCTTCTCATAGTACATTACATGGAAATGATGAGAGTGAGCATCCTTGTCTTGTTATCTTAAAAGGAAAGCTTTCAGATTTTCATCATTGGGTAGTGGTGTTAGCTGTGGGCTTTCCATATATGGCCTTCATTATGTTGAAGTAATTTTCTTCTCAGTTTATAGAGTGTTTTTTAAGTCTAAAAGGGATGTTGAATTTTGTCAGATGCTTTTTCTGAGTAAATTGAGATGATTATATGGTTTCTGTCTTTTGTTCTAAGAATGCAGTGTATTAAATAAATTGATTTTTTTATGTTTGAATCATTCTTGCATTTTATGAATAAATCGCGATTGGAGATTTTTAATCTCTTTAATGCACTTTTGCATTCTGTTTGCTGGTATTTTATTGATTTTTGCATCAGTATTCATCAGGGATATTGTTTGCTTTTTTTTTTTTACTTGTAGTAAATTTGTCTGATTTTGGTATCTGAGTAATGCTGGTTTCAGAGAATGATTTTGAAAATGTTCTCTTCACTTTTTTTCCACAGAGTTCAAGAAGGGTCATTGTTAATCTTTTCTGGTTTTTGTTGTTGTTTCGTTTTTTGAGTCTGGGGTCTCACGTTGTCACCCAGGCTGGAGTGCAGTGGCACACTTTTGGCTCACAGCAGCCTCAACCTCCTGGAACTTACAGGTGCATGTCACCACACCTGGCTAATTATTTAATTTTGTGTAGAGGCAAGGTCTCGCTGTGTTGTCTAGGCTGGTCCTCTTGCCTCAGCCTCCCAAAGTGCTGGGATTACAGATGTGAACCTGTACTTGACCATTGTTGTTAATTCTTTAAATGTTTGGTAGAATTCTCAATGAAGCCCTGGTATTGGACTTTTGATTACTGATTTAATCTCTTCACTTGTTATAAGTCCATTCAGAATTTTTATTTTATTATTCCGTCTTATATGTCTATCCATTATCAGAGTTACCAAATTTGTTGGGATATAGTTGTTCATATCATCTGTTATGGTCTTTTTTTATTTCTGTGGCAGCCGTTGCAATGTCTCCTTTTTAATTCTGATTTTTGTTTTTTGTGTATTTTCTGTTAATTTCTTTTCTCCTTTTTAATTTTTGAGATACAAGTTCTCCCTTTGTCCCTCAGGCTGGAGTACAATGACGTGATCCAACTCACTGCAGCCTCAAACTTCAGGGCTCAAATGATTTTCCTGCCTCAGCCTAGCTAACCTTATAAATTGTTGTAAAGACAGATTCTCTCTACATTGCACAGGCTGATCTTGAACTCCTGGCTTCAAGCGGTCCTCCTGTCCCAGCCTCCCAGAGTGTTGGGATTATAGACAGCCACTGTGCCTAGCATTCTCTTATGTCTTAATAGAGCAAATAATTTGCCAGTTTTGCTGATGTTGTCAATAAACTGCCCACTCTTGTATTTTTTTTTCTAGTCTCTATTTTGTTTACTTCTGCGTGATTTTTAAAAATTTTCTTTTTTCTGTTAACTTTTGGTTTAATGTGTTCTTTTTCTAGTTCTTTAAGGTATCAAGTTAGTTTGTTGATTTGGAGTTTTTCTTTTTAAGTGTGAAATATAGCACTCTTTAAAAAAAATGTCAGGAGCTGGGCTCGGTGGCTCAGCCTGTAATCCCGCGCCTTTGGGAGGCTGAGGTGAGTGGATTGTCTGAGCCTGCGGGTTCGAGACTCGCCTGGGCAGTGAGACCTCATCTCTACAATAAATCAAAAAATCAGCCGGGCGTGGTAGCGCACGCCTGTAATTCTGGCTACTCGGAAGGCTGAGGCGGAAGGATCGCCAGAGCCCAGCAGGTCGAGGCTGCGGTGGCCGGGAGCGGCTACTGCACTCCAGTCTGGGCAACAGAGTGAGACTCCAACTCAAAAAAAAAAAAGCAATGTCAGACGTTTGTTTTTAAAGATGAATTATCTTATGTAAATAGAGCATTTAGTTCTACAATTTTACTTTGTATTTACCTTGCAATAAGCACTCTGGGCATTGAGACTGTAACCATGAACAAAACAATTCTTGAGGGTTATTATGTTTTCAACAATTAAAAATAGTAATTTGTATTTAATATATTTTTCTTGAAAACTCTGTTCTCTGCATTTAATGGCTTTTTAGTTGGATTATGGTACTAATAAGTTCACAATTGTAAGTTGAGTCTCAAAATTTAGTCTCAAAATAATCTAATAAATTCACTGATCCCATTGTAATACACCCTGCTTCATATGGAATATAACTGTGTGACAGATGTCTTTTTTTAGGTCTGTTTCTAAAAGGCCTAGAACTATTTAGGATACCATTGCTCATTCTTCACAACTTTTTACGTTAAAAATAACTTTGAGTCTGAGTGCGGTGGCTCAAGCCTATAATCCCAGCACTTTGGGAGGCCGAGACGGGAGGATTGCTTGAGCCCCGGGGCTTTCAAGACCAGCCTGGGCAACTTGGTCGAGACCTCATCTCTACAATAAATCAAGAAAAATAAACTGGGCGTGGTGGCGCACGCCTGTAGTTCCAGCTACTTGGAAAGCTTATGCGGAAGGATTCCCTGAGCACAGCAGGACGAGTCTGCAATGGCCATGAGTGTGCCACTGCACTCCAACCTGGGCAACAGAGTGAGACTCCCTATCAAAATAACCCCCAAAAACAAAAAAAAATTTTGGGAGACAGAGTGGAATTTTTACAAAGGCAACATCCAAGAAGGAACAAAAAGATATCTCACTTATAAGAATCCACTATACAGTGGTTCTTAGCTTTGTACACTGATTATATAAGCCTTGGTTTTTTTCTGTTTCACATCTGTCTTTTTGATTCTTCATATCTTCATTCTACTTCATCTTCAATAAAGGTCATTCTGCATACTGTCACATATTCCTTTGGCTCCCTTTTAAATCTTCTTTTGTTATTCTGTACTTTATCCATCATTAGTTTTTATGTTGCATCTCACAGTTACTATTTCTCTTTGTTCTGTCATTTCTGATTTTAATTCTGATTTCACTGTTTGCTCATTGTTCACTGTCACATCTTTACTTTCTGACAACTGCTATTTGTATTGGCTTCATCTCCTTAATACTTGTATTCATTGCTTATATTCCAGTTGTCTTTTAAATTTTAAATTTATTGTAAGATCTTTTTCAATGAAGAAAGCAAGGTACCAAAAGACAAATATTGCGTGTTCTCACTTATATGTGAGAGCTAAATAATTTAAACTTGTGGAAATATATGGAATATACAGTAAGATACAAAGTGTATACAGTAAGATAGGAATAATTTTAGCATTGGATAGCAGAGTATAGGATGACTACACTTAACAAAATTTGTATTATTCTAGGACAGTGATCTCCAACTTTTTTGGCATCAGGAACTGGTTTCTCAGGAGGGAAATCGTTGTAGAATGGGAAAACAAATCTCTCTTTTTTACCGAGAATAGCGATATATGTTTTAAATCTTCTAGATACTTCCCTTTTTTTTAACATGTCATCACATTAGTATTTTGCATAGTGATATATCTAGTATAATGTTAGTTTTCTGGGGTTTTTTTTTTTGTTTTTTTGTTTTTTTTGATTTGGAGTCTCACTCTGTCACCCAGACTGGAGTGCAGTGGCCGCTCCCGGCCACTGCAGCCTCGATCTGCTGGGCTCCAGCGATCCTTCCACCTCAACCTTCCAAGTGGCTGGAACTACAGGCGCGCGCTACCACGCCTGGCTAATTTTTAAAATTTTTTTTATTTACTTATTGTAGAGATGAAGTCTTGCTAAGTTGCCCAGGCAGGTCTCAGGCAATTCACTCACCTCGGCCTCCCAAGACGTGGGATTACAGGTTGAGCCACTGAGCCGCTCCGGCAATTTCAGTTTTCAAAAGTGGAATTGCTTATAGCTACATATATAGTAAAATAAGTCATGTTTGTGCAACTTTTAAATATGTTTTGTGAGTTTTTTTTTCTTTTTTTGCATGCAGTGAGTGCTAAATTTGCATGGAACATTTGAAAGATAAAAGCACCAGGATGGGTTGAATGTCTTTGAATTACCACTCTTTGTCATCTACGTTGATAGTTTAGAGAGCCAGAGTCCTACTTTTGAGACAAAATTAGACTTAATTCGTTTGTTCCTTTTCTGTTTATTTGCTGCCTTGTTAGTTGTTGAGTTTCTCATGATTAGCAAGATTTAAACTCCAGTTCCATTGGCCATTTAGTCCTACCTGTTAGTAAGATAACTCTGTGACCATTTTGAAAATTAAATTAGCTGAATTATTTTTCTTACATTTTTGATTCCTTATAGCTGTTATTTCCATACTTGTGAATTTGAGGCCAAAAAGACTAATTGTGACTTCTGTTTCTTTGGATCCAGTAGACTATTCTATTTATATTATGGTGACTTCATATCATCAGTTAATAGAAGCATAGAATTTTAGCATTGGATAAACCATAGAGATAAGTAACGTAGTCCAACTCCTTGCATGATCAGTCTTTTCCTCACTTTTTTTGGTAGCTCTGCTGGGCCAGCCATTGTAAAACACTATTCTATGTACTTTAGGTTCACAGACAGGAATATAAGATTTTACTTAATGGAACTTAAAAAAATAATCAATGTTCCTATGTTATGAAATTAATGAGGAAATTTGTGACAAGATTTAGGCTTATGATTGTTGCTTTTGAGCCACACTCTTGCAGTCTAACACTAGCTTTGAATATTTCACTCATAAATTTATTTTTAAGTTTCCTATGTGGTTGATAATTGGTAAATCCCAGATAGATATTCTGTGTTAACTAAATCAAGTATTTACAAACTGTTCAAATAAAATGGTAATTATATAAAGGAAAACTGGATCAAAACTTAAAATAGATTCATTTTCATAATGCAATTTTTAAAGTTATAACACTCTTAGAAAGTCAGAATCTTGTGATTTTTTTTTTTAGCTGTTGTGCTAAACAATTTAAGCATATATACCATGAAGCAAAGATTCCCCCATTTTTAGCCAAAGGAAACTATACTTTAACAAAACAAAAGCATACTGTATTAGGTATGTGTTAACATTCTTTATCGTCATGTCTTAGAAAATATATTTATCAAATATTTCATTATTAAAAAACTACGGTTAAACAGTGGATCTCCATTTTCTTCATCTCATCTTAACATGCAGGTTTATTACTTCAGTGCTTGAGTAACTTTTCCTTGGTGATCTATTGAGCTTTGTACCTGAGAGCCGTACTAATCACTATGTTTATTTGAATGTTTGGTATAGGAAGCGGGCAGCTGCAAAGCATCTAATAGAACGCTACTACCACCAGTTAACTGAGGGCTGTGGAAATGAGGCCTGCACGAATGAGTTTTGTGCTTCCTGTCCAACTTTCCTTCGTATGGATAATAATGCAGCAGCTATTAAAGCCCTTGAGCTTTATAAGATTAATGCAAAACTCTGTGATCCTCATCCCTCCAAGAAAGGAGCAAGCTCAGCTTACCTTGAGAATTCAAAAGGTGCCCCTAACAACTCCTGCTCTGAGATAAAAATGAACAAGAAAGGAGCTAGAGTTGATTTTAAAGGTAAGATATTTTATTTTGTATTGAGAATTGTTGACTGAAAAGATTTTAATGTGTGAGTTTCTGTTTGTTTTTTTTCCCTATTGTGTGGCATTAAGACATTATAGTATAATGAAACCAATTTTTTATTGGTAAAGGACAGGAATAATAATTAAATTAATGACTTAACTACATTTTGCTGGTCTAATGATTGCTAATTAGAAGCAGATAATACATCAAAAGTTCATTTGCTAATGGATTTATTAGAACTTTAAAAATTTTTCTTAGGAAAATTGTAGTAAGTGGTAGTTAATGTCCTAAACTGGGCCATTTTAAAATCTAAGTTATTTATTTATCTATTTAAGTTATAGAATAGCATGAGTTCGGGACCCCAGGACTCTGTGGCAAAAGAAGCAGAAAGAGGAAGCGATGGTTTTTTCCATTTCTGAAGGCAAGGCAAAAATTTTGTAATAGTTATGTGAGAAATAATTCTACTTTTCCTTCTAATATATTCTTCCCATATCCTGCTCACTCTCCTCCCAGGCATTTGGTACACCAGGCGTGCTGCCAATGATCATGACCTACCAATGGCAGTCTTCAGTCAAGTCTTCTGTTTTCTAAGTGACCCCATATTCCAAAATTGTTAAACTTTTTTTTCATCTTAAACTCCAAACTTCCCCCCCCGAAGGTAATTAGTATTAGTAACAAGATAATTGAATTTCTGAATGACTGCCAGGGCTTAGCCCCACCAGAGGTAATTCTATTTTAAAAGAGAACGCTTTTTGTTTAAGATACATATGTTAGAGAATGCCTCTAAAATTTGTAGTAATATTATTTGAATGAAGTTTCAATCAGTGAAATGCAATTGTGTTATAGCTCTCCACTCTGCACAGTAAAAGTTTTCATCACTTTACACAACTTTGTTGTTTCAAAATGTAAAGTTATTTCTCTTTCATGAATCAGCTTGCTCAATGTGGATAAATAGTTGAATCTTGGTCAATATGTATATTGTGGAGGCTGCATTGACTTTATTATACACATTTCTGTAGTAAGTGTGCACCACAGAGTACCAGTAGCTAAATGTAGAGTGTGCTGGCACAGTGGAATGGAGCCACCTATGGGAAAACATGGTACATAGAGATATACTTGTCTTCTTTTTGACCATGTGCTGTCTTACAACTGCTTGTTGTGTGCCTCTCCCCAATCTTTATGTCCTGTTTGTTCATGTCTATGCAATTTGGCAGTTTTATCCTTTTTTTTATTTTTTTTTCCCCAGTATGCTATTACCCCCCTCCCCGCAGTGTCCTGTGTTTACTATATTATATTGCTATTTGGAATTATAGATGCTTTAGCTACACTAGCACTTTAATTTTGGCTATTAATTATGTTTGTTAGCACTAGTTACAGAATTGCATAGACAATGAATAGTCTGCTCCAAACTCTCCTTTTGCTCACAAGTTTTTGAAATGCCAAATTTTTAAGATGAAGAGTATTTTTAGGAGCACACATTTATCACAAAATATGCAAGTTAATTTTACGAAAAGTCTTATATAATGTTTTCTCAGTAGAACACTTCTCGTTATTGATACCAAAACATTATGAGTGTTATATCTAGAAAAACTCAGTTCAACATGTTAAGCAAAACACTCTGTATAGAACATATAAGTATAGTTTATTTAGAATTAGTAGATGGTCAGAATCGCTTAAAGATGTTTTGAAAGCCTGGCATGTCAACAAAGAGTGTGGGTCTAAAGTGTTGATCTAAGACAGGCATGTTTCTGCATGCAAAGCAAGTCTTTGTTAAGAATCTTATGATTTAATGATTAGAAAGCAGAGTGTTTCACACTCCAATAGGATAGTTGTATTTTCTATGCTTTGCTTGGCATTGTCTTATAAGAAGGTATTATAATATTTTCCAGTTGAAATAGGCTTCCATTCAGTGGTTTCATGCTTTCGAGGAAGAGATTACTGATGTGTAGCAAAAGATACTTATGCATTCTTAATAGAACAAACCTGAGAATTATTCCTTAAAGAGTTAGGGGCTCTGAAAGAAACTACATGAGTGTTGACACTCTTGTAACTGGGCCAAAGATCAGATTTAGGGTGGGATAAAATGTAATATTTTTGTGGTTCAACTTTTGGTGGCCATTCATTTAATGATCACTTGAATTTTATATTGTCTTTTACTATGAAACAAATATATTGAAGCAGAGGTGGAAATCATATTAATTTTACATGTTGTGTAGTACATGTATAAGGGTATATTTGGCACAATAAAAATAAGATTGTCTATGTCCCTCTAAAATTATTTTCTGCTGATCTAATGATGACAAGTCTGTCACTTTATTGATGAAAGGGATAGATTAAAACTGTTATGTTATTATGTTGTTTGACCAGTAGAGTGTTTAGAAATTTAGTACACAAAATATGTAGTTTATTTTTACTGACAAAATAAAATATCGTCCTGTTAGCCAGAGAAAGGAAAGCCTTGGTCTGAAAGTAAGAATTATTTCAAAAAAGTTGGGAAATGTGATTTAACCCATTTAGTGCCCAGAATGAAGAAGAAATAGATTTTGGTGACTACATAGACACTGTACCACTTGCTTGCCACCATTTTATTTTTCCCACTAGTTGTTTTTCATTGCTCAAAAACTATTTTCTATCACTTTATAAGGTTTATTTTAACCTGATTCTTGACTGTGGAAAGCACTTTCAACTTCAGAGCTTATGAGAAATGGTATATTTTTCTCAAACAACTGCAGAATGGCCACTCTGGAACAAATTAGGAAGGCCCAAAAGTAACTGGTTTGCTTTTAATGCACGTAGAAGTAGGAAACCAGTTTGCTTTGCTTTTGATGCATCTTGAAATAGGAAAAGAGCTATTTCCAAATGAGAAGGCTGAAGGAACCTTTCTTAAAACCATGTCACCTTAGTATTTTGAGAACAGAGTAGTCAAGAAAGAAACGCCTCAGAAGAATAGTGTTTCTTCTCTACAAGAATGTTGTATGTGGTGTAATATGGTGAATGAGCACGTGATGTATTGGTTTATATTTGCAATCAAAGCTACATAAACCATAATGATCTCATTTAAGAGCTGTGCATTCTTAAAAGAATGGGTGAGGTTCTTGGTATTAGTAGTTCATTGAAAAAAAGTAAACATTTAATATTTTTGTTGAATCTAAGTATTAGATACTTTTTTCTCCAAGAGTTGTAAATCTTAAATGATACAGAATTCAGAATGTTTGGCTGTATCTTTTAGAGCTTATTACATCAAAGGAAACATGCATAATATGAAAATAAATGTTCTTTTTCTTCTAATTTTTTAGATGTGACTTACCTAACAGAAGAAAAGGTATATGAAATTCTTGAATTATGTAGAGAGAGAGAGGATTATTCCCCTTTAATCCGTGTTATTGGAAGAGTTTTTTCTAGTGCTGAGGCATTGGTACAGAGCTTTCGGAAAGTCAAACAACACACCAAGGAAGAACTGAAATCTCTGCAAGGAAAGGATGAAGACAAGGATGAAGATGAAAAGGAAAAAGCTGCATGTTCTGCTGCTGCTATGGAAGAAGATTCAGAAGCATCTTCTTCGAGGATAGGTGATAGCTCACAGGGAGACAATAATTTACAAAAGTTAGGCCCTGATGATGTGTCTGTTGATATTGATGCCATTAGAAGGGTCTATACCAGATTGCTCTCTAATGAAAAAATAGAAACTGCCTTTCTCAATGCACTTGTATATTTGTCACCTAATGTGGAATGTGACTTGACGTATCACAACGTGTATTCCCGAGATCCTAATTATCTGAATTTGTTCATTATTGTAATGGAGAATAGAAACCTCCACAGTCCTGAATATCTGGAAATGGCTTTGCCATTATTTTGCAAAGCAATGAGCAAGTTACCCCTTGCAGCCCAAGGAAAATTGATTAGGCTGTGGTCTAAATACAGTGCAGACCAGATTCGGAGAATGATGGAAACATTTCAGCAACTTATTACTTACAAAGTCATAAGTAATGAATTTAACAGTCGAAATCTGGTGAATGATGATGATGCCATTGTTGCTGCTTCAAAGTGCTTGAAAATGGTTTACTATGCAAATGTAGTAGGAGGGGAGGTGGACACAAATCACAATGAAGAAGATGATGAAGAGCCCATCCCTGAGTCCAGTGAGTTGACACTTCAGGAGCTTTTGGGAGAGGAAAGAAGAAACAAGAAAGGTCCTCGAGTGGACCCACTGGAAACTGAACTTGGTGTTAAAACTCTGGATTGTCGCAAACCACTTATCCCTTTTGAAGAGTTTATTAATGAACCACTGAATGATGTTCTAGAAATGGATAAAGATTATACTTTTTTCAAAGTAGAAACAGAAAACAAATTCTCTTTTATGACATGTCCCTTTATATTGAATGCTGTCACAAAGAATTTGGGATTATATTATGACAATAGAATTCGTATGTACAGTGAACGAAGAATCACTGTTCTCTACAGCCTGGTTCAAGGACAGCAGCTGAATCCATATTTGAGACTCAAAGTCAGACGTGACCATATCATAGATGATGCACTTGTCCGGGTAAGTTGGGCTGCTGCTTAAAATCACACTAGATCAAAAAGCTAATGATGGGGATAATATGATACAGTTTAGTGTATTCATTTTATAAGTGACTAAAAAAATTGATGTCCTGTAGTATAGGAACACATGGGTATTCTAATCTTTGATGTAGGTATTACACTTTTGTTGTTCCTGTCCCGGTTTACAAATGTGTTCTACAAAGTAATGGTTGTCTTACATTGATCATTATCTCTTTGGAAATGAGTGGACTTTCTAAATCTTGAAAACTGAACCCATATGTTTTTCCATTCAGAAAAGAATAGGGTGTTGGGGAAAGACCAGAACACAGAAACAAGGAAATGTGGTGGTAATAATAAGTATAAATGTGAACTCTTAACTAGAAGAAGTGGTACAGTAAGACCACATCATAAAATTATAAGTAGTGTCTAAAAAAATTCCATCATGTAAAATTACAGTTTCATTATTATTGCAAATGTCTCTGTGGCACTGCCTGGTTGTGGTAGTTTTTTTGCATATAAATATTCATAGGAACAATGCTGAATCTTGGAACTTCTAGGAAAACAGCTATTCCAAGAATTTGGGGATTAATAGTGCCTGTATCAACAAATCCAGGGAGATGGAGCTAGGAAAATACTGAGAATTCAGGCACCCATCTTTTAACTTCCTGTTTCTCCAGATGGGTCTGCCATTTGTTTCTTCCTTTTCTCCACAGAAGATTTAAGAATGCAGGGCTAGCCAGAAGACAGAAACCATTTACCAGCCATATTTTATCAAAATTTACATGTGTCAAAGGTGCTTTATCGTAGGCTTTATTGTATTCCTAGGTTTAAGTATCCTTGTCATTGCTAATTTCTTTTCATCACCTTCAAGTAAAACTTAATGTCAACTAAAATTAATGTATAGTTAATCTTCTGTACTAATAAAGGATAGCCATACACAGACAAGGGAAGAGTGATTTTTATTTTTAAATGTATTTTAATATTAGAATGAATTTGTCTAAATTTTAGAACTCATAAATTTGTAACCCAGTGGAAAAAGTTGCTTGACGTCTCAGAAATTTAAAATTACACAGATATTTTTTGGGGGGGGAACGGATTGTTTCCTTGTTGGTACTTTAAAATGTCAAATATATATATATATATATATATATATATATATATTTTTTTTTTTTTTTTTTTTTTAAAGCAGGATTTATTGAGAGAACAGAAAAGCTCCCACAGTGGGATGGGACTCGAAAGCGTTGACCAAAATGTCAAATATGTTTATAGTTTTGAAGAAATCATTTGCATTATTTGAGCAACTAAGACAGCTATTCAGTAGAGACTTAAAGGGACTTAAACTTCCTAATCATCATTGCTTTCTTGTGCCCTTTTTCTTTTACTTATGTAGTTTTCATCCACATGAATATTTAGTACAGTCAATGACTTGATCTTAAGACAGCCAGCTACTTATTTTATGTGGCTTAGCAGAGTGCTGGGGTATTTTATAAGACTGCAAGTGATGTTTTATGGCAAGCGTGTTGAGGTCTATCTATGACTATCCATCATTAGAACAGAACTGCAAATGCCAAAACTACACATCTTATGTTTGACTTCTTGGGGATGGCATCCCTTTTGCTTTCTTCATCAAGATAGCCGTTTACAAAACAATGAAATTACTCTCTATGATTCATTCCAAGGTTTAAAAAAATTGTCCACCTTTCTTAGCTGCCTTCTGCTCTGAAGTCTACTTGGTCTTATTTTCCTCTCTCCCTCTTTTTTCCCCTAGTAAAGCAGGGCTACCAACCAACAAAAGTTGTGCTTGTTGTATGCTTACTATATTCTGTTTTAAAAATCATCTTTAGGATTTTGAGGAAACAACCCCTTCAATATTTAAAGTCTTCTTTAAAGCATGTGTCAGAATAAAATTAAGTGTGAACTTTTTAATTATGTTATGACATGGCCTATTATAAATCAGGATTCATTAGATAATATCTGTACTTGAATATTACTAGTCCACAGAAGCTGTTCACTTCAGAAATCCTGTGTGCTAGACACTTTAATAAACTGTGTGTGGAGCTACAAAGAGATGATGGCCACTGAAAAGCTTCTTAGGGACTTTAAATGCTCACACTAAGCAGGTTTTACTTTATTTTCTTTCTGTTCTTTCTTTTTTTAAGATTACAGAATATGAGAAGACTAGAAAAATAAGTAATCAAAATAGGTCTTAGAAGTCAAATTGATAACCTGCCCATTTTTTTGAACTAAATATTTACGTGGTGCTTATGGTAAAGTCACATTATTTTAGTAACACAAAGTAGGAAGTTTACAAAAAAAGTTGTTGAAGATCATTCTCTCATGTGAACTCTCAAGAGGACCAATGGATTTTTCAATGTCTTATTTTCCAAGGAAATAAGGAGGCTTTTTAAGTCTTGTTCTTTCTTAAATACCACAGTTTGACAAGCAAAAAAAAACATTGACCACTTTCTTTTGACCTGTTAATTTTAAACATCACAGTAGGGTCAGGTAGAGAAGAAGAAATAGAAATGAGAAACTTTGTGGCAAGGTTAATATTTATAATTGAAGTTAAGGGATTCTAGATTTTAAGAGTCAAAAGGAACCCTTAAGTTCTTCTACTCTTTAGTTTATAAACCAAGCTCAGAAAATAGTGACTACATGCATGACACTCTTGAGTATGTTTTTCTTTTCTTTCTTTTTTTTTTTTTTTTTAATTTGGAGTCTCACTCTCTCGCCCAGACTGGAGGGCAGTGACCGCTCTCGGCCACTGCAGCCTCGACCTGCTGGGCTCCGGCAATCCTTCCGCCTCAGTCTTCCAAGTAGCCGGAATTACAGGCATGCATTACCACACCCAGCTAATTTTTTTATGTATTGTAGAGGTGAGGTCTCGCCAAGTTGCCCAGGTGGGTCTCGAACCCATAGTCTCAGGCAATCCACTCACCTCAGCCTCCCAAAGCGCGGGATTACAGCCTGAGCCACTGAGCCTGGCTGAGTATGTTTTTCTATTGGGTCTTATTTTTTAGTTGTTAGTTGTCAGACTGACTAGCTTGCAAAAAGAGTAAGGGGTAGTAACTTTAAAAATTATGGATTTGTTTTAAAAAACGAGAAATGAGTTTATTGTTTTATGTATCATAAAATTCAAACTAGACTAGTAAATGTTTTCCTAAGTAGAGTTTTTAGAGGAATTGACTTTGATGACGGGAGAAGAATTAGTGTTTATAGTATTTTATTGAAGATACCACTGATTGTAGATACTTGATATTTTATTACGACTAAGAAAGAAAATGCTGCCAATTGATTGTAAGGTGCTATCAATAGTATGGTATATTCTGATTTCAGAGATAATGTAAAAAAAGAAAAGTGAATTTTAGAATCATAAAATATTACTTATCGCTTCACAAATTGATGTCTCAGAATTGCTTAAGAGTACCTACCCCTGCTTAACTTACTAGACTGTCTCCCCTGGGACTTATTTTTTACTATTTTGTTCTTGTTCCTTAGAACATAGTACAGTGATAAAAGATGAGCTCAGAGCTCAACTTTCATTTGAATGAAGGCAATCCATATGTGATGAGGTTTTTACATATTTATCCATTTGTGTATCAGCAAATAGATAATTTTTCATTTTTCTTAGACAAAACATTTTCAAGGATGATATGTATATAACATTTTAAAAAGTATTTTTTTAAAGGAGTAAGAGATTGAGCTTATTGATATCATGGAAGAAGACAGTATTGCCATCTATGATGTGCCCTGAACTGCCTTTAATATCTAAATGTGAAAATTGTTTAAAGAAACAAAAGAATCTATGGTCCTATCCTCTAGAGATTTAGATTTGGAGCTCTGGTGTGGAGTCTAGGAACTTGTATTTCTGGTAGTACTCCCCAGATATTCTGATAAAGCCAGACTGAAAACCAATGTTTGGGAAGGCAGCTGTGGTTCTGTGTGTGTGTGTGTGTTTTGAGGCCATTTTGATACACAAGTACATGCTTAGGAAACTGACAGGTTTTTAAGAAGATCATGAAGACAGTAGACTTAGAATATGGAGGTTGATAATGGTGTGAAACTTTGTTTCCATTGAGTAGGTAGTTAATAAAATTTCAAGTTTTATCTAGATAAATGAAAAAGAGTAGTTGAGATGTAGAATTGAATAGGAAAAGTCAAAAATGGGAACTAGCATAGATAAAGGTGATTGGCATAGATGAAAAACCCCACTAACAAGAGGTTCTGCTGAATCCCCTCTATAAATCACTGGCCCATTTTATATGTGTTCTAATGGCACTGTCTCACCCAGCTTCCAGCATTTTGGCAAGTACTCTTAGGTATTATTGAAACAGGACCTTGATTCTTTTATTTATCAATTGACCTACAGTGCTTTAAGAATAAGACTCTTCTGTGCTGTTCTTGGTATGTTTAATCGTATGTTATGCCTTCACTATATTGTGCTTAATGCTATTACCATTGTTGTTTCTTATCATTTTTCTAATTATTCTAATTGAAATGAAGAACTTTATGCTTGGTTTATTCAGAGTAACTTCTTGGAGATAGAATGAGAGAATGAAGCAGATCTATACAGATTCTTAGCATCAAGTAATGATTTAAAACAATCATATTCATTAAACTTCTTAGTATTACATGTGGGGAAAATGAAGTCTAGAAAAATTCTGGCCTACAGAAATTAATGGCAGAATTGGAAGTAGAACTCAGGATTTCAGGACTCATAGACAGATGTGATTATGTGATTTGGCTGCTTTATGTTTGAGATGTAATAAACATTTCTTCACCTGTTTATAAAGAACATGAACAATTAAAAAATATCTGGATAATCTGAAAATCCCATTCTGATCATAAGGTTAAGCGTACTTACTAGCAAACTGTTCATTGTACAGCATAACAAGTTGACTGAAGTTGTAGTTCAAGCTAGCCTTTCTTAGAGGTCCTAGGCATTGTTATGTATTAGAGAAGTCTGTTTTCTCTTAATACTACTTCTACTTTAATTTTCATACTGTTAAGGAATCTTTTCAATTATGAATGAAGATAGATTTGATCTAACAGCTCAGAATACTGTAAGTTTAAATGACAGTTTTCCTTTTGATTCTTGTGAATTCGGCAGTGTGGTATTTTTGTATTGCAACATCATCCTACCTAGGTAGTCTGGGAATACTTTGACATCAGGTCAGTTAAAAAAAAAAGATTTCCTCAGGATTTCATCATCATGGCCAAGCAAAAAGTTCACAAATTAAAAAGTAATTTTATCCTATAGTTGAAGAAATCAAGAATCTTAGTAAGAAGAGGAAGTCATATAAGGAAAAGGTAGATGTCATTATATCCAGTCTTTGTTTATTTTTCTCCAGTTATCTCTGTCTTTTGCTATTCTGTATATGAAATTAATACAAAATATGTATTTTAAACTATACCAAATGAACCCAGTAATGCATTTATTCCCCTTTTCAGCATGTTCATTGACATATTCTTCCAATTTTCAAATATCCTTCTGCATTTAAACAGCTTTTAATTTTAAAAATTCAGTTTAAATAATACAGCTATTACACAAAGTAATACATCTTTTACACAATCATTTCTTAAGTCATTTTTAAATGACTGAAGAGTGGGTTAGAGGTTGTTATTTTTAAAAGAAGAATACAGCCTTTTACGTAATAATGGCCTTTGTCAAAATGATTATTGCTGAATTTTATGTGTTTGTTACCACAATTCAGAATAAAAAATATTTTTAAAAAAGGCTGCTCGTGTATTCTTCAATGATAAAATATTTTGCAAAATCACTCATGTACGCCAGGATGGTAATCTAAAATAGATAATAACTGGAAATTTTTACCTGCAGAAGTTAGTTACCAACTAAATGTCAGATCTTTCTACAAATTTATATATGATTACTAAAGGGGACCCAAAAAAGAGGATTATTTTTTGGAGGGTGGGTCCCTTGTAGTACAGGCCCCCCCACCAGGTAAGTGTTCTAGGTATCCATTGGCATCAGTGTACCAGCTAGCATTGTTGTGAGAGGTTACGTTCGGCTTCAGTGAATTTGTTTTTGGAGATTTTTTTAACGTGTTTTCCCGTTTTACAATATTTATTGTAAGAAAATAAAAAATATGGAAAAGCATAAAGAAGATAAAAAATACTCATAATTCTTTAAAAAAGTTTTTGGTAGTCGTTTTGGAGCACTAGTAAAGCATAAAAGTTAAGAGCTTGCTGCCTGGTGTAGAATCTGTTTCATGACTTACTGATTGTGACTTGAGGAAATTAAGTAACCTCTTATTACCTTGAGTTCCCCATCTGTAAAGTGGAGTTAATAATATTACCTGCCTCAAGATTGTTGTAAAGAGGAATTGAGTTGCTATATGTAAAAGTACTCCATAAGTGCTATATTTGTTGCTGTTATACATGGAATGCTTTTGTTCTGTAATGTTATGGTTGTCAGGTCTCAGAAAAGCCTGGAAAAATTTTTAGAATAAAAAATAATAATAACAGCAACAGCTGGTACTTTTAAGCACTGATTTTGTACAAGGAATTCATCTAAACAGCTCACATATATTAACTTTACTACTAAGTTAATTATGCTTATCTCACAAATGAAATGAAAGCAGAGAGAGAGAGAGAGAGAGAAAGAGAGAGAGAGAGAGAGAGAGAGAGAGAAAGTTATGTTTACAGTGACCATAATAGAGCATATTGCCTTACAGTCTTTTAGCACCCAAGGTGGGAAACATAGAGTAGAGATTGATGCAAGTGAATAAATTAGCAATATCTTATTAAGAATGAAGATTAATTTGCTTCGGAGTTCATTTGACATGTGTTAGGTGGAGCTAAGACTAGATAGAACACAGAGCCTCTAAATCTTATAGAAATTCTCTATCAAGTCCTTTAAAAGGTTTCACATTGATAAAGAGTCCGTTTTCATTTATGAATACTAATGGAGAAAAGTTATAGAGTACATAGTACAAATATCTATATCTGTATCTATATATATATTTTTTTACTTTGGGATACATTATATTTGATAAAAGCAAGTTTACCTTTGAATGTAAAGGCTTACATCCTTTAACACCTAGCTAGTTGGAAACTGGAAGAAGAAAACTTGAAATAGGTTACATGGCAATATGGGATGCTGGCCTGGTACCATATTTGAGCTAAGATGGTAATTTCAATTTTAGTCCTTAGAATTCTATATACTCTGTGACTTGAAACAGGTTTCCAACTGGGTCTGTTTTATTTCCCCAAAGTTATTTTCAAATCTACACTTTTTTGACTCTAGTATCTTGAAACTAGTCTGTCAGGTTTCTCTGGAGACATAAAATTGTAAATCTTTGTTCAAAGAGCAAAGTTGTTTTTAAAGGTAACAGTATGATGCGCTATCTTCTAATTTTTCTAATATTACCTGCTTAGAACTCTTTCTCATGTATTCTTTTTTTTTTTTTTTAAGAGTTGGCATCTTACTCTTCTGTCCAGGCTAGAGTACAATGGCACAATCACATCTCATCGCAGCCTCAAACTTCTGTGCTTGGGCAATTTTCCCGCCTTAGCCTCCTCCATAGCTGGGATTACAGGCTTGTGTCACCATGCCTGGCTGAATTTTTTTTGTTTTTGAAGAGATGAGGTCTCACGATATTGCCTAGGCTAGTCTTGAACTCCTGGGCTCAAGCAGTCCTCCTACCTCAACCTCCTGAAGTGCTGGGATTACAGATGTGAGCCACTGTGCCAGGCCTCATATATTCTTAATAAGCTTTTACAGTTTTATGGTATCAAGAGTATTATCTTTTTTATTTCTTTGCAGATGAGGAAACTGAGGCTTAATTGAGTCACTTGCTAACATTTAAAAATTAAAAGTTAAGTGACAGTGGGACTAAAAAGGAGTATTCAGACACTTAATCTTTTTACAATAAAACATTTCGAAAGAAATTATTTTAACTAGGCCAACAACTTGGCCTAAAAATGATTTTGTAACATGTTAGAGACCACTTGAACTAGAACATTCTTTAAAACTAAAGACTAATAAATTCACAGAATTACAGGACCCCAAAGCCGAAGATATTCAGGATTTAATTACAGCAAGTTTTCTCACATTTTTTGTACTGCAATTCCTAGTAAGAAATTATTTACATAGCACCCAGTACATGCATGCCTATCCATCTGTACATTTAATTGAATTGAAAACTTCACAAAACAGTTTAGATTTCCTTAGTATGTGGAATACCTTCTGATATTTTTTTACCATTGCTGACTGCAAACCTTCAAATGAATTAGATGACCCACTATTTAGTCTACACTGAGAGTTTGAAAAAACAATGATCTAGGGAACAGTCCCTAACCTTTTTGACATCAGTAACTGGTCTCATGGAAGAAAATTTTCCACACACAGGGTTGGGGACGATGTACAGTCAACTCTCGCTGCTAATGTTAATCTGTGTTTGCAGATGCTCCCCAGCACTACCTTCACCACCTCAGCTCCACCTCAGATCACCAGGCATTAGTTTCTCATGAGGAGCATGCAACCTAGATCCCTTGCATGTATAGTTCACAATAGGGCTTGCGCTCCTGTGAGAATCTAATGCAGCTGCTGATCTAACAGTAGGCCAGTGGTGCTTTGCATGCCAGCTGCTCACCTTTTCCTGTGCAGCCAGGTTCTGTGGCCCCAAGGTTGGGGACCTCTGATCTAGGGTAAACTAACCTGTTGCATGGATTTATGAGATTTTTTTTTTTAACAGGCAAACTAGAATGTTGTAAATAGGACTATAATACACTTTTACTCCGGTGATGACTGCATCCCTCAAAACCATTTTTAAAATTCCATTTGGAATGGTTGCTGTAACCTGAACTCCTTCTGTTTTGGTAAATTTTCATCTTGAAGATTAAATTTTTTTTTAGCAGTCAGCAGATGTTTAGAAGCAGTTTAGTAGATAAGATGGTTAATTAGGCACACTGTTAGTAAAATTTAGATACAGAAAATAGAACAGCAAACAAATTGCAGTATAAACATTTTACATTAGAAACGTGTTGATTTTATGATAACTCATAATGACTGAGGCTAATTACAGTAGTGTGTTCTATAGATACACAGAAGTATTTAATAAAAGATTTATAGTTGAAGAAATACTGGACACTGTGGTTTGATAACTTAAGAGTAATGACATAAGCAAGGCTATATGTTCAGGAAAATGTGGGTATGAGACATTCTAATCCATTAGAAAGTGGTAATTTATACTAAGTGCTATTGTGCAAGACCATAAACTGCTTCCATATTTATCCATTGTATTAACTGAGATATTTGACTTATGACTTAATATATGAAGACTTAACTCTTATGTTTTTGTTATAAAGATAAAGGTTACTAGTGAAAAATTTTGAGGTCAAACTTCTTGTACTACATTGTTTTTGCTGAAGTGATATTTAGCATGTGTAGTCACTTAGGCATTTTGCTGTCTTAACAACTTCTTATGCCCTAACTGTGTAGTCCTGACTTTTTGTATACAAGTAGCAAAAGTTTTCTAATGTTCTACTATATGTTCATTTTATGTCAAATTAGTAAGGTTAGAAAGTAACCCTTTTACTATGTTGGCTGGTTTTGCCTTTTAAAAAATTATTATTATCTATGAGACTGAATCTTTGTCTTCACTTTCTTTTTATCAGTTTGCTTTTTATTTTGCTTTTCTCCTGATACGGGCAGTCATCTTCTTTTTACATTTATTTCTAGCTAGAGATGATCGCTATGGAAAATCCTGCAGACTTGAAGAAACAGTTGTATGTGGAATTTGAAGGAGAACAAGGAGTTGATGAAGGGGGTGTTTCCAAAGAATTTTTTCAGCTGGTCGTGGAGGAAATCTTCAATCCAGATATTGGTAAATATTTTAGTGATATGATTATGGTGTCATATCATCTTTTTGAATTAAGAGTTTGTCTACCTTGTTTATAAATATTTTCACCTGTAAAGAGTAGCACAAGAAGGATTTGATGTGGATTGCCTAGAATCACATATCGTGCCTGAATTTGTCAGTTTTAGGAAGTGATTTGTATTATTCATTTACTCAAGTTTTTATTTAGATGACTTAGTCAAGTATTCTTTTTTTTTTTTTTTGAGTTGGAGTCTCACTCTGTCGCCCAGACTGGAGTGCAGTGGCCGCTTCCGGCCACCGCAGCCTCGACCTGCTGGGCTCCGGCGATCCTTCCGCCTCAGCCTTCCAAGTAGCCGGAATTACAGGCGCGCGCTACCACGCCCGGCTGATTTTTTGATTTATTGTAGAGATGAGGTCTCCCTGCCCAGGCGGGTCTCAAACCCGCGGGCTCAGGCAATCCACTCACCTCAGCCTCCCAAAGGCGCGGGATTACAGGCTGAGCCACCGAGCCCGGCTGTCAAGTATTCTAATAAAGGAAATTATTTCTTTGGTAAATTGAATTGAAACCACTTTAGAATTGCACATTGGAACAGTTGAAGGGATTTCTTTGCTCTTTGAAATCTAAAACTTGTCAAACGCATTTGGTATTCCTGACCTGCGAGTTTCATGAATAGTGGTTTGAGGAATGTTGAGAGAATGTCTCACAAGTATTATCATGCTCAAAGTTCAAAAACTCTCACTGATACCACATTAATTAGGTTTATTTGCTATTAGACTTTTGAGGGGCTTAATATAGTAATGTTTTCTTCAACTTTTTGAATTCCAGAGCCCTTTTCTTATCCTACATCTAATAATGTTGACCTTCAAGAAGAGTTTTTATTGAACACAGCTGGGGAGAGTTTGATGACATATGTTAATCTGAAAGTGAAGGATCAGAGTTTTAGTTTTTTATCCCTTGTGGTAGACAGAGTATACAAGTAGAACAAGGGAAAGATGCATCCTCTTGAATAGTTTACTTAACTGGATAATTCTGAATTGGTTCAGTTTCTTCTGTAAATATAGCCAGTTAGTTTTCTGGACTTGCTTATGTTTAAAACTGATGCATGATGATTTTAGGAGAAGGTTCCCACTGAAGGTATCGTAAGAATAATGTGTATCATTTCTCTTCATCTTTGAGAATTGAGTTGTTAAAGCCTGGTGATTCTCAGTGTATACATTGAGTTGACCCTTTTCTGTTTGTGTTTTTAGTCAGACATATATATAAAACTTAGCTATATATTAGCTAATGTTTATTAATAATCAGAAGGCTATGCCATTGTATGTAGTGTGTTCAAAGTAAACCAGTGATACATATGATCATGCCTTTTTGGAGATAGAAAATTCATAAACTTCAAAAGGAATTAATTTACAGGCTTCATAAGCTTGGCAAAACTTAGCTTTAGCTTCTGATATATCTGGAAATATTAAACCTTAGTTATAAATATACTTGTATTACATGAGAAAATACTTTTAAGAAAAAACACATTAGGCTGTTCCAATAAGGTAACTTAAGTGATGGCAGTAGAAATATCAAAAAAGGAATATTTTACAAGAGGCAATCTTTATGGTGCTTTTATTCCTGGGACTTGAAAAAGTGTGTCCTAAATGGAATATTCTTGGACTTTAACGTTATTTTTCATATATAGAGATAAGAGCAGTGACCTATGTGATTTGTATTCTGATTAACTTACCATTTTGTGCTCTTGAGACCAAGGTCATGCATGTATTTGTGACATTTTGTCAAATTGATTAATTAATCATAATTATTTATCAGTGCTTCCAGCCCTTGTTAATGCCATATTTATAACAGAAATGATGCTTTTAGAACTTTCATGGGTGTTGTAACTGCCTGTAAAAAGAAAAAAGTGTTTAGAAGTAAAGCATGAAATCCAAGTATAAGCTGGATAATTTTCAAGCCATTATTTTCTGAGCATTATTTTGCATTAGAAATATGTCCTAAGCTTAACTTATGCTTTTAGTGATCAAGAAGACATTTAAAAAAAATTTCAAACTAAAAGTGAAAATGAAGAAACATTTTTTAGAGCATTTAGTGCAGCACCATTTTTTTGTAGAGATGGAGTCTTGCTGTTTTGCCCAGGTTGGTTTCAAATTCTTGGCCTCTCAAAATGATGGGATTACAGGCGTGAGCTGTCATAGCCAGCTGGAAATTACAGATTATTTTCAAACCTTATTCTTCAAGTATTTTCATTCAGTTTCATAGTAGCAACTGAAAAACATTTAATAAATGAAAAAATTCTAAATTCAATTAAAATATTTAACTTTTTCCGTGGATACTTACCTAAAGGGAAGATGATAATTCTGTCTTAATCATGCTCATTCAGATAGGTAAAGCCTAAGATTTTAGTTTTCTAATGAATAGTATTAAATAGGCCTTCCCAGTTTGAAATTTGAGTGGTGAAGACCATGTGAAACTGAAAGACTGCAGACTTTTTGTTTTTACATATTTGTTTACAGTTAATATGCTTATTAAATAGCTTTGGTTATCAAAGCTTATCACATTTATCTAAATTTATGAACTTGGGATCATCTGGCTTTCTTAGAATGATGCTAGAAAAATTTTGTGGGACCATTGTCCAATTTTCAATAAACAAATTTTTCCTTATTGTAATTCAAAATTGTTAAAAAATAGTATGTGTAAGTAACATTTTTTTAAATGAAACATTTTCAAAAATGATAGCCTTTTTTCTTTTGTTTTTATTTTTCATCCATGGAGTGGATAAAATAATGATTGTAAATTAACTTTTCTGATGTGTTAGTGGAAGATTAGAAAACGAATTTAACGAACAACTTTTTTCTACCTTCCTGGAAATGCTGCCAAAATTGCTGATGACTTTGTTTTCTTGGTTTCTTAAAATTACAGAGCATTATTTACCACAGTTTATTACAATCATATACATTTGGACATTGTTTTCTCAAGTGTCTAGTGTAATAGAAAAGAATTATTATAAATCTTGTACATAATACTAAAAATGTTTTATATGTGTTATTATTTCAGAGTCACATTTGTATTGTTCATCATCAGTCTTTAATAAAATACAAACGTAATTTTTTTAAAAAATTATTTCTTATAGGTATGTTCACATATGATGAATCTACAAAATTGTTTTGGTTTAATCCATCTTCTTTTGAAACTGAGGGTCAGTTTACTCTGATTGGCATAGTCCTGGGTCTGGCTATTTATAATAACTGTATACTGGATGTACATTTTCCCATGGTTGTCTACAGGAAGCTAATGGGGAAAAAAGGAACTTTTCGTGACTTGGGAGACTCTCACCCGGTAAGTACTTTACCATTTTTAATTCAGATTTTATTTAAATGCAGAAATACAGTTTAATTTATTTAAATATTTAAAAATTATTTTTTAGAATCTTTGTTGATACTTATACCCAGTAAGATAAAGGTGCTTTAATCTGACTGAAGTACTAGGAACACTAAAAAGTCAAAGAGGGAAATATTTAAATATTGCTCTCAGCAAGCAGCTTTTGTAAGATTGATTCTATAAAGAAATGTTTTTAAACATTTTTGTTTGTTTTTAATGGCACGGTTTTTTTTTTTTCTAAGAAGAGTGATACAGATTTTTTGTTGTATTTTGTAGTTCTGTGGTAGCCTCAATTTTTAACTTCTGGTTGTTAGGTCCTATATCAGAGTTTAAAAGATTTATTGGAGTATGAAGGAAATGTGGAAGATGATATGATGATCACGTTCCAGATATCACAGACAGATCTCTTTGGTAACCCAATGATGTACGATCTAAAGGAAAATGGTGATAAAATTCCAATTACAAATGAAAACAGGAAGGTAATAAGTTTTTGTAGCAACATTTTTTTGTTCTTAATTAACAATTTCAAAGCATGTATGCTTGCAATTTTTAAAATCGTATCTATTATAGTCTGAACAAAGAACTAAGAAATCAAATAATCAAAAACTGCAGCTAAGTCTTAAATGTAAGCTGTAGTGAGACCACAAAAAGAGAACATGGAGTAGAAGGTAGTGAACAGCTAAGTGTGACAGCAATATAAAGCAAGAAGCAAGGTCTTTCTCTTGTTTAGCTATTAACAGGAGCCTTGTGATTAAGGTCCTTATCTCAGAACAAATGATCATCACACTTAATCTACATGTGTATGCCATGTTTGTGATGTAAATTTATATCAGATTTGAGTTTCTGTTGATTGAAAAGTTTTCATCTATTAACAAGGGAAAAACCCAGAACAGACGAGGAAATTTATGATAAATATATAGTATACCTTTAAGGGACATGTGCTTATAGTGATTTAATATTTTTGTTAGATATTATACTCACTAAGTTAGGATGCATAGTACATTTTCCTTTTATATTTGGTACAGTAGCCTTTATATTTAGGCCATAGCCTTTATATTTAGTTGAAATTGACATGTATGATATACATGGCCTTTTTACAGCTTACTGTTGGCTATCTCAGAGAGCTTTGAAATTGTAAGAAGTATTTTTCTTTGTGTAAAAATATTCTAAAATATTCTTGGATTTTTTTTGTGAGAAAATGAAAACCAAAAAAAGCAATGCAGCCCTACGAGTTGTGTTTTGTTTGCATAACATATCATAAGAAGCTCTTGTGATTAATGTTTTCTACAGGAATTTGTCAATCTTTATTCTGACTACATCCTCAATAAATCAGTAGAAAAACAGTTCAAGGCTTTTCGGAGAGGTTTTCATATGGTGACCAATGAATCTCCCTTAAAGTATTTATTCAGACCAGAAGAAATTGAATTGCTTATATGTGGAAGCCGGGTAAGAAAGCAGTTGTCTACAAAAAGATAATGTGTCAATTTGTTGTTTGTAATGCAGTATAGAAAATACTAAGACATATTTTTTTGAATTTGCAGAATCTAGATTTCCAAGCACTAGAAGAGACTACAGAATATGACGGTGGCTATACCAGGGACTCTGTTCTGATTAGGTGAGGTGTTTAATTCTTAAAAGGAAGATATGATTCACCAAAGAAGGGGGTGCTTTTGCTTCAGATCTTTGTCTCTAGGTGCTACTTGCCAAATAAGCAAGCTCACAAATTCTACAAAGTTGGAAATGTGTTTGTAACATAGTGACCAATAGAGTTAATATTATGATTTATTTGAGAATGAAGTATTTTCTTCTGTATTTGGGATATAGATTATCTACTATTTCTTTTTCTTTTTTTTTTTGAGTTGGAGTCTCACTCTGTCGCCCAGACTGGAGTGCAGTGGCCGCTTCCGGCCGCCGCAACCTCGACCTGCTGGACTCCGGCGATCCTTCCGCCTCAGCCTTCCGAGTAGCCGGAATTACAGGCGCGCGCTACCACGCCCGGCTGGTTTTTTGATTTATCGTAGAGATGAGGTCTCGCTGCCCAGGCGGGTCTCGAACTCGCGGGCTCAGGCAATCCACTCACCTCAGCCTCCCAAAGGCACGGGATTACAGGCTGAGTCACCAAGCCCGGCTGATTATCTACTATTTCTGATGATTCTGATTAGTGTATGCTTTACACTAGAAAATGGTAAAATAAAATAAGACTTCTACCTCTGAATATTTATCCTTTCTTTTCAGCTCTGCTTTTGTGAACTAAACTTAGGTATCCCTTATCAAACACCTTTTGTATGAAATGGTACATTCCTTTATTCAATTCTTAAGATAATACGGCAAGATACAGGATAGTGTGTCCTTTTTCATCTTAACAGACTGAGCCCTAAATTCTCACAGAAAGAGGTAGAATTTCCCAGTTCTGTCTGCTCTATCTGCTTCCAAGCATATGCTCTTACTACTGTACTGTCTTCTTCTCTATGCTGCACTGTTCATTCCTAAAAGATATAGACTTCACCATCCCCTGATAAGGTTGGTAAAAGAGACAGAGAGATCATTTTGGCACCCACTGATGGGGTGAGGTGGAGAAAGCATGTGAACAGGTACCATACTTCCTGGAAGTTTATCTCTAAAGATTATTGTTATAGGACTCAAGTTTATGTTAACACCAGAATGACTATCAACTCTAACAACGAATAATATTTTGTATTATTTTTATATTACAGTTGACCCTTAAACAACGCTGCGAGCTTGACTGTCTACTTAACATGGATTTTTTTTCAACCAAATGCACAGATCAGTATATGCAGGGCACAGAGCTGGCCTGTACCAGGGCCAACTTTGCTATAGGCGGGTTCCACAGGGTTGACTGCCAGGCTTGAGTATGCATGGATTTTGTTGTACACATACAGTCCTGGAACCAGTTCCTTTGCATATACTGAGGGATGAGTGTATATTACATTATTTTCTTTTGTTCTTTTATGTTGTTTTTCATCCTAGTTTGTAGAAAGTTACTGGTATTTCTTCTTTTTGACACATTCTTGGTCATTTCTGTATTGCTACTTATTGGTAGCTTCAAAGGTGATTCATAAAAGTATTGTGATAACGTGGTGCTAGGAAAGCCCTGTCAGTCACAGCAATATTGGTTACAGGAGTTCTAACAGTTATGAAGCAAGTAACTTCTCTGAGAATATTTGAAAATGACTTGTGATATTCTTTATGGAGAAATTATTTTTGAAATTAAGGTCTTGATTTTATTTCTAGCTTTTTATAACAACATAATTCCCACTTGATACATATTTTAGGGATCATTTTTGAATGCATGATTTGAAGGGCAGGCTAGTATTGTATAAAATGACAGGAATACAGTAGCTTTCAGTTCAGCCTCACAGTTGATATTCTTACTCTTTTTCAACTAGATTTTGCTTTTTAATTTTGTCAATATAAATATGGTGAAAATATTAATTTATTAAAGGGTCCACAAATAGTAGCAAGTTGAAGACTTAAAACGTTGCTCATAGTACCAGGGAGAAAAAAGAACAGTGTCCAAATACCTTGTTTTATTGCTCCTTGCAGATACTGCTTTTTTTCTCCCTTTTTAAGGAATATTTGTGGCAACCACTTGTGTAGAGCAAGTTTAGCAAGAGTATTTTTTAATTGAGATGTATGTTATTATTAATATTTTTAGAAACAATGCTATTGCACACTTAATGATAGGCTATAGTATTAGTAGAAACATAACTTTTATTTGCACTGGGAAATTGAAAAGCTTGTATGACTCACTTTATGGGCAATATCACTTTATTGCTGTGGTTTGGAACTGAACCTGCAATATCTCTGAGATATGCCTATGCAAGTATTTTGATTGGTATTTACTTCTTGTACTCAGAATTTATAAAAATGAAGAAAATCTGTGAAACTGTTTAATACATTGCAACTAAAAGCAACAGCATATTTAATACATAAAACAACTAGAATGATTATTAAACTATTGTTTTTATGCTACAAAATTATAATTCGATTAACTTTTAATGATAATGAAATTAAGTAAATTATTGTTCAAATAATCCTATATTTAAAGCATAAGCATTCAAAAGCATAACAATAAAAATAAAATGTGAATATGTTGAGTGACTGGCAAGTTTTTGTGCTTTTTTTTTTCAGTTGTTGAAAAAGCTGTTTCTGATTTCATTTGTTTGACTACTTACAGACATCTTTTCAAGTGCTTCTCCCCGTTACTTTTTTTTGGGTTTGGGACAGGGACTGCAGTTTTTTAAACTGGTATTTGCAGATTCAGAGTTGATTTCTTCCCAACTACTTCATAGATGTTGGTTTGTATTAGCTCTTTATCTCTTTTAGTAATGTTTATCATGAATAATGATTACATACATCTGTTAATTCCTTAAAGGTTGCAAATTTGTGATACTCTAATTCTTTATTCCTCCTTCCTTTGTTACCTATAATATTTCTTAATATAAACTCTTTGGCTACCCTAAATTACAGATCATAGATATGATCTCTATGGTATATACATGCATACATATCATACAGGATAAAAGCATAATTCTTTCTACTAATTTTCAAAATAATATGGTCCTCTAACTGCTTGCTAAACATTACCCATGAGATGCTGGTGATGATAGTGGTACTGATATTGTATGAGGTAAAATTTGAATAGAGTGAAATACACTGGATTCAACTGGACAATTCAGAGTTTTAGAAAATTACACCCATATATAACCATATATTAGTTAAGTTGTAGACCGTGTCCATTACCACGGAGTTCCCATGTGTCCCCTTCCAGTCATTACCAGTCTCCCACAGGCAACCACTGTTCTGACTGCTGTCTGTTGTTTAGTTTTATCTGCTCTTGAATTTTATATAAATGGAAACATATAATATATACTTTTATCATATCTAGATTCTTTAGATCAACAAAATATAGCTTTACGATTCATCCATGTTACTGTATTGACTATAGTTTATTTTTTTCTTAATTGCAAAGTATTGTTGCCTTATATGAATATACCACATGTATTTATTCTCCTGCTGGTGGACAATTGGAGTTTTTCCAGTTTGGGGCTATTATGAATAAAACTATATGCAGTCTTACTGTGGACATGTTTTTATTTCTCTTGGAAAAACATGTAGGAGTGAAGTTTCTGGGTCATATAGTAGCTACGTATTTAATGTTATAACATACTACAGTGATGATTTCCAGTGTGGCTGTGTATACCATTATACGCTCCCACCAGCAATGTAGTTCCAGTTCCACATCCTCATCAGTATTTAATGTTAGTCCTTAAATTCATGTGTTTTGAGTAGCTCGTCATACCTTTGTGAAGTATCTTTTGCTCATTTTTAATATTAGTTTTTTGTGTTTCTCTTTATCATAGATTTTTTTCGTAGAGTACAGTACTTTGCTGTTATCCTCAGTTTTGTTTGCCTCAGTTTCTGTTACCCATGGTCAAGAATGGTCCAAAAATATTACATGAAAAATTCCATAAACAAACAACTCTTAAATTTTGCACCATTCTGAGTAGTGTGAAATCTCCTGCTGTCTGCCTGGAGCATGAATCATCCTTTTGTCCAGTGTATCCATGCAGTATATTCTACCCATACTGATTGATACATACATATTGATTATCAGATAGACTTTTGCGGTATGTCATGCTTCTGTTTAAGTAACACTGATTTTACTTAGTAATGCCTCCAAAATGAAAAAGTAGTGATGCTGGCAATTCAAATATGCCAAAGAGAAGCTGTAAAGTTAAGTTTTTCCTTTACGTGAAAAGGTGAATTTTTGGCTTAATAAGGAAAGGGGAAAAAATAAATGTATCCTGAGATTGCTAAGATCTACAGGTAAAAGTTAATCTATCCATGAAATAGTGAAAAAGGAAAATAGATTCCTGCATGGTATATATATCTGCCGTTTCAGAATCCACTGGAAGTCTTAGAATGTATCCCTCATGAGTAAGAGGGGACTACTATATGTTCTAGATAAAAGGCCTATTTTTTATATGTGTGAATATTTTCTCCAAGTCTGTGGCTTGTGTATTTCATTTCCTTAAGTGTCTTTATATGAGCAGAAATTATTAATTTTTTGAAGTCTAATTTATTAAGGTTTTTCTTCAATGCCTTTTTATTTTTTAAAAAATCTTTGCATAGCCCAAAGCCACAAATATATTTTTCTTATGTTTTCTTCTAATTGGAGAATGTAGGCTTAGCTCTTACGTTTAAGTTTATAATCTACCACCAATTAACTTTTGTGATGCTATTAGATAGTGGTTGTAATTCATATTTTAAATATGTTTATTTGTCCAGCACCGTTTTTTAGAGATTTTCTTTTCCCCGTTATATTGCTTTTGCACCTTTGTTGAAAATCATTTTATGTATGAGTCTTATTTCTGGACTCTCCATTCTGTTCCCTTGATTTGTCCTTTTGCCAAAACCACACTGATTATTACTGCGGCTTTACAGAGCAAGTCTTCAAGTCAACTGCTGTGAGTCTTACAACTTTTGCATCACATTAGATTGCTTTGGCTATTTTATTTTCATATAAATATTAGAGTAAGTTAATTTCTAGAAAAAAGGAAAAACCCTGTTGAGACTTTTTTGATTTGTGTTGCTTTGAGTGGGGTACATCAATTTTAAGAGAATTCACATTCTAACAATATGGGGTTCATCCAGTCATAGAGCACAGAAGCTCTCTCCACTTATTTAGATCTTTGTTCTTTTCAGCATTGTTATACAGTGTTTGGTGTATAAGTGCATTTCGGTCAGGAGTAAGTTTGAGTATTTTATGTTTTTGATGCTGTTTTAAGGGAATTTTTTTAAACTTTATTTTTTCAACTGTTACTGTCTAGCAATGAAATGGATAGTTGTATGTTTACCTTTCTAAATTCACTTGTTCTGTTAGCTTTTAATAGATTCTTATGACTTTCTTTGTAGACAGTTATGTCATCTACAGATTAAGACAAGTTTACCTTTTTTCAATCTTTATGCCTTTTTTAAATTAATTAATTTATTTTCTATTTTTTTGAATTGGAGTCTCACTCTGTCGCCCAGACTGGAGTGCAGTGGCTGCTCCCGGCCACCGCAGCCTCGACCTGCTGGGCTCCGGCAGTCCTTCTGCCTCAGCCTTCCGAGTAGCCAGAATTACAGGCATGCGCTACCACACCCGGCTGATTTTTTTTTTGTTTTTTTAATTTGTTGTAGAGATGAGGTCTCGCTGCCCAGACGGGTCTCGAACCTGTGGGCTCAGACAATCCACTCACCTCAGCCTCCCAAAGGCGCAGGATTACAGGCTGAGCCACCGAGCCCGGCTGCCTTTTTTTTTTTTTTTTT
This sequence comes from Cephalopachus bancanus, assembly GCA_027257055.1. Lineage (NCBI taxonomy): Eukaryota > Metazoa > Chordata > Mammalia > Primates > Tarsiidae > Cephalopachus > Cephalopachus bancanus. The sequence goes on along the minus strand of JAPVLO010000194.1, from coordinate 1,383,449 downwards.
TAACTGCTTCTATTGCACTGGTTGGAACCTTTATTTGAAACTGTTTTACTTTGTACTTGATCTTATTGAGAGAATGTACAGTATTTACTGTTAATCATGATGCTAGTTTTAAATAAAAAGTTTTGATTTATCTGGGATAAGCAACAAGAGTATAATGGGTTTTCTGCTATTGAGTTTTAAGAGTTTTTTTATGTATTCTAGATATGTTCTCTGTCCTCCATTGAGTTGCTTTTTCACAGATGTGAAAAATCAATTGAGCATAGTTGTGTAGGTCATATTTCTGGTATCAGATTTTGCTTTGTATTTTCGGGCTCTGTCATTTGGTGTGTATGCATTTAGAATCGTGTCTTGTTGGTGAATTGGTTCTTTATCTCATTATATAAGGCCTTATAATTTTCTTAGCTCTGAATCTGATACAAATATAATCATTTTAAAATTAATGTTTATATGATCTTTTCCCCTAGTTTTACTTTTATCCTATGTGTGTTACTGAATTTGAAATGGATTTCTCATAAACAGCATAGTAGTTGTTTCTTTTCGTTAGTCTCTGCCTTTTCATTGGTGTATTTAGACCGTTTGTATTTAAGGTAATTGTTGATATGTTAGGGTGTAAGTCTGCCATTTTGCTCTGTTTGTTGTTCCTCTTCTCTCCCTCCTCTCTCTCTCTTTATGGGTTACATGGACTTTTTTTTTCCTTTGGATTTCCTCTTGATTTATTTACAGTGGTCTACAGAAGAAGTTTTCTTTATTGTTGCTCTGGATGTTACATTATCAATATGTGACTTATCACTGGTCACTGGTATCAACACCACCACTGTGAGTGAGATATGGAGACTTTGCTTTCAGATAGATCTCTTTCTCCACTTTTAAGTTATTATTTTCTTGAGTATTAGTGCTGTTTTTTTTTAATCAGTTATCAAATATGACTTATTGAACTTACGAGAGGAATGGTACTCTTGTGTGTACCCATATTTTTGTTATTTCCATTCTTTTTTCTAAGATTCCATTTTTTTATCACTTTCCTGAGCCAGTCTTTAAAGGCAGATCTGCTAATGAGAAATTCTTTTCATCTTCCTTTGTCGAAGATGTCTTTGTTTTCCCTTGTTCCCAAAGAGTAGTTCAATTTATGCTTTTTGGGGTTTACTCAACTTTTTAAAGCTGTAGGTGTGTGTCTTTTGCTAAATATGGAAAAATTTTGGCCATTATTTCTTCAACTTCTCTTTTAGCATCACTTTCTCTTCTTTCTGTGCTTGTAATAATATGAATTTTGAGTCATTTGTTATTGTTCCACATGTTCCTGAGGTGTGGTTCCTTTTTCAGCCTATTTTCTCTCTTTTGTTGAGATTACTACCGTTTGTCATCTTCACTCTACTGATGAGCCCCTCTGATGATTATTTTTCTCATACTGTATTTTTTAGGTCTATAGTTTCCATTTGAATCTTTTTATTGTGACGTCTGTTTCTTTCCTGAGATTTTCTGTTGTTTCACTTGTGAAACAGCAGAACTTTATAATTGCTTGTCAGATCATTTTTATGATGACTGTATTAAAATCGTTGTCAGATAATTTCACCATCTTACCGCAGTGTTGGCGTCAGTTGATTTTATTTTCTTCTTGAGATTTTCTTGGTTCTTGGTATGACAGGTAATTTTTGGATTGTATTTTAGACATTTTAGCTATTATGTTAGGAGACTCTGGGTACAGTTTAAAGTGTTTACTTTTGCAAGTACTCCTCTTTCAGTTTATCATGCAGTTCTAGTATATTTTTGTGGGTTGTGGTTCCAGTGACAGGATAGTTTTCAGAGTTTCTGTGGTGCTGTTTTGGTCTGATTCATTTACTTCATTCAGTCCTCTGGGGCTCCCACTGGTTTCTGCTAGTGCTGTTTGCAGGAACTTCTCTGGGCTGAGTTATGCCAGGTTCTCTTGGTGGAGGAAAAGCATCCACCAAGATTTTTGTAGACTGGAAAATGCTTTCTGAGTGTGCTCTTACTGGTGTTTCTGGCAATTCTCCTGACCACATTGTTGGGGAAGGAGAGCACTGACAGCCAATTGCAGCAGAATTCCTCCTGCTCAGCAGCAATGTCTGGATGAGTAAGGAGAATGTCAGGCATGACTCCATTTGTTTTTTATTTTTAAGATTTTTTCCTCTATCTTGTATTTCTAGAGTATTATCATTGTTTTATTCACCCTTATATTTCTTCTAGTTTATAGTTTTTATATTTAACATGACATCTTTTATGTCTAATTACTCCTTAGTTCTGTTTAGTCTTCTGCAGTCTCCCTTTTCTTCAGCTGCCCTTGTTCTGAAAATTTCCATTTCTGATTTAGTTGGTCTTTCATAGCCTCTACTATTTTAATCTTTTTTCTTTTTCGCTCAATTTGAAATTGTTTACAGTCTTCTTCTATTTTATTGGCAAGTCTTTTCTTTATAGGGACATCATTCTCATGTATATGCACATGCTCTCTAATAGTATCTTGCTGGTGTTTAATTGTGATCCTTTTCTGATGCTCATTTTTTTATACGTCAGATGAGTTTCCCATACTTGCAAGAGAGGGATGGGCCCAAGATAGCTTTTCTTGCATGCGGGGAGGGCTCTGTGTTTGTTTTTGTAAAATGATTTAAAAATATATATATATGGCCTTGTGCTTTCTGAAATTGCCTCCTTTACTCCCCTACCCTACATATATTTGAATATTTTTAGCCTTTACTATCTTGGACCTGGTCCATTTGGACATTATTCCCAGCAGATTCTCCTTGATGCGAGGTTTGTTTTGGAGTGGGTTTTGGTGTTAAAAGAGTTTTAAGGGCCCAGAGTCATTTCTTCATGATCCTTTTGCAAACAAATGCAAATTAGATCCTGGTAGACTTTTTTTCAACTTTAAGCTGTTATCAAAGTGGCCTGTGCCTTTCAGTGAGCTGGCAGTTTTGATTTTCTCTTCTCAGGGCTACAAGAAGCCCAGTTAATTACCTTCTCTCTGCCTTCTTACTGATGCTGATGCCTTCCAGGCCTTCCAGTTTTATGAGTTTTGTTGCTGTCCACTTGTATGTGAAGGGTCATAGGGGATACTTTTTTACTTAGTTTTATTGTAGATAATGAATCTGGGTGTTTGATTCTCCTGATCACTTTGATGTTTTTGTGGAAGAGATTGGGAAGAAAAAAAAAAAGCAAAAACAAAATAAAGTGTCACTGTCACCCTCACCATCAACTTCCCAGAGCTTCTTATCTGTTCTTCACCTGATTTTCCTATTAGTATCATTCTCTGAATCCATTATTTCACTGGGGATGCAAAATTGTGATTTGAAAAGTAAATGTTTTTCATCTGTTTGTTCCTCATACAGACCTGCAATTGTTTTTCTTCATCAATGCATGCAGTTGAAACTTTTCTGTTGCACTGGCTAGAACTTTAGGTAGACACTATTTTTACTTTGTATCTCATCTTACTGAGAGAATGTACAGTATTGAAAAAAAATTCTATTGAAAAGACAAGATAAATTGTATTTAAGATTTTTAGAGTAAGAAGTTAATGTAATCATTTTAATAGTTATAATTAAATTTGGCATTTTGGTTTTTTTTTTTTTTTCCTTTTTTGGAATATTGATATTAGTTAATATTTAACATGACATTCAGGTTGCTTAGACTTGGTGTGCTTTTAACGTGACCCTATTAGATTTTGAAATTTTTAGCTTACCTGAATATTCTCAGACCTGGAATAAGTCATTTTTTCTAATAACTTAGTAGAGAATGACATTTAAAAGTCAGATTTTAGGTGTAAGGTATAACTTTACTCTTGAATAATATAGTACTTGTAGCCTTTTCAGGGGACCAAGCTAGAAAGACATTTTATCAGTATATCCTAAGAGTCAGTCTATATTAAAGCAAAAACACTGTCCATGTTTTTTTGTTTGGCAAATACTGCCACATTGTGTGGATGTAGCATAGACTTACTATTCATGGGCATCGAGGTTATTTTCAATCTTTTGATAGTAGTAGTAATGTCACAGTGCATCCTCTTAGGCATGTATTATTCCACACATATGTACAGTATTTATGGAATAACAAATTCCAATAGATTGCATGGAATAGGATTGTTGCATCAGATGGTAGATGTGTATGTAATTTTGCTAGATATTGTCAAATTTTTCTTCCCAGAATGTAGCAATTTGTATTCCCCCCAGCAGTATATAAGAGTAGTATCTTTTTTCCTACAGCTTTCCAAACAGAATGTATTGTTAAACTTGGACATGTACTTATCTGCCAGTTGGAAAATGATGTATCAGTGTAGTTATAATTTGATTTTTCCTCATTATGAATGAGGTTGGGCATCTTTTACTTCAAAGCTATTTGTAATTTTTATAAAGCCTATTTTGTTCATTTTACTGTTCAGCTGTTGGTCATCCCTTCATTCTTCATTTCTTTTTATTTCTTTGGGATTTTTCAATATTCTCATTTATATTTCAGATTTGCTCATTTCTGAGTTTTGTATTTCGGACCATGGGTGCCCTGTTCTGTCCGCTGTTGAATTTTCCCTTCATTTTGGAATGTGGTGTTACAGGTTTCCCATTGTTCATCACTGGTGTACTTTTTGTCTTCTGAGAAGTTTTGTTTCTCATTTGCCAGACTTTCTATAATATCTTTATTTGAACTTCAGAATTCTGTTTTTCTTGTGTTTCTATATGTTGGTTACTTTCTGGACCTGCTATTACTAGATCTCCTGGGGGAGGGGAAAGGAACTTACATGACTTTAGGGTATTCTCAGTTGAAGGGATTCCTCTTCTGTTGCTTCAGTAAGGGCAGAATCAGCACCTTCTCATTCTTCATTCCATCTCGCTTAATTAAGGCCCCTTTTCATCAGCCACTTCCATACTTTTAAGGCCAGACGCTACTTGCAAGGAACACGTGTCTCCCAAGCCCCTCTTTCCCTCAGGCATGGTGCCTTCCTGAGACTGCCATTTCTGTTCCCTGGCACTTTTCCATGTCTCTTCCTTTAACCACCCTGATGCTAGGGCTTTAGCCTACCCTCAGTAGTTCTGTACTAGGGTGGGGCTCTGACCTGGGTGAACTGGGCTGAACCCTTAGTCAATGTTACTTTGCACAAGTTGCATTTCTACATAGCTTCTGCTGGACTCTGCTCTGTGGGCTCAAATGCTGCCTCTGCTGGTCTCAGGTGTTCATTTCCCCACTTGCGTGACTTTAGGAGTTTACTCTAGCTTTACTCTAGGCATAGATTATAGGTGTTTTTATTTCTCTCCTTTTTGATCTGGATAGATTTTTGGAGACACGAATAAGATATGATCTGTACAGCCACCACTTTTCTGCAGAAACCTGGAAGTAGCTTCTTTTAAAAGAAAAAAAAATTATAAATATGTGCTTTTGTTTTTTAGAGATGGGGTCTCACTGTGTTGTCCAGTCCTTTTCAACTTTCTAAATAGATGTATTCTTGTTTAATCCAAAATGTTAATGTAGTACATAACACTTAATAAGAAAAGAACAATTTTGTTCAGTAATTGTTTTCATTATTATTTTTTTTAAGTCCAAAGAAACAGCTTCTTATAGATAGAGGCAGACTGGCCACTTCTAATCTGCCACTTTCTTTAGGGTCTGTGGTGTCCTTTGACCTACCTCCTTAAATGCAGCTGGTTCAGTCAGGCTTCAGAACCCTCCTGCAGTGTGAGGAGGCTTTGTTGCCACCTATTGCGGGCAGCTTTTCTGCCATGACAGAGGCTTCTGTGCTACAGCAGACTTTTCTCTTAACAGCCCCAAAAGGAATAACGTTAACTGGGATCTAATTTCTTTCCTTCTTTACCAAGAGATGTTCCTTTAAGTTCCATGTCCAGTTTCTTGTTGCTGTGAATTTCTTTATTGTTTTTTCTAGTGAACAGTAGGTTTGCAGGAACAGAAAGGTGGGGAGGATGTTAGGGTGTCAGAGAAGGGAAGTAGCAAGAAATTGGAGAAAGCCAAGAAGTCTAATAGAGCTTTTAACTTATATCAGAATAATGGCATTGCAGCATTAAAAATGCCAGCATTTTGGTAATAAAAATAGTATACTGGAATACTAGAATATAAAAAACCATAATTGTAATTACTGATTTGGGAAATAAGATATTCTCTGCCAAAATTCTGGAAGAACTTTGTAAATAAATACTAAAGTGCATTCTATAACCAACTAAAAATACTTTTAATTTTGTTTTTCTAAAATCTTAAAATTTTTTAGCTGTGAGTTAGTGTATATATGTTTTAGAGACACTTGATTATTAAAACAAGCATGCCAGGATTGCATGTTGTGAGCTTGCGTTTTGTTTTTTAGAACTCCGTAACATATCATTATAATGTGACTTTTATTACACAGATTTTAGGAATGCCATGGGTTAAATCATTCTTTTAAAATAACTATATATGGCAGAAGTGTCAGAATAATTTTCCTCCATTCTGAGCATATACTACTTGATAAAAGTGTTCTAGTTCACATAAAAATTGTATACTTTCATATTATTGGTATTAGGCATGTGGTTACTTTGTTTTGGGGGGATTTTCTTTTCTCTGTTATGCTTAATCTGTTTAACCTTTTCCCCTCAAAATTGAGAAAGGGATGAGCAGACCAGGAGAATAAGGGAGGATGGGAAAATAAATATATGCCCAAAGGCATATGAAATTAATTTTTCATGGTATTCCATTCAGTCTTTTTCAGTTCACAAGATTACCTTTTGTTTGTTACTGACTACAGCTGATCACATTACTATTGGCTAATCATACCATAGTTTGCATGGTCATTTCCTGTTGTTAGATACTTAGGTTTTCTCAGTTTACCATTTGTAAATAATGTGGTGATAAACATATGTTTCTGTGTATAGTATTTAGAACTGTTTCTTTAAGTATAAATTTGCCTAAGTGGAAATTATTAAATCACCAAAAACGAATTAGAGTTACTGATATTAACTTCCTCATTGTCTCCTAATATGATTTTAATGCAAATTACAAGCTAATGTTAATACTAGTTGCAATGAATGCCAAATTAAAATTAGTATTGTATCTTTTCTCATTAGGGAATTCTGGGAAATCGTTCATTCATTTACAGATGAACAGAAAAGACTCTTCTTGCAGTTTACAACGGGCACAGACAGAGCACCTGTGGGAGGACTAGGAAAACTAAAGATGATTATAGCCAAAAATGGCCCAGACACAGAACGGTAATTATTAAGTTGTGACTACATATATACTAAAAACCTTGGATTCCATATTATGCATGTATGAACTGTCTTTGAAATTTCTGATTGTTTTTGTGATTTTTTATAGGAATCTCTAAATCACATGAAACAGTTGAGAGACGATTTTGCTGTTTTTGTATAAGGAAACTTTTTAAAAACTGGGCTAGTTAGAAATTATTATGCAGCTTATAATGATTTTTAATTTTTTGAATTAATATGATTCATTCATTTTGTTCTTTCACAACTTGATTGAAATCCATATTATATAGTAATCTATTCACAATGGTTAAGTTGAGTCTTAGATTTTCAGCATTAGATTAGATTATGCTAGAATCACTAGTGTTCAAGTCATTTTTACAGTTATATTGCCAGCAGTATTTCCAATAAGCATTCAAGAGCATAGACTTTGAAATTTTGAAAACCAAGTTTGAGTATTTTCTTTACTTTAGAGGAAGTTACTTAACTTCCAACTCTAAAGTAGGTTTGCTGTAAGAAGATTTTAGTTAAATGAACTATAAGGGCTAAGTACCTAAAACAATGTCTGGTGTGTACTGGTAACTCAGTGGATGCAATATTTTGTCATAATCATTAGCATTGATTGGCAAGCTGATTCTTGATATTCTTTATGATTTGTGTTAATGTATAGCTTGCATTGCAAACCATCTCAACTATATATACCATTTAATTATAAATGCATTTCCCATGACTTATTTTTGTCCTGTTTTTCCCCCCTCTCTCTATTTAGGTTACCTACATCTCATACTTGCTTTAATGTCCTTTTACTTCCGGAATATTCAAGCAAAGAAAAACTTAAAGAGAGATTGTTGAAGGCCATCACGTATGCCAAAGGATTTGGCATGCTGTAAAACAAAACAAAAAAAGGAAGGAAAAAAAAAAGAAAAACATTAAAACTTAATAAATATAACAAGAGGGATAAATTTTTGGTGGTGATAGTGTTCCAGTACAAAAAAGGCTGTAAGATAGTGAACCACAGTAGTTGCCTATGTCTGTGCCTCCCTTCTTTTTTGGGGACATGTGGGCTGGAACAGCAGATTTCAGCTACATATATGAACAAATCCTTTATTATTATTATAATTATTTTATTTTTTTTTTTTTGCGTGAAAGTGTTGCATATTCTTTCACTTGTATGTACAGAGAGGTTTTTCTGAATATTTATTTTAAGGGTTAAATCACTTTTGCTTGTGTTTATTACTGCTTGAGGTTGAGCCTTTTGAGTATTTAAAAATATATACCAACAAAACTACTCTTCCATGAAAAATATTGCCACCATTTGTAGACCTTGTAACTTTCAAGTATGTGCTATTTTTTGTCCCTGTATCTAACTCAAATCAGGAGCTGTATTTTTTTTTTTTTTTTAAACAGTTTGCTTTTGAAACTTGAAGTCTTGGAAACAGTGTGATGCAATTACTGCTGTTCTAGCCCCCAAAGAGTTTTCTGTGCAAAATCTTGAGAATCAATAAAGATGGAAGGGAGAATTTGGAATGTTTTAACTGAAGCCCTCAGAACTTTAGTAACAGCACAACAAATTAAAAACAACTCATGCCACAGTACATTGTCTTCATGTGTCTTGCAATGAACTGTTTCAGTAGCCAATCCTCTTAGTATATGAAAGGACAGGGATTTTTTTGTTGTTCTTGTTGTTTTAAGTTTACTGGGGAAAGTGCATTTGGCCAAATGAAATGGTAGTCAAGCCTATTGCAACAAAGTTAGAAAGTTGGTTGTTTATTATAAAGAAAAAGCATGTGAAAGTGCACTTAAGATAAACTTTTTATTAATTACTTATTACCTAGATTTTAAATAGACAATCCAAAGTCTCCCCTTCGTGTTGCCATCATCTTGTTTAATCAGCCATTTTATTGAGGCAAGTGATAGTGTTGCAACATAATGGAAAGGATGGCTACTGTGCCTTGTGTTACTTAATCATACAGTAAGCCGACCTGGAAATGAACGGAACTATTACTCTCAAAATTACATTGTATATCCCCAAAGGTTAAATTTATTTCAAAAAGTGTTAAAGATTACTTTTATGTACTATGGAAAAGTACAAATAGGTTTAAGTTCTGGCAGAAGTAAGTAGTTTCCCCTTTCCTAGTATTCTGTGTCTGTGATGTTAATTTCTTTTTATTGCATTATAAAATAAAAGGATTATGTATTTTTAATTAAGGCGAGACATACTGATATATCCTTTAACTACAAGCTACAGCTAATGTGCTGAGCTTTTGCTTTGGTGATTGTTTTAACTGATTACTGTAGATTAACCTGATGATTTGCTTGAAATTGGCAGGAAAAATACAGCTTTCAAATCATTGGAAGGGAAAAAGATGTCTTTCAGGATTATTTTAATTCTTTTAGTAATTGAGTCAGAAATGTTTTGTACCATAATGCTAAATAAAGCAGTGGCACTTTTCACCATAATTCAGTGACAAAAGAAGGCAATGCTTTCCATATTGTGATAAGGTAACATGGGTTTTTTTTCTGGGTCAGCCTTTAAAACACTGTTAAGGCACGTACACTACCTTGATGCAAGGGATCTTCATGTGACTGTAGTCATCTTAAAAGGCTTCTCATCCACTGTGCTTCTTATATGTAATGAAAGTGAGGAAAAATTAAATATTCTGGGGGCGTTTTATATAATAAATTTGTGAAGAAATTTGTGCTCTTCAGTTCTCAAGTTTTATTATCACTGCAACTGCAGTACAATTGCAATAATGTGTCTGTATGAAAGGTTTTTAAATGGCAATTGAAATAGGTTATCACAGAATTCAAATTAAATAGACTTTGAACAAAGAGTCAAAAAATCTACCATTAAAATTTCAAGAGAGAAAAAAATCATTGGTTGTACAGTGTAGCTGTTTTCACTTTTTTAGTAATTATGCTGGGCATGTTATCATGTCTCTTTGCTGCCTTTTTAACTACTATTTATTAGAATGTAACTGAACAATATATTAAGGAAGAGGAAAACAATAGAAATTTTGACTGCAGTGGCTATTTCTAGCCCAAATGCTGTGTTATAAAAGTACTTTTTTGGCCCAGATAGTCTCTTAACATATTTAGTTTTCTTTGAATTGGCCCACAATATTCAGAAAACTCTGGAGGGGAAAAAAGTGAACCATAAACTAGAGTAATTGGCTTTCCAAATAAATGTAAACTTTACTTTCACGTTTTTTAAACTACAGAACATTTCAAACAAAAACAGCCTGCAGCGAAACTTTTCTGGACTCCGGCAACTCCAGCAAATGAGTTGTGTCCTGATTCTACTTTCCTGGGCTGTGGTTCTATGTGATAAAATAGAAGTACAACTTCTTTAGCTTTTATTTTGGGATGCATGTCTATGTAAGGAAATACATATCAAAAAGAAACTTGAAAATGAGGCTTCTAACAGAGAACTTGCTGTTATTCATTCCTTCTTGGCATAGACATCTTATTAGAAAAGAACAAATGATTGTAATTTGATAGCATCACTCCTTATTCTCATAAGCACATGGCCATGCTGGGATTTCAGGCCCTTTATGGGAATCGTTCTCAAGAATTCTATATAACCTATCTGAGGAAGAAATGCCTTCCCAAGGTGACTCTTACCTGTAGCCTTGATCCTCTTGCCTGCTTGCCACAAAAATATTTTTTCTGACCTTCCACTGGCCTTTATCTAAGGCCTTTTTGTACCCTTCCTTTGATCCACCAAAGAATCCAATAACACAGCATCCAGTTTCTTCCTCTCTTGTGTTGCCTCCTTTTGTCCCACAATGTTGGTGTGTAAAGAATTGCCTGGAGAGGGTAGAGGATTTTACGATTGTAGAGTCCCTCTTCTCCCTGTTCAAATCCAGTGGTTGGCATCTGTTAATCACTATAATAAAATTTTCATGCAGGTGAAGGATACACTTCACTGTGAAAAGCTGCTAATCCAGTGCTGTTTCACTGAAGATGCACTCCTCAAGGATACTCACAACCTCCTCAATATCAGTAACTTATGTTTTAACCTTGGCAACACCTTAACGTGGACTGCTGCTTCTCTCACTGATTCCCTCCCACCCGCATCCCAGCTTATTTGTATTTTGCCCAATTCTCTCTGGTCTCAGTAACTCCCAAAGGTTGCTTCCTCATCTCTTCAGACCTTTATCTTCAGGGTTGTTTTTGTGGTACCTTAAAATCAGTACATCCAAAATCAAAGCACTTCATCTCGCATCTCCTTTGACCTTTGTTTCTTTTTTAAATTTGTCACCTTCACCTCAATCATTGAAATTTTGCATCCCTCCATTGTCACAAATCTTTCTCATCATTCATTATACTTTCAAGCTTTGAACCTTGACTCACATGGACATTCTGAGTAGCTTCCTAATTTAACACCTTAGCTCTCATCTCTACTTCTAATCCTTTTCATTCTGCTAAAACACAGTTTTCCTAATGTTAATATTCTCTGACCCAAAACTTGTTTGTTGAATAAACCTTTAAGTCTGGAGTCCAACACCCCCACAGATTGGACCCCACATACCTTTTCAGTTTTGCCTTGTGTTAACAGGTACCTCTCCCTGCATTCCCACACAGTATCTTCACTTGTCATACTTGATTATCTTATATTTCTCAAATACCCTTTTTTTTAAGACCAAATTTTAAAAGTACCTCACCCATACAGATTTATTCAACCCCTAAAGTGCCTCCAATGCACCAATGATAGTACAGCATGTTGGGGCACATTTCTTAGTTGAACAGTGAGGAGTCACTCCCGGATTCTTACGGAGTATCTCGGACTGCTCTTGATAAGATCCTTTTCACCTTTAAGCTTTGTTAATGAAGCTTCAGTGTTTTTTTGTTTGTTTTTGTTTTAAAATAACCATTTCCTGAAGTGTAAGTAAATTCCTGGTGGAGATGGTCATTTTTATCTTTTTGCCTCTTATTTAACAATAGCTTTGTTAAAGGGTTGCTCCCATCTTTCTGTCAGTTTGTCAGTGTTACCACTTGAATGAAAACAGCCCAGCATACAGTAGACTGTTTAGTGAAGCCTCTTATTTGATCCATTTTTGCATATGGTGAATTGTAGTGGTCTAAGTTTATTCTTTGTTATGTGCCTGTCCTGTTGCCTAAGCACTTAATTGTTGAAAAGACTTATTATTTCCCTTTGATAGTCTTGACATCTTTCTCAAAAACGATTGACCATACATACAAGGTTTTATTTTTGGATTCTCAGTATTATTCCGTTGTTCTTTGTCCGTATGCCTGTACCACACTTGTCTTGATTACCGTGACCTTTTAGTAAGTTTTAAATTTATGTTGTATACGTCCTCCAACTTTGTTCTTTTTCAAGATCATTTTTTCCTTTTTGGGTTCCTTACAGTTCATATGAATTTTAGGATCAGTTTATCAATTTCTGCAAAACTGGCAGCTGGGATTTTGATAGGGTTTGTGTTGAATCTACAGATCAATTTGATTAATACTACTGTTGTAATGGTATTTTATTTTCTAATCTGTGCACATGGATATCTTTCCACTTGTTTAGTTTCTTTCAGTGTTGTTTTATATATTTCAGTGTAGAGGTCCTGATCTCTGGGTTTTTTTTTTTTTTCTGTATTTTCTATTTGATGCTACTGCAATTATTTTTAATTTTCATTTTTGTATTATTCATTGCTAGTGTCTAGAAATACAACTGAACTTTTACTTTTTTCCAATCTGGATTATGATTTCATTTTCCCTCCCAAGTGCCCTGGCTAGCACCTCCAGTACAGTATCCAATATAATTTGCAAAAGTGGACATCTTTTTCTTGTTCCTGATTTTCAGGGGAAAGCAGTCTTTCGCCATTAAGTAAAATGTTAGCTGTGAGTTTCTCATGATTGCTTCAAGTTGAGGAAATTCCCTTCTATTCCTAGTTTGTTAAGTTTGTTTATAAAAAGGGTATAAGATTTTGTCAAACGCTGCCTCTGTATCAAGATTGTCATGTAGTTTTGTCCTTTATTCTCTTAATATGTTGTATTACATTGATGGATTTTTGTATATTGAACCAACACTGCATTCCTGGGATAATCCCATTTGTCCATGTTACATAAACCTTGTTCTGTGCTGCTGGATTTGGATTGCTAGTATTTTGTTGCTATGAATATTTTTATCTATATTCATAGGGTATATTGGTCTGTTGTATTCTTGTTTTATCTTTGGTTTTGGTTTGAGGGTAATACTGGTCTCCTAGCATGATCTGAGACTGTCCCCTTTTAAAGCTAGTGAAGTATGACTCAAATGAACCACTTGGAGACCTTCACCTGTGATCTTAGCTGTTGGGCAGCGTGGGGATGGTACTTGACTTTCTGAAAAAGGTTTCAGGGCAAAATGTGCCTGAAGTGGCCTGTGGCAGCTGACTAATGAGTGCTTCCACCAACGATGGGGTCAAGATATGTGTTTCTCATGGGCTACATGTGATTGCTGAAAGAGATGAGGCCATGAGCCATCTTGAAAATTACCATGTGTAAGTGGGCTTCTACCTGAAGCCAGGCATCCAGCAGCTGAGTGCCATACAATGTAGAATCTGTTCAAAGCTACCAACCAAGTCAGAGAATCTCTGTTGGGGTTCCCAGCAGGGTATAGATACTCCATGAAAAAGTCATTACTCTTCCACACATTCCTCCACCACTACCACCACCACGGCTTAATATAATTATAGCAACTGAATACGGAAGTATTCTTTTCTCTATTTCCCTCCTCTTCAGAAAAAATAGAAATAACTCGAGTGAGAAAGAAGGTGGAGGCTGAGGAGAAAAACTCGCTGTCCCTACCCCTGTCTTTAGGTTTCCCACCCAGAGGAAGCCCTGAGTAAGAGGTAGAGTTGTGTTTTTAATTAAGAGGGAGTTTGGCATTTTGGTATTTTACTGGTATCGACTTTCTAGAACCCAGAAGAATAGATGGTTTGTTTATTACCAGAAAGTGACCTGAAAAGTTCTATACAGCTTGAGAATTAATCATCAGGAAAACGAATCCAGAGAGTAGGTTTGTAAAGAGAAGTATTCTGCCCCTACCCCTACTACCACACACACATTATCTCCCTCCTTCCCTCCCTCTCCCCTCTCCCCTCTCCCCTCTCCCCTCTCCCCTCTTTCTCATCTGTATCTCAATGGTTCAGTAAATCAGAAATATGGAAAGGACTTAGGACACCTAGGATGGTGATATTTATGAGGAGGACAATTTCTACCTGGGATTTTAGAATTTGCCTCTAATCCTATTCAAGGTGAAGTAAAAATTTTTTTCCTATCAGAGCCGCTTTGTTGAATCAAGGAGACCTACAGGAAGACAATCTAATTGGACCCAGCATAAGTACAAACCACTACGTGTCTAAAAGCACAATTTGGGCAGAGAATTCAGATCCAAAGACTTCAGATAGAAGATGAAGGTTTAGCTGTGTCTTAGCAGATGGATAGGTGTATACTAGGCAGATAGGTGGAGGGTTTCATTATGCTTGAGTGTAGGGCTCAAAGGCATCAGGATGGGATTGAGAAGGAAGACAGGTCAGATAATGGAGGGCCTTGTATATCATACCAAGGCCATTGGACTTTTACAGATGTTCAGAAGCAGAGGCATAATCAGTTTTGTGTCTTATATCTTATAAACTGGAAAAGTATAAATGCCCATGTAGTTTTTGCAGTTAGGAGATTATTGCCATAATTCTAGAAATACATCTCAAGGGCTGAGTGACTGATGAGAAGATCTTGCATAGGAGAGAGGATTCAGACAACTGACATTTCTGGTTTCAGGAACTGGCTGGATCGTGCTGCTGTTGGGTGTACACAGAAGAGGAGCAGTTTGTGGAGGGATAATTAGTACAGTTGGGTCATGTTTTGGTTGAAGTGTCTGAGGGATGTCTGAGGAGAACTGTCCTGAGGCAGTTAAAAATATGGGTCTAGGTTGGGCATAGTAACTCACACCTGTACTCCCTGCACTTTGTGGGGCCGAGGCAGGAACATCACTTGAGCCCAGGAGTTCAAGATTAGTCTGGGCAGCATAACATAGACCTCTCTTTATATATATATATAAGTCTAGCGAGAAGCCTACAAAAGATAAAAATGCATTTAGAGGAACATTCTTACCAGAAAAGAGCAGGAAGTTTAAAAAAAAATTCCCTGAAAATGCTAGCATTTAAGTTGCATAAGTAACAGTAAGGAAAAGAGAAAAAGTTCATTCATTGATTTGCTTGTTTTTGTCTGCCTCAGTAGACACACTAAGCTCCATGAGGGCAGGGATTTTGTGTTATTCTTGGCTGCTCCCTAGCGCCTAGAGCAGAGTATAAACATGTTTTGTGGAGCCATACAATGACCAGAGTGTCTCAGAAATGTCTTCCCATCCTCCTTCCTACTGCACTTCTGAATATCTGACCCTCCCTTTTCCCACTAGCTTGTAAGAAGAGCATATATATACCTATTGTCACCATCATGATAAATCAGCCAACTGAAAATATTTAGAAACTTGGAACCTGGTACATACTAACTCCAAAATCATCATCGGTTACATCAGTTCGCCCTTAAAGGGCACATAACTGTGCTTGACACTGCCAGGTTTTGCCTAGTTTTCTGGGTCCAAAAGAGCACAGTAGTGAGATAAGATCTATTTCTTGAGGCAAATGAAAAGGTACTCTTGTCCCAGAGATAATCACCTATGGCAGGAAGAGAACCTTGAAATGCTTTGAGCTATGATTGAGCATCAAGATAGTGACTCGCCAGTCGGCTTGGTCAAATGGAAGATGTCCTGTTACCTAACTGCATTTCAGAAGTTGCCCCAGTATGCTTGCATCCAGCACCCAACATAAGCGAAAATGTCCTTTGCCTTCAACACGTGTTAATGGGACTGAGATACTTTTCACATTTAAAATGTGTTCCCCAAAACATTAATGATTCCATAATGCCTATTGGAGTGTGTATTTTTACATTTACTTTGTCATTGCCTAGTTCCCTCCTTATGTTTTAAGCTCCATGATAGTAGGAATGTGTCTGTTTTCTGTACCCTAATGCCCAGTGCATGCATGTTTGTTGAGGGAATATGTGAATGAAACTATTATTGTAATACCAAAGAGCCTTCTCTGTCAACAGACTTAAAGATTTCTACAGAAACTACCAGTAAAACGTAGTATAAGAATGGTTTCTGCATATGAAAAGCATTCTTGGGTGGAGCTCTTCTGGCATTCAGAGCTGCTCACACCTTCCTCCCACAGTGCTGGGATAACACAACCTCCACATTGCTCTTATGAGTATAGGTGGTTTCAGAGAAACAGTAAAAGATAAACTGGCTTATTTTCTGTATATTCCTAAGAAGGTGGTAAGTACATCAATCATGTTTTCCTAAGTGACTTAATTTTATGAGGGCCTCTTTGTTTTCATCCCACGCCTTTCTACCCCAGACTGTATTCCCGCCCTCATCCCCGCCTCCAGATCACACTTGTAATTCCATTACTCATTTAAGGGTGGCTCTTTGTTTCTCATCACAACCATCTTTGTGCTTGAGATAGCTTCTACATAACCAACCCATAAAGGAAACTAGTAAAATGAACACTGAATCCACACAAAGTGAAAGCACTTGTGGGAGCGCACATGGCCAGCTCTGGGGACCGCAGAAACTTCTGGCTTCACATGTGACACTATAAAACTGCAGTTACTTAGCCATGTGCCTTATGACATGAATTCCACTTCATTTATGGAACTTAAATATTTAGGAAGCAATAATATTCAAAGAGCGCCATTAATTTAAATGTAAAAGGGCCACTTCCCATATTTATTTATCTCATGACCACATCTAGTTGATAATAAAAATCTTTTTACTGCCTTGTATTGCCTTAGGGAAGAAGTTTGGATGTTGACTGACTGCTGGAGGGACTGAAGGGCAGCCATCCTATACCTGCTGTTTGGACAAAAGCTAAAGTAATGGGATTGTGGCAGATTAGGGATAAAATTTAGGTCCCAAGCTGTGAAACACTCTGCCCAGCATCACTCTGGCCATTGCATTTATATAACTTAAGCTCTTGCGCCATGGTCTTTCCACAGTAATGTGCCAGTTTAAGGTTAGCTTCCTTCAGTAAATATTGTCTTGGTTAAATTAAATGTGTGGAAGTCCCCCAAAGGACTTGACTGCGGGGAGAAGATGGACCCTTCTAGGTCTCTAGTCAACTTTCATTTGTTGGATTGTTTTATTGACAGAGGGTCAGAAATTAGAGCCAATTTCCTGTTCCTGTTCCCATCTCAAGGCAGTGAAGAAGCAAATTTGCTAATGTTCCCCCAATTACTGTTTTTTACTGTCTCAGAATAAGCAGTACTGCCAAAACGTTTCCCAAAGTCATGTTCCTCTAAGATCTTTCTCCTTGAAAACTGTGGTTTGGTGTGAAGATGTAGCCTGGTGTGGAAAGTTCCAGATGCCTGCTTCCCTACCTTTGCTGCCCCTTCTTGCTGTTTGTCTCAATTTAATGGACTGCAGTATCAGTTGTGACTCAGGTCCACTTTCTTACTGTTAAACCCTGCCTTCATTGTCATATTATAAAGAAGAGGAAAGTGTTTTCTGTGAGTTCAGGAGCAGTCTTGAGGTCCTGGGGAAGATTTTTCACTGGTAAGTGTCCAGTAGTTGCTGAATGAATAGTGGGTGGAAAGGGGAGAGGTGCCTTAGGAAAAAGGATTTTTCATGGTGGTGCAATTGCTTCCAATTTGTTTTCCGATTTTTTCAAGAACTCTTTTCTGTCATCTTCCTGCATCGTGTGTTCTGATACCCAGGGCATGCAGTGCTCCCTCACTTCCTTTTTCTGAGTGGCTCTTGGAAAAAATTGTGACAGAGAAAATGTGTGGGCAGCGGGAGATTTCCGATTCTCTCCAGCAAATACTTATTAGCTCTGTTGTTCATGAGAAACTCCTGCCTTAGGATGACTTGGATCTCAGTCAGCAGTGCTGGATCCGTTTGTATATACTCCAGGCTGTGGAGGTTGTTCCTGGGTCTTGGCCTTTTCTTTTTCGAATGCTGTCCGCTTGTGTCTCCATAGACTATGCATTTAAGAAGCTGGCCTTTCGGCTTCCTGCCAGTGACTGAACCTTGGAGACACTGCACAGTATTTGAGTGCCTGCTGGAGAAGTCCCTCGTGTCCCCTTCCTCTTCCCACAATGGTAGAATCCAGTCTGCAGGAAGCTTGCTTTGTTGTGCTCCCTGCTCTGGACTATGCAGAGACTCTAGAGATAGAGTCACAGCTGATTTGCTCTGCCTTCTGCAGGTAGACCTTATTTTCATGCTCTCTTCTTTTAGGGTCACCCTGGGAGCTGCCTGTGCCTCTGCTTTCTTAAGCAACCAGTGCTTTCTTAAGTAATGACTAAGAGCTGGGTAGAGACTGGCTTTTTTCCAGACTTCGTTTAAGGAGCATCTTGTTCTCCCTCCCTGTCCTTTTTTCAACTATCGCCTTCACTGCTGCCTCACTCTCATCCATCAGGATGGTGTTGTAGTTGGAGAACATGTCCTTGGAGGTGAAATGTTTAACTAGCTCCTTGTTGCCTAGCAACCGGGCATATGCCAGTTCTGACCTTTGGAACTTTGAGTGGCATCGCTTATAAAAGGCTTTCTGCTCTGTTACCTGGGCATTGGCTTCATATATCTTCATGGACTCCAGAAAACTGAGTTTCTTTTTCAGCAAATTCTCCTTTCCAGTAGAAGGACAGAGTTGAGTAGAACTTCTCTGTTTCCATGAACTTTATGCTCTCTCCCGCTACACAATTGCTCGTTTCCCTGATGGTCAGTGCTATCCAGCAAGCTCTGATAGTTTCTCTCCTTCTGGTTCCTCCATGAGATGCCCAGTCAGGCCTGGGGAGCTGCCATTTCTCTGCCCACCTGGGGACCTGGCAGTCAGTGTTCTGTCAGCAGACCTGTGAGGTGCTTAGTGAACTGTAGGCATTATGATCACAGAGTTCTATTCTAGGCCCCAGTGTTTGTTTTTAAGAACTCTGTAGGTTGCCAGGATGTGCAGTCTGGTGGCCAAATGCTTCTCCCAAGGGCAGGAGTCCTGGGATACTTCTTCACTGGCCTGCTTACTGTAGGCCTAGCTTCCACCTGAGGACTGTCTCCTCCCTAAGGGGATATCTACCATGTCTGTGTGTCATAGGAGTGGAATTGGTAGGGGTAGGGCTGAAAGATACGTATGTTTGCTTTTCAGTCACTTTCAGGTATTGAAGGCTTTTCAAGTTTACTTTCCTCTGATTACCCTGGCAGGTGGTGATAGGGATGGAATTTAGAGTTATAATTTAATTTGAGAACTTTTCTTTAGGGTGGTTGAAAATGATAATTTTATATAGTTTTATTGTATGAACCTCCCAAGGATGGAATTAATCAATTTGTTGAAGTTGGGCCCCTTCTGTCATTGTGATATATTAGAACTGTATTCAAAGATGAGACCTCCCAAAAGTTTAAGACAAAGCAAAAAAGCAAAGGAGGTAAAAGAAGATATAAATGAGGGTACCCTCTCTGAAGAGGCATCTGCTGTTAGCAGTCTGTCCCTGACTGCTAAGCTTAAGAAATTTGGCCTTGGTTGGATGTTAGACATTTTGTAGTCAGCATCAGACACAATAACAGAAAGGTAGGCCATGAAAATCCTAGTGGGTGTCAGTACCAGCCAGGAGGCCCTAAATTTCTAACCCTGCTCTGTCATCCTTCAAACCATAGCCTTATTTATATGAGTATCTTCACATAAGCTGCTGCATTTGTTTTACCAGGAATTTTGTGTGTGACTCCAAACACTTTGCAGTTCAAGATTGTTAATTATTAAAACTTCCTTTTTGAAACAGGTAACTTTTTAAACAACTATGATCTTTTTAGGTATACTGGTGGCTGCCCATACAATATGTTAATTTGCTATGTCCTTTTCCTCTCCTATCCCACTTACTCCTGTTTTCCATTTCATCCCCAACCCCTTTGCCTTAACATTGTATTTCTGAAATAGCACTGACCTTTCCCTCACTCCACCAAACCCTGAAGCTTTCTTTTCTGTGCATCTCACAACAGGAAGACTCCATCTGTGTCTGTTCTCCTCCTTCAGAGTTACTGCTTTGCCAGACCTTACTGTGTAGAAACACAAAGCTTTGATAGCTCCTTCACCTTCTGTGCCAAGGGGGACATGCCCTTAGTTGACCTTTAGGGTAAAGGTGGTATTTTTATTAATACAATTAAATGATATAAAAGTTTCTAAAATTAGAAACTAGTACATAAATCTAAATGAGTTTTCATGAATTTAGGTTGCCCCAAACATCAAGCCACTCTTATTCCACTGAATGGCTGTCATGCATTTTGGATGGCTGACCCCAGATTGTCTCCACCTTCGGGTAGGTAGATTAGTCTAAGCCAATCAGGGTAATGTTGTCTGCCTCTCCACAGATTGACTTGGATTGGGAATGGCAAGAATCACTTTGGGGCAATAACATGTTAGGGTGTTACTATGAACTTGGAGAAAAAGCATACTTGCTCCCATGTGTGAGTTTTGTGAAACAACTGTTCTGCTCAAGCAATGAAACGTGACTCCAGTTGCTACTGTCAGCTTTCCTACCACCAAGGGGACCCAGCCTTGAGGTGATACTGTCCTGTGGTCAGCTGTGTGGAAGAACAGAATAACCTGGCTCTAAAATCAAATGCCTGTGCTATTTCATTAAGTCAGCCCAGAAGTCTTTAACTAAAAATATCTTAACTAATCAATTTCTGTAACTCACATAGGAAAATTTTACTTCTTAATGAAGTACTAGAATTCCTTTGTGCCGGAAGGAGGCTTTTTGGAAATGATATTGACCCATTGTACACTGTATAGGAGGGTCGCCATTTGACAGTGCTGACCTTAAATAGTAGGAAAATCGTCACAGTGGGTTGAATGGTTGGATTGTTTTATTGCATCTATTGAAGGGGTTGAATTTACTCAGTTGTGCAGTTGTTGACTATCTTTCTGTTCCCCTCAGGTTTGTCAAAAATGCTAGTTTGTTTTACAGTTAGTAAAACCCAGTACTGTGCTTTAAAACATCCAGGGATGATTTTGAGATATTTAACTGATGAGAACAGATGCTGGCTGAAAACAACCATTGTAGCTGAGAACAGTCTGCACCTGAAACACTGCCTTCAATGTGCCCATATACTCAAATAATTGTAAGGGATCTTAGCAATTAATTTAGTTTCAATGTTATATGAGGATTAACTCTGCCTGAGTGTACTAATGTTTGAAAAGAGAGGAAAGAGTCAAAAAGCCCTTGGTGGAGGTAAAACCCAGCAAAATGTGGGTCTGCACCAAGTTCCAAATGAATATCAGGTCACACTGTCCCAATGTGATTAAGGTGGTGACACACCCCTACCATAGACACAACAACGTGATTTTCTCCATGGTCATAGGACTGTGAGTCCAGATGGTCAGTTCACCATGCCCTTGAAGTCTGTGAGGTGTATACTTTGAAACTAGTTCCGTTTCATGACTACTAACTGCATCTTAATACCGTGTTAATGCTGTCTTTAATAAGCTGTTTACCCAGTTATCCACTTTGGAAACTTCAAAGACATCTTCAGTTGTTCTTGACATTCTCTGTTTGTTCCTCTAGTTCTGTATACACCATCTCAGAAATGACTTTCACATCAAGTTAAGTCTTTCACAGAGACTAATGAGTCTTTTCACCCCTTCAGTTTATTTTCTCTGCTGAGACCTAGGACATAAGTGTGAGAACACTTTTGATATCACACCTGTATAGAAAATTTTAAAATGAGGAAATGAGATTGCCCTTAACAAGCTAAGATTCCTAGGCCTGTAACCTGACCCAAGGCACTGACCCTTCTGCAAAGGCTTATATCCATGAGAAGGGCCAACCAGCCACAGGAACCTCTAGAGAGACTGAAAAGGGCCAGGCTTGGAAGAGCTAATAGCCAGGACAGGCTAATGCCTATGAAGCCCTGGGAGTGTATTTCCGTACAGGACAGGTAGTTTGGCCTAATATAGTCTTATGACATCAGTCAATGGAATCCTCTGACACTCTCCTTTATAATGTGAATTCCTTGGTCTGTTATGTGTTTAATGTGAATTTTGCTCCCATGAAGGCCAAAAACTTAATGTGGTTCAGTACCCACTTCAGCCTCTGAGTTGCCAGAGGCTCCAGTCCAATGTGCCAAAAAGTTTTAATAAATAGAAGTAGAATTATCACAAACCCATTTGGCCACCGATGTCTACATGGAGGAGCCCCTGTGTCATTGTAACAGTGTAGCTTTGCCATAGCATACTATATAAATGGAAACTGAAAGAGACGTGGTGACCATACTTCTATCAGACATAATAGACTTTAAATCAGTACTACACAAGGAGACAAATAAGGTTATTACATATTAATAAAGGAGTTAATTCACCAAGAAGACAGCAATTGCAAAAATATATGTACCCACGTTGATGCACCCGAATACATAAAACAGCTGTTAAATTATTTGAAGGGAGAGAGAGATTTTTAATGCTATAATAAAAGGGAACTGCAACATGCAGCTTTCCATAATGGGTAGATTATCTAGACAAAATCCATAAAGCAATCTTGGGCTTGAATTACACTTTAGGCTAAATGGACCTAACACACATACAGAACATTCCATCCAGTTGCAGTAGAATGCATTTATTTCTCAAATGCATGTGGAATGTTCCCCAGGACAGATAATACGTTAGGTCACAAAACAAATCTTAACATTGAAAAACATTGAAATTGGCCGGATGCGGTGGTTCAGTCTGTAATCCCCACACTTTGGGAGGCCAAGGCAAGAGGATTGACTGAGCCTGGGGGCTCGAAACCAGCCTGAACAACTTGGTGAGACCTCATCTCTACAATAAATCACAAAAAACTAGCCAGGTGTGGTGGAGTGCATCTGTAGTTCCAGCTACTTGGAAGACTGATGCAGAAGGATCGCCTAAGCCCAGCAGGTTGAGACTGCCGTGGCCATGAGTGTGCCACTGCACTCCAGCCTGGGTGATAAGAGTGAGACCCCAACTCAAAACAAAATACAACAAAACAAACAACCAGTGAAATCATGTCAGATACCTTGTCAGATCACAATGGCATGAAACTAGAAGTCATAAACAAGGAAAATTTTAGAAAATACACAAATACGTGAAAATTTTAACAACATATTCCTACACAACCAATGGTTCACAAAATAAATAGAAAAGGAAATAAAAAATTACCTTGAGGTATATGAAAAATGGAAATAAAACATGCCAAAACGTAAGGGATGCAGGCCTGAGAGACAAATTTATAGCAATAAACACCTATAGCAACAAAGAAGGATCTGAAATAATCTTACATTACACTTTAAAAAGCTAGAAAAGGGAAAACTAAACCAAAAGTTAGCATAAGGAAGGAAATAACAGGGATGAAAGCAGAAATAAATGAAATACAGACTAGAAGAACAATAGGAAAAATCAAAATTAAGAATTGGTTTTTTGAAGGATAAACAAGATCGACAAATCTTTACCTAGACTAAGTGAACCTAGGAAAAGAGACAACTTGATCAAAAATGAAAGACATGACGTTACAACTGATACCAACAAAATACAAAGGATTATTTTTTAAAAATACCATGAGCATTTATATACCAACAAATTGGATAACCTAAGTTATAAACTCCTAGACGCATACAACCCGCTTTGAATGAATCATGAAGAAATAGAAAATCAGAATAGATCAATAGCAAGGAGATTGGGTCAATAGTAAAGTCTCCTACTAAATAAAGGCCCAGAATCAGATAGTTTCACTATTGAATTAATTCTACATTTAAAGAAGAACTAATAGTAAATCTTCTCAAATACTTCCAAATTCATTTTACAAGACTAATATTACCCTGATGCCAAACCCAGACATGGACTACAAAATAAGAAAATTAAAGGTTAATATTCCTGATTAAAAGAGATGCAAAATTCTTCAACAAAATATTAGCAAACTGAACTCAACAACACATTAAAGAATGATTCACCATTATCAAGTGGGATTTATTCTGTGAATGCAAGGATGGTTCAACATATGCAAGTTAATAAATGTACACCACAGTAATATAATACAATGATAAAAATCATATGACCATCTCAATAGATGCAGAAGAAGCATTTAAAAACATTCAACACCTTCATGATAAAAACTATTGACAGCTTAGGTGTGGAAGGACTGCATGTTAACAGAATTAAGATGATGTGTGACAAACCTGTACCTAACACCACTCTCAATAGTTAAAGGTTGAAAGCTTTTCCTCTAAAATCAGAGACAAGAAAAAGATGTCCACTCTCACTACTTTTCAGCATAGTACTAGAAGAACAAGTTGACAAGAGAAAGAAAGAAAAGGTATCCTCGCAGGAAAGAAGAAGTGAAATTATGTTTATTTGCTGACTACATGACCTCATATAGGTCTCCATTAAAAACAAAACAAAAAAAAGGTCCCCGTTAGAACTGAAATTCAGTAAAGATGCAGCATACAACATCAACTTACAAAAATTAGTATTGTTTCTACCTAATAAACTATCTGAAAGTAAAATTAAGAAAATCCCATTTATGATAGCAATGGAGGTGTAAATTTAATCAGGGAGGTAAAAGACCTGCAAACTGAGAACTATAAACACTGATGAAAGAAATGAAGGGTAACACAATGAAATAGAAAGATATCCCATGTTCATGGAATGGAAGAATTTATATTGTGACTGTTTATACTACCCAAAGTGATCTACAGATTTAATGCAATCCCTATCAAAATTTCAATGTCATTTTTTCCAGAAATGTAAAAGATTTTTAAGTTTGTATGGCACTACAAGACTCTATATAGCTCAATCAATCTGCAGTGATAAGAACAAAGCTAGAAATATCACTATTCCTTACTGCAAAACATATTTTTAAAATGATTGTAATAAAAACAGCATGGTACAGACATAAAAGCAGACATGTTAACCAGTGGACCAAATAGAAAACCCAGAATTAAAGCCAAAGCCCATGAATTTGTGATCAACTGATGCTTTATACACTTGAAGATGTAGCAATATAGGGTATCCAAAATGAAACACAAATACAAAGAGGTGCCAAGAATATACAATGGAAAAGAACAAGCTCTTCAGTAAAACTACTTTTGTCCCTGAATTTTCTTTTCTAGGCATTTCATGTTAATGAAATCCTATATAGTACATGGCCTTTGGTGTCTGGCTTCTTTCACTTAGCATAATGTTTTCAAGGTTCATTCATGTAGTATGTGTCAATACTTTATTTTTATTACAGAAGAATATTGTATTGCATGGATATAACTACAGTTTACATATCCATTTGTCAGTTGATGAACTGGATTGTTTCTACTTTTTGTCTATTATGAATAATGTTTTTATGAACTTTTGTGTTCAAGTTTTTGTGGACATATTTTCATTTCTCTGGAGTATATGCCTAGGAGTAGAGTTGCTGGGTCATATGGAAACTATGTTTGGCCTCTTGACCAACTGCTAAAGTGCTTTTCAAATTGTCAGCACTATTTTACATTTCCAGCTGCAGTGTGAGGATTCTGATTTTTTCTATATTTTTGCCATAATTCGTTGTTATCTGCCTTTATGATCATCGCTTTCCTCATGGGTACGGTGGTATTTCAGTGTGATTTTGATTTGCATTTACCTGATGCATAATGATGTTAAGCATCTTTACATGTACTTATTTGGTACTTATAATTTTTTAAATGTTAGTATTAGCAGACAAAAATAGCTATTCTGTGTGCCATATATTCACAAGTCATGTAGAGACATAAAAGATATAAAAAAGGACTTCAAGGAAACTAATAGAGATTAAAGCAACAGTGCCTGTGATGAAGAATACACTGAAGGTTATTAACAACTGAGTAAACATTACCAAAAAATGTTAATGTACTCGAAGATGTAGCAATATAGGGTATCCAAAATGAAACACACAAATACAAAGAGATGTGAAACAGCTTCCAGACTAATACAGGTGTAAATGAGAGTTTTCTAAGGAGAGCAAAAGCCTGGAGAGTAGAAAAAGTTTTTAAAGAAATAGTAGTCCAATATTTCCATATATTTTCAACTTTTGTTAAAAAACTATGTACTCACAGAATTAAGAATGATCCCAAAGTACATAAGAAAAATACACAAATGCACATAATCAAATTATTCAAAATAGTCATAAAAGAAAAATCATGCACAGATTTCAGAGAGAAGGAAAAGATACCAGATGGAAATATGGCTCTATACAAAGGGATGAATTGAATTAAGTGTGTGTGTGTGTGTGTGTGTGTGTGTGTGTGTGTGTGTGTGTGTGTTGTGTGTGTGTATGATAGACTAAAGGCCAGAGAGGAAAAATGGGAACACAATATTGTAAGGTTCTTGTGCTATGCAGGAAGGTGTATAATATCATTTGAAGGTGTACTGTTAAAAAGGTGTATACCATAAGCCATAAAGAAACCACTGAATAAAAACACAATTGCAGTTAATAAGTGATCAAGGGAGATACAATGAAATTATACAAACTACTTTTTATGAGTTGTATTTTATCCATTCCCCTCACCCCCAAAAGATATGTTGAAGTTCTGATCTCCAGGGTTTGTTAATATGACTATATTCAGAAATAAGATCTTTGCAAATGTAATAAATTCAAGATGAGATTATTAGGTTGGGCCCTAATTCATTGTAACGGATGCTCTTATTAGATGATGGAGAACAGACACACAGAGAAGATGGCTATGTTATGTTGAAGGCAGAGATTGGAATGATACATCTGTAAGCAAAGGAATGCCAAGGATTGCCAAAAATCACCAGAAATTGCAACATCATTGATTTCAGACGCCTCCAAAACTGAGACAATACATTTCAGTTGTTTCTAGTGATCCAGTTTGTGGTACTTTGCTAGAGCAGCACTAGAAAACTAAAATGATGCTCAATCCAAAAGAAAGCAGGTTAAAAAAAACTTAAATGGGACAAATGAAAACCAAATAGCAAGATAATAGGCAGAATGATGTAAATCATATAAAAGCTACGTTGAAACAGCAGACAATTTTAGATTGTATTTTAAAGAAAACTATGTTATATAAAATGCTCTTTAAACATAAAGACAAAGATAACTTAAAAGTAAAAAGGCAAATAAATGCACCGTGCAAAAACTAATCAAAGAAAGTGTGAAATGACCATATTAATACCGGCAAAGTATGCTTCAGAGCAAAGAATATTAGCAGGTATAAATAAGTTTACTTAATAATAGTAAGGATGTTAATTTAAAAAGAGGACATAAAAATTCTGTTTATGCACATAATCACAGATCTTCAAAATACTTGAAACAAAATCTGATAGAACTACAAGAAAAAAAATAGACAAATTAACAATTAAAGTCAGAGATTTTATTGATTTCTGAGCTAAATATCTGGCTGAATCAATGACCTGTTTCAGTTACTGATAGAATAAATGGACAGAAAATCAGCAAGACTATAGAGAACTTGAGCAACCACCTAAGTGGTTTTATTAACCACCTAAGTGACATTATAGAACACTCCACATAGCAGCAGAAGAATGCACATTCTTTCAAGTGTACATGAAACATCTACCAAGACAAACCATGTTTTGGACCATAAAACAGGCATCAATATATTTAAAAGTTAATACAATCATAAATCAGCAAAATGATGCACTAGAAAGCTCCAACCCTTGTTTTGCTATGGGACATCAGGAAAGTACCAGAAACTGGCTATAATAGCCTTGTAGGAGCACTGGAAAATAATGAAAGGTCTATGGCAACCAAGCAACTACACAGTGAAGAAAAAGCCACATTCAAAATAGTAGAACATTTTATGATGTTTTAATATGCACTTGCTCTACCACCTCCTGGCACCATTTGATCATTTGTCTAGAGAATATGGCAGCCAAGTTCCCAATTTCCTCCCTTAATTCAGAGGGAACTAAACAGGCCAGGACTGCTCTGGCATTAAGATAGTTTGCAAAGACCGGAAAAGGTGGACAAATGCTTCATTTTCAACTTCAAATGCAAGGTATACAGAGAAACAGGAAAACATGACCCATTGAAAAGAAGAAATTAAATTGGTGGAAACCATCTCTGAAAATGCACAGATATTGGACTTAGATAATTCTTTTTAAAATGTCTTAAATATGTTCAGTGAGCTAAAGGAGAACACAAAAAAACCTTATGGAAATCAGGAAAATTATATGTGACCTAAGTGAGAATATCAACCATGAGACAGAAATTCTAAAGAACAGAAATTCTAAAGAACAACCAAGTAAAAATTCTTACTTTGAAAAATTCAATAACTGAAATTAAAAATTATATTAGAGGAGTTGAACAGAAGATTTGAGCTGGCAGAAGAAAGAATTAGAATCAGAAAACTAATACACTTGAAATTATCAAGTCTGAGGGACAAAAGAAAAGACTGAAGAAAAGAGAACAAAGCCTAAGGGACTGGTGGAACACCATCAAAAGAACCAATATAGGCATAATTGAAGTCCTAGTAAGATACAAGAGCTTATTTGAAAAAATAATGGCCCCAAACTATAGAAAATTACTGAAAGACATGAGTCTACCAATTTATGAAAACTAACAAACTTTAGGGTTTTTTCCCAAGTGGTTGGTCTCCCTACGGAGACCCACACCAAACTATGAAAACCATATCAAATTATCAAAAACTAAAGGCAGGGAATCTTGAAAACAACAGAGAAGCAACTCATGTACATGTGATTTTTTAATACAATTTTAAGCTTAATTCTGTCAACAGAAAACTTGGAGGCCAGAAGAAAATGAGATCATATATCTAAAGGACTGAAAGAAAAAAAAAAATCTATCAACTGAGAATTGTATATCTAGCAAAACTGTTCTTCAAATGTGAGGGAGAAATTAAGATATTTTAAAATATAAGTTGAGAAACTTCATTCCCACTAGACTTGCCCTACAAGAAATGCTAAAGGGAGAATTTTAGGTTGAAAAGAAGGGACACAAGACAGTAAGTCAAACCCATATAAATATGTAAAGGTAAATAAATGGACATACATAAAACCAGTATTATAACTTTGGTATGTAACTTCACTTTTTATTTTCTGTAGGTTTTAGAAGACAACTGCATAAAAAAATACAAATCCATGATAATATGTACATGTGTACAAAGATGTAATCTGTGATATCAGTAACATAAGTTGGGAGGAACATTGCATTGGAATAGAGTTTTTGTATGCAACTGAACTTATGTTGATATCAGTTCAAATTAAATTGTAAATATAGCTGGGCTCGGTGGCTCAGCCTGTAATCTTGCGCCTTTGGGAGGCTGAGGTGAGTGGATTGCCTGAGCCCGCAGGTTCGAGACCCGCCTGGGCAGTGAGACCTCATCTCTACAATAAATAAAAAAGTCAGCCAGGTGTGGTAGCGTATGCCTGTGTCCGGCTACTTGGAAGACTGAGGTGGGAGGATCGCCGGAGCCCAGCAGGTCGAGGCTGCGGTGGCTGGGAGCGGCCATTGCACTCCAGTCTGGGCCACAGAGTGAGACTCCAACTCGAAAAAACAAAAAAATAAAAAAATAAATTGTAAATATAATGGATAAGAGATAATAATATTTAAATCCCAAAAGGCGTAAACAGTGAAGAGGGACTGTATTGGTATTGGAATCTGAGGGCCAGAAGTTCTAGAAATTCTACAAAAGAAAACAAGACTTTCAGATTTTTTTTTACAGTTTAGATCAATAGTTTTCTATTATCATGTCATATCAGCTAGAAATTACATGAAAGAAAGGAAAATCTAAAGGTTATCACATTAGTCATCTTATTTCACATACATTTATCTCTATATTCACATTAATTCTCTTTGAAATACTGAGTTCTACTCCACTTTTCTCTACCTATAACTTAATTATACTTCCAGGCTATTATACATTCTTAGTGCTATCATTTTATTTTCCCTTTTTTCTTAAGAATCATTTCAGCAATGAAAGGCCTCAGAAAGAATCCTTTTTGTATATATTCTATACTTTCAAGGGTAAGGGGTATAGGTGGAAAAAGTGTTTCAAATTGAACTAATAATTCCTGAATGCCTACATTGTGCTAGGCAACTTATTCACATCATTATTTAATATTCATAAAAATCTCTGGGAGATATAGAAAAAAATTGTAATAACTTTAGAAGCTGATATGTTATTTCCTCAGTAACCATAAAAAAGTATCTGTAGACTATACACAAAACGATATGAGAAGGAAATCAAAACATGACACTATAGAAAAACAGATAAACACAAAAGACAAAGTTGACAGAAATGAAAGATATAAGACATACAGAAAACATAAAGTCAAAAGTACTCAAAGTGATTAATGTAAATGGATTCAGCTCTCCAGTCAAATAGCATAGATAGGCAGAATTTTTTTCTTGTTTCAAAAAGTGATGGTAGTATGTGCGGTGTATAACAGACTCATTTTAGATATAAAGACATGAAAGAGGTTGAAAGTGAAAGGGTGAAAAAAGGTATTTCATACAAATTTACCAAAAAACAACCAGAGTGGGGAGGTATCTATACTAAGAACAGCAAAGACAGATTTTATGTAAAAAAACTTGTTAGCTGAGACATAGAAGTACATTACATGTTGATAGAAGTGATCAATAACCAATAATATCTAATATTTGTAAATATATATGCAGGAAACATCAGAGCTTCAATATATATGAAACAGATATTAGCAATCATGAAAGAAGTAGACAGTTTTACAATAATAAAGACTTTAATATACCACTTTCAATAATGGATAGAACAACAAGACAAAAGATCAATAAAAAAATAGAAAACAACACTGTAGAGCAATTGAACTTAACAGACAGATAGACAATACTCTACCCAATAACATTAGAATATTCCTATCTCAATTGTACTTGGAACATTCTCCAAGATAGACCATATGTTAGGCCACAAAGCAAACATTAATAAAATTTAGTATTAATACAATTTAGTAGACATATTTTCTCTAATCATGATTAAATAAACCAGAAATCAATAACAGAAGTAAAACAAGGAAATTCACAAATATGTAAAGATTAAACACATTTTTAAACAACCAATGTGTCAAAGAAGAAATTAGAAGGGAAATTAGAAAATACCTTGAGACAAATATAAACCCAACATACCAAATTTATTGCATTCAGTGAAAGGAATGTTAAGAGAAAAATTTGTAGCTCTAAATACTTTCACTAAAACAGAGAAAAGTCTCAAACAACTCAAATCTACACCTTAAAAATTAGGATAAAAAGAACAAAGTGATTTAAAAGTCAGTGCAAAGAAGAAAATGTTACAGATAAGAGTGGAAATAAGTAATATAGAGAATAAAAAATAATAGAGAAAATAAAATTAAAAGTTAATTTGAAGAAGATCAACCAAAATCGCAAACATTTAGCTATACTAATTAAGAAAAAGGAAGACAATGAAAATGAAAGAGCATATTACCAATTTTGCAGGAGAAAACAGGATTTTTACCGAGAACCATAAATAACTGATTGGATGACCTAGATAAAATGGTCAGATTTTAAAAACACACAACCTACCAAAACTGAATCATGAAAATCTGAATAGATTTTGTGAGGAGTTTGAAATAGTAATCAAAACAAACAACTAAAGAAAAGCCTAGGATTAGGTGGCTTCACTGGTAAATTCCACCAAAGATTTAAAGAAGAATTAATACCAGTCTTTCTCAAACTTTTTCAAAGTTTTGAAGAGGAGGTAACATATTTATAAGATCAGCATCAACCTTATACTAAAGCAATACAAAACTTTACTACAAGCAAAAAAGGTTACACATCAATATCCCTTACAAATATTGATGTTAACTCCTCGATAAAATACTAGCAAATGGAATTCAACAGGATATTAAAAAGATGGTATGCCATGATCAGATGGGATCTCTTCCTGGAATGCCAGGATGTTTCAATGTTTAGCAATCAATGTAAGTATAGTCTTCATTTCCACATGTGAGGAGCCTAGAAGTCACCAGTCCATCCTAATAAGTACCCCATCTTAAATATAAAGATACATGTAGATTAAGAATAATAGAATGGGGAAAGGCATGCCTTACTAACACTGATTAAAAGAAAGTGGTAGTAACTATCAAAGCAAGAACAGTTATCTGGCATAAAAAAGAACATTGCATAATGTTAAAGGGGTCAGTTATCCAAGAAGATACATAATTATTAATGTGTATGCACCTAACCATAGGGCATCAAAATACATGTGGCAAAAGCAAAGAGGAATAGATGAATGCACTATTATAGTTGAAGACTTCAACACCCCTCTATCAGAAATAGGCAGATCTAGGAGGCAATAAATTACTAAGAACATAGCTGAACTCAGCAACATCAATAGTCAGCTAGACTTAATTGCTATCTGTAGACCACTTCATCCAACAACAGCAGATTATATATTCTTTTCAAGCTCACACAGAAGATCTATCAAGATAGTCTGCATTCTGATTCACAAAACAGACTTTTAAACATTTTAAGAAGTACAAATTATACAAAATCTACTCTCAAATCACAATGAAATTAAACTAGAAATCAATAACAGAAAACTGCAATACCCCCTCCAAATACTTGGATATTTCAAAACATTCTTTTCGAGAACACAGGGATCAAGGAGGAAATCTCAAGAAATTGAAAAATATCTTGAGCTAAATGAAAATACAAACTAATCAAAATTTGTGGAATGCTGTGAATGTAGTGCTTAGAAATGTTAAGCATTGGTGAATATATTCGAAGAGAAGAAAAATCTAAAATCAATCTTCTAATCACTCATCCTAAGAATGTAAAAAAAAAAAAAAAAGTTAAATCTGGAGTAAGTAGGAAAAAAACAACAATCTGAGTAAAAATAAATGAAATTGAAAACAAAACATCAATAGAAAAAATATTAAAAGTTGTTTCTTTGAAAAGATTAAAAAAATGAAAAGCCTATAGCTAAACTTAAAGCAAATAGTGTGAAGACACAAATTATTATATGAAAGATGAAAGAAAATACATCAATACAAATTCCATGGAATTAAAAGAATAATTATAGAATATTATGAGCATCTCTGTGCTCACAAATTTGATATCCTAGATAAAATTGACCAATTCCTTGAAAGACACAATCTGCCAAAACTCATATAAGAAGAAACAGAAATCTGAATAGACTTATATCTGTTAAATAAATTAAAACAATAACTAACAATCTTACAAAACAAATCACCAGGTCCATGTGAGTTCATTGGTGAATTTTATCAATATTTAATAAAGAAAACACACCAATCATCTACAATTTCAGAAGACAGAAACAGAAGTACTTTCTAACTCATTCCAAGATCAGGATTATTGTAATACTAAAACTAGACAAAAACATTACAAGAAAAACCTTTAGACCAATAGCCTTCGTAAAGGTAAATACAGAAGTCCTCAACAAAATACTAGCAAATTGCATAAAACATGTATAAACAGAACTATGCACCGTTGTCAAGTAGGATTTGGTATGGAAGGCCTGTTCAACATTTGTAAATCAATGTAATCCATCACATCAACAGGCTAAAAAAGAAAAATCAAGTAATCATATCAATAGATGCAGGAAAAGCATTTGTAAAATCTAACACTTTTTTGTGATTAAAACTCTATTCCTACTTAGTAAAGTAGAACATCTACAAAAAGCCTATAGCTAACATCATGATTAATGGTGGTTTTCTCACAAGGCAAGAATGTCCCCTGTTGCCACTCCTTTTCAACATTTTACTGGCACTCTTTGCAAATGCAATAAGACAGGAAGAAAATAGAAGATATCCTCTTTGGGAAGGAAGGTGTAAAACTGTCTTTTTTTTTTTTTTATAGATGACAAGATTGTGCATGTAGAAAATCTTGCAGAATTGACAAAAACAAACAACCCAAAAACCCTTGGAATAAGCTAGTAAAATAAGACTACAAGATACACGAGATCAATGTACAAGAGTCAATCACTTTTATATATACCAACAATGAGCAAGTGGAAGGAATATAAAGCAACACATTGTCACTCTCACTAGCACCCAAAACCAATGAAATATCTAGGCACAAATCTGACAAAATATGTGCAAAATCTATGTGAGGAAAACTACAAAATTATAATAAAAGACACAAAGAAGAACTAGATACATTGAGATATTCCAGTGATAAGAAGACTCAATATTTTCAAGATGTCAGTTCTTCCCAATTTTACCTATAGGTCAATGCAAACTCAATTTAAAAAAAAACACAGCAAGTTATTTTGTGGCTATTAACAACCTGCTTCTAAAGTTTATATGGAGTACTAAAAGACCCCAGCACTCAACATAACATCAAAAAAGAAGAACAAAGTTGGAGGACTGACACTACTTGTCTTTAAGACTTCCTATAAAGCTATAGTAATCAAGACAATGTGGTAATGGTGACAGAAAAAACAAATTACAGGAACAGAAAAAGGAACCAAGAAGTAGACTAACATAAATATAGTCAGTAGAGCTTTGACAGTAGAGGGAAGTCAATTCAATGGAACAAAGATAGTCTTTTCAACAAATTGTGTTGGAAACACTGGACTTCCACATGCAAAAAAAAAAAAAAAAAAGTGTACCCTCAATAAACTAGAGAAAAAGAGAAAAATAAACCCAAAGCAAAGAGAAATAAATAAAAATTAATGGGTAGTAATGAAAGTAAGGACTGTTATGCTCCCTCTGGAAACAGAAAACAGGGATCAGAGTCCCACTGGAATGTGGGCTGCCATCTTCAAGACTACTACCAAGGTAGGGTATATAGCAAGGACACAGAAAAACAGCACAAAGCTCTCTTAGCCTTTTAAAGTTGTCTTTTTCTCAACTAAGCATTTGCTTCACTGCTGTAAACATTTGACCGTTTTATAGAATTTTGAGAAAGTTGGACTTACTCTTTTTGTTTTTGTTTTTTTTTAATTTTTTTCCCCGGTGTTTCTGTGGAAGAACAGGACCTTGGAGATACTTATGCTGCCATTTTTGTTTCCAGTTTTGAAGGATAATTTCAATGGCTACAAAATTGTAAATTGGTGAACTTTTCCTTTTTTTTTTTTTTTTTTGAGTTGGAGTCTCACTCTGTGACCCAAACTGGAGTGCAGCCTCGGCCTGCTGGGCTCCAGCATTCCTTCCACCTTGGCCTTCCAAGTAGCTGGAACTACAGGCACGTGCTACCATGCCCGGCTAATTTTTGATTTATTGTAGAGATGAGGTCTCGCCAAGTTGCCCAGGTGGGTCTTGAACCCGCGGGCTCAGGCAGTCCACTCACCTCGGCCTCCCAAAGTGTGGGATTACAGGCTGAGCCACCGAGCCCGGCTGACTTTTCCTTTTAACACTTAAAATATTTCACTCCATTCTCTTCTTGCTTGTATGGTCTGGTGTATTTCTTATCTTTGTTCTATATGTATATTCTTCCCCCTGGCTTCTTTGAATATTTCCTCTTTACCTTTGTTTTTGGCATTTTAAGTATGATACACCTGGTTGTTTCCTCTGAGCTTCCTATGTCTGTGGTTTGGTGTCTGTCATTAATTTTGGAAAGTTCTCTGCCATTATTATTTCAAGTATTCTGTTCCTTTCTCTCCTTATGCTCCTACTAGTATTTCCATTATGCATATATTACATATTTTGGAACTATCCCACAGTTTTTGGAGATTATGTTTATAAAACTTTATTTTTCTATTGCATTTCAATTTGAAAAGTTTCTATTAACATATCAAATCCATTAATTCTTTCTTTGGCTTTGTCCAGTCTACTGAGGAACCCATCATAGACATTTTAAAATTTGTTACTTAAAAAAAATTGTAGCATTTCTTTTGATTTTTTTCCTAGTTTCCATCTCTCTGCTTACATTACCCATCTATTCTTGCATGTTGCAAACTTTTTCTGTTATAACTCATTATATTAATCATAGTTATCTTAAATCTGAGGTATAATTTCTAAATCTCTGCCATATTTGAGCTAATTCTGAGACTTGGGTTGTCTCTTGAGACTACTTTTTCCTGAGTTTTGGCATGCTTTGCATGTTTTTAAGAAAACCAAACATGAAGGATTAGGTAATAGAGTCTGAGATAACAGGTCTTTGTGTGAGGTTTTCAGTTTATATGGTTATGTTTAATGTTTACTAACTATGCGTGTCTTTGTGTCAGACTTATATTACTTAACATAATGTGCTCCAGGTTCATCCCTTTTGCTGCAAATTAGAGAGGATTTTCTTCTTTTTAAAGGTTGAATAGGCCAGGCACCATGGCTCAGCCTATAATCACAGCACTTTGGGAGGCCGAGGTGAGGCAAAAGGATTGCCTGAGCCCAGAGGTTCGAGACCAGACTGGGCAACTTGGTGAGACCTTGTCTCTACAGTAAACCACAAAAATTAGCTGGGAGTTGTGGCATGGGTGTGTAGTTCCAGCTACTTGGAAGGCTGAGGTGGAAGAATTACTGGAGCCCAGCAGGTCGAGGCTGCGGTGACTGTGAGCATGCCACTGCACTCCACCCTGGGTGACAGAGTGAGACTCCAACTCAGAAAAAAAAAAGGGTGAATAAATTACATTATGGCTATACACAATGTTCTCTTTATCCATTCACCACTGGTGAACACTTAGGTTGATTCCATAGCTTGGCTATTGTGAACAGAGCTGCAATGAACATGGGAGTGCAGATACTCTTCTAGATAGTGATTTTATTTCATTTGAATATATACTCAATATTGGGGTTGGTGGATCATGTAGAAGTTCTATTTCTAGTATTTTGAGGAACCTCTATACCATTTTCCATACCAGTTGTACCAATGTACATTCCCATCAACAGTGTATAAAGGTCTCCTTTTCTCTACAGCCCCACCACTTGTTATCTTTTGACTTTTTGCTAATAGTCATCTTTATAGTTGTAAGGTGGTATCTTGTAGTTTTCGTTTGCCCTTCCCTGATAATTAGTGATGCTGAGTGCTTTTTTTGTACACCTCATGTCCATTTATAGATCTTCTTTAATAAGAAATCTATCCAGATTCTTTGCTTATTTTAAAATGGTTATTTGTTCATTTGTTGCTATTGTGTTGTATATAGTCTTTATATATTTTGGATTGTAACACCTTAGCAGATATGTGGTTTGCAAGTATTTTCTCCCATTTCATAAATTGCCTTTTCTTTGTGTTGATTGTTGCTTTTACTGAGCAGAAACTTTTCAGTTGGTTGTAGTATCACTTTAGGTTTGTTTTTGTTGCCTGTGCTTTTGATGTCCCATCCAAAAAAATCATTGCCAAGACCAATGTCAAGGGGTTTTCTTATGTTTTCTTTTAGGAATGTTATGGTTTCAGGTCTTACATTTATGTCTTTAACCAATTTTGAGTTAATTTTTGTGTATGGTGTAAGATAAGGGTTCAATTTCATTCTTTTGCATTTAGTTTCCCAATGTCATTTATTGAAGAGACTATTATTTCCCTGGTGCTTATTCTTGGTGTCTTTATTGATTATTAGTTGATCATATAAACATGAGTTTA
The DNA here is from genome assembly GCA_027257055.1 of Cephalopachus bancanus. Taxonomy (NCBI): domain Eukaryota; kingdom Metazoa; phylum Chordata; class Mammalia; order Primates; family Tarsiidae; genus Cephalopachus; species Cephalopachus bancanus. The sequence goes on along the minus strand of JAPVLO010000194.1, from coordinate 1,345,755 downwards.
TTTCTGGACACTCTATTCTGTTCTATTGGTCTTTGTTTCTGTTTTTATACCAGTACCATGCCACTTTGATTACTACAGCTTTGTAATACAGTGTTGTGTGATGCTGCCAGCTTTGCTGTTTTTGTTTAAGATTGGTTTTAGCTCTTAGGGTTTTTTGTGGTTCTATGCAAATTTTAGGATTTTTAAATTTTTGAAAATACAAAAATGTAAAAATGTTAGTGGAATTTTGGTAGAGATTGCATTGAATCTGTAGATTGTTTGGGGTTGTGTGGACATTTTAACAATATTAATATGTTTAATCCATGAACATGAGATATCATTTCATGTTTTTTGTGTCATCTTCAATTTCTTTAATCAGATTTTATAGTTTTAAATATCATGATACTTGTTTTAATTTACTCCTAAGTGTTTCATCTTATTTCTTGATGCTATTGTAAGTATGATTGTTTTCTTAATTTCTTTTTTGGATAATTTGTTTTTAGTGTTTAGAAATGCAACTGATTTTTGTATGTTGATTTTGTATTCTGCAATATCCTGTGAGTTTATTAATTTTCTTTAAAGTTCTAACAGTAATTTGCTGGCACTTTAGCATTTGTACATGTAAAATCATGTCATCTGCAAACGGAGACAATTTACCTTCTTTCTAACGTGGATGCCTTTATGAGGAGCCTAATTTGTCTAGCTAGGACTTCTAGTACTATTTGAATATTAGTGGTGAGAGTGGGCATCTTTATCTTGGTCCTGATTTTAGAGAATAAGCTTTCAGTTTTTCATCATTTAGTATAATGTTAGCTGTGGGTTTGTCATATATGGCCTTTATTGTGTTGAAGGACATTATTTCTATACCTAAGTTATTTAGAGTTTTCAATCATGAAAGGATGTTAAATATTGTCAGACGCTTTTTCTTCATCTATTAAGATGATCATATGGTTTTTTATTTTTCATTCTGTTAATGTGGTGTAACCACATTTGTTGATTCATATATGTTGAACTATCCTTGTATCCCAGGGATGAATCCCACTTGATTATGGTATATGATCCTTAAAATATGTTGCTGAATTGAGTTTTCTAGCATTTTGTTGAGGATTTTTTTGCACCTGTATTTATCAGTCATATTGGCCTGTAATATTTTCTCAGTTTTCTTTTTTTTTCATCTTTGGGATTAAAGTAAAGCTGTTCTCATAATATGAGTTTTGGAAATGTTACCCTCTCTTTAAGTTTTTGCTGTGTCATATATATTTTTGGTATGTTTTGTTTCTGTTGTTTTTGTCACAAAATTTTAAAAAATTTCTTCTTGATCTATTGATATTTTAGAAGGATATTAATTCAACATGTTTTTAAATTTTTCAGTTTTTCTTTTTATTGATTTTTAGTTTTACAGTGTTGTAATTGAAAAAAATACCTGTTATTTATTTATTTATTTATTTGAGTTGGAGTCTCACTAGGTCGCCCAGACTGGAGTGCAGTGGCCGCTCCCGGCCACCGCAGCCTCGACCTGCTGGGCTCCGGTGATCCTTCCGCCTCAGCCTTCCAGTAGCTGGAACTACAGGCGTGCGCTACCATGCCCAGCTGATTTTTTGATTTATTGTAGAGTTGAGGTCTCGCTGCCCAGGCGGGTCTCGAACCTGTGGGCTCAGGCAATCCGCTCACCTCAGCCTCCCAGAGGCGCGGGATTACAGGCTGAGTCACCGAGCCCGGCTGTTATTTTAATCTTTTGAAATGTGTTAAGAGTGTTTTATGAACTAACATATAATATATCATGGTTAATGTTTCGTATGCTCTTAAGAATAATGTGTATGCTGCTGTTGGGAGGAATGTTCCGTATATGTTTTTTGGGATTCATTGGTTTAATGTGAAGTTTCCTTCACAAGGGTTAGGGTTAGGGTTAGGGGTTAGGGGTTAGGAGCTAGGGTTAGGGTTAGGGTTAGGGTCATTTTTTTGGTCAAGAATTAATCCATTGTTAAAAGTTGGGTAATAAAGTTCCCTACTATTATTGTATTGCTGTTTTTTCCTCTTTTTATATCTATTAATATTTACCTTATAGACTTAGGTCCTTTGGTGTTGAGTGGACAATTATTATTTCCTCCCATCATTATATAATTACCCCCTCATCATTATATAATGACCTTCTTAATCTTTTGTTAGAGTGTTTAACTTAAAGTCTATTCTGTTTGATAAAAGTATAGGTACATCTGCTCTCCTTTGGTTCCATTTGCAATAAGCATCTTTTTCTATACATTCCATTTTGGACTGTTTGTATCCTCAAAGTTGAAGTATTTTGTAGGCAGCATACAGCTGAGTTTTAAAAAAAAATTATATCTCCACTCTTTGTCTTTTGTTTGGAGAATTCAATCCATTCACATTTAAAACAAGGGTCCCCATGCCGTGCACTGTGAGCTGGTACTGTGGGAACTAGGTACTGTTAGGAACTGGTCTGCTTAGCAGGAGTTAAACAGTGGGCAAGTGAGTTAAGCTTCATCTGTATTTACAGCTGCTCCCCATCACTTGCATTCCCACCTGAGCTCTGTCTCCTGTGAGAGTAGCTGTGGCATTAGATTTTATAGAGTGCAAATCCTATTTTGAACTACACATGTGAGGGATCTAGGATGTGTGCCCTTTATGAGAATCGAATGCCTGATGATCTGAGGTAGAGCTGTGGCAGTGATGCTAGCACTGAGGTGTGGCTGCAAATATAGATTAGCAGTGAGGTTTGATTACACAGAGACCATAATGAATCAATTTCTTGCAGACTCACAGCACAACCGTATCATTGAGTGGCAAGAGTTGATATACTTCAATTGTACAACTGCATCTGGTGGCAGGCTTTAAGTTAGAATCTGACACTAATTTTAGTCATGTATGTCTTGCCTGTTATTTTATTTACCACTTCTGTCCATGCCTTTTTTTAATGCTGAATGGTATAATTATTTCATTATATATTACAGTGTAATAATAGAAATAAAGTGCACAATAAATATGCACTTGAATCATCATGAAACTTTCTCCCCCATCCCAGTGCCCCCCTCCTACCGTCCATGGAAAACTTTTCCTCCATGAAACCAGTCCCTGATGCCAAAAAAGTTGGGGACTACTGATTAAAAGTAATTATTGACAGGTAAGAACTTACTATTGACATTTTGCTAATTTTTTAGTTCCTTTCCTATTTTCTTTGTATTTTGATGATTTTGCTGTAATGTTTTATTCCTTTCTCTACATTTTTTGTATATCTACTGTAAGCTTTTGTTTTGTATTTGGGTTTACATAAGCTACCTTATATGACAACCTATTTTAAGTTGATAACAAACTAACTTTGATAGCATACAAAAACTCTACACTTTTATTTACCCATTCCCACGTTTTATGTTTTTAATGCTCCAGTTTATATCTCTGTATACTATGTATGCATTAACAAGATATTGTAGCTATAGTTGTTTTCAATATTTTGTCTTCTGTATTCATACTACAGGTAAATTATTTACACATCACAATTACAGTATTAGAGTGTTATGAGTGTGACTATAACTTTTCTTTACCCAGTGAATTTTATTCTTTCATATTGCTAATTAGTAGCCTATTATTTCTACTTAAAGAACTTCCCTTAATATGTCTTATAAGGCAAGTCTAATGGAAATGAACTCCTTCGGATTTTATTTGTCCAGAAAAGCCCTTATATTTCCTTCATTTTTGAAGACCGTCTTTCCCAGTTTAAGTATTTAGTCTTGGTTGGCATTTATTTTCTTTCAGTACTTGAATATTTCATCCCAGATGTTTCTGCTGAGACATCTATTTATTGTCTTATAAATGTTCCTTTGTGTGTGATTAGTTTCTTTTCTTATGCTGCTTTAAAATTCTCTTTTGACATTATAAAGTTTTCAATAAAATTTACAGCTGGGCTTGGTGGCTCAGCCTGCAATCCCACGCCTTTGGGAGGCTGAGGTGAGTGGATTGCCTGAGCCCGCAGGTTCGAGACACGTCTGGGCAGCGAGACCTCATCTCTACAATAAATCAAAAAATCAGCTGGGTGTGGTAGCGCGCTCCTGTAATTCTGGGCACTCGGAAGGCTGAGGCGGAAGGATTGCCAGAGCCCAGCGGCTCAAGGCTGCAGTGGCTGGAAGCGGCCACTGCACTCCAGTCTGGGTGATAGAGTGAGACTCTGACTCAAAAAATAAATAAATAAATAAACAAATAAATAAATGAAATAAAATAAAATTTACTGAAATTATATGTAGACAATAAAAAATGCCTATCCTTCTTAGTTGTTTGTGGTTGCAAGATAACTTTATTCATTGGTGATTGCTTTAACTTTGATTTTTGACAGTTTGGTTTTACTGTGTTTTGGTGAAGTCTTTTTGGAATGTAAACTGTATGGGTATCTTTGAACTTCATGCATCTGAATTTCCATATATTTTCTTATATTTGGGAAATTTTCAGCCATTATTTCTCTAAATAGGCATTCTGCCCTTTTCTCTTCTCCTTCATGGACTCCTGTAATTCTTATGTTAGATTGTTGATGTTGTCCCATAAATCCTGTAGGCTTTCTTTATTTTTTCTCATTCTTTTTCCTCCTCTGATGAATAATTTTAAATGCTCTGTCTTCAGGTTCACACATTCTTTCTTCTGCTTTTTTTTGTTGTTGTTGTTGAGTTGGAGTCTCACTCTGTCACCCAGACTGGAGTGCAGTGGCCACTCCCGGCCAGCGCAACCTTGAACTGCTGGGCTCCAGTGATCCTTCCACCTCAACCTTCCAAGTAGTTGGAACTACAGGCACGCGCTGCCACACCCAGCTAATTTTTTTGATTTATTGTAGAGATGAGGTTTCATCAAGTTGCCCAGGCAGGTCTCAAATCTGCGGGCTCAGGCAATTCATTCATCTCGGCCTCCCAAAGTGCAGGATTACAGGCTGAGTCACTGAGTCCGGCTTCTTCTGCTTGATCAAGTGTGCTGTTGATGCTCTCTATTTTATCTTTTATTTCATGCATTGTATTCTTCAGCTCTATAAGTTCATTTTTAAAAATTGATTTGTATTTCTGTTTTGAATTTCTACTTTTGTTAATATGTTGTTTGCTAGACTTCATTGAACTGTCTCTCTGTTCCTTGCAGACTGTGAGCCTCCTTAAAACAATTATTTTTAATTCATTATAAAAATAATTTGCAGATCTCCATTTCTTTTTTCTTTTTTCTTGAGTTGGAGTCTTACTCTGTTGCCCAGACTGGAGTGCAGTGGCACGCTCCCGGCCACCACAGCCTCAACCTGCTGGGCTCAGGCAATCCTCCTGCCTCAGCCTTCCAAGTGGCCGGAACTACAGGCACATGCTACCACGCCTGGCTAATTTTTTATTTATTGTAGAGACGAGGTCTTGCCAAGTTGCCTGGGCGGGTCTTGAACCCGCAGCCTCAGGCAATCCACTTGCCTTGGCCTTCCAAAGTGCTGGGATTATAGGCTGAGCCACCGAGCCCAGCCTAGATCTCCATTTCTTAGTTGTTCGTTACTGAAAAAATATTGTGTTTCTTTGGTGGTATCATGTTTCCTTTATGTTTCTTAAATTCTTAAATTCTTATGTTGCTTTCTTTGCATTTAAAGAAGCAATCACCTCTTCCAGATTTTACTGATTGGCTTCACTAGAGAAGTACCTCTGCAAGTTAGTCAGCCTAGGGATTCTGAGGCTCTTTAACAACTTTTCTATGGGTGAACCTACTTTCATATATTTTGTTCCTTTAAAGGGGTGAATTCTTAAGATTGTATGCCTTCACTAGTTTCCATTAAGTTCAGTCAGGTGCTGAGACTTTCTGTGTTTTTCCCCACACTAGGGTGATGTCCTGAAATTCTTGTTTTTGAGACTTCTCCTAGTTCTCTAGAGTGGGGCCAGCTATTTGCGTGTGCTTGCAAGACATCTTCAGAGACTCTCACTTGCTTTTCACAAGGGTGCACTTGGGGAGCCAAAGAGTGGTGAGGCATTTGAAGCTTGGGACTTCTGAGGGATAGTTGAGGGTGAAGCATCCTAAGTTACTCATGGGTGGGTTTCTGACTAAGTTCATGAAGCAATTTTTAGAATTTATGGTAATTTCAAGCCCTGGTTGCTGTGGGTCCCACCTATCTTCCCTGTTCTTACCCGCTCCCAGCCACTCACCATGCTGACTACCTCAGTATTCTGGGTAGGATAAGAATAAAATGAGTCCCTTGGGCAGGGCCAAACATGCCTGGAGAAGCAGGGCACTCACTTATTATGCTCTTACTTTCTCCTGTGGTAAAAATCATGAACTGAGGGGGTCTTTGATAGTACTGAGCAGTGCTACTTTAGGGAGGGATGATGCCAGTAAAGTGAAACTGTTCATCTTACTCTTTTCTATGCATTTATTCTTGGATATTGTTGCTCCACTGATGTGCTTAACTTTTACTCTCAACTCCTAAATTTCCACAAATATTCTCTTGCCCTAGGTGGTTGTCACAATCAATGCTTCTAGAGGAAAGTGATAGTAGAAAAGTCCTATTCTTCCATCCTGCTGATATTACACAAAAATTGCTAATTTATATAAGACAATCAACAAAAATTTCTAATTTAAATTATGTTTTAAACCAAATAGGAAAAGGAAAATGTTACAAACAAAATGCATTTCTATTTTGTTTTGAATTATGTAGTTACCTTTACTGGTGCTCTTTATTTCTTCCTGTAGATTTGGTTTACTCTTCAGTGTACTTTAGCATTTTTTTTTAGGACAGCTCACAGAAAGAATTTTGCTATTTAGGAATGTCTTTACTTGTCCTTTTTCAACAATAGTTTTGGTGGCTATAGAATTCTTGGTTGAGAATTTTTGTTTCATCACTTTGACTATGTACATTGCCTTTGGCCTACATGATTTTTGGTGAAAATTTAGTTGTCAATCTTACTGAAGATCATGTGTATGTGATTAATCATTTTTTTCTCACTGTCTTCATGATTCTCCCTCTGTGTTTATTTTTTGATAGTTTGACCATGATGTGTATAGGTGTAGATCTCTTTTAATTGATCTTATTCAGATAATGTTTTCTTGGATGTGCAAATTAATATTTTTCATAAAATTTGGGGTGTTTTTCAAATGTGTGTCCTCCTTTCTCTTTCTTTGAGGGCTCCAGTTTATGCATACATTGGTATAAGAAATGATGTCCCACAGTTCTTTGGAGCTCTGTTCACTATTCTTTATTCTTTTTTCCTCTGTTCTGTCCATCAGACTTGATAATCTCTGTTGAGCTATCTTCCTGTGTAATTTCTCTTTCAATTATTTTATTTTTTAGCTCCAGAATTTTTATGTGGTCTTTTAAAATATTTTTATCTCTTTGTTGGTAGTCTATATTTGGTGTATTTCCATACTTATCTTTAATTCTTTAGACATGCTTTCCTTTATTTCTTTGAACATTTTTTTTTTGAGTTGGAATCTCACTGTGTTGCCCAGACTGGAGTACAGTGGCACGCTTCTGAAAATCCTTTCGCTTCAGCCTTCCAAGTAGCCAGAACTACAGGCACGCTCTACCACACCCGGCTAATTTTTGCTTTATTGTAAAGACGAGGTCTCGCCAAGTTGTCTGCGTGGGTCTTGAACCCGCAGGCACAAGCAATCCACTCACCTCGGCCTCCCAAAGTGCGGGGATTACAGGCTGAGCCACTGAGTCCGGCCTGAACACATTTTAAAATAGCTAGTTTAATGTTTGTGTCCTGTAAGCCCAACATCTGACCTTCAAAGGGACAGTTTATATTGACCTACATTCCTGTGTCATAATTTCTTATTTCTTTGCATGTTTTGTAATTCTTTGATTGGAAACTATACTTTTATATATAATTGATAACTGTTTAAATCAGATCTCCCCATTCCCTAAGTTTATTTTTGCTGTTTTTTTAAACAGGGTTTTCCTATAATATTTCCAGATGTATGTCTTGCTTTTTTTTCTTAATCAACCTGGTTAGAAGTTTATCAGTATTATTAATGTTCTCAGAGGTTTCACTTTTGATTTTATTCATTTTTCTGTTTATATCTATTTGCCTTATACTTCATTGTTTTGAGCTTTTGTCTTTATTATTGCACTTATTTATCTTACTCTGGGTTAATTTGCTCATTTTAAAGTTTCTTAAAGTGGAATATAATGCCAATGATTTATGACTTTTCATTTTTTCTAATATAGGCATTTCATTGCTATAAATTTCCCTCTAAATACTATTTTGTCAACATTCCATAAATTTTTAGATGCCATATTTTTATGTTTATTGAGTTTAAAATACTTCTTAATTTTCCTTTTTTATATCTTATTTGACCAATAAATATGTTAGAAGTGCTAACATCAATTTACAAATATTAGGGAAATTTTAAAGATACATTCCTCTTAGTTTTTTATAATTCAATACCATTTTGGAATTAAATTAACATGGTTTATAAGAATTTAATTGTTTAAATGTATTGGAAATAGTATTGCCCTTCAGTCACAAAAAGAATTTCAGAGGCACAGAGATCTGCTTACTTTTATTCCCTGACAAGCTGTTATTTGCTATAGCTACTATATTTGCAAAAAAAAAAAAAAAAAGAGAGAGACAAAAAGCATAGACATTGATTGAAAGCATGCATTAACTATAATTAAATATTAATTACAATTACACACCATAATTTGGTTCCATTGTCACTATGTTATATCTGGTGTCTTATATTCCCTTAAAACTTTCCCAACATTATTGACACTACTAATCCACTTTATAGTCACCTGGTCACACTAAAATAAATGAAACACCAGACCTCTCCTTAAAGTGTAATCCTAAGGATTAAGTTTGCCGAATAAAGCTATTATGACAGTGCAATTTGGTGAGAGAAAAGAAAGGCATGTACATAGGGGCATTGTTAAATAACTGAGGAGGTCACCACATTGAACCAATTCCGAAAGACGTCTCTTTCTATCATAGAACATTTGGATGAACTGCTTGATATGTAATCCTCAGATAACTATGGCCATCTTTGATCTTGGTAATGCAGCTCCAGAAAAATTGGCACTTCTATAACTCCTACAGGGTTGTTATTTATATTAAGAATGCAGTATACATTTCAGCTTTAGTTTATTGAAGCTGGCAATATGGCACCTCATACACTTTGGCATAGCCACTTCCCCTGAAGGGGATGGTTTGAGAGATGGTAATGTTAACATGTACAAAAGTTAGAATGAAATAAATAATGTTGCAAATCAATTTTCAATATTTATTGCTTAGATTATATCACGAAAACAACACTTAATATAAAACTACTTTCAACAACTTTGTCTCTCATCACTATCCTAAGCAATTTTTGTCTACATTGGAAAAATAATATTGCTGCCAAGTGACCATCCATTGACTACATTACCAGATACAATCCTATATTTTGAATCCATCTGCACTTATAGTCTATTTCCTTTTTACATTTCTTTTTCCATTAGTAGTTTTTTAAACTTTCAATTTTTAAATTTATAAACAATAACCCATATTTCTATTCCACCAAAAGTTATCTAAGTCCTTTGGATAAAGGAGTCCTACCAAGACTTTTCTGCCATATGTGTTTTTAAAAATTTCTCTTAGATGTGCTTATCTAAGCCAAGAGCATCATTAACATAAACGTACACTTTTTCCCCCATGTTTGCATATGGTAAAAGTGTTTATTTACTGGGTTACTAAAAGGCTAGGCAATTATGAGATCAATATAACATTCTAGCTAGAGAGCTTAAATAAACAGGCCTAAAGAATTGTGTTAATTTATCAAAAAGGTGGTTGCAGAAGACAGTTTTAGAGCATGGTCTTGTTTCTGGAAACTCCAAGTGGGTTTGGCTCTATAAACTTACATTTAATCTCTATTTCATCATGACCACTTTGTCGCAGTCTCTTAATCTGATTATCATTTTTTGGTAAGCAGATAAACAAATAAATACTGAATTTAGCATACACATAGGATGGCCAAAAAAAAAAAAAATGACATTGAATTTGTCTTAACACAGACGGTGCACTAAGAAACTACTGACATAAGGTATTCATGTAATACTTTGTGCAAAGGGTCTTGATCTTGCTTTGTTTACTGGGAAAACTCGATTGTGGCCTCTCTCAGAACTATGGGAGCCATGTTTTCAACATTACTCTAATGACGTGCAGACTGCACTGGCAACCTGATGTTCTTGCTTCTTTGTGTCAAGTTTTTACACACACACATGCACACATACACAAATGCACACACATGAGCTGTCATCTAAATAAGTCATAAAAAGTTTATGAGGTGGTTAGTACAAAACAAAAGTGTGTTTCCGTACCTACTGTATCTTTCAATGAGATGACAATAATGTTTATGTCTATATGTTGTTTAGCACACTTCTATAAAGCTACATAAGCATTGTACAAGATAAAATTTTATGTTTCCTGTATGATTGATTGTTTACTTCAACCTGAGTCTTCACCTTTGGCTTTATATTTGTTCATTCTGAAGTATACAATGCCAGCACTAAGAACATATATGTGATTCTTAAAAATATAGCAAATATGCATCGGTTCAAATTACTTGGAAAGAAGCACATATTTTATACCAGAATTTTAAAAATTCCTGTTATAATAAAGTTGGGAATAGAGTTATTTCAGAGAATTGTCCTGATAAATTTATCCAGTTTTATACTTTGGAAGCTGTCTTGATTATCATTCTTTCTTTCTTTTCTTTTCTTTTTTTTTTTTTTTTGAGTTGGAGTCTCACTCTGTCACCCAGACTGGAGTGCAGTGGCCGCTCCCGGCCACCGCAGCCTCGACCTGCCGGGCTCCGGTGATCCTTCTGCCTCAGCCTGCCAAGTAACTGGAACTACAGGCGCGCGCTACCACGCCTGTCTAATTTTTTTGATTTATTGTAGAGATGAGGTCTCGCCAAGTTGCCCAGGTGGGTCTTGAACCCACGTTCTCAGGCAATCCACTCACCTCAGCCTCCCAAAGACGTGGGATTACAGGCTGAGCCACCGAGCCCAGCTCATTATTTCTTGATGTAAACATCACTTTATCAGTGTAATCAACTTTGTCCTTTCACTGACATTCTTGCATTGACTGTCACAAATTAAATTATTAATTTATAAATATAAATAATTATTACGCATAAAAACTAAAACGTGTATAATTTATCCAGACAATGGTTCTTTCCCAACTTCTGAATCTTAGTATTCAAATTTTGCTTTGCAATTTGGAGTATTTTTAGTGATTGGAAATAAAAGTCTATCAAGGCATGACTGTTGGTGATAAATGCTGCAGTTGTGGCATGTGTTTATAAACAGGACTGTCAATTTTCATTGTATTGATTACAAAAATCAACTCTAAATGGATCAGAGACCTAAATGTAAAACCTCAAACTATAAGAACCTTAGAAAACGCAGGAGATACCCTTATGGAAATTGGAACTGGCAACCAATTCCTGATCAAAACCCCAAGCGCCTAGGCCATAAGAGATGAGATAGACAAGTGGGACCTCACCAAACTGACAAGCTTCTGCAAAGCCAAAGAAACCATTGAGAGAGCGGGGAGACAGCCCACAGACCGGGAAAAACTATTTGCCAACTGTATGTCTGACAAAGGCCTAACATAAAGGATCTACAAGGAACTCAAATGTGCTGAAAGGCTGGATGCAGTGGCTCACACCTATAATCTCAGCACTTTGGGAGGCCGAGGTGAGAGGATTGCCTGAGCCAGCTAGTTCCAGATCATCCCGGGCAACTTGGTGAGGTCTTGACTCTAAAAAAGTGCCGAAAAACAAACAAACAAAAACACTTCCCCATTACAAAGTAGGCAAAAGATAAGAATAGACAGTTCTCAAAAGAAGATGCACCAGCAGCCAACAGCTACATGAAAAAAATGCTCAGCCTCACTAGTCATCAAGGAGATGCAAATTAAACTACACTGAGATACCACCTACCTCCATTCAGGATGACCATCATCAATAACTCAAAAAACAACAGATGCTGAAGAGGATGTGGCAAAAAGGAAACACTTCTACATGGTTGGTGAGAGTGTAAACTATACAGCCTCTGTGGAAAACAGTGTGGCGATTTCTTTTTCTTTTTTTTTTTTTGAGTTGGAGTCTCATTCTGTCGCCCAGACTGGAGTGCAGTGGCTGCTCCCGACCACCACAGCCTCGACCTGCTGGGCTCCCGCGATCTTTCCACCTCAGCCTTCCAAGTAGCCGGAATTACAGGCATGCGCTACCATGCCCAGCTGATTTTTTTGATTTATTCTAGAGATGAGGTCTCGCTGCCCAGGCGGGTCTTGAACCCGCGGGCTCAGGCAATCTACTCACCTCAGCCTCCCAAAGGCGTGGGATTATAGGCTGAGCCACCGAGCCCAGCCGCGATTTCTAAAAGATCTAAAAGTTGACCTTCCATACGATCCCCCAATTCCCCTACTGGGAATATACCCCGAAAAACTCTATAAAAAAGATACCTGCGCACATATGTTTATCGCAGCATTGATTACAGTAGCAAGAACATGGAACCAACCATGCTGCCCATTAAAAGAGGACTGAGCCGGGCTCGGTGGCTCAACCTGTAATCCCACGCCTTTGGGAGGCTGAGGTGAGTGGATTGCCTGAGCCCGCGGTTGGAGACCCGCCTGGGCAGCGAGACCTCATCTCTGCAATAAATCAAAAAATCAGCCGGGCGTGGTAGCGCATGCCTGTAATTCCGGCTACTTGGAAGGCTGAGGCGGAAGGATCGCTGGAGTCCAGCGGGTCGAGGCTGCGGTGGCCGGGAGCGGCCACTGCACTCCGGTCTGGACGACATAGTGAGACTCCAACTCAAAAAAAAAGAGGACTGGATAAAAAAAAAATGTTGTACATATACACGTTGGAATATTATGCAGCCATAAAGAAGAACAAAATCATGAACTTCACAGCAACCTGGATGAACTTAGAGTCTATAATACTGAGTGATCTTGCACAGAAACAGAGAACCTAGTATCACATGTTCTCACTCATAAGAACAATTATTGTGATACTATAAGGGAATGATTGGCAGTAATGGGAAACTGCCAGGAGGGGGGTGGGGAAGCGAGATTGGCAGTAGTGGGAATCTGCCTGGGGAAGTGGGGGGCACACCTCATTAACAAGGCTACCTGCATAATGAACATTTGTATATTTAACCCCACACATCTTTAAAATTAAAAAAAATTTTAAATAAATAAATACATGCCTATTATGGCATGACTATTGGTGATAAATGCTAGTTATGGCATGTGTTTATAAACAAGACTGTCAATTTTCATTGCATTAACTACAACCTATTTTAATGTTAATCATAAAGATTTTTTACTTAAAAAGATATCTTAAAAAACAAGAAATTATTTTAGTGCCCTGTCTATATGTGTATAAAACATAGACAACTTCACCTCAACCTTTTAATATATTACTTAAATGATGATAACATAAATAGTTGGATGGTGATTTGACTATATTAAAGAAAATTACATGGACCTAACTTTCAAACATTACCCATTTTAGGAGTGATTTTTACAGAAAGAGACGCACGAGTGCATAAATATGGGTATATACTGATTATAAATGTATATCTTGCAATATACAAAAAAACTAACAACTATTCGGAAAACAAGAAATGGCTAAAGAAAATGTGGTGTCCTTCACATCCACTGAGGATACTGGCACATCTGTTGTTTTAGACATAAGGACCTCAGGAGATTATGTAATATCTATGACTTCAAAATGTCATATCAAATCATTATCTCCTTTACAATAAAATAAATTGGTTATGATAGACAAATAATAGATGTAAGGCTAAATTGATAGATGCTTGCATTAACATAGAAACTGTATTCCCTAAGATAGGGCAGATGATTAAATAATTTACCTCTGGAAAGCAGGGAAGAAATGTTAGAAATAAATCTGTCATAAACAATCATATTCTTTTATATTGTTAAGTTTCCTTTTTTTTTTTTTTTTGAGTTGGAGTCTCACTTCGTCACCCAAGCTAGAGTGCTGTAACACACTCATGGCCACCCCAGCATTGACCTGCTGGGCTCAGGTGATCCTTCTGCTTCAGCCTTCCAAGTAGCCGGAACTACAGGCGCATGCTATCATGCCCAGATAATTTTTTTATTTATATTGTAGAGATGAGGACTCATGAAGTTTCCCAGGCTGGTTTTGAACCCGTGGGCTCAGGAAATCCTCTCAACTTGGCCTCCCAAAGTTCAAGGATTACAGGCTTAAGCCACCACTCCTGGCCTAAATTTTCTTAAATGACTACTTTTGGCAATAGTTTATGGTTGGTACTTTTAGTCTTAAACTTAAAAAAGGGAAGAAGAGTTAAAAGTAAAACATATTTTAGTTTCAGTGTGTCAAGAACACAAAAGATAAAAAAAAAAACTTTGAATTTATCAGTTATATGTTGACCAAGTAACCTCCAAGGAAATCCTGAAGCAAGCAGTTCATTGTTCTGATTTTTGGCTTTATATTTTACCTGACTTCATCAAAATTACCCCAAATATCTCTACCATACAATGCATATGAGCCTCCATTGTCTTAAAATCTGTGAGAAGCATCTTTCCATGTGTTGTGGAAATAATCAGACTAAGTATTAACAACTATGTTTCTTGTATATTCAGTTATGTAGCACACGGAATTGAGAAGCATCACAGCATCACAACATTAATTCTCTCTCAGCAAAATGAGACATATGTTAAAGTGATCTTACAAAGAAAGTATGAAGAATTCAGTGCCAAAGTGCCTAAATACATGGGAACACTACTGCAACCTTTAAGACATGGGATTGTTTAACTTATTTTATAACAGAGAAAAAAGTATAAGTAAAATAATTTAAGCATATGCATGGAAAATATGTAAAATGTGTTAAAATAAAAATACATGAATAATTACTCCATGATATAATTTGCTAAAAATGCCTGTGCTAGCTGGGTGCAGTGGCTCATGCCTGTAATCCCAGCACTTTGGGAGGCAGAGGTGAGAGGATTGCCTGAGTCCGTTGGTTCGAGACTAGCCTGGACAACTTATTGAGACCTTGTCTCTACAACAAATCAAAACATTAGCCAGGCATGGTGGTGCACGCCTGTGGATTCCAGCTACTTGGAAGGCTAAGGTGAAAGGATCACCCGAGCCCAACATGTCAAAGCTGCGGTGGCTGTGAGTGTGCCACTGCACTTCAGCCTGGGTGACAAAGTGAGACTCCTACTCAAAAACAAAGACAAAAAAAAAAAGCCTGTGCTAAAGAGAATGCACTTGACCTATTATGAAAGCATCAGTCATTAAGCACCAAGTAGTATACAATCTACCTGACAATGACCTGAAGAAATGTTTTAACCAATATTTTAACTAGTTTAATGGGATAAATTTTACTTTCTATTGAAGAATAAAATACATATAGGAAAATGCATGCACTAAAATTGTACAGCTCGATAAATTTGCATGATCCAAACATAGCAAGTAATCAGCACACAGATCAAATTATAGATATTACATATGTTCCAGAAACCATCCAGGTGTCTTATATCCATGACTATCTCACACATACCATAAAAAGAATAGAATTTCATAT
Organism: Cephalopachus bancanus; assembly: GCA_027257055.1. NCBI lineage: Eukaryota > Metazoa > Chordata > Mammalia > Primates > Tarsiidae > Cephalopachus > Cephalopachus bancanus. Next base: position 1,330,202 of record JAPVLO010000194.1, on the reverse strand, counting down.
ATAACTTCCCATGTTGTAAAAATGAAAAAAAATTGAAATCAGTTCTCAATAATTAAATTAGAAGCAGAAACATAATATAGTATGACTCCAAAGATCTTTTGAATCATGGAGTCTCTGTTCTGAAGCCCCAGTAATTAAACGATGAGGTAAATTTGATATTTTGGATTTCATTATAGTAACTTTTAATCCCATATGAAATTGCTTAACATTTAAAAAATTCTACATTTTTCCATTAAAGCAGAAAAGAGTTAAAACAGAAATGATAAGGATTCAATAATGTAGGTGGCCTTGGTGAGAGTCTCAATGAGTAAGAGAACAAATCATGAAGATATTCTTCAATAACCTTGTGAAAAGATGCACACAGAGACCTAAAGACCTGGCAAAGAGAATATGACATATGAATTTCAAAAGATACTGGTTTAGCAACTCACCCTTATTCTCTGAAGTGGAGGATCAGATTCTAGCCCTTCTATCTCAGCAGAACATGACAGAAAAAAAAAAGCAAAAACATAATCTTAGGGAGTACTCAGTAAAAATAACAAAGCACTAAAATTGGTTCCATTTCCAATAGTTAACATAGGCATGCAGTGTTCCCTTCTTTTAGCATATCACTGGTGACATTTTTAGTACACATCACAGTTGCTTGACCCTTTCTTAAACCAATTTTTTTTCATTTTCTTATTTGTTACTCAAGAGCATATTTCCTATGTATAAATATCTGTCTACAATTATCTGTTCAATGTGAGTAAAATGAAGCAAGTCTTGTGTCACTGAGCATATTAAAGGTGTATACTACCTCGTAAGATAGGGTGTCAATGCCCTAGTCTAAGAGAAAGGAAGGCATGTTCACAGTGGTATTATGTTGTCACTGAGGGGTCACCAAATAAGCCGGGCCCTGAGAGTCTTATTTGTCCTTTTAGAGGGCCATCAACTGGACCTCAGATTGACATCTGGAATGAGTCCCTCAGCATCCTCAGACAATTATGCTCATCATCGATCCAGACAAGCACCCTCTCAACAAACAAGGATTTCCGTAGCCAGGCTTATTTTGTGCATGCTTATCTAATCCATTATGAATGAAGAACAGCAAGTGTACAGTAGACATTTTACTTAGTATCTGAATAGTGAAATTCTCACATACATATCATGAAAAGACTAATGATTTTGAATTCTTCTAATAAAATTGGATAAAATCTATTGAGAAACATGTTTAAACTCTTTAATCAACTAAAATTTTGAGGAGTAAGTTAGCATAATAAATGGTATGATTACAGTATTAATATAAATAGAAACATCCATGTTCTGAATGGGCCAGATAAAGATCTAAAAATAAATATTTAACACACTTGAATTTAACCACAAGATTATTTTCACCCAACACAGAGTGGTGAAAAATGGAAATATGCCAATAATTCCCCCAAATTATTTAGACTACTTCAAAAAAGTGGTTTAAACAAGAGAAAGAAACAATAATGGGAATTCTTTTAACAAAGTAGGTACATTCACAAGAAAATATATCTCCTGTACAGACATATTTTAAGTCTCTGAAATAGTGACCCTACAGACTTTGAAGTTCTGGCATCACTGACTACAGAACACGAAGAATTGAAAAAATACTAAAGTAGTTGCTCACCTCTCTTCCTTGAAGTGCAATAACTTGTACTAGCTTTAGCCTGCAGCAAAACATCATGTAGAAAGTAAATCAGATGATAAAATGCACCAAATTAATTAAAAATAAAGTTCAACACTGAGTCCATTGTAGTTATTTATCATACAGACGTCCCAGCACTCTAGTCCTTGCTACAAACATTGGAGTTGCTTGACTTTTTGTCACCTTTGTAATTTCATTTATTTACTTGTTTCCTCCCTGAATTATTACTCTGTAAATAGCCAATTTCCTCTCTACCAAGCTATACAAATCAGTGACATAACAGTTGTCTCTTAAATGGCAAATTTTAAAGTTGTAGTCAACCAATAAAGATTTTATGAAAATACTCTGTGATGTAAAAATGAAAGGTACTTGACAGTAGTATTGTGAGCTCATTTAGGAGGTCATTAGTTGGGCCAGTTCTGAAAGTGTTATTTATCTTTTCCTAATACTGTAGATGGACCTCGGCATCTATGTATAGTATCCAAGGACCAGTTTTTGTCCTTGATCCAGAGAAGTCCACTACCAATAAATAAGCATTCCTTATGCAACACAATGCTTCTAACAACTTTCCACCTGCATTCAACGTATAGCAGACATTCCAGGTGAATGTTTGACTTAACTTTAGTGAAGCTGGCTACAAAGGCAACTCCAGAAGCTTCTCAAAACTCTTATATCTCCAGTAATACATGCAGTGATATTTCAGTGGAATAGTTGTCAATGTTGACATATTTACTCAATATGATAGAAATAAAGAATCAAGAGTTAACTGTGAACTTGGATTATATAATTTAAAATATTATTAAAGTATATTAGGATATGACAGCAGTATACAACATGATACTGCTTCTATCTGATTGGTTTATAGTCCCTATCCAGAGCATATACATGTTCATGTTAGACTCATAGGATTATTACCTCACACTATTCTGTTTCTTCTGACCAGGAGTGACATTATCTCAACACAATCCACATCCAGGTTAGCCAGTTCTACTTCACAAATTCTTGCCTTCATTAACGTGAAAATGCTCCAAAATACCTGGATTAAAAAAAAAAACACCTCAGTTGTCACTGTTATTGTACAAAATACATTTCATTTCAGAAGCTGTGTAAAATCTATCAATAAAAGAATGCTTTCTAAATTTTCCTAATTTTGCTGATTTTCCAACATCTTAATTTTGTTTAATACATCATTACTTGCTAGAGCAAAAATAAATTAATAGCAAATAATTTAAAATATGAAATAAATATATATGAATAATACATGTAAATATTAACCATTCCATTCATCAAAGAAACTAATTATCAATAATAATTATTGGTTACAGGCTCAAAATACACTAATAAAGTTGTTAAATTTTAAATCATGATATCTCAAGATATCTGAACAATCAAGATACTATTGATGATATATAAGACATGCACACATAGCAATATATAAATATTTATAAAGACAAACATATAGATGGTATAACATTAAAACTATTGTTCAGTTCTAGATCAACTTGATTTGTGAAATTTGAATGATTATTTTTCATTTAGTCTCCAGATACTGTCTGAAAACAAATCAAAAGCATAATGAAAAATCATTCTCTGAGAAAATGAGTTTCTATTATTTAAGCTACCTAATCTATAGTATCTTGTTATGGCACCCGAGTTGATTAATGCACTTTCTAAGTAATCATTGACTGGCCACTCTGTCTCTTGAATCACAGTTTTCTCATTTATAATTTATACATAGTACACTGCTATTCATATTCTACAAAATCTCAGTGAGAAATAAACAATATATTTGAAACTTTTTCAGAAAGCAATGCATTTTATAAATGTTACTAATTTTGATATTCATTGCTATTTTTAATCTCAGTTGTGCTCATTACTATCAGAATAAACTTATCTGGGTTCACCTATAAAAAAAAAGAAAAATCATTCTCCATTCTTATTCTACTTAAAATATCTGATATACAGAAAATAAAAATGAGGAAAGATGAAGCAAAAAGTAGAATACATATTTCTTGTAAACTAATAGGCAGATAACCCATATTTTAAAAGAGCAAAGAAAAAAATTTAAACGTATTATAAGCAATGCGTAGAAGATGATGGCAAGAATGTGCTGATAGTAGATTTTATAAGGAAAATGGAAATTATAAAAATGAACCAAATAGTATTCTAGAAAGTAAAATAATATATTTAACCAAAAAGATTTTAGATAACTGATATATACCACAACATGAATGAGACTAAAAAACATTAAGCTAAGTAAAAGGAATAGAGACAGAAAAAACTATATGATCCCATTTATATAAAATTTCTAGAAAAACCAAATCTATATAGACAGAAAACTAGTTAGTGGTGATCTGGGTCTAAGGAACTCTTAGGGAAAGATGGAAATTTTCTAAAACTGGATTATGTTGATAAATGTACAATGATATACATTTACTAAAAAATCATTGACTTATGCACTTAAAGTATGTAAGTGTTATGGTATTTAATCAAAACTCCAAGTGCCCATGCTGTAAGAGATAAGATAGACAAGCGGGACCTCATCAAAATGAAAAGCTTCTGCAAAGCAAAAGAAAGCATCAAGAGAGTGGGGAGACAGCCCACAGAATGGGAAAAAATATTTGCCAGCTGTACATCTGACAAAAGCCTAACATCCAGGATCTACAAGGAACTCAAACATGTCAAAAGGAAAAAAGCAAACAGCAAAAGGCATAAATAGACACTTCTCAAAAGAAGATATATAGGCAGCCAACAGACACGTGAAAAAGTGTTCAACGTCACAAATCATCAGAGAAATGCAAATCAAACCCATACTGAGATACCACCTAACCCCAGTAAAAATGGCCATCATTAATAAGCCAGAGATGATGGTGAGGATGCGGAGAAAAAGGAACATTTCCACACTGCTGGTGGGAATGGAAACTAGTGCAACCTCTTTGGATAACAGTGTGGCAATTTTTGAAAGAACTAGACATTGACTTTCCATATGACCCAGCAATCGCCCTACTGGGAATATACCCAGAGGAACTCAAATCATTCTACAAAAAGATACCTGCACACACATGTTTATTGCAGCACTATTCACAATAGCAAAAACATGGAACTAACAGTGCTGCCCATCAAAACTGGACTGGATAAAAAGAAGGACATTCGAGACCCCCCTGGGCAGCAAGACCTCATCTCTACAATAAATAAAAAAATCAGCCAGGCATGGTAGCGCATGCCTGTAATTCTGGCTACTTGGAAGGCTGAGGCGGAAGGATCTGTCTGGGCGACAGAGTGAGACTCCAACTCAAAAAAAAAAAAAAAGGACAAACATATGGACTTTGCAGCAACTTGGATGGATTTAGAGTCTATCATACTCAGTGATCTATCACAGAAACAAAGAACAGAGTATCACATGTTCTCATTCACAAGCGTACCTTTACCATTGTACTATAAGAAAGGAATTGGCAGTAGCAAGATACTGCCAGGGTGTTGGGGGTACACAACATCAATATGGGTACCTGATCTCAAGCCAGGCAAAGTGGAGACCAAAGGGAGGACCAAATTTTACTTGTGTGATGACCACTTGTATACTAATCCTGAACTGTACTCCACATATTTAAAATAAAATTTTAAAAAATTATTAAATAAAGTACTCCCTCGATAAGAATGTTAAACAAAAGCAATTAGATAGGTTTAACAGTGGAATAAATGCTTCTAAAAATAAGTACCAGAGGGCTTGGAGAGAAGCCAAAAGAATGATGCAAGCTTAAGCATAATTGTAAAAAACAAGCAAGCCCACAAAAATCCTAAACACCTCCCAAATGAGAAAGAGAATCAAGGAACTAATTATATTAAGTGGTCAAAAATATGTCTAATTAGTGTCCTAGAGGAAAATAGGAAGTGAGTACCGCAGAAAATTTTTGAAAAAGCAATGCCTGAAAATTTATCAAATTGTATTGTATTTTTAAATATATTTCTTATTTTAAATATGTGGGATACAATTCAGGGTTAGGTTCATTATGCAGGTACCCTTGTTGATGAGGTTTGCTCTCTCTCCCCTGGCAGTTTTCCACTTCTGTCAATCCCTTTTTTGTAGTATTACAATAGTTGTTCAGGGTCCGCTTATGAGTGAGAACATGTGATACTTGGTTCTTTGTTTCTGTGATAAGTCACTCCGTATTATAGCCTCTAAGTCCATCCAAGTTGCTTCGAAGTTCATAATTTTGTCCTTCTTTATGGCTGCGTAATATTCTATTCTGTATATGAACCACATTTAAAAAAATCCCATCCTCTTTTGATGGGCAGCATGGTTGGTCCAATGTTTTTGCTATTGTAAATAATGCTGCAATAAACTTGCAAGTGCAGGTATCTTTTTCATAGAGTAATTTGAGTTTCTCTGGGAATATTCCCAGTAGGGGGATTGTGGGGTCACATAGGAGGTTGATTTTTAGATTTTTTAGGACTTGCCACACTGTTTTCCACAGAGGCTGCACTAGTTTACACTCCCACCAACAGTAAGGAAGTGTTCCCTTTTCACCGCATCCTCTGCAGCATCTGTTGTTTTTTGAGTTATTGTTGATAGCCATCCTGACTGGAGTTAGGTGGTATCTCAGTGTGGTTTATAGACCAATGGAACGGGATAGAGATTTCAGATGCAAAGCCTCAATTTCTCAACCAACTCATCTTTGATAAAGCCTTCACCATCAACTACTGGGTAGAGGAGAACATATTCAGTGAATGATGTTGGAAAAACTGACTGACCACATGCAGGAGATTAAACAAGACCCCTACCTATCACCATACACAAAACCCAACTCTAAATGGACTTAACATAAAACCTCAAATTATAAGAACCTTAGAAAATGCAGGACACACCTTTATGGAAGTTGGAACTGGCATCCAATTCCTGAGCAAAACCCGAAATGCATGGACCATAAGAGATAAGATAGACAAGTGGGACCTCATCAAACTGACAAGCTTCTGCAAAGCAAAGGAAACCATTGAGGGAGAAGGAGAAAGCCCACAGACTGGGAAAAATATATTTGCCAACTATATCTGACAAAGGTTTAACATCTAGGATCTATAAGGAACCCAAATGTACTGAAAAGAAAAAAACAAACAGCCCCATTACAAAGTGGGCAAAAGATATGAATAGACACTTCTCAAAAGAAGACATATGAGGAACCAACAGATACATGAAAAAATGCTCAGCCTCACTAGTCATCAAAGAAATGCAAAATCAAATTGGATTTTAAAGAAACAATTCCAAAATATAAGCAACACTGTGACCTCAAATAAGATAATTAAGGTCAAAAATTTGCCTAGTCACATCAATGTGAAACTACTAAAAAGAAAAATTAAAGGGAATATCTTTAAACGACCAGAGAAAAGGATATAGAATGAACAGTGATGAGATTGTTAACTAATGCTTTACCAGAAACAACGAGAACCAATGAACATGAGAGGACAACAAAATATAATTTTTATGTTGCTGGAAGGAAAAATACCATTTTAATCCAGTATTATGTATCTAATGTAAATATCTTCACTAGGAAGACATGTCTTTGATAGAGCAACTGGTATTTGACTAGCATTTTATCATCAAGAGCTATACACAATGTATGAAATAACAGTTGTCAGATGGTTGACAACAGTCAGCACAGATTTGTGATCTCTGTGAGAAAAAGAAAATGAAATGTGCCCAATAGTTTAATCCAGATTGCTACTGCAAAACACAGAAAAGGAAGGGAAGGGCAATAATCCCTGGAGAGCTCACTAAGTTATTCAAATCACTAATGTTCAATGGCCTGTGAATTTGCAGAGCAGAATATAGGAAAGATGAATTCCAGAAATTCACTTATAGTTCTCCTAAGTTCTTATGTTCCACATATACTTAAAAATAAAGACAGGCAAAAGAAAATCTATCAAGGAGCTGGGAGATGAACAATTATTAGAAGTTGCAAAAAATTAGTAGATAATTGAGTTACAGCCAGAAAGGGTATAGGACTTTTCCAGAGCACTCTAAGCATTGAATAGAGATACCAAATAGATAGTCCTTTTTAGGTGCAGGACTATGCTAATTCTAACTTAAAAGCTACTGTAGACATGCCCAACAAAGCAAGATTTTGGGAAAGCCAAAGATAATGGAGGGAGTATGGTGATAAACCTTCCACGGTGTCCTCTCTAAATATCAACAAATAGCTTCACAGCTACAAAATGTTTTATAAAACTACACCACCAACATGAAGACAGAAAACACTGGAATTGCAAAATAACTGTAAGTAAAAATAAAGTGACAAACTCAGATGCCATGTCCACAGACTCACTGCATATTGAAAGGCACCATGAAGAATCTTCAGGAGAGGAGTAACCCTAGAAATATTGTCTGCCTTAAAAGTCTCCCCAAAACACTGAACAGGACTGGGCAGAGAATACTTCTGATTAATGGAAGAAGACTTCAAGTTGTGCTAAATTTAAAGGGCCAGATGGCCCAGTGCAAGATTTAAAGAGGTAAGCATAATTTAAAAGGACACTATATTCCATAGAGGTTGGACTAGTTTGCACTCCCACCAACAGTATAAAAGTACCCTCCTTTCTCCGCACCCATGCCAACATCTATTGTTTTTTGATTTATTAATGATAGTGTGACAATATCTAAAGGGACTAGAAATTGACCTTCCATATGATCCAATAATTCCCCTTCCAGAAGCACCCGGAGGAACACCAATTGTTGTTCAAAAAAGACACCTGCACTTGCATGTTTATTGCTGCACTGTTCACAATAGCAGAAATGGAACAAACCCTTATGCCCATAGAAAGTAGACTGGATAAAGAAAATGTGGTACATATACACGATGGAATACTACGTAGCCATGAAGAAAGATAAAATCACGGATTTCTCAGCAAATTGGATGGAATTGGAGACAATCATTCTTAGCGATCTATCACAGAAACAAAGAACTGAATACCACATGTGCTCACTCATAAGTGGGACCCAAACATTAATCACAAAAGCACAAGGGAGGGATCAGCAGTTGTAGAACACTGCCAAGGGAGGGAGAAAGGGAGGGCATGCAGCAACACAAAGCGGATCTGATCCTAAACTAGGGGAAGTGAGGACCAGTAGGAGGCCTAAACTTCACCTGTACTTACATTACACTACATTACACTACATTACATTACATTACACATTACACTACCCAATCCTGACTTGCACCTCACATCTTTATAATAAAGTAAAAAATAAAAATAAAAAATAAAAGGACACAACTTAGAAAGTCAATCTTCTAAATGCATACTTCTAAGGAGGAAAAAGCCAAGGAAGGAATATACTCCTTTAGGCTCTATCATGTTGTATAGGGGGAAAAGTAAAAAGAAACTTATTATTCTGCAAGATTAAAAAAAGAAAATCAGAGGACTCATAACCCCTACACCCTATCACAACAAACTAATTAAATCCACTACATCTGAATTCTGCTAGACTGTCAGAAAATGGTACTACTAAACCTGGACTCTTATAAATTTCCTCAGTATCATAAAATTAAGCAAAATAATTAATGATATTTTCAAATATATAGATGAACACCTAAGAGTAAAACAAAGATGGAGATTAGGGTAGAAGACTAACACACAAATGTTACAAATATTGTGACAAAGTAGAAATAATATAACTAAACATAGAAGGAGAGAAAAAGGAAAAGTGCAAGATTTCTTTAGGAAAACACAGAACTAAAGGAATTAAAGATATAAAAGTAAATACTTCAACAAAAATAAGAGCTTTTGTAAGTATGAATACACCTAAGAAAGTAAAGACTACACACTGATAAAGAAATATAATAAATATAAATAAAAATACACATACAACAAATATCAGACATACAAGGTCTGACAATTAAGTGTGTGCTTTGCCACTGTGTACCTACATTGGCAGCGCTGTACAAGCAACTCAGTAAGGTTTCATATCCTTAGTGTATCAGTGTCTTATAGCTGTGTTTGTGTCAATGTGTGGCAGTATCTTGCTAAATAGTGTTCATTATTATTGTTGCATATTTTTGTGTTCTGTTGTGAGAATGTCAGAGCTTGAATTAGAGCAATGAAAAAACATTAAATTTATTGTTAAACTTGGCAAAAGTAGAAGTGAAATAAGGGATATGTTAGTCTAAGTTTATGGGGATAATGCCATAAAGAAAACGGCACTGATGAAGAGAGGTCAGGACAACCAGTAATGAGCAGAACTGATTGAAAATATTTGTCAAATTGTGTGTCAAAATTGTTGACTGACTATGGGAAGCATGATAGACCAAATAAACACTGATAGAAAAACAGTCAGGAAAATCTTAACTGAAAATCTTGACATGAGAAACGTGTGTGCAAAACTGGTCCTGAAGGAGTTCTTGCATCATGGCAAAGCACCAGCTCATACAGCACTGTCTGAGAGGGATTTTTTTTTTGCCAGTAAACAAATAGCTGTATTGGAACACCATCCCTACTCACCTGATCTGGTCCCCAATAACTTTTTTCTTTATCCAAAGGTAAAGGAAATATTGAAAGGAAGAACTTTTGATGACATTCAGAACATCAAAGGTAATGAAACAGCTCTGATGGCCCTTCCAGAAAGAGTACCAAAATTGCTTTGATGGGTGAACTAGGTGCTGGCATTTGTGCATAGCTTCCCAAGGGGAGTACTTCAAAGGTGACTATAGTGAAATTCAACAATGAGATATGTAGCATTTTTTCTAGAATGAGTTCATGAACTTAATTGTGAGAACATGTAACAATATAAATATATGTGAATGAACTTGGCACACCTATTAGAAGAAAAATATTTTCAACAGACTCACAAAACAAAACTTAATCGTGTGTTTTATATAAGAGATGCTTCTAAAACAAATGAATTTAAAAAGAATGAAAATAAAGGGATAGGCAAAAGTTTATCAGGTGAATGGGAAAAAATAGAGATCAGGAATAGTGATCCTTATATCACACAATATAGAAATCAAGCCCTAAAATGTTAACCAAGATAAAGAAGATGAAAATTTGACCCTTATTAATACTTCTTTACCAAATGACATAATTTTCAGTTTTTTATTTTTTTTTTTTGAGTTGGAGTCTCACTCTGTCACCCAGACTGGAGTACAATGGCCGCTCCCGGCCACTGCAGCTTCGACCTGCTGGGGTCTGGCGATCCTTCCGCCTCAGCCTTCCAAGTAGCTGGAACTACAGGTGCACGCTACCATGCCCGGCTAATTTTTGATTTATTGTAGAGATGAGGTCTCGCCAAGTTGCCCAGGTAGGTCTCGTACCCGTGGGCTCAGGCAATCCACTCACCTCAGCCTCCCAAAGTGCTGGGATTACAGGCTGAGCCACTGAGCCCGGCAACTTTCAGTTTTATGAATGGAAAACTATCTGAGATGTATGAGATGTAAGGAGACATGGATAAAAACAAGACAGTAATAGAAAATTATAATATGCCATTATCAATAAATGAAAGATCATGTGAACAAAAACAAAGAGAAGACTTAAGCAACATAAAAATAAGGTAGATTTTATGGCTATATACTGGACTTGAAAGATAATAGAGAATATGTACTATTCTCAAGTACTCATGGCATAATCACAAAAGTTGATAATATATAAGGCCAGAAAAAAATTAGTAACTCAGAGTACTACAAAAATTGCTCTGTCTAATCACAATGCAAAATGAATGGACTTTACTAACAAAAACATACATAAAGTCTCCTCCACCAAGAAATTTTTAAAATCCTCTTATTAATGTCTTAGTAAAAAAAAATACAAACAGAAAATGCATGTTTTTTAAAAATTTGGCAATGAAAACACAACATATGAGAATTTATGATGTGTATTTAAAGCAGTTCCAATGAAAAATTCATTGCACTAAATATATTTATTTTAAACAATTTACTAGATAGCTCTATCAATAAAGGGAGAAAATACAACTCTACAATATAATGCTCCATGAGCACTTAGACCTAATGTACATTCTACTGCTGTTGGTTGTCATGTTCTACAAATGCTAATTAAATAAAATTGGGACTTCCGGCAAGATGGCGATGGGGCAACCTGGTCTGTGAAATCCTCTGCAAAGGAGAACTGCAGTGGGTCTCTGTCTCTCACCCCGGGGGCTGCAGATCCCAAAATTGCAGCCTGCTCTTCATGCAGAGCTCGGCTGTTGCCACCGCTGGGGCATCGCAGTGGACTGGACAGCCACTGCAGCACAAATGCCGCCGCCGCAGCCGCTGCAGCCACCGCAGCTGCCGCCGGTAGCACATTGCACCACCTGGGCTGGAGGCGATCCATGACTTCAGTCCTTGAAGCCCCTTCAGGGAAGATCTGCTGGGATCGCTGCCACCTCTCCTGTGACTGAGACGTCCTGCCGCCATGAGTCTCCTGCCTGTGCCCTGAGGCAGGCATCCATCTCCAGTCTCACCAGTTCCTGTCCGGCCCCACCCCCTCTGGGGCGAGCAGCTGAGATAGCACCACCTGCTGGCGATTCAAGGTAACAACACTGAAACGGGAGAAATAAGCTTGAAAAGGACATAGGCCAGAGTGGTGAATGGAGGGTGATCTGAAGTGTCCTTCAAAGCGGACCAGAGGCAACTGACCCTAACTGCAAACTAATTTACCTGCTTGAAAAGAAAGCTAGAAATCAGAACTGAAAGGACATTGGACTTAAATGAAAAGTCTCAGAGTGTGCTTCATTGCTTCTGTTAGTTTAATGACTTAATTCTATTCCTACTGTTTGTTCCTTCCCCCCCTGTTCCTTTTCTTCTCTTTTCTTCTCTCTGTAAACCATATCTTTGTATAGAGGAACAGCACAATGATAAGGTGGTTGGTTAGCTTGTATGTTAGCATCACTATATGTTTTATTTTTTTGTATGGGAGTTGGTTCGTCAGTAGCTGTGGTCTATTGTTTTTATCTGTTTCAATATAGGTCTCTCTCTCCATTTGTTGGCACACGTTTGTTTCCCCCCTTACTCCTCTATCTCCCCACCCCCCTCTTCAACCCACTGTCTGCTCCATTCTCTTCCCTCTGCTAACCACATTTTATTTCAGGGAGTAAACCTACAGCTCCACTGCACAGACAGATTCCAAGGCAGTGGGAAGTGGGTTCCAGATTATCCACACACCTGTCAGTGAATACCAGGACCTGCAGATAGATTTTGAATCACAGCTCCCCCCTTAAGTAAACCTCAAAACTGCAAAAAGGACCATCCCCAACCTACAGTGCAACTCCAGAATTGAACAAAGTAAGAGGGCATACATAAAGAATAGGAGATTGAACAAACAGAAGTAAAACCAATCCCTTTACCCCTGAATAACAGAATTAAAGAAGACGGTGACATGGAGGGAAGGAAAAAGTAGGGAGGGGGAAAAACCGCACAAATGAAGAAAAACCAAAAGAAGAATATAGGTCTCACACAGACCCCTGGGAGATCAGACACTGAGAAAACAGATTCTGGAACACAAACAATGAAGAGCCCCCAGAATGACTGGTCACATGCAACAAACCCAGATATCAAGACATTAATGGAGAGAATTTAAAAAATTGAGGAGAGACAAGAGGAAAATAGGAAGGAGCTGATGTCAGAAATAACAGCAGTAAAGAATACTGTGATGGAAATGAATAACAGACTAATAAGCATGGAAAGCAGAATTAGCCAAGCAGAAGAAAGAATCTCAGACCTCAAAGACCAAAACACAGAACTAACCCAAACTGTCAAAAGCATAGAAAAGAAACCCAAAAAGACAGAACAAAACTTGCAAGAGATGAATGATCACTTCAAGAGTCCAAACCTATGAGTAATTGGGCTTCCTGAGGCAGAGAGAGAAACAGAAGCCACACTGGAACAAACAATTCATGAATTAATTCAAGAAAACTTCCCTCATCTCATCAAGGATGAAAAAATTCAAACACAAGAGATTCAGAGAACCCCTGCAAGACAACAAATGGGAAGACCAACTCCCAAACACATAATTCGCCTAAACAAAGTAGCTATAAAAGAAAAAAATCCTAAAGGCAGCAAGAGAAAAAGACCAGACTACCTACCAGGGAAGACCAATTAGAATAGTAGCAGATTTATCCACAGAAACCCTTCAGGCTAGGAGAGCCTGGAGCCCTATCTTCAAAGTTCTAAAAGAGAAACAATTTCAACCAATAGCCTACCTAGCCAAACTAAGCTTCATTAGTGAGGGAGAATTGAAATCTTTTCCAGATATCCAATCCCTAAGAACCTATGCTGCCACCAGACCACCTCTACAAGAAACACTTAAGAAAGTACTGAACACAGAAGAAAAAGAAAAAAGAACAACAACATTCTTCACAAGAGTACAGGCAAAAGACTAAAAACACACATGAGCCAACTCCAGAACCCAAAGAAAGACAACAAACAAACAGGGACAACTCTGTAAGAACCTTATGACAGGGATCAACTCTTGCATTTCAATTATTAGCCTAACTGTGAATGGACTAAATGCACCACTGAAAAGACATAGAATGGCAAAATAGATAAAATATCATCAGGCAACAATCTATTACCTTCAAGAGCACCACCTCACTAGAAAGGGCACCCACAGACTCAAAGTAAGAGGATGGGAAACAAACTTTCAGGCAAATGGAATACAAAAGAAAGGAGGAGTAGTGATCTTAATTTCAGACAAAATAACCTTCAAGCTACTAAAAATCAAAAAAGATACAGAAGGCCACTACATAATGATAAAAGGCTCAATCCATCAACAAGAAATATCTATCCTAAACATATATGCACCCAACATAGGTGTGCCAACTTTCATAAAGCAACTTCTAGGAAAACTAAAGAAAGATATTGACTCTAACACCATCATAACTGGGAACTTTAATACCCCACTCACAACCCTAGACAGATCATCAGGACAAATATTCAGCAAGGAGATCCGGAACCTCAATGTGACTTTGGACCAAATGGACTTAATTGATACCTACAGAACACTCCATCCAAAGACCACAGAATATACATTCTACTCATCACCGCATGGAACGTATTCTAAGATTGACCACATAATTGGACATAAATCAAGCATAAGCAAATTTAAAAGGACCGAAACTCTACCATGCACCTTCTCGGACCATAGTGGAATAAAAATAAACATTGACACCAACAAAGTCCCCCCAAAACCCACAAAGACATGGACACTAAACAGCATGATGCTAAACAACTCCTGGGTCAATGATGAAATCAAAACAGAGATCAAAAGATACCTGGAAACAAATGAAAATGAAGAAACATCTAACCAAAATCCCTGGGATGCCTTGAAAACTGTAGTAAGAGGGGACTTTATATCCCTACAAACACACATGAAGAAAATGGAAGGAACACAAATTAACAACCTAACAAGTCACCTAAAGAAGCTGGAAAAGCAAGACCACAAAAACCCTAATTTCAGCAGAAGAATCCAGATCACCAAAATAAAAGCCTAAATCCAGGACATAGTAGACAAAAAGATAGTATAAAAAATCAATGAAACAAAAAGCTGGTTCTTCAAAAGGATAAACAAGATCGATGGTCCCCTAGCCAGACTGACCAAGAAAAAATGAGAAAAAAATCAAACAAGCACAATCAGAAACACAAAAGATGAAGTCACATCTGACCCTGAAGAAATACAAAAGATCATTAGAGACTACTACATACACTTGTATGGAAACAAACTTGAAAACCTTAAGGAAATGGAGGACTTTCTGACATCACACAACCTACCTATGTTGGAACAAGAAGAAATTGAGACCCTAAATAGACCAATAACAATCAAGGAAATCGACTACACAATAAGAAAACTACCTACCAAAAAAAGCCCTGGTCCAGAAGGCTTTCCAGCAGAATTCTACAAGACATTTAAGGAGGAGCTCATACCAATCTCACTGAAGGTATTCCAGGACTTTGAAAAAGATGGAACTCTCCCCAAATCATTTTACGAAGCCAACATCACATTGATACCCAAGCCAGGTAAACATCCAACAAAGAAAGAGAACTACAGGCCAATATCTTTGATGAACATGGATGCTAAAATTCTCAACAAGATCCTAGCAAACCGGATTCAGCAATACATCTCAAAAATCATCCATCATGACCAAGTAGACTTCATTCCTGGGATCCAAGGCTGGTTCAACATTCATAAAACCATAAATGTGATTAAACACATCAACAGATGTCAAAATAAAAACCACATGATTATATCATTAGATGCAGAAAAAGCTTTGGATAAAATCCAGCAACCGTTCTTGATAAAAACCCTTGAACATCTAGGCATACGGGGAACATACCTCAAAATAATAAAAGCCATTTATGAGAAACCCACAGCCAGCATACTCCTAAATGGACAAAAATTGGAACCATTTCCCCTGAAAACTGGAACAAGACAAGGATGCCCACTCTTACCCATCCTGTTCAACATAGTATTGGAAGTCCTGGCTCGAGCAATCAGAGAAGAGGAGGCAATCAGGGGTATCCAGATAGGAAAAGAGGAAGTCAAATTATCTCTCTTTACAGATGATATGATTGTGTACCTTGAAAACCCAAGAGAATCTGTCAAAAACCTCCTTACACTGATAAAAGCCTTTGGCAAAGTCTCAGGATACAAAATAAATGTACAAAAGACAATCGCATTTCTCTACACCAATAATAAACAAACAGAAACCCAATTAAAAAACACAATTCCATTCACAATAACCACACAAAAAATGAACTACCTTGGCATCTTCCTAACCAGAGACGTAAAAGACCTTTACAATGAAAACTACCAAACACTGCTCAAAGAAATCAAAGATGACACAAACAAGTGGAAAAATATCCCATGCTCACGGATTGGAAGAATCAACATTGTGAAGTAGTCTATCTTACCTAAGGCAATCTACAAATTCAATGCAATACCCATCAAATTACCAGCAGCATTCTTTTCAGACCTAGAAAAGACAACACAGGAATTCATGTGGAAACACAAACGTCCAAGAATAGCCAGAACAATCCTCAGCAAACAAACAAACAAACAAACAAAGCAGGTGGTATCACATTACCAGACTTCAAACTTTACTATAAAGCTACAATCATCAAAACTGCTTGGTATTGGTATAGGAACAGGCATATAGATCAATGGAATAGAATTGAGATTCCAGAAGCAAAACCTTAATTTCTCAACCAACTCATCTTCGACAAGGCCTCCACCACCTACCACTGGGGAGAGGAGAACCTATTCAGTAAATGGTGCTGGGAAAACTGGCTGACCACATGCAGAAGATTGAAACAGGACCCCTATCTATCCTCATGCACAAAGGTTAACTCCATATGGATCAGAGACCTAAATGTAAAACCCATAAGAACCTTAGAAAATGAAGGAAATACCCTCATGGAAATCGGAACTGGCATCCAATTCCTGAACAAAACCCAAAACCCACAGGTCATAAGAGAGAAGATAGACAAGTGGGACCTTATTAAACTGACAAGCTTCTGCAAAGCCAAAGAAACCATCAAGAGAGCAGGGAGACAGCCTACAGACTGGGAAAAAGTATTTGCCAACACCAGGTCTGACAAAGGCTTAACATCCTGGGTCTACAAGGAACTCAAATGTGCTGAAAAGAAAAAAACAAACAACCCCATTATAAAATGGACAAAAGATATGATGAGACATTTCACAAAAGAGGACAGCAGAGCAGCCAACAAACCCATGAAGAAATGTTCCACCTCACTAATCATCAGGGAGATGCAAATCAAAACCACACTGAGATACCACCTAACTCCAGTCAGAATGGCAATTATTAACAACTCAAAAAATAACAGCTGCTGGAGAGGGTGTGGCGAAAAGGGAAAACTTCTACACTGTTGGTGGGAGTGTAAACTAGTGCAACCTCTGTTGAAAGCCGTGTGGCGATTCCTAAAAGCTCTAAATACCAACCTCCCATATGACCCTGCAATCCCCCTACTGGGAATATATCCTGAAGAGCTCAAATCACTCTATAAAAAAAGATACCTGCACACGTATGTTTATCGCAGCGTTGTTCACAATAGCAAGAACCTGGAAACAACCATGCTGCCCATCAAAAGAGGACTGGATTAAAAAAATGTGGTACATATACACGATGGAATACTACGCAGCCATAAAAAAAGAACAAAATCATGAATTTCACAGCAACCTGGATGGAACTAGAGTCTATAATACTGAGTGACCTCTCACAGAAGCAAAGATCCAAGTATCACATGTTCTCACCCATATAATGGACCTTGAACATCCAATGTAATACTATAAGAAAATGACTGACGGTACTGGGAAACTATGGGGGGGAGGGGGATGGGATTAACAGTAGCAAATATCTGTCTGGGGATGGGAAAACACCTCTTATCAACAGGGTGCCTGAATGAAACGTAATTGTACACCTAACCCTTAACTGTACCCCACAAAACCATAATAAAAAATATTGATAAAATAAAATAAATAAATAGATAAATAAATAAATAAATATAATTGGCAGTGTTCTTACTTCCATCTTACTTGTGATCTCATTCATATTAGTCACATACTAAGAAAGGAGCATTGAAATTTCAAACTGTAATTGGGAAAGTCAATATTTTTCATTTCATTATCTCTCTTTTTACTTTATATAGGGTGATTCACTTTTAGAATTGACATGTCATCTTGATGAATTGACTGTTTTTCATGAAATGAGTCACTGTTTCTCTCATTATTTTTCATCTTGAAATCTATTTTGTCTGATATTCAGAGCAATGCTCCACTTTTCTTATGATTTTATGTTTGAATCCTACCCTTTAAACATTTTATTGATAAAATTTATATACCAAACATTTATCCTATATAAAAATCATTTTTAAAATAATTTACATGGTGTTTAATCAGTACTACAATCTAGTTTTAGAACATTTCCACCTCCCTCTTGTACATTTGCAGGCACTTTCAGCCTCTATATATTTGCTTTTTAAAATTATTCTTTTTATCTGTTTTTAAATTTAAAAAAAAATGTGTCTATTCTGAACACTTTATATAAATGGAGTCATACCATATGTGATCTTTTGTGACTAGTTTCTTTTCCTTAGCCTAAAGTTTTTAAGATTAATCCATGCTATAGCCTGTATCAGTACTTCATTTCTTTTTATTGCTGAATAATATTCTATTGCATGCATATATGATATTTTATTTAATGCTGCTATGGACATTCATGTTCACAGTTTTGTGTGTATATTGTGGAAATATGTTTTAATTTCTCTTGGGCATATACCTGGAAATAAAATTGCTAGGGTTGCCATAACAAAATACCACAATCTGTGTGACCTAAACAACAGACTTTTTTCTCACATTCTGGAGGTTGGAAATCCAAGATCAAGGTGTCAGCAGAGTGAGTTTCTGGTGAGGCCTGTCTTCTTGGCTTGCAAATAGTTGCCTTCTCTGTCTTCAAATTACTTTTTCTGTGTATACATGGAGAGAGAGAAAGAGAATATGTATCCGCCTCTTCTTGTAAGTACACCAGACCTACAAAGTTAGGGTTCTACCATTATGACTTCACTTAACCTTAATTGCCTCCTTAAAGGCCCTATCTTAAAATACAGTTATATTGGAACTTAAAGTGTCAGCAGATGAATTTTGAGGGGACACAAATAGGTCCATAACATATGTATGTTTACCATTTTGAATAATGTTCAGACTGTTTTCCAAAGTAACTACACCATTTTAGATTTCTATTAGCAATATATGAGGTTTTCAAATTCCTCACATCCCCATACTTGTTATTGTCTCTTTAAAAATTATAGCCATCTGCTATAATAAACATGTTTTGGAAACAATCCTCAATTCAATAGTGTTTAAAAAATGGGAACTTAAGGAGGTGATTAGACCCTCTATTTCTAGTGTACTGAAATTTTATATAATGAATAGGTATTGGAGTAATCAAATTATTTTTCTATATCTATTGAGATAATTATGTCGCTTGCCTTCAGTTTTTAAAGGATGAATCATATTGATTTATAAATGGCAAACCAATCTTTTATTTATCACATAAATACTACTTGGTTGGAACATATAATACCATTTGTATATTGTTGGATTTGGTTTCTTAGTATTTCGTAGGGGATTTTTTAATCTATGTCATTAAGAAATATTGGTCCATAGTTTTATTTTTGTTTGATGTCTTTGTCTTGTTTGGGTATCAGAGTAATAATGGCCTCATAAAATGAGATGAAATGTATTTCCTCCTCCTCCCCTATTTTCTAAAGGAATGTGTGCTGGAAGAACTGGTGCTTAAAAAAGGTTGGTAGAATTCACCTGTGAAATCATTATGGCCTGGATTTTTCTTTGCGTCATTGCTTAATTAAATTACTAATTTAATCTCTTGTTTTATTTCTATTCACATCTTTAAATTTCTTCCTGAGTCAGTTTTGGTAGTTTGTGCATTTCTAGGAACTTTTATTTTCATATGATTAATCTAATTTTTTGTTATACAGTTGTTCATAGTATTTCCTAAGAAATATATTAGTTTCTGTAAGATAAATAATGATGTCTTCTCTTTCATTTCTGATTTTAGCAATTTGAGTCTTCTCTTTTTTTCTTGCTAGGTTTAGTTAACTATTGTTAATTTGGTTCCTTTTTCAAAGAATAAACTTTTGGTTTTATTAATTTTCTCTGTTTCACCAACTTTATTTTCATTTACTACTACTCTGATTGCTTTGGATTTAATTTGTTCTTTTTTCTCATTCTTAAGGAATGAGAAAGTTGGGGTGCTGATTTGAGATCATTTTTATGTACTAAAATATGCATTTATAATTATAAAGTTTTCTCGAAGCACTGCTTTAGTTGCATCCTGTAATCGTTGATATATTTTGTTTTGTTTCCATTTATCTCCAAATACTTTCGAATTGTTTATGAGATTTCTTTTTTGACTCATTGGTTATTTAGGAGTCTGTTATTTAATTTCTACATATTAGTGAAGATCTGAATTTTATTGATTTCTTTTTTATTTCCTTTTTTATTTTTTTGAGTTGGAGTCTCACTCTGTCACCCAGACTGGAGTGCAGTGGCCGCTCCCGGCCACCGCAGCCTCGCCTGCTGGGCTCCGGTGATACTTCCGCCTCAGCCTTCCACATAGCTGGAACTACAGGCGCATGCTACCATGTCCGGCTAATTTTTGATTTATTATAGAGATGAGGTCTCGCCAAGTTGCCCAGGCAGATCTCGAACCCGCGGGCTCAGGCAATCCACTCACCTCAGCCTCCCAAAGGCATGGGATTACAGACTGAGCCACTGAGCCCGGCTTAATTCCTTTTTAATAGGTTGAAAAACATACTTTCTATGATCATAATTATTTAAAACTCATTGAGATTTGCTTTGTGGGTAAACATATGGTCTATTGTGTATAATCTGTTGTTGCTGGGTGAAGTGTTCTATAGATGTTTCCTAGGTTTAATTTTTTGATGGTATTGTTCTAATTTTTAGCCTTGTTAATTTTTTGTTTATTTTGTTTAGCCATTATTGATAGCGAGGTATTAGAGGGTCCAACTATAATTGTTGTATTTATATTTCTCCCTTCACTTCTGTCAGTTTGTTTCATGTATTTCATGACTCTGTAGTAAGAACACTGTAAGGGACACAGTATTTAGGCTGTAGAACAGTGATATATCCAATACAGAGAAAAAAGAAAACTGGCTTCTTGACTCTTAAGAAGTACTTTCACACAGAAGCAAAACTCCCTATTACCAACTCTTGGCTGTGTCTTCAAGGAAGCCATGCCAAGAACAATTGCATTGTCCATAGCATTCACTTTCCCTTAAAAGGCAACCAATAAAGCATATGGAAATCAGGAGCTGAACATCACATATTAAGCAGCTTATCATTATAAATAATTTCAAATGTTATTGGCAGATCAAATGACTGAATCATAAATAGAAATATCAATTACTTTAAAGCAGTTAAAAAAATTTTATTATAGAGTTGTGGGGTACAAGTGAGGATTAACTACACAAGTGGGTTGCATGAAGGTGAAGTTTGGGCTTCTAACTGGCCCTCACCCCCCTGGAAATGGATTAGGTATCATTTATGTTGTCGTTTCCCCCCTCCCCCACCCCAGCAGTGCCCTGCACTTACCCTTGTGCTAATGTGGTTAGTGTTCTGGGCCCACTTTTGAGTGAGAACATGTGGTATTAAATTCTTTGTTTCTGTGATAGTTCACTTAGTATGATGGTCTCCAACTGTATCCATGTGTTGCAAATTCTATTATTTTGTTTTTCTTTATGGCTGTGTAATACTCTGTCATGTATATGTATCACATTTTCTTTATCCAGTCCACTTACAATGGGAAGCAGGGTTAGTTCCATATTTTTGCTATTGTAAGTGGTGCAATTATAAACGTTCATGTGCCGGTGTCTTTTTGGTAGAGCAATTTATGTTTCTTTGGATATATTCCCAGGCGAGGAATTGCTGGATCACATGGAAGATCAATTTTTAGTTCTTTTAGAAACTGCCACACTGTTTTCCATAGAGGTTTAACTAGCTTGCATTTCCACCAGCAGTATAAAAGTGTTCCATTTTCTCCACATCCACACCAACACCTGTTGTTTTTTGACTTATGATAGCTATCCTTACCAGACCTAGGTATTGTCACACTGTAGTTTTGATTTGCATTTCTCTGATGATTAGTGTGGCTGAGCATTTTTTCATGTGTCTGTCGGTTGCTTGCATGTCATCTTTTCAGAAGTGTCTGTTCATGTTCTCTGCCCATTTTTTAATGTTGTCATTTGCTTTTTCCTTTCACTTTGTTTGAACTCCTCGTAGATTCTGGAGTTAGGCCTTTGTCAGATACATAATTTGCAAATATTTTTTTTTCCCATTCTGTGGATTGTCTCTTTACTCTCTTGACAGTTTCTTTTGCTATGCAAAGCTTTTCATTTTGATGAGGTCCCATTCGTCTGTCTTAGTTTTTATGGCGTTCACTTTTAGGGACTTGGTCAAGAATTTGTTGCCTGCTCCAATGTGCATAAAGGTGATTCCTATGTTTTTCTTTTAGGATTCTTATAGTTTGAGGTTTTATATTTAGGTCTTTAATCCATTTTGAGTTGATTTTTGTATATGGTGATAAGGGTCCAGTTTCACTCTTCTGAATGCGGTTAACCAGTTTTTCCAGCATCATTTGCTAAATATGGTCACATTTCCATAATGATTGCTCTTGGTGGCTTTGTCAATGATAAGTTGGTTGAGAGGCCATGTTTTCATTTCCAGAATATCTGTCATTTTCCTTTGGTCTGTTTTCCTATTCCTGTACCAGTACCATTCCATCTTGGTTACTATAGCTTTGTAATCATGTTTAAAGTCTGCAAGTGAGATAGCTCTTGCCTCATTCCTTTTGATGAAGATTGTTTTGGCTATTTGTGCTCTTTTTTGTTTCCATATTAATTTCTGTATTATTGTTCCCAGGTCTGTGAAAAATGATGTTGGTAATTTAATAGGTATTGCATTGAATCTATAGATTGCCTTGGGTAGGATGGATATCTTGACAAGGATGATTATTCCAATCCATGATCATGGGATGTTTTTCCATTTTTTTATGTTGTCCTTGATTTCTTTGAGCAGTGTTTTGTAGTTCTCATTTTAAAGGTCTTTCACTACTCTTGTTAGGTGGAGGCCAAGGTATTTCATTTTTTGTGGCTATTGTGAGTGAGATTGTGCTTTTTATTTGTTTCTTCACCTGCTTGTTGTTGCTGTATAGAAATGCAACTGTCAGCCAGGCTCGGTGGCTCAGCCTGTAATCCCGCGCCTTTGGGAGGCTGAGGTGAGTGAATTGCCTGAGCCCTCAGGTTCGAGACCTGCCTGGGCAGCAAGACCTCATCTCTACAATAAATAAAAAAATCAGCCAGGCATAGTAGCGCATGCCTGTAATTCCAGCTACTTGGAAGGCTGAGGCGGAGTGATCGCCGGAGCCCAGCAGGTTGAGGCTGTGGTGGCTGGGAGTGGCCACTGCACTCCATTCTGGGTGACAGAGTGAGACTCCAACTCACACACACAAAAAAAAGAAATGCAACTGTATCTTGCACATTGATTTTGTAACCCAAAACTTTACTAAAGTAAAGTATGAGGAGGCTTTTGACAGACTCCCTACAGTTTTCTAGGTAGAGAATCTTATCATCTTCAAAGAGGGATAGCTTAACTTCCCCTTTTCCTATTTGGATACTCCCAATTTCTTTCTTTTGCCTGATTGCTCTGGATAGAACATCTGATACTATGTTGAACAGGAAAGGTGAGAGTGGACATTCTCGTCTTGTTCCTGTTCTTAGGGGGAATGCTCCCAGCTTCTACCCATTGAGCAAAATGTTGGCTGTGGATTTATGACAGATGGTCATACTGTTTTGAGGAATATTCCTGTTATGTCTAGATGCTCAAGAGTTTTTTTCAAGAAGGGATGCTGTATTTTGTCTAATGCTTTTTCTGTATCTAATGAGATAATCATGTGATTCTCGGTTTTACATCTGTTAATGTGCTAAATTACATTTATGGTCTCGTGAATGTTGAACAAGTCCTGCATTCCAGCATTCAAGACCACAGGGTCATGAGGCTGAGATATGTTGTTGGATCAGATTTGCTAGAAGCTTATTGAGAATTTTTGTGCCTATGTCATCAAGGAGATTGGCCTGTAGTTCTCTTTCCTTGTTGGGCCTTTGGCCGATTTGGATATCAGTTTGATGTTAGTTTCATAAAATGAGTTGGGGAGAGTTCCATTATTCTTGATTGCCTGGAATAGTTTCTTTTTTTTTTTTTTTTTGAGTTGGAGTCTCACTCTGTCGCCCAGACTGGAGTGCAGTGGCCACTCCCAGCCACCGCAGCCTCGACCTGCTGGGCTCAAGTGAACCTTCCGCCTCAGACTTCCAAGTAGCCAGAATTACAGGCATGCACTACCATGACCGGCTGATTTTTTGATTTATTGTAGAGATGAGGTCTTGCCACCCAGGCCAGGCTCAGGCAATCCACTCACCTCAGCCTCCCAAAGGCACAGGATTACAGGCTGAATCACCGAGCCCGGCTAGCCTGGAATACTTTCAATAAGATTGGTATCAACCTTTTCTTGTGTATCTTTTAGAATTCAGCTGGGACACCGTGTAGTCCAGGACTTTCTTTTGGCAGGCAGGTTTCTTATAACTGAGTAGTTTCCTGGAGTATTATTAGTAAGTTTAGAGTTTCAATTTCCTCTTATTTCAACCTTGGGAGGTTGTGTGATGTCCTCCATTTTTTTAAGATTTTCTAGTTTATTTGCATTCAAGTATTTATACTAATCTCTGATAATTTCTTCAGGGTCAGTCGTGACTTTGCCTTTTTCATTTCTAATTGTACTTATTTGGACTTTCTCTCTCTCTTTTTAGTCAATCTGGTCAGGGGTCCATCAGTCTTATTGATCCTTTCAAAGAACAAGATTTTTGTCTTTTTTATCTTTTCTATTATATTTTTGTCTTCTATATCCTGAACTTTTTCTCTACCTTGGTGAATTGGAGTTTTCTACTGAAATTAAGATTTAGATGATCTTGTCTTTCCATCTTCCTTAGGTGTGATGTTAGGCTGTTTACTTGAGATCTATTTTCTTGATGTGTGCATGTAATACTATGAATTTTTCTCTTAACATTGCTTTCATGGCATCCCAGATCCTGATAAGATGTGCCTTAGTTTTTGCCTGTTTCTAGGAATTTTTAAAATTTCTGTCTTGATTTTTATGTTGACCCAGAAGTCGTTCAGCAGCTTGTTGTTTAGTGTTTATATCTTTGTGTCTTTTAGGGGGGACTCCTGTTAGCAAGATATTTATTTTTATTCCACTGTGATCTGAGAAGATACATGGTATTATTTTGAACTTTTGAAATTTGTTCATACTTGATTTATGTCTGAGAATGTGATTGATCTTGGATATGTTTCATGTGCTGATGAGCAGAATGTATACTCTGTATTTGTTGGGTGGAGTGTTCTGTAGATGTCTATTAAGTTCATTTGATTGAGTGTTGAGTTAAGATTGTGTTTCTCTGTGTTGGCTTTTTTGCCTTGATGATATGTCTAGGATTGTTAGTGGGGTATTAATGTCTTCAATTATGATTGTGGGAGTGTCAATGTCTTCTCTCAGTTTGCTTAGTGGTTGTTTTATAAAACCGGGTTCTCCTATGTTGGGTGCATATTTCTTCCTGGTGGATTAAACCTTTTATCATTATATAGTGTCCTTCCATGTACTTTTTTTTGAGTTGGAGTCTCACTCTGTTGCCCAGACTGGAGTGCAGCGGCATGCTCCCAGCCAGTGCAGCCTTGACCTGCTGGGATCCGGCGATCCTTCCGCCTCAGCCTTCTAAGTAGCCAGAACTACAGGTTCATGCTACCATGCCTGGCTAATTTTTGATTTATTGTAGAGACAAGGTCTTGCCAAGTTGCCCAGGTGGGTCTCGAACCCGCAGGTTCAGGCAATCCACTTGCCTTGGCCTCGCAAAGTGTTGGTATTACAGGCTGGGCCACCAAGTTCAACCTGCTTCCATGTCCTTGTAAACTTTTGAGGTTTGAAGTCTGCTTTATCTGATATAAGAATAGAGAATTCCGCTATTTTCTGTTTTCTATTTGCCTAAAAGATCCTTTTCCAGCCTTTAAATTTGAGCCTGTGGGTGTCTTTTGCAGTGAGATGAGTTTCCTGAAGGCAGCAGATTGTTGGATCATGCTTCTTTATCCAGTCAGCCACTCTATGCCTCTTCAGTGACACATTAGATCCATTCACATTGAAATTAATTATTGAAATGGGGAGTCTATTCCTGTCATAGGTCCCTTATGGGATTGCTTTGCTTCCTTTTATATATGTGTGTATTTTCATTTTTATGAGTGCTCTGTTTGTTCTGTTAACTCTGTGCTTGTCTCTATTTTGGGTTTGCTATGATCATTTTATTTTTCTGTGTTTAGTGCCTTCTTAAGCATCTCCTGAAGGATTGTTCTGGAGGCAGCACATTCTCTTAGGTATTGGATGTCTGGAAATAATTTTAATTCTCCATCACAGATGAAGTTTAGCTTGGTGAGGTAGGAAATTCTTGTCTGGAATTGCTTATCTTTAAGAATGTTAAAAATGGGACTCCAATTTCCTCTGACTTGTAGTGTTTCTCCAGATAAGTCTGGAGTGATTATGATGGATTTTCCCCAGAAGGTAGTCTGACCTTTCTCTTTTGCTGCCTTTAGGACTTTTTCTTTCATGTTTACTTTGTGAAGGATTACTATGTGTCTTGGGATGGTCTTCTCATGTGATACTTTGCAGGGGTTCTCTGAATCTCTTGTGCTTGAATGGTCAACTCTCTAACTAGATGTGGGAAGTTTTCTTAGATGATCTTATGGAATGCTTGTTATGTGGTGTTCTCAGTTTCCTTTTCTGCTTCAGGGATACCAGTCAGGCATGGATTTGGTTTCTTGACATAGTTCCACATCTCTTGGAGGCTTTGCTCATTCTTTTTGAGACTTTTTTTTCTGTTTTTGAGAGACTAGTCTAGGTCTATATTTTGGTCATCAAGTTCTGATATTCCTTCGTCTTCCTGATTGATCCTGCTCCTGTATTTTTAATTTCCAGAATGAAGTTCTTTATTTCCATTATTTCAGAATGGGCCTTTCTGAAATTGGTCAACTCTGCTTTACTTCCTGTGTGACTTTGGTGAGTTTTGCATCTAGTGTCTCTAGAGGGTGTCATCTCCCACACCCTTCTCCGCTTTCCCCAGTGCACCCTTATGAACATAGTGATGGCTCTTTCCATTGCAGCTTGGGAAGTATGCACTGAAACATGCCAATCTTTGTGCTTCTCCAGTGGCTCCAGCCCTTTCAAAGGTGAGGGAACATTGGGAGAGGGTGCTTTTTGCACTTCTTTTGTATCCCTACCCTTGCTGAGGGTCAGTGCATAAAGAGTAAATAGCCTACTTTCCATATCTTTCTCTTAAGCACTGTCTACTGAACTGCAATCTGAATTATACTGCCAAACAAAAATACATCACTACAATAAGCAACATCTGAGAAAATCACCATATGATTCCATCTGCACCCAAGGAACATGTAAAGAGCCTTGGTCATCTGAAGGCATCCAGAAACAAAGCCAACTGACTACACAGAACATATACCACAGCAATATCCTCAAGGGAAGAAAAAGTTAAAAAGCCCAATCCAAACAATAGAAAATTTGAAAATAGAGGCATCAGCTCCCTCAGATGAGAAGAAACCAGAACTCTGAGTGCAAAAACTCTAGCAATACAGGATACTCAATGATATTCAAAAGAAAGTTGAAATCCAATGCAAAGAAGTCAGAAAAATGATCCAAGATTTGAAAGATAACATAGCTATATTAAGAAATAACCAAACCGGGCTCGGTGGCTCAGCCTGTAATCCCATGCCTTTGGGAGGCTGAGGTGAGTGGATTGCCTGAGCCCGCGGGTTCGAGACCTGCCTGGGCAGCAAGACCTCATCTCTACAATAAATCAAAAAATCAGCCGGGCTTGGTAGCACATGCCTGTAATTCCAGCTACTCGGAAGGCTGAGGCGGAAGGATCACTGGAGCCCAGCAGATTGAGGCTGTGGTGGCCGGGAGCGGCCACTGCACTCCAGACTGGGCAACCAAGTGAGACTCCAACTCAAAAAAAAAAAAAAAAAAAAAGGAAATAACCAAACACAACTTCTGGAATTGAAAAAAGTCACTACAGAAATTTCAAAACATGATTAGAAGTCATAATAGACTAGACAAAGCAGAAGAAACAGTTTCAGAACCAGAGCACTTCTCCTTGGAATCAGCCCAGACAGACAAAAATAAAGAAAAAAGAGATACATAAGATTTTGTAAAATGACCAAACTTATGACTTATTGATATTCCTGAGAGAGAAGAGGAAGTAAGTGACTTGGAAAACATATTTGAGGATATAATTCAGGAATATTTCTCCAATATTACTAGAGGGGTCAGTATACCGATACAAGAAATTCAGAGAAGTCCTGTGAGATATTATGCAAGACAATCATCCCTAAGGCACATAGTCATCAGACTCTCCAAGGGCAACATGAAGAGAAAAATGTTAAAGGAAGCTAAAGAAAAGGGTTATGTCACCTGTAATGGGAAACACATCAGAGTAATAGTGAACATCTCAGCAGAAACCTTAGAAACCAGAAGAGATTGAGGGCTCATTTTTAGCAATTCCAGCCAAAAATTTCTTTTTTTGACAAATTAAACTTCATAAGCAAAGGAGAAATAAAGTCTTTCCCAGACAAACGATTGTTAAGGAAATTCATCATCACCAGACTGGTTCTACAAGAAACACTTAAGAGAGTTCTAAACATGGAAACAAGAGAACAATTCTGCTTAACACAAAAGCACATACAGCAACACAGCCTGCAGATCCCATAAAGCAACTACACAATTGAAACTACAAAGCAACTAGCTAATGACACCATCACAGGAACAAAACCTCACATATCAATATTAATCTTAAATGTCAATGGCCCAAATATTCCACTTACAAGACATAGAGTGGCAAATTGGATTAAAAAAACAAGACCTATTCTTCTGTTTTCTTCACAAGACCCATCTAACATATAATGACCCTCACAGGCTCAAGGAAAGGGAATGGGGAAAGATCTATCAAGCAAATGAAAAGCAAAAAAGAGCAAGGTTATTATTTTTGTATCAGATAAAACAGACTTTAAACCAAAAGCAGAAAAGAAGGACAAAAAGGGCATCACATAATGATAAAAAGGTTCAATTAAACAAGAATATTTAACAATCCTAAATATATATACACCTAACATTGGACCATACAGAAATTATAAAACAATTACTACTGACCTAAGAAAAGACTTGACAGCCACACGATAATGGTGGAAGACTTCAAACCCCACTGTCAGCATTAGACAGATAATTGAGACAGAAAACTAACAAATTCCGAACTTAAATTTGAAACTTAACCAATTGAATCTAATAGACATCTACAGAATAATCCACCCACCCAACAACCACAGAATATACATTCTTCTCATCTTCACATGAAGATGAGAAGATTGACCAATGCTCTGTCATTAAGCAAGTCTCAATAAGTTAAAAAATATAGAAATCATATCAAAATGTTCTTGGACAACAGTGGAATAAAATTAGAAATCAATACCAAGGGTGGCTCTCAAACCCACACAAATACATGGAAACCAAACAACTTGCTCCTGAATGACTTTTGGATAAAAAACAAAATTAAGGCAGAAATCAATACATTCTTTGAAACAAATGAAAATAGAGACACAACATATTAAAACTTCCAGAATGCAGCAAAAGCAATGTTAAGAGGATTGTTTATAGTATTAAATACCTACATGAATATGATAGAAAAATCTCAAATAAGCAACCTAGTATTGCACCTAAAGAAATAAGAACAAATGAAGCCCAAAGTTAGCAAAAGAAAATAAATCACCAAAATAAGATTAAAACTAAATGAAATGGAGACAGAAAATCCCATAGAAAATAGCAATAAAATGAAAAGTTGGTTCTTTGAAAGTTAAAACAGGAGCAATAGACTGCTAGCTAGATTAACAAAGAAAAAAGAGAAAATATCTAAATATGCATAGAGATGAACAAAGTTGACATTACAACTGATACCACAGAAATACAAAAGATCCTCAGAGACTACTATTAACATCCCTGTGAGCAGAGAGTAAAAAATCTAGAGGAAGGGGAATAAATTCCTAGAAACTCAAACCTCCCAAGATTGAAACAAGAATAAATAAATGGACCAATAAAAAGTTACAAAATTGAATCAGTAATAAAAAAACATAACATTAAAAAAAAAAAGACCCAGGCTCGGTGGCTCAACTTGTAATCCCATGCCTTTGGGAGGCTGAGGTGAGTGGATTGCCTGAGCCCGCGGGTTCGAGACCCACCTGGGAAACTTGGTGAGACCTCATCTCTACAAAAAAATCAAAAATTAGCCGGGCGTAGTAGTACATGCCTGTAGTTCCAGCTACTTGGAAGGCTGAGGTGGAAGGATCACCGGAGCCCAGCAGGTCGAGGCTGCAGTGGCCAGGAGCGGCCACTGAACTGCAGTCTGGGCAACAGAGTGAGACTCCAACTCAAAAAATAAGCCTAAGACCAGATGAAGTCACAGCTAAATTCTACTATATGTGAACAGAGGATCTGGTACTAATCCTACTAAAAAGTTTTCAAAAAACTGAGGAAGAGGAATTCCTTTCTTACTCATTCTATGTTACTGGTGACACCAAAATCTGGTAAAGACACAATACAAAAAAGAAATTTACAGGGCAATATCCCTGATAAATATAGACACAAAAATCC
Source organism: Cephalopachus bancanus (assembly GCA_027257055.1). Classification (NCBI taxonomy): domain Eukaryota; kingdom Metazoa; phylum Chordata; class Mammalia; order Primates; family Tarsiidae; genus Cephalopachus; species Cephalopachus bancanus. Next base: position 1,299,228 of record JAPVLO010000194.1, on the reverse strand, counting down.
TCAACAAAATACTAGCAAATTGCATCCAGCAGCACATAAAGAAGATTGAAACAGGACCCCTATCTATCCCCATGCACAAAGGTTAACTCCAAATGGATCAGAGACCTAAATGTAAAACCTCAAACCATAAGAACCTTAGAAAAGGAAGGAAATACTCTCATGGAAATCGGAACTGGCATCCAATTCCTGTACAAAACCCGAAACCCACAGGACTTAAGAGAGAAGATAGACAAATGGGACCTTATTAAACTGACAAGCTTCTGCAAAGCCAAAGAAACCATCAAGAGAGCAGGGAGACAGCCTACAGACTGGGAAAAAGTATTTGCCAACTCTAGGTCTGACAAAGGCTTAACATCCTGGATCTACAAGGAACTGAAACGTACTGAAAAGAAGAAAACAAACAACCCCATTATAAAATGGGCAAAAGATATGAACAGACACTTCACAAAAGAAGACATTCGAGCAGCCAACAAACACATGAAGAAATGCTCAACCTCACTAATCATCAGGGAGATGCAAATCAAAACCACACTGAGATACCACCTAACTCCAGTCAGAATGGCAATTATCAACAACTCAAAAAATAACAGCTGCTGGAGAGGGTGTGGTGAAAAGGGAACACTTCTACACTGTTGGTGGGAGTGTAAGCTAGTGCAACCTCTGTGGAAAGCAGTGTGGCGATTCCTGAAAGCTCTAAAAATTGACCTTCCATATGACCCTGCAATCCCCCTACTGGGAATATACCCTGAAGAACACAAATCACTCTATAAAAAAGATACCTGCACACGTATGTTTATCGCAGCGTTGTTCACAATAGCAAGACCCTGGAAACAACCATGCTGCCCATCAAAAGAGGACTGGATTAAAAAAATGTGGTACATATACACGATGGAATACTACACAGCCATAAAAAAGAACAAAATCATGAATTTCGCAGCAACCTGGATGGAACTAGAGTCTATAATAGTGAGTGACCTCTCACAGAAACAAAGATCAGAATATCACATGTTCTCACTCATATAATGGACCTTGAACATCCAATGTAATACTATAAGAAAATGACTGATGGTACTGGGAAATTATGGGGGGGGGATGGGATTAACAGTAGCTAATATCTATCTGGGACTGGGAAAACACCTCTTATCAATAGGGTGCCTGAATGAAACGTAATTGTACACCTAACCCTTAACTGTACCCCACAAAACGATAATAAAAAATACTGATTAATTATAAAAAAAAAATTCATTCACTGTAATCAGGTGGGCTCTATTCCTAGGATGCAAGTTTGGTTCAACATATGCAAATAAGTAAATGTGATTCATCATGTAAACAGAATTAAAAATAAAAAAAACATGATATTATCTCATTAGATGCAGAATAAGTGAATAAAATCCAACATCCCTTCATAATGAAAACCTTCAACAAACTAAGGATGAAAGGTAATATGGTCATAAGAGCTATCTATGACAAACCTATAGTTAGCACCATATTAAATGGACAAAAGTGAGAAGAATTCCCATCAAGAACTGGAACAAGACAAGGATTTCATTCTTATCACTCCAATTCAACACAGTATGGAATTCTTAGCCAGAGCAATCAGGCAAGATAAAGAAATATAAAGTACTCAAACAGGAAATGATATGATTCTACACCTGGAAAAACCTAAATAGTCCTAGACCCAATAAATAACTTCAGTAAGGTTTTAGAATACAAAAATCAATGTTCACAAGTCAGTACTGTTTCTATATACCCACTGTTCAAGCTCAGAACCACACACACACACAAATACCTAGGAATATATCTAGCCAGGGAAGTGAAAGATCTCTATAAGTAAAACTACAAAACTATACAAAAAGAAATCACAGATAACACACACAAGTGGAAAAACATTCCATGCTCATGGGTCGGAAGTGTCAGTATTGTTAAAATATCCAAACTGTCAAAAGCAATCTATAGACCCAATGCAATTCTTATCAAATTACCAAAAATTGTTTTTCAGACAATTTATAACTGGGTATAAGACATAAGGTTGCACATTAATTTACTTAATTCTATGCATCTTGGGCAAAGCATACACCTGAATGTCAAACCCCAGGCCATAATTGTGTAGGCCATTTGATTGTGAGTGTCTTCAATGATATACAGACGTCATAACAAAATATCAACTGTGAGATAAAATAATAGCTATTAATTTATCTACCACTGTATTTTGACCTCAATGAATATCATACCATCAAGATGATATTCATGAATCACAAAATATTAAATAAAAGCAAGTTGTGGTACAGATTGAAAGCATTTTTATGAGGGTTCCATCAGGTAACTCAGTCACTCATTGAGAAATAGAACACATAATGATATTAATGTGCCAAAATGAATGAAATCAGTTATCTTAAAGCCAGGTTCACTGGTCTGACATTATACTTGGAAATTTTTTGTCACCAAAAGCAAATGCTCACATATATTTTATGGAACTATGCATTTCATGTCACAGAAACACAAATTAAATACCAATACCCAAGGAATAATCTCCCAAATAATAGAGTTATTAAACACTTAAATCAGGCTAAAACATTCTAAAAATGTTTTTAACTTAGATGAGTATGGATAAAAATGACCAAAATTAAGTTTTCTCTCAGTCTGATTATCTCAAACTCAAAATAAAATTCTCCAAAAATAAACCTAAGGTAGGCAAAATTGTTACCCATCCTGGTCCATAGCTCTTAATAAGCATGAAATTTATTTCATGTCTTTCAAGGTAATATAAAAATTGTATAATTGACCCAGCCCACACATATATCTTGGAATTGAAAGGTTTACCAAGAATACCAGCATTAAACCCTTGTGTTACGGTGAATTAAAGTTCATGTATATTTGATTCAGGGCACCCAGATAGAAACTGGGTGCTGTCAGTTTCCCTAGTGGCAGGAAAAAAAGTACTTCTTCAGTAGTCCTCGTGTAAAACAACAAAGGCAGAACATGAAAATGAAAAGTAAATCTCTCATGTGTGCTATTTCTTTTTTCTTTCTTTTCTTTTTCTTTTTTTTGAGTTGGTGTCTCACTCTGTTGCTCAGGCTCAGGTGCAGTGGCACACTCACAGCCACCCCAGTGTCCACCTGCTGGGCTCCAGCGATCCTTCTTCCTCAGCCTTCCAAGTCCAAGTAGCCAGAACTACAGGTGCGTGCTACCATGCCTGGCTAATTTTTTATTTATTGTAGAAACGAGATCTCACCATGTTACCCTGACTGGACTTGAACCCGTGGGCTCAGGCAATCCACTGACCTCAGTCTACCAAAGTGCTGGGATCACAGACTGAGCCACCAAGCCTGGCTGTGCTATTTCTTAATACAGACAAATAGTCAGTTCTCAAAAAATGGCTCCTGACACCAACTATAGACTATTGATTCACCAAACATTATAAGAGCAAAGCATACAGGTTTTGTTGTTGTCTTGAGAACCTGTCAGATGGTTCAATGCAGTAACAAGAGCTTCCCACTGGCCACCTCTCATCTACATATTCAGGAAGCCATATCAGTAACAACTGGCATTGATTATTGTGTATACATTCACTTATAATAAACCTACTGAAACCACATAAAATTCAGGTATGGATCTCTGATATCAGGAACTCCCAATTGTATTCAGTTTTACAAATTAAAGGCAATATTTATACCTGAATTTCAAACTGGTGGCTCCAATCTTATTGTCTTTATTTTGTGAGACATCATTAATGGCCCAAAATGCCACAAAATCAAAACAACCTGAACATAATAAAATAAGGATTGATAGGCCTGCTCCCGAATTTAAGCAAAAAAGATTATCATACTGTAAAGACAATGCCAATAAATCACAAAACTTCTCAATGTAGTAATCCAGTTGTAGTCAAAAGTATGTTTTTTCGTATGAGGATCCCATCAGTTAGGTTAGTCAGGTATTCAATTTGGAAGAACACATGGTGAGATTAATGTTAATTGAATTGAAAAACCTAGCCAATTGAAAAACCAAAGCCATAGAAAGGCTTTGTCAGTAACAACTGGCATCATTCATAGCACAACTTTCAGTATTTTGTTAATCATGAAGCCACATAGTACTCAGCAGCTGAAAAGCAGGTATCAAGTTGCTTATCTATTTATTCAATTTCAAATTTCAGCAACAAGCCATATTACTGAATTTCACATTCTCACTCTAATTGTCAGGCTCTTTCAGTCATGACAGTTTTATCAATGATTAAACACATCCTTATGTAATTACAATCTTTTAGTAAAAATTAAAGGAGAAATTGCCTTCTCATGTGTTTTGAACTAAGTGGATTTTGCATATTGGATATGCCACTAATGAATTATGTCATTTCTCAAATTTAAAGTGAACCGAATTAAGGTAAAAAGTATAGATTTTTCTTATGAAGATCACAGTAAGAAGATTAGCTACTCATTGTGAAAAATCCCCAGACTGCTATTCATATTGCCTACATGAGTACACTTAATTGTCTTAGGGTTTCAAATAATTTATTTGAAACTTGTCTGTCAACAAGGGTAGTTCCTTGCCTCTGAACAATGGAATGGTGCATCTCTTGGCAACAGAACTTACTGAAACACCCAAGGAGAAAAAAAGGTTCAGGATAGTTAGTAATTACAGATAAATTAAATAATGCTTAACAGTTCAAAATTTATTGTTCATTGCAAATAAAATAGATAGAAGTAAGCAAAACCTCACGAGGGTTAATTATCTTAAGCCCAAAATAAAATTCCTAGAAGGGAAAAAAGGAAATCCAAATTCCAGCACCAGGATTGACACCGAGGATAAATCTCTGTGTAATCCTGTTTGTCATGATTTTTAAGTATCACAGCTCCTCAAGACAAGGTAAAATCTCACTACTGAAAGAAATCATGGCATCCCACAAACATATATCTACTTTGTCTTAAAAAATAAAACTTTACCAGAGTGGAATTCTTAATCCATGGTGTCAAAATTAACAGATAACAGGCCAGATTTAGTGTAGGATGCATGGATCATATTAATTCTTTACTGAAAAGAAGCCGAAAAGCTCTCTTCCTCAGTACTCATTATTTAGGGGAGAAAGCTAAGACAGTAGTTCAAGATGAGAAAGAAATTTCACATGTATATTAAAATTAAAACTTTTCTCATAAGGATTGGACCAAGAAAGCAAGCAGGTCAACATTCATTAAAAGTAGAGACCATTAATAATATTTATGTTGCCTGAATAAACCTAATCTCTTAGAGGTGATACAGCATTACTCCAGTGACCTATTTGAAAATTTCATTTGTCAAAGGCAACCACTAACTTTGAAGCTAGCAGGATTCATGAAACACATTTTTATTAAAAAGAACCATGGTTTGTTCATTGCAAACACTTAGAAGTGCATAGATAGCGTCCTTCTTAGTGAACAAATTGTGCACTTGGAAGTGCATAGATAGTGTCCTTCTAAGTGAACAAATTTCATCCATTTCAGCCTTATTTAAGTGATACGTATGTTACAATACTCTTGCCATTGCTTTCAATTATTGGAAGTTCATCAGTGATCCAAAAACATTCCAACACCATTACAATTTATTTAAACATGTGTTTATACCCAAATAAATACTGCACAATTTGCACATCACCAATGAATCACAAAATTTCTCAACTTTCAACCAAATCAAATTGAGGTGAAATTAGAGATTGTCTCATGACCAAAATGAGAATATTTGGATATTTGAAGCACAAACCATGGTTCTTTTTAATAAAATGTGTTTCATGAAGAAAAGGACTGACAGTGGTGGGAAACTATGAGGGGGTAGGGAGGAGAAGGGAGGTGGAATTAATGGTAGTCAATATCTGTCTGGTGACGGGGAGACACCTCTTATCAACAAGGGTGCCTGAACGATGCACATTTGTATACCTAACCCTTAACTGTACCCCGCAATTTTATAATAAAAATATGTTAGAAAAAAAGAAGTGCATAGATAGAAGTGTGCAAACACATTTCCACAAGGGCATTTTCTCAAGCCCAATGTAAAATTCTATGTGTCTATTCTTATCCTTCAATCTATTTTGATTAATTTTGTAGTAAAGTTTTGAAATTGGGAAATGTAAGTCCTCCAACTTTGTTCTTTTTTTTCAAGATTGTTCTATGAATATGTGGTCACTCATAATTTATATGAATTTTAGGATCAATCTCATTTTATTTCAGCCTGAAGCATTTTTTTTAGCACTTCTTATAAGGAAGCTTTGCTAGTTACTCTCTCCTGCGCTCTAACCCTCCAGCTTTTCTTTATCTGGGAACATCTTAATTTCTCTTTAATTTTTGGAGAATCATTTAGTGTAGAATTCTTGGTGTACAAGTTTTTGCTTTTGGCACTTTAAATATATCATCCTACTTCCTTTAAATCTTTATTGATTCTGATGAGAAATTATCTGTTAATTTTATTGAAGATTCCTGTATGTAACAGGTCAATTCTGTCTTGCCGCTTTCAAGATATAATTTTTGTCTTTTAATAGCTTTATTATAATATTTCTGGTGTAAATCTTTTTGAGTTTATCAAATTTGGAGTTTGCATACTTGGATGTGTAGACTAATGTCTTTGTCTAGTAAGTACAATGTCTGTGCTTCCTCTGGGACAGTTTCTATTACTATATTTTTAATAAGTGAGCTACACTTTCTCATTTCTTTGTATGCCTCTTTTTAATGAAAATTTGCTGTTTTTCATATTTTCATAAAAACTGTACTATTTCTCATGTGTTATTTCTGTAGTCTTTGCTTTTTTAAATCTTATTTCTCAGAACATTTTGAATAAGTACAGTAACACTAGAAATCAGATTGTTTCCTATCTAGGTTTTGCTACAGTTGTTTGTGATAGGATATAGTCATCCATTTGTTTAGTGTCTTTTCAAAACTTTTTTTGGTAAATACTGTATTCCTTGTTATGTATGGACATTATCTCTGAAGGTAGCAGATTTCTCTAATTGTCTAGCGTGAAAGAAAGAAGGAAGGAAAGAAAGACAGAAAGATGAAAGAAAGAGAGAAAGAAAGAAAAGGAAGGAAGGGAGGGAGGCAGGGAGGAAGGAAGGAAGGAAGGAAGAAAGGAAGGAAGGAAGGAAGGAGGGAGGGAGGGAGGAAGGGAGGAGGGAAAATTCTTTAGGTCTTACAGATTGACTCTGTGTTGGGTCATTCCTCAATGCTCAAGAGGCTGTTTATAACTCTACTTTAGCCTTTCTTTCCTATTTGACTCAAGCTTAATGATCTGTCAGACGTAAAAGCTATGGTTTCTTAGGTCTTTTCTGAGCATACATCCTGTCCCGGGCAGGGCTTTCTAGGTTCCCTTGTATATGCAGACATTTTTCAAAGCCTTTATTTCTCCCCAAATTTTACTCTTCTGCATTTCATCCCAGATTTTCAGCATATCTATTGTTTATCCTGTAGGTTTTTGCCCAAGTAGCAGTGGCTTATTAATTTGTCTTTCAGTGTCTTAGGGAAATATTATTAATGTAGCTGCTCTGCCCTGATAGACTCTTGAATTAGGTGAAACAGAGCAAAGACTCCTGTGTCAGTCTTTTGGGGGAAACCTATGTCAGGTCAAAAGACACAAACATAATTCCTTAAGAACAAGGTCTACTCTTCCTTCATATACCCACCTTGAGAATTTGGGATGCCATTTTCATGTCTACCAAGTGTGCTGGGAAATGGGGTGGGACTAAATTAAATTAAATGATCACTAAGATATTTAAGTCATCTTTCTCCTTATTAAGCTTTCACTTGATTTCTATAAACCTTTGACTACCTGCCAGAGTTTCGATAAAGCTGATTCAGACAGATTTTGCCACATATTTTAGTGCAGAAAAATGGAAACCTAGAATTAATTATCTCCCATCAGTTTAACACTTTGTAGTTTGAACTCTACTTCACTGTTTTAAATTTAAAAATAAATAAAAAAGTGGTCACATTAAATAACAGAATTAAAGTAACCAAAGTTTTAGGTCTACTCTTTCACTGAAGTAAAATTACCAAAACACAAGATTAATTATTTTGGTTTGTACACTTTAATGTTTTGGGCACATTTGTAATGTTATGGAGCCATCTCTATCTGGTTCTAAGACATAAAATGATCATCTAAACCTATTAAGCAGCCAATCCTCATTCCACTATGCCTTCTAGTTCTTGACAATCACTAGTCTGCTTTCTATCTCTATGGATTTATTTATTCTGCATGCTACATATACATGGAATTATACAATATGTGTCTCTTTTGCTGTCTTATGTCACCTAGTATACATACTGTTTTTGAGCTTTATCTGTGTTATAACATATATACTTCATTCCCTTTTTGATAATATTCTATCATAAGGCTCTACCAAGTTTTGTTTATCCATTCATCAGTTGGTGGGATTTTGAGTCGTTTCCACCTATTAGCTCTTGTAAATAGTGCATCAGTATTCATGTACACAAATTCATTTGGACATTTCTTCAATATTCAACTCAATTCTTTTAAGTTTATAATTAGAGTAGAATTGCTGGTTTATATGGTAATTCCAAGTTTAACTTTTTGAAGAACTGCCAAAATGTTTTCCACTAAATCAGGAAAAATGATTAAGTGGTCTCCTAGAAGCTATTAGAAAGATGTAAGAGAAACTAGATCCCCCCCAAATATTCATTTATCTTAAGCTTAAAATAAAATGCCCCAGAAAATATAGGGCCACCCACTCTGGTTTTTATGTCATCTCGTGTTTTTAAGACAACATAAGGTTTTATTGTTAAATAAGCCATGAAACTTTATAGTCATACATTCACTTTGTCTGAAAAACACCTACCAGAATGGCATCCTTAAGCAATGGTTGAAAGTTGATAGGAGACCAGATAGATACTTATATATGTCAGCTGTCTGGTGTTGAAAAACCAAAGAATGCTATTCTTCAATCATCCTTAACTAAGGGGAAGAGAATAAGAAAGTAGGTCAAGTTGAGAAGTAATTATTTCCTGTGTGTGTGGATCATGCATGCTATTTCTTAATGAAGAGATATTGTTATGTTAAAGAAAACCCCATCATATAGGCTATGGGCCATTTATTAATCTAAAAGTATAAAGGATAATTATATAGGTCTCCTGAAATTGCAGAATCTCTCAGGTGGCTTAATACAGAAATTGCAATGAATTACAAAATGTCTCACATTTAAACCAAATTATGCTCAGGCAATAAATAGTTTTAATGAGAACTCCATGAACTGATCAGTCACTCATTGGGAAGAATAGATCATCACTGACTGATTTTGCATGAATGAATAGAATAAATCATTTTAGAGGCCAAAGTTTAATAGTCCTATGGCTTATTTGGAATTTTTTAATCACAAAAGACAGAACTCATAACTAACCCACCGAATGGCACATCTCTTGCTGATTGAACATTCTGAAACACACAATGCAGAAAAAAATAAGCCAAGATATCAACTCTAACAATGTGTGAGTATTAAGAATAAAGATGTTAAGCTCAGAATAAAATAATAAAAAGAAGTCCCATGAGAAGCACAGAGAGATGAGTGAAGCAAGATTCTCCAAAGTGTGTTTTTCTACCAAGGCCAAAATGGAATTACACCCCCCCGCCAAATCTAATGACTTCCCACATCTTGTTGCAAGGATTGTTACTTCTTTTGAGCCTTAGCATAATCCCACTGAGCATATTCTTACATCATTATATGGCCTCAAGATACTCTTTATACATACATACATTTTTATGTTGTGAACACTTACCAGAATAGCATAACTAGATCATGGTTCAAAGGGACAGAAGATCAGTTAGATTCATGGCAGCATGGCTAGGTGGTAGCACTTAGTGGTGACAACATACCAAAGGGTGCTCTTCTTCAGTAGTCTTTATGTAGGAGGATAGGAATAAAACCACAGTTCAAAATCAGAGATGCATTTTTCATGTGTGTATGACTTAAACATGCTATTTCTTAGTGTAGAGATATGGTACATAATACCACAAAGGCTTATTACTAAGGCTTTAGATCACTGACTCATCAACATCATAAGGATAAGGTGCACACGTTTTTTTTGACACTAGGTAATCTATGATAGCTATCATACTATAGGGATGGTAAACATGACTGAAAATATTCCAACATTATTTCAATTAAATTTCAGTAAAAAGTGAACATTTTTGAGAGGATACCATCAAGTAGGCCAATTACTTATTGAGAAGAACTTATAATGGGACTCCTGATGAATTAATTTGTGAAACTAGTTACTTTAAAGCCCATATTAGGAAAAAATGTCATAATTTGTAATATGTGCTTTCATTATTATGAAAATAATGGGGTCACATAATACTCAGTAGCTGAAATTTGGGTATCAATTTGGTGATCTACTTATTCAATTTTTATGTTTCATAGGCAAACACATACTGAATCTCACATTATCCTACATTAGCATAATCTTACAGTTACAGGAAGTTCATCAGTAACCCAAAACAGTGCAACACTGTTAGAATCCATCAATAATATTATAGAAAAATTTTGCCTAGTCATGTATCTACAGCCACATGTATACTGATTATTGGACTAGGTAAGAGTGAATCAAAAAAATTCTTCAATGTTCAATCGTATAAAGCTCAGATAAAAAGTAAAGACATTGTTTTGAGGTCTATATCAAGAAGGAAAATCTCATAGATATTCAGTTTACCTGAATAAGTAAAACTACCTTAGGTGTGAACCTTCCATAACTCAATGTTCTTTACGGAATATCTATGTCAGCAAATGAAATTACTGATCTAGATACTAGATACTAGACTGATAATAGGTACTGAGACTATAATGATTCATATCTTAGCAGCATGTCTTACTGAAACACACAATGAGAGAAAGTGAGCCAAAGAATGAGTAAATATACCATATTGTTAGAAATCATAGACCACTAAAATAAAGTTTATAGGCTGGGAAATCTTTGTTCACTTATAGGTGCAGTGCTACAATTGGACAAACAAGTTACCCATAAGGGTTTTATTACCTCAAGTTCAAAATAAAATTCCTCGTGAGAAGAAATAGGCAATCACTACTATCTACCACAGGATTGTAATCTAGGTAGACTGAGACTCAGCATAATCCTACTGAGAATAATTTTAAGTCATTTTTTTCTCATAGAGAGAATATAAGGTCTTATCATTGATTAAAGACATGATACTCCCCAGACATACATACACTTGAATCTGACCAACTTACCAGGGAAGGCTTCCTGCAGTCCTGATGCTAGGGTGTGTTAAGTTAAGAACATATTCATCATGGGTCAGGTGAATGGTATTAACTTTACCAGTCACAACAGGCCAAAGAGTGCTCTTCTTTTTAAAAAATTTTTTTTAATCAATATTTTTTATTATGATATTGTGGGGTACAGTTAAGGGTTAGGTATACAAATATACTTCATTCAGGTACCCTTGTTGATTAGAGGTGTCTCCCTGTCACCAGACAGATATTTACTACCATTAATCCCATCTCCCTTCCCATCCCTGCCCCATAGTTTCCCACCACTGTCAGTCATTTTCTTACAGTATTACGTTGGATGTTCAAGGTCCACTATATGAGTGAGAACATGTGATACTCAGATCTTTGTTTCTGTGAGATGTCACTCAGTATTATAGAGTGCTCTTCTTACAGATCATTATCTAAGAGGCAGATATACAACAGACGTTAAAAGGAGAACTACATCTCTGCTGTGTGTCAATACACAAAAAAATTACCCATTGCTTAGGTTTTTGTCTCTTGATTCACAAAACATAATAATGACAAGTCATGCAGATCACTTGACTTTGGAGAAACAATCAAGTGATTTTATGCAGAAACAGGAGCATCCCATTATCTGTATATTCAAGGAAGCCATATTATTAGCTGTTGGTATGATTTATTGAACTTTTCATAAAATACTTTCATAAAACACATGAATCCCAGGACTTAGAAATCAATTATCAGAGCAATGGAATTGTATTCATTTACCTACACCTTGGGAAATGCATACATAGGTATAATAAACCTGTAGTCAAAATGCCTAGGTTTTATGTTGCAAACTCTCATCAATATTTCAAAAACATCCTCAAAACAGAATCATATAAAAATATTATAATAAGTAGAGGTGAATATGTCTACTCCTATATTTAGACCACAAAAACTTCACATTGTCTCAGCATTATTTCAGTGAAATTTTAGTGAAGGGAATGTTTTTCTCATGAGAACACCATAAAGTATGTCAAAGAAGTTACTGAGAAATAGAATGCATATTGGAACACATGTTGCCACTTGGAGAAACCTATTCTCTTCAAAGGCTCTATCAGAACTAGTTGGCAGCATTCATAGCATACACTTATATTATACTGAAAATAATGAAGACACAAGATTTTGGGGGTTTATAATTCAAATACTAGTTTGCTCACCAATTCGTTACCTATTTCACAAGCAAAGCAAATTCTTGATATTATGGTTTTGTATCCACTGGCATGGTCTTTCAGTTATAAAAATCTTACCAGTGAGTGAAAATCTGCCCATACCATTACAACAACCTTAAAATTTTTATATAAATTTGTGTAGTTGTGTATATGTAACCAAATGAATATTGCACATTACACTGGGTACTATAAATCAAATGCATCAGAAAATAAATTAAAATTTTCTTAAATTTCTATCTTATCAAATTCAGGTAAAAAGTAAAGATTTTGTCATATCATCACATGAAGGAGGTCAGTCACACATTAAGAAGAAAGTTCATTCTTAAGTGAGTAAACTCAATAACCTTAAGGGTGAATTGTCACTAGCGCAGTGATCGATTTTTAATATACCTGTAGCCAAGGCAGCCATTTCACTTTTATTAATGGGATGGTGCATCTCCTATAGCAAGTATGATTGAAAGACACAATGAGAGAAGAAGAACCAATTAATGAGTCCCAAATGGCCTATACTATTGGGAATTATAAATAACCGATACAATGCTCAAAGAATGAAACTCTTTTGTTCACCTAGAAGTGAATACATAGCATTAGGTAAAGCAAATTCCCCACAATGGTGTCCTTGTATCAAGCTCCAAAATTATTTATCTAACAGAAATAAGCATTACCAACTTCTTGTTCCAGGTTTGTCACCTATGCTGGCTCTCCACATAATTCCATTGAATATAATTTTTATGTCATCATCCCTGTTCAAGACAATATAACATCTCAACATTGACCAAACTGATGGGGTCAATCTGTGGAGTCAGCGCCCTACAAATACAGAATCTTGGACCTGAATATGCTTATCAGAGATAAATTAATGAGACCACTGCTCTAAGGTGGATTGGAGTTTCTGTATATTCAGTGCTGGACACCTGGTTGGTATAAATTGCCCTGGGTACATCAGGCCAAATAGTGCTCTTCTTTTGTTATCATTTAAGAAGAGAGGAATAGCCAGGTGTCAAAAAGGAAAACAATATTTCCCATGGTTGCGTGACACATACATTATTTTCCTTAAAGGGGTAAAATGGTCAGTACCCCCAAAGTGATTGATTGTGTAGTCTGTAAGCCACTGATTCACCAAACACAAGAAAGACAACATACACAGGTTTCTTGACTTGGGAGAACCATCAGAGTGATGTTATATACAAATGACTATCATCCCATGGATCATCTCTTGTCAGTATAATTGAGGCAGCCATATCAGAAACAATTGTCACGGGCCCTTGCCAATTAACACTCATAAAATGAAATTTTTGAAGCCATATGGAATTCATGTTCTAGAAATCAGTTATCAAGTCACTCAGAATTGTATTCATATTTTATTTCTTTTATTTACTTACTTTGAACTTAATTTGCCATTCTTTTCCTAGTTTCCCAATGTGGAAGATTCTTGATTTAGATTCTCCTCCTCCTCTTCTTTATTTTTGAGTCAGAGTCTCACTCTGTCATCCAGGTTGGAGTGCAGTGGCATGATCAAGGCTCACAGCAACTTTGACCTCGTGGGCTCAGGTGATCCTTCCACCTCAGCCTCCCAAGTAGCTGGGACTACAGGCATACTCCACCACACCTGGCTAATTTTTTTTTTAGTTTTTGTAGAGACAAGGTATTGCTATGTTGCCCAGGCTGGTCTCAATCTCCTGAACTCAAGCAATCCTCTCATCTCGGTCTTCCAAAGAACTGGGATTACAGGCATGAGCCACCATGCCTGGTCTTCTTCTTTTTAATGTATATAACCTATGTTATAAATTTTCTTCTAGACACTGCTTTTGTTGCACCCTAAACATTTTGATAAGTTGTTTTTTCATTTAGTTTGAAATAGTCTTAAATTTTATCTTGCGATTTCTGTGACTATCAGTTATTTAGGAGTCTGTTGTTTAATGTTTTTCAGCTTTCTTTCTCTTAGTGATTTTTACATTGATTCCATTATGGTCTGAGAACATGCTTGGTATAATTTCTATTTTTTCACCTTTAAATTTTTTATTTTAAAATTGTGGGGTACAATTCAGGGTTAGTTATACAAATATTCGTTGTGCAGGTACCCTTGTTGATGAGGTGTGCCACCCTCCTCCAGGCAGTTTCCCACCACTGACAATCCCATCTCCCCGTTTCCCTATGCCCCCACAGTTTCCCACCACTGTCAATCTTTTTCTTATAGTATTAGGATAGTTGTTCAAGGTTCACTTATGAGTGAGAAAATGTGATACTCAGTTCTTTGTTTCTGTGAAAGATCACTCAGTATTAGACTCTAAATCCTTCCAGGTTGCTGCTAAGTTCATGATTTTGTTCTTTATGGCTGTGTAATATTCCATCATGTATATGTACCAAAATTTTTTAATCCAGTCCTCTTTTGATGGGCAGCACAGTTGGTTCCATGTTTTTGCTATTGTGAACAATGCTGCAGTATACATACACATGCAGGTATCTTTTTTATAGAGTGATTTGTGTTCTTCTGGGTATATTCCCAGTAGGGGGATTGTGGGGTCATATGGAAAGTCAATTTTTAGAACTTTTAGGAATTGCCACATTGTTTTCCATAGAGGCTGTACTAGTTTACACTCACACCAACAGTGTAGAAGTGTTCCCTTTTCACCACATCCTCTCCAGCATCTGTTATTTTTTGAGTTATTGATGATGGCCATTCTGACTGGAGTTAGGTGGTATCTCAGTGTAGTTTTAATTTGCATTTCTTTGATGATTAGTTAGGCTGAGCATTTTTTCATGTGCCTGTTAGCTGCTCATATGTCTTCTTTTTAGAACTGACTATTCATATCTTTTGCCCACTTTGTAATGAGTTTGTTTGTTTTTTTCTTTTCAGCACGTTTGAGTTCCTTGTAGATCCTAGATATTAGGCCTTTGCCAGACATAGAGTTGGTAAATATTTTTTCCCAGTCTGTGGGCTGTCTCCTTGCTCTCTTGATGGTTTCTTTGGTTTTGCAGAAGCTTGCCAGTTTGATGAGGTCCCACTCGTCTGTCTCATCTCTTATGGCACGGGCACTTGGGGTTTTGATCTGGAATTGGTTGCCAGTTCCAATTTTCATAAGGTTCCTATGACATCCCAAAGGCATTGGTAAGATGTTTCTTCATTTTCATTTGTTTCCAGGTATATTTTAATGTCTGTTTTGATTTCCATGTTGAACCAGGAGTTGCTTAGCATCATGCTGTTCCTTGTCCATGTCTTTTTGGGTTTGGGGGGAGCTTTGTTGGTGTTGATATTTATTTTTATTCCACTGTGGTATGAGAAGGTGCATGGCAAAATTTCAATCTTATGAAATTTGTTTATGCTTGATTTATGGCCAACGATGTGGTTGATATTAGAGTATATTCCATGTGGTGATGTGTAGAATGTATATTTTGTGCTTGTTTGGTAGAGTGTTCTGTAGGTATCAATTAAGTCCATTTGGTTACATTGAGCTTCCAGATCTCCTTGCTGATTTTTTGTCTTGATGATCTGTCTAGGGCTGTGAGTGGGGTATTGAAGTCTCCAGCTATGATAGTGTTAGAGTCAATCTCTTTTTTAAGTTTGCCTAGAAGCTGCTTTATGAAAGTTAGTGCTCCTATGTTGGGTGCATACATGTTTAGGATGGATATTTCTTGTTCATGGATTGAACCTTTTATCATTATACAGTGACCTTTTGTATCTTTTTAAATTTTTGATAGCTTAAAGGGTATTTTATTTGATATTAAGATCACAACTCCTGCTTTCTTTTGTGTTCTGGTCACCTGCGATTTTTCTTCCCATCCTCTTACTTTGAGTCTGTGAGTGTCCTTTCTGGTGAGACGAGTCCCTTGGAGACAATATATTGTTGCTTCATGATTTTTTATCCATCTTGCCATTCTGTGTCTTTTCAGTGGTACATTTAGTCCATTCACATTTAGGTTAATTATTGAAATGTGAGAATCTATCCCTGTCATGAGGTTGTTATAGAGTTGTTATTGTTCTTGGTTGTTTGTTGTCTTTCCTTTGATTTTGGGGTTGATTCATGTGTGTTTTTAATCTTTTTCCTGCACAATTGTGAGGAACATTGTCATTCTTTTTTCCCTTTCTTCTGTTTTTAATATTTTCTTAAGTGTTTCTTGTAGAGCTCATCTAGAGGCCGTGTAAGTTCTTAGGGATTGAATGTCTGGGAAAGATTTTAATTCTCAGTCATTGATGAAGCTTAGCTTAGCTGGGTAGGTTTTCTTGGTTGAAATTGTTTATCTTTGAGAACTTTGAAGACTGAACTTCTAGCTCTTCTAGCCTGAAGTGTTTCAGGTAAACCTGCTGCTATTCTAATTGGTCTTCTCCAGTAGGTAGTCTGACTTTTTTTTTTCTTGTTGCCTTTAGGATTTTTTCTTTTATACTACTCTGTTTAGGCAAATTACTGTGTGTCTAGAAGTTGGCCTTCTCATTTGTTGCCTTGCAGGGGTTACCTGGATCTCTTGTGTTTGAATTTCCACATCACTGATGAGATGAGGAAAGTTTTCTTGAATAATTTCATGGAATGTTCATTCCAGGGTTGTCTCTGTCTCTCTTTCTGCCTCAGGAAGTCCAATTACTCTTAGGTTTGGTCTCTTGAAATAATCTCCAATCTCTTGAAGGTTTTGGTCTGTCTTTTAAAGCTTCTTTTCTATGTTTTTGACAGTTTGGGTTTGTTCCATATTTTGGTCCTCAAACTCTGAGATTCTTTCTTCTGCTTGGGTAATTCTACTTTCCATGCTTATCAGTTTGTCATTTATTTCATTCACAGTATTCTTTACTGCTGTTATCTCAGATATCAGCTCCTTCCTACTTTCTTCTTGTGTCTCCTCAATTCTTTTTACTCTCTATTAATGTCTTTATATGGGTTGGTAGTTTGAGACCAGTCATTCTGGGAGCTCTTCATTGTTTGTATTCTGAAGTCTGTTTTCTCAGTGTCTGACCTCTCAAGTGCCTGTGTGAGACCCATATTCTTCTTTTTGTTTTTCTTCATTTGTGTAGACCCCCCCCATCTTTCCCCCTCTTTTTAAATTCTGTTGTTCAGGAATGGTAGGTTGCTTTTACTTCTGTTTGCTCAATCTCCTATTCTTCCTTATGTGGATCCTCTGGTTTTGTTCAATTCTGTAGCTGGCCTATGGGTTGGGGGCTGTACTTTTTGCAGTTTTGAGATTTAATACTATCTGCAAATCCTAGTATTTACTGACAGGTGTGCGGGCATGCTGAGCCCACTTCCCACTGCCTTGCAATCTGTCCATGGAGTGGAGGGTATAGGTTTGGTCCCTGGAAGCAAAATGAGGTAAAAAAAAAAAGGCAAATAATAGAAAAAGGAAAGAGGGGGGCAAGAGGAAGGTGGAGAGAGAAATGTGAGAGGGAAAACAGACAGACATCTACCTATCAAATGAAAAGGGATACAAAGACAGAAAAGAGTAAAAAAGAAAAAACCTAAAACATACAGATAATCATACAAACACACAATCCAACAGTAACCTCCCTATTGATGTACTCTTCTCATACACAAACAGGAAGTCTAAAGAATAGAAAAAAAATCAGTAAAATAACAGAAACAAAGCAAGTACAAAAATGTTATCAAAAACTGAAAGAGAATAAACTAAAACAAAAAAGCAAACAAAAATGAGCAAAACAAACAGGCAAAAAATAAAAAAAATTAAAAAATAAAAACAATGAACCAAATTTGCTCTGAGGTCATTCCTGTAAGTCCAATGTCCTTTGAACTCTGATCTCTAGTTCTCAGGGCAGGCTGACAGAGTTGCTCTCAGCGCAGGCTGATGTGCTCACAGGTTGGGTCAGAAACCCCAGGCCTACTGTGGGAGGAGGGTGGATCACATCTGGACTCTCCCAGCTTGCTGCCTGCCAAGTTTGCCACTCAAATCTGACCTGTGTCTGATCAAGAATGGCGGAGGGGCTTCTGTCTCTCCCAGTTTGATGAAATTACCTTAGGTCCCATGTTGGAGGCTGGGCAGAGCTGGGCAGAGCTGGGCAGAGCTGGGCAGAGCTGGGCAGAGCTGGGTGGGGCAATGCAGATCTCTGCCTGTTTCTGGGACAGAGGAAATGACTGCACAAGGTTTCTCCTCACTGGGCATGGGGTTTTACTCTGGCTCTCCCTGATCCTCTCTCTCTACTGATCAGATCTGGGGCTCCAGCTGATCCACTGTAACAGGTGATGATGTGGGCCAGGCACCAGGTGATAGAATCAACTAGATTTGGCAGGCTCTTTTCAGGAGCGTCCTATGAGCAGCAGATGATCTTGCTCACCTGCACTCCAATCTCAGTCTCCCCTCAGATGGACTTTCCTTCTCCCACCAGCGCATACCTACTCATGCAGAGAGTCTTTATGGACACTTGCTTTTGCAGAGACTCTCACAGTCTGATCTGTCTGGTGGCCATCTTAAGCTTCACCCTCCTCTTGGATGGATTTAGAGTCTATAATATTTGGTGATCTGAGAGGCCCCGGCAGCACTGGGCAGCTGACTGTGCACTCACCAGGAGTTTCTCAGGCCCGACATGCTGCCACTGTGTCAGCCAATTGCCACTTACTCAGCATCTCCTGGCGCTGGGCTCACCCACATGGAGGTGAGCGTGCCCCCAGAAAACCACGGGATGCGTCAGGGTTATTTCAATTTTTAAAAAATTGTTGAGGTGCATTTTCTAGCCCAGATTATGGTCTATCCTCGTGAATGTTATATGTGAGTTTCAGAAAATGTGTCATCTGCTATTGTTGAGTAAAATGGTCTGTAGATGTCAATTAGATCTAGTTGATTTATGATGTACTATTGCTCTGCCTTCTAGATCTGTCCATTTCTGATAGAGGGGTGTTGAATTCTCCACCTGTAAGAATGGATGTACCTATTTCTCCTTGCAGCTCTATCAAACTTCATGATATTTTGATGTATTTTGTTTTTGATGTATATGTTTTATGTATTTTGATGCTCTTTTGTAATGGATTGACATGTCGTAGGAAATTTACCCCTTTATCATTATGTAATGCCTCTCTTGATCCCTTATAATATTCCTTGCTCTGAAGTCAGCTTTTTCTGAGATTAATATAGTTATTTTACTTTTCTTTTGATTGGTGTTAGTATGGTATATCTTTCTCCATTACTTTACTGTTTATGCATGCCTTTAGGAAGTAGATTATTATTATTTTTTTCTGTAGAGATATGGTTTCATTCTGATCCAGGCTGAAGTTCAGTGTCATGATAATAGCTCACTGCAGCCTTGAACTCTTGGACTCAAGCAATCCTCCTGCATCAGCCTCTTGAGTAGTTAGAACTACAGGCAAGCACCACTATGTTCAGCTATTTAAAATGAATTCCTTATAGACAATACATACTTGGGTCTTATTTTGAACCACTGACAATCTCTGTCTTTTAATTGGTGTTTAAAGTGGTTATTCAAGCCGGGCTTGGTGGCTCAGCCTGTAATCCCACATCTTTGGGAGGCTGAGGTGAGTGGATTGCCTGAGCCTGAGAGTTCGAGACCTGCCTGGGCAGCAAGACCTCATCTCTACAATAAATCAAAAAATCAGCCGGGCGTGGTAGTGCATGCCTGTAATTCCAGCTACTTGGAAGGCTGAGGTGGAAGGATCGCCGGAGCCCAGCAGGCGAGGCTGCGGTGACCGGGAAGTGGCCACTGCACTCCAGTGTGGGTGACCGAGTGAGACTCCAACTCAAATAAATAAATGAATAAATAAAGTGGTTATTCGATAGTTGAATTAATATATTGCATATTTGTTATTGTTTTCTATTTATCATGCTTGTAATCTGTTACTTGTTGGTGTTTCACACTTTTTCTGCCTACCTGGTGTTAACTGGGCATTTTATATGGTTCTGCTTTTCATCTTCTAGCATACTCATGATACTTCTTTCAAAATGATTTTTAATAGTTGCACTCGAGTTTGCAGTATACATTTAGAACAAACCCAAGTCCTCTTTCAAATTACACTATACAACTACATGGCTAGTCCAAGCACTCTGTAACAGAATATTTTCTCTCTCCTGCCTTATAATATTGCCATCATTCATTTCACTTATCCATAAGCTATAATTGCCAAATAGGTTGCCATTATTATTTGGAGCAAACTATTCAGAAATTTGTGTATATATGTATATATTTATTACTTTCATATAGTCCTCCATTAATGATTTTTAAATGTAATTTTTATTTTATGACCTATGTCATTTGTATTCTTTTTGAAGAATTTATTTTACATTTATTACAAGCCTGATTCACTGGCAAGAGGTTATCCCTATTTTTGTTTGTCTCAGATAGTATTTATTTCTCACCTTTGAAGAATAATTTTGATGGAAACAGAATTAAAAAGTTGATGGACTTTTTTATTTCTATTTTTTTTAACACTTTATTTCACCACACTCACTTCTTGCATTCCTGGATTCTGAGAATTCCAGTTCAAATTGTATTCTTGCTAATTCATGGGCAACTTGTTTTTCTTCCTCTGTCTCCTTTCAAGATTTTCCTCAATCTTTCCTTTTCTGAAGTTTCAATATGGTATGACAAGATGAGGATTTTAAAAATGTACTTATTTTGTTTAGTGCTTTTTGGACTTCCTGAAACTATGGTTTATGATCTATCATTAATTTTGGAAAGTCTCAGTCACTATTGATTCTAATATTTCTTTTGTTCTTTATCTCTTTATTCTCCTTCAGATGTCTCCATCAGCATTGTTGCACATATTGTAATTGTCCCATATTTCTAAAATATTTATTAAATTTTTATACTATTTTCTCATTTTACTTCAATGTGAAAATCTTCTATTGATGTTTCATTGTCTTTACATTTATTTTTATTTGTTTTAAAGCTGTGGGGTACAATTCAGGATTAGGTAGATAAATGGTCATCATACAGATAATGCTTGGGTCTCCCTTTGAACCCCACTTTGCCTAGTTTGAGATCAGGTACCCTTACTAATGTTATGTGCCCTTCCTTCCTGCCCTGGCAGTTTCTTTGTACTGCCAATCCCTTTCTTATAGTATATAAATGTTCAGGATCTGCTTATGAGTGAGAACATATGGTACTCAGTTCTTTGTGTCTGATAGATCACTGAGTAGAAGACTCTAAATCCATCAAAGGTGCTGCAAAATCCATAATTTTGTTCTTCTTTATGACTGCATAATACTCCATTGTGCATATATTCCACATTAAAAAAAAATCCAGCCCGCTTTTGATGGGCAGCACTGCTCCATGTTTTTGCTATTGTGAATAATGCTACAATAAACATGTGTGTGCAGGTATCTTTTTTAATAGAATGATTTGAGTTCCTCCGAGCATATTCCCATAAGAGGGATTGCTGGGTCATATGGAAAGTTGATTTATCGAACTTTTAGGAATCACTACATTGTTTTCCAGTCAGTTTGTATCAGTTTACACTCCTACCAACAGTGTAGAAGTGTTGCCTTTTCCCTGCATCCTCTCTAGCATCTGTTGTTTTTTGAATTATTGATGATGGCCATCCTGACTGGAGTTAAGTGGTATCTCAGTGTGGCTATAATTTGCATTGCTTTGATGATCAGTGAGGCTGAGCATCTGTTCATGTATCTGTTGACTACTCATATATCTTCTTTTTAGAAGTGTCTATTTCTATCTTTTGCTCACTTTTTTTTATTATCAATATTTTTTATTATGATGTTGTGGGGTACAGTTAAGGGTTAGGTATACAATTACATTTCATTCAGGCACCCTGTTGATAAGAGGTGTTTCCCCATACCCAGACAGATATTGGCTACTGTTAATCCCATCCCCCCCCCATAGTTTCCCAGTACCATCAGTCATTTTCTTATAGTATTACATTGGACGTTCAAGGTCTGTTATATGATTGAGAACATGTGATACTCGGATCTTTATTTCTGTGAGGGTCACTCAGTATTATAGACTCTAGTTCCATCCAGGTTGCTGCGAAGTTCATGATTTTATTCTTTTTTATGGCTGCATAGTATTCCATCGTGTATATATTCCACATTTTAAAAATCGATTTCTCTTTTGATGGGCAGCATGGTTGCTTCCAGGTTCTTGCTATTGTGAACAATGCTGTGATAAACATACGTGTGCAGGTATCTTTTTTATAGAGTGATTTGAGTTCTTCAGGATATATTCCCAGTAGTGAGATTGCTGGGTCATATGGGAGGTTGCTATTTAGAGCTTTTAAGAATCGCCACACTGCTTTCCACAGAGGTTGCACTAGTTTACACTCCCACCAACAGTGCAGAAGTGTTCCTTTTTCACCACACCTTCTCCAGCAGCTGTTATTTTTTGAGTTGTTGATAATTGCCATTCTGACTGGAGTTAGGTGGTATCTCAGTGTGGTTTTGATTTGCATCTTCCTGATGATTAGTGAGGTTGAACATTTCTTCCTGTGTCTGTTGGCTGCTCGGATGTCTTCCTTTGTGAAGTGCCTGTTCATATCTTTTGCCCATTTTATAATGGGGTTGTTTGTTTTTTTCTTTTCAGCACATTTGAGTTCCTTGTAGATCCAGGATGTTAAGCCTTTGTCAGACCTGGTGTTGGCAAATACTTTTTCCCAGTCTGTAGGCTGTCTCCCTGCTCTCTTGATGGTTTCTTTGGCTTTGCAGAAGCTTGTCAGTTTAATAAGGTCCCACTTGTCTATCTTCTCTCTTATTACCTGTGGGTTTTGGGTTTTGTTCAGGAATTGGATGCCGGTTCCAATTTCCATGAGGGTATTTCCTTCATTTTATAAAGTTCTTATGGGTTTTACATTTAGGTCTCTGATCCATATGGAGTTAACCTTTGTGCATGAGGATAGATAGGGGTCCTGTTTCAATCTTCTGCATGTGGTCAGCCAGTTTTCCCAGCACCATTTACTGAATAGGTTCTCCTCTCCCCAGTGGTAGCTGGTGGAGGCTTTGTCGAAGATGAGTTGGTTGAGAATTGAGGTTTTTGCTTCTGGAATCTCAATTCTGTTCCACTGATCTATATGCCTGTTTCTATACCAATACCAAGCAGTTTTGATGATTGTAGCTTTATAGTAAAGTTTGAAGTCTGGTAATGTGATACCACCTGCTTTGTTTTTTTTGCTGAGGATTGTTCTGGCTATTCTTGGATGTTTGTGTTTCCATATGAATTCCTGTGTTGTCTTTTCTAGGTCTGAGAAGAATGTTGCTGGTAATTTAATGGGTATTGCATTGAATTTGTAGATTGCCTTAGGTAAGATGGACATCTTCACAATGTTGATTCTTCCAATCCGTGAGCATGGGATATTTTTCCACTTGTTTGTGTCATCTTTGATTTCTTTGAGCATTGTTTGGTAGTATTCATTGTAAAGGTCTTTCACTTCTCTGGTTAGGAAGATGCCAAGGTATTTCATTTTTTGTGTGGCTATTGTGGATGGAATTGTGTTTTTTATTTGAGTTTCTGTTTGTTTATTATTGGTGTAGAGAAATGCAATGGTCTTTTGTGCATTTATTTTGTATCCTGAGACTTTGCCAAAGGCCTTTATCAGTGTAAGGAGGTTTTTGACAGATTCTCTTTGGTTTTCAAGGTACACAATCATATCATCTGCAAAGAGAGATAACTTGACTTCCTCTTTTCCTATTTGGATACCTCTGATTGCCTTCTCTTTTCTGATTGCTCGAGCCAGGACTTCCAATACTATGTTGAGCAGGAGGGGTGAGAGTGGGCATCCTTGTCTTGTTCCAGTTTTCAGGGGAAATGGTTCCAATTTTTGTCCATTTAGGAGTATGCTGGCTGTGGGTTTCTCATAGATGGCTTTTACTGTTTTGAGGTATGTTCCCCCTATGCCTAGATTTTCAAGGGTTTTTTTTTATCAAGAAGTGGTGCTGGATTTTATCCAAAGCTTTTTCTGCATCTAATGATATAATCATGTGGTTTTTGTTTTGACATCTGTTGATGTATTTAATTACATTTATGGTTATACGAATGTTGAACCAGCCTTGCATCCCAGGAATGAAGTCTACTTGGTCATGATGGATGATTTTTGAGATGTATTGCTGAATCCGGTTTGCTAGGATCTTGTTGAGAATTTTAGCATCCATGTTCATCAAAGATATTGGCCTGTAGTTCTCTTTCTTTGTTGGATGTTTACCTGGCTTGGGTATCAATGTGATGTTGGCTTCGTAAAATGATTTGGGGAGAGTTCCATCTTTTTCAAACTCCTGGAATACCTTCAGTGAGATTGGTATGAGCTCCTCCTTAAATGTCTTGTAGAATTCTGCTGGAAAGCCTTCTGGACCAGGGCTTTTTTTGGTAGGTAGTTTTCTTATTGTGTAGTCGATTTCCTTGATTGTTATTGGTCTATTTAGGGTCTCAATTTCTTCTTGTTCCAACCTAGGTAGGTTGTGTGATGTCAGAAAGTCCTCCATTTCCTTAAGGTTTTCAAGTTTGTTTCCATACAAGTGTACGTAGTAGTCTCTAAAGATCTTTTGTATTTCTTCAGGGTCAGATGTGATTTCATCTTTTGTGTTTCTGATTGTGCTTATTTGGTTTTTTTCTTATTTTTTCTTGGTCAGTCTAGCTAGGGGACCATTTATCTTGTTTATCCTTTCAAAGAACCCGCTTTGTGTTTCATTGATTTTTTTGTATTATCTTTTCTTTCTTCTATGTCCTGGATTTGGGCTTTTATTTTGATGATCTGGATTCTTCTGCTGAAATTAGGGTTTTTGTGGTCTTGCTTTTCCAACTTCCTTAGGTGGCTTGTTAGGCTATTAATTTGCGTTCTTTCCATTTTCTTCATGTTTGTTTGTAGGGATATAAATTCCCCTCTTACTACAGCTTTCAAGGCTTCCCAGGGATTTTGGTAAGATGTTTCTTCATTTTCATTTGTTTCCAGGTATCTTTTGATCTCTGTTTTGATTTCATCATTGACCCAGGAGTTGTTTAGCATCATGCTGTTAGTGTCCATGTCTTTGTGGGTTTTTGGGACCTTGTTGGTGTCAATGTTTATTTTTATTCCACTGTGGTCCGAGAAGGTGCATGGTAGAATTTCCGTCCTTTTAAATTTGTTTATGCTTGATTTATGTCCAATTATGTGGTCGATCTTAGAATATGTTCCATGCGGTTTTGAGTAGAATGTGTATTCTGTGGCCTTTGGATGGAGTGTTCTGTAGGTATCAATTAAGTCCATTTGGTCCAGAGTCTCATTGAGGTTCCGAATTTCCTTGCTGATTTTTTGTCCTGATGGTCTGTCTAGGGTTGTGAGTGGGGTATTAAAGTCCCCAGTTCTGATGGTGTTAGAGTCAATATCTTTCTTTAGTTTTTCTAGAAGTTGCTTTATGAAAGTTGGTGCACGTATGTTGGGTGCATATATGTTTAGGATAGATATTTCTTGTTGATGGAGTGAAACTTTTATCATTATATAGTGGCCCTTTGTATCTTTTTAAATTTTTGATATCTTAAATGGTATTTTGTCTGAAATTAGGATCGCGACTCCTCCTTTCTTTTGTGTTCCATTCGCCTGAAAATTTGTTTCCCATCCTCTTACTTTGAGTCTGTGTATGTCCTTTCTGTTGAGATGGGTCTCTTGAAGGCAGTATATTGTTGCCTGGTGATATTTTATCCATTTTGCCATTCTATGTCTTTTCAGTGGTGTGTTTAGTCCATTCACATTCAGGCTAATTATTTAAATGTGAGAGTTTGTCCCTATCATAGAGTTCTTATAGAGTTGTTGTTCTTTCACTTGATTTTTCTTTGGTCTTTCTTTTGTTTTTGGGGTTGGTTCATGTATATTTTATTCTTTTCCCTGTACTCTTGTGAAGAACGTTGTTCTTTTTTCCTATTCTTCTGTGTTTAGTACTTTCTTAAGTGTTTCATGTAGGGATGGTTTGGTGGCAGCATAAGTTCTTAGGGATTGGATATCTGGGAAAGATTTTAATTCTCCCTCACTGATGAAGCTTAGCTTGGCCGGGTAGGTTATTCTTGGTTGAAATTGTTTATCTTTTAGGACTTTGAAGATAGGGCTCCAAGCTCTCTTACCCTGCAGGGTTTCTGTAGATAAATCTGCTGCTATTCTGGTTGGTGTTCCATGGTAGGTGATCTGGCCTTTTTCTCTTGCTGCCTTTAGGATTTTTTCTTTTATGCCTACTTTGTTTAGGCAAATTATTATGTGTCTAGGAGGTGGTCTTCTCATTTGTTGTCTTGCAGGGGTTCTCTGAATCTCTTGTGTTTGAATTTTTGCATCACTGATTAGATAAGGGAAGTTTTCTTGAATGATCTCATGGAAAGTTTGTTCTAGTGCCATCTCTGTCTCTCTTCCTCCTCAGGGAGTCCGATTACTCTTAGGTTAGGCCTCTTGAGGTAATCGCTCATCTCTTGAAGATTTTGTTTTGTCTTTTTGAGCTTATTTTCTGTGTTTTTAAGAGTTGGTTATTTCTATATTTTGGTCCTCAAGCTCTGAGATTCTTTCTTCTGCTTGGGTAATTCTGCTTTCCATGCTCATCAGTTTGTTATTTATTTCATTCACAGTATTCTTTATTACTGTTATCTCAGATATCAGCTCCTTCCTACTTTCTTCTTGTGTCTCCTCAATTCTTTTTAATCTCTCCATTATTGTCTTGATATCTACGTTTGTAGTTTGAGAGCCTTCATTCTGGGGGCTCTTCATTGTTTGCATTCCAAAGTCAGTTTTCTCAGTGTCTATCCTCCCAGGAGTCTGGGAGAGACCCATACTCTTCTTTTGGTTTTTCTTCATTTGTGTAGATTTTTCTCTCTCACCCTTTCCCTCCCCCTCTTTAATTTGTTTTTGAGGGAGGGTGGGGTTGCTTTTATTTCTCTTCTGCAATATCCTTTTCTTCCTTATGAGGGTCTTCTGGCTTTGTTCACTTTTCAGGTTGGAACATAGGTTGCAATCTGTACTTTTTGCAGTTTTGAGGTTTAATTGAGAGGGAAGCTGTGGTTCAGGATGTATATGCTGGTTCTAGCATCCACAATCAGGTGTATGAGCACACTGGAACCTATTTCCCTCTGCCTTACAATCTGTCCATTCAGCAGTATGTAGTCTTGGTCCCTAGATTAAAAAGGGGGGTATAAAAGAGGAAAATAATGGAGGAAGGGGGGTCAATAGGGAGTTAGAAAGAGAGAAGAGTGAGAAGAAAAACAGATATACATACCAACTATCACGTGATAAAGAGACACAAAGCTGCGAAGAAGTGAAGGAAGACACGTAGGAAAGATGCCCTAAAGAGTACTGATAGCTACACAGAGAGAGTACAATAAAATCAAGAGACAGTGTAAGTCAGAAGGCAAACAACAAACGTGATCAAGACCAACAGTTACAATGATAAAATCATGAATCAAAATAAGCAATCAGACTAAAGTCACTTCTCTGATCTCTGATTCCAGCCTCTCCCCTTTGTTTTTGTTGCAGTGTAGGGGTGGGGCTTTGTCTCCTGTTTTGGGCCATTGCCTTAGGAACTGAGGTAAAGTTTGTTGATAGGTGGGTGGGGCAATGGAAGTCTCTGCCTGGAGAATGGTGAGGCAGTTTATGCAGATCTGTTTTTTTTCCACTTGTGTGGGTCCCCCAACTTCGGAACTTGTGCTGAGTGCCTCAGTCAGGGTGGGCCTGGAGTTCCAGAGCTCCAAAGCTCCAAAGGGCAGGCGGTGAGTGGCGAGAGTGGCTCTGGGCCCCCACAGGGTACTTCAGCCAGGAATGGGACCAGTGTCTCTGAGGGGCAGGCACCCAGAGCCTCCCTGAGTGACCAGCGGCTTGGTGCCAGGTGCTGGACTGGAGACGATGTAGACAGGGAGGGAGCTGGGAGGAGGCTGGGACCCGAGACTCCCACGCACTCAGTGGAACAGCAGCAGCAGGGCACCACAATATCTGGCCCTGCGTGGGACCGATGATCTCTGGGCCTTGCACCAGCATGGCTGGTGGTGGGCTGGAGGATGGGGGAAGGGAAGTAAGAGTCTTTTTTTGGGAACTCACGTTTGGAGAATCTCACAAGTTCACCTATGCTGTCGCCATCTTGTTCCCGTCCCCCTTTTGCCCACTTTTTAATAGGCTGTTTGTATTTTTCCTTTCAGCATATTTGTGTTACTTATACATCTGGATGTTAGGCCTTTGTCAGATAAAGAGTTGGCAAATATTTTTTCCCATTCTGTGGTCTGTCTCCCCACTCTCTTGATGGTTTCTTTTGCTTTGCAGAGACTTTTCCATTTGATGTGGTCCAACTTGTCTATCTTGCCTCTTATGACATGAGCATTTGAGGTTTTGATCAGAAATTGGTTGCCTATTCCAATTTCTGTAAAGGTGTGTCCTATGTTTTCTAAGATTCTTATAGTTTGAGGATTTACATTTAAGTCTTTATTTTTAACTCATTTAGGGTAGATTTTTGTGTATAGTGATAGGTAGAAGTCCTGTTTTAATTTTCTACATGCAGTCAACCAGTTTTCCCAGCAAATTTACTGAATAGGTTTTCTTTGACCCAGAGGTTGTTAGTGGAAGCTTTGTCAAAGATGAGTTGGTTGAGAAATTGAGGTTTTGTTTCTGAAATCTCTATCTCATCTCTATCCTGGTCTATATGCCTGTTCTTTTACCAATACCAGACAGTTTTGATTACTGTAGCCTTACAGTAAAGGTTAAAGTCAGGAAGTGTTATTCTTCCCACTTTGTTTTTTTGCTAAGGATTGTTTAGGCTATTTGTGGTCTTTTATGCTTCTTTTGTTTTGTTTTGTTTTGGTTTGGTTTGGTTTTTTTTTGAGTTGGAGTCTCATTCTGTCACCCAGAATGGAGTGCAGTGGCTGCTCCTGGCCCCCACAGCCTCGACCTGCTGGGCTCTGGCGATCCTTCCGCCTCAGCCTTCCAAATAGCCGGAATTACAGGCATGCGCTACCACACCCGGCTGATTTTTTTTTATTATTATTTATTGTAGAGATGAGGTCTTGCTGCCCAGGCAGGTCTCAAACCCATGGGCTCAGGCAATCCACTCACCTCAGCCTCCCAAAGGTGCGGGATTACAGACTGAGCCACCGAGCCTGGCTCTTTTATGCTTCTATATGAATCTCTGTATTATCCTTTCCAGGTCTGAGAAGAATGATGTTGGTAATTTAAAGGGTATTGAATTGAATCTGTAGCTTGCATTTGGTGGAATGGATATCTTAACAATATTGATTCTTTCAATCCTTGAGCATGGAATATTTTTACTTTTGTTTGTATCTTCTTTGATTTCTTTGAGCAGTGTTTTGTAGTTTTTGTTTAAAGGTTTTTCACCTCTCTGGTTAGGTAGATGCTGAGATATTTCATTTTGTGTGTGTGGCTATTGGGAATGGGATTGTGTTTTTTATTTGGTTCTCTGCCTGTTTGTTGTTGGTGTATAAGAATGTGACTATCTTTTTCACATTGATTTTGTAACCTGGGACTTTGCCAAAGTCTTTTATCGTGCAAGGAGGTTTTTGACAGATTCTTTTGGGGTTTTAAGATATAGAATCAAATTATCAGCAAAGAAGCATGACTTAATTCTTCTTTTCCTATTTGTGTACTCTTGATTTCCTTCTCTTCTCTGATTGCTCTAGGTAGGACTTCCTGTATGTTAAACAGGAGGGGTAGGGCAATCTGTATGATGAACAGGAGGGGTGAGAGTGGGTAGCCTTGTCTTGTTCCAGTTTTCAGGGGGAAATATTCGCAATTTCTGTTCACTTAGCAATATGTTGTCTGTGGATCTATCACAGATGACTTACTATTTTGAGGTATGTTCCCTTTATGTCTGGGGGCTCAAGGATTTTTATCAAGTACAGATGCTGGATTTTATAGAAAATTTTTTCTGCATCTAATGACATGTGGTTCTTGTTTTTACATATGTTGATGTATTTGATTACATTTATGGTCTTGCGGGTATGGAACCAGCCCTGAAACCTGGGGATGAAGCCTACTTGGTCATGGTGAATGTTTTTGAGATGTGTTGTTGGATCACATTTGCTAGAATGTTGTTGAGAATTTTTGCATCTATGTTCATCAGGGATATTGGCCTGTCTTTCTTTGTGGGATTTTTACCCAGTTCAGGTGTCAGTGTGGTGTTAGCTTCATGAAATAATTTGAGGACAGTTCCATCTTTCTTGATTGCCTGGAATACTTTCAATAGGATTTATATGAACTCCTACTTGCATGTTTTATGGAATGCTGCTGGAAAACCATTAGGTCCAGGACTTTTTTTTTTTTGGTTGGTAGTTCTCTTATGAGGGAGTCAGCTTTCTGGGTTGTTATTGGTCTATTTAGGATCTGAATTCCTTATTGTTTCAACCTTGAGAAATTGTGTGACGTAAGAAAGTCCTTCATTTCATTTAGGTTTTCGAGTTTGTTTCCATACAGGTGTGCATAGTAAGCTCTGACATTCTTTTGTATTTCTTCAGAGTTGGTTGTGACTTGATCTTTTGCATTTCTAATTGTTTTTCCTTGGGCTTTTTCTTGGTCAATCTGGTTAGGAATCTGTCAATCTTGTTTATCCTTTCAAAGAAACAGATTTTTATTCTATAATATTTTTGTCTTCTATGTTCTGTATTTGGGCTTTTCCTTTGGTAATCTGGATTCTTCTGCTGAAGTTTGGGTTTTGGTAGTCTTGTCTTTCCAGCTCCTGTAGGTGGTTTGTTAGGCTGTTACTTTGTGATCTTTCCATTTTTTTGGATGTGTGTTCACAGAGATATAAATTCCCCTCTAGGTACTGATTTCATGGTATCCCACAGGTTTTGGTAAGATGTGTTTTTATTTTCATTTGTTTCCAAGAATCCTTTGATTTCTGTGTTGACTCAGGAGTTGTTCAACAGCGTGTGGTTTAGTGTCTATGTCTTTGTGGGGTTTGGAGTACTTTTGTTGGTGTGTTGATATTTATTTTTATTCCGCTGTGGTCTGAGAAGATGCATGACTGTATTTGATCTTATGAAATTTGTTTATGCTTGATACATGGCCAAGTATGTGGTTAATCTTGGAGTACATTCCGTGTGGTGATGAGCAGAATGTATATTCTACAATTGTTGGGTGGAGTGTTCTGTAAGTATCTATTAAGTTAATTTTGTCAAGAGTTAAGTTGAGATTCTGGATCTCCTTGTTGAGTTTTTGCCTTGATGATCTAACTAGGGTTATTAGTGGGGTATTTAAGTCCCCAGCTATGATAGTGTTAGAGTCAGTCTCTTCTTTGGTTTACTTAGTAGTTGCTTTATAAAAGCTGACACTCCTGTGTTGGGTGCATGGGCATTGTGCTCAGCAGCCTAGGCATCCCCTCCACCTGTGCACAGAAGAGCTCATCTTGTGGCCCTCAAGCCACGTGCTCTCTCTTTCCCTCTCTTTCTCTGTCTCTTTGTCTATTTGTCTCTCCTACTCTGTCCCCATCTCTTACTGGTAGGTCCTCAATCATGTCCCCACACACAGCACCAGGCCTAACTCAATCCATCTGCGGTGACATGATGTGTACTCCTTTCTGTGGGTCCAAGACCCTTTCACCCTTGCAGTCACCCTCCCAGCCCCAGAGCAGCCTTAGTATGCCTTCTTGAGACATTTGAAGCAAGAGTGGGTGCTCCCAACTCAGTAGGCCCTCCTGGAAATCAGGCAAACAAGAGACAGGGAAACCTCAGCAAGGAATTTGCTTCTGACTTCATCAAAGCCCAGAAGTCAATAGGACAACTTGTACCATCAGGGCCCCCCACTGCATGGAGCCAAAGCCATTGAAACAGCATGGTCCCTGCCAGATTCAGGGAGTGCCACAGTCATAGCCATTGGCTCAGAAAAATTTGCCCACTAGAGTACATGAGGGGGCAGATTTTGAAGCTGAGTGGCCCAACACCTTGTCCTGATTCCTCATGGATGGCGAGTGCTTGGGTGAACCCAGTGGTGCCCAAGCTTCTGTGGCCCCTTCATGTGACAATTTGTCCATGCACTTAGATTAAGCTGTTTCTTGCCCTGGGGTATATTGAAGGCCTCCCATGAACATCTTCAGCTGCAGCTGAGGAAGATGTCCCTACTGGGTCAAATTCCCAAGAAGCCTCCATTCTTGAGAGCACAACGATGAATGTGCGGTCAGGATTCAGCTTAACTCCATGACCAAACACTTCTACACTAATAGTGACCCTTGGAGACGTACTTCGTGGGTCATGGCTCACAATCCCGGATATTCACTCACCTATGATTTTGTATGCCATAGGAAATCTGGGAAGAGCATGCCATTGAAATACATGAGAGGATGGTCCCTAAGGAGGGAAGCCATCAAAGTGCCTTGCCTCGCAAGAAGAGGGCCAAAACCATATGATAAGATTGGAGTGTTTTGTGGAGGAGCACATATGCAAGGTTGGGTACCTCAAGATGCTCTTAAGGTATTCAAGGTCTCTAGTCCAAAGACAATAGGCCTGCTGAGGCCATCAGCATCCCAACTTCCTCTTCCACAATTGTTACCTAGCCTGGGCTTCAGCATAACCTCACTGAGCATGATTTTTATGTCATCAACTCTCTTCAAGACAATATAAAGTTCTCGTCATAAACCCAATCCAAGAAACTCTTCCACACACATCCATCCAATGGATGCCAATATGCTCATTATAGGTCAACACAGGAGACCAGAATCCAGGAAAGTATTTGACTTTTAGTGGATTCCAGACTGGGCACTTGGCTGACAGCCTTTGCCCCCAAAGCAGAGCTTCAGTGCAAATCTTACTTCAGTGCCAGAATCTGGGTAGAGAGGAGGCAGACAGTTGTGTCAAAATAAAATCTGACATCTCTTTTACTCTGTCTCCACAGGAGTTCTGCCTCGCACAAGCTTTTCCTTCAAACACCGATGGCATGTGATCCATAGTCATGCAGGTTTGTCTTGGAAGCAGGGGACTGATCCTTCCCTGGGTCCAGAAGCCACAGGGTAGACACGTGACTTTTGATACAGTTTAGATGTGTGTCCCTCTAATTTCAGGTTGGAATCACAGTGTTGGAGGTGGGGTACCTTGGCCGGTGTTTGGGCTTTTAGACAGATTCCTCCTGCTGGCAGTAATGAGTAAGTTCTCACTTCTTGAGTTCACACGACAGTTGGTGGTTTTAAAATAGCATCACACTGCCTCCCCTGGCTTTTGTACCTGCTCTCATCATGGAACAGGTCGGCTCTTGGTGATTTGTACCATGATTCTAAGTTCTCTGTGGCCTTAGCAGAAGTCTATCAGAGGCCATGGCCATGCAGAACTATGAGCCAAAGAGACCTTTACTCTGTATCAATGAGCCAGGCTCTCATGTTTTGTAAAACAAGGCAAAACCTACTTCTCCACTGGGTTTGGACAAGGCAACTGGGCTGCATCTTACAGCAGGCCAGGAGCATCTCACAGCTCCTTCCTATCCTTCCTCACCCAGGGCTGCCCTTGGACCCCTAGCAACCATTGAGGACCATCATACTTACAAACAATGGTCATAGAAAGGAAGCCATGTGCTTCTGTAGACCCAAAAAATCTATAGCCTGATCTTTGGTGTGGTACTCAGTAGAGTACCTCCACCTGTGCTATCGGCCTGTGGTTTTTGAGCAATATGCTCTCACTCTCTCTCTCTCCACCTTTTTCTCTCCGTCTCTGTCTCTCTGTCTGTCTCCTTATCAATAGGTCTCTTTTTCTCTGTCTCTATCTTTCATCCATAGGAGTCCTTTAATGTTCCACATACATGCCACACAGTACCACGTCAAAATTGACTTATCTGGGCTGACATGATGTGTATACACCTTTCTTTGGGACCAAAACACTTTTACTTTTGAGGTGACTCTCAGTCAAAGGCTGCCATGACATGTCTTTCTGGGACATTTGGAACATGTGTGGGTGCTTTCAATCAGGACTCTCTCCTGGTAACCAGGAAAACCAAAGATCAAGAAAGCTTAGTGGGATGTTTGCTGCCAACATCACCTAGGCCCACAAGTCAATGGGAAAGCCCACACCATCAGGCTCCTTCCACAGCATGGAACCAATGTTCCATGTAACAGCACAGTCCCCTGCCAGGCTCAGGAGATGCCACTTGGATGACTCAACAAAAGTTTGCCCACTCAGGTACATAAGGGAGGTAGATCCTGAAGCTGAGCAGCTCAACACCTTAAACTTGATTGCCATGAATGGAGAGCATTTGGGTGACCTCAGTAGTGCCCCAAACTTCTGTGGTTCCTTCAGGCCTGGTAGCCCAAAAGACCTTGTCCATGCACCTAGACTAAGCTAAGTCTTGCCCTGGGGTAAACTGAAGACCACCTCCAAACATCTTCACCACTGCTGGTAGGAAAGAATACATTTCAACTAGGTCAGATTCCTGAGGAGCTTATATCCTTAAGAGAACAACTACATATGTTTTGTTTGGATTCAGCTTTTGTCCATAACCAAGAACACATAGTCCTAATGGTGGCCCTCAGTGACCCGTGCATCAGGGGTCATGGCTCATGATCCTAGCCATTCACTCACCTATGATTGTGTGCCACGGGGCCAACCTGGGCAGAATATTCCATTGAAAAACACAATGAAAGGATGAGCCCTAAGGAAAGAGCTCCTAAAGTGCCCTGCCACTGGAGATGAGGACAAAGACCATACGATAAGATTGGGGTATGTCATGGAGGAGTGTATACGCAGGACTGGGCTCTGCAAGCTGCTCTTCAGGGTATGAAAGTCTCCAGTCCAAAAGAAGATAGCCCTTCTGGAGCCACCAGCATCTTAACATCCTTTCCCACAACTGTCACATAGGTTGGGCCTCAGCATAATCCTATCAAGCATGATTTTTAAGTCATCACCTCTCTTCAGGACAATATAAAGTTCTCATAATTGACCCAACCCAGAGATCTGCCATTCCCACATCCACTTAAAGGATGCCTATATGCTCACCACAGCTCAACAGAGGAGACCAGGGTTCTGGAAAGTATTTGACTTCGGTGGATTAGAGGCCAGGCACTGGCTGGATCCCTTTGTCCCAGGGACAGCAGCTTATTCCCAAGACCATCTCTGAGGCCAGGATCTGGGTGACAAGGAGGAATAAAATGTGTGTCAACAAGAAATCTGACACTTCCACAGAGATGCTACCTCACACAAGAGTTTTGTCCACAAAATGACGGGATAAGGTAGCTCGTCATGTGGGGCTTGTTCTTCAGCTGAAGACTGATGGTGCCCCAGGGCTAAAAGTCACAACAGAGACAGGGTACTGGGTGGTACAGTTTGGATGTGTGTCCTTTCAGATCTCACGTTGAAAAGTGGTCCTCAGTGTTAAAAATTGGGTTTCGTGGCCAATGTTGGAAATGGAGGAATAATGCCTGCTGGTGGTAATGAGTGAATTCTCACATCTTGAGAATCCTTCCTGCTGGTTTTAATGAAGGAGTTCTCACATCTTGAATTCTCAAGAGAAATGGTGGTTTCAAAAGAGCATGGCACATAATTTTCAGACATTTGTGCCCCTTCTTACCATGGGTCCAGCAGATACTCTTTGCTTTGTGCCACCATTTGATGCTCCCTGAGTTCTCAGAAGATGCCCAGCAGAGGCCATGACCATTCACAACTTGAACCATAGAAACCTTTATTAGGTTTGAATGAGGCTGATTCTCTTGTTTCTGTGGAGCAGACAAAACCCCATATCTGTCTGCATTGAGAAAAGGCACTATGGGCTCATGTAACAGGAGGCCGAGAGCATTTCAAAGTTCTTTTTTATCCAGTCTTACCAAGGTCTTGAGAGTCAACCTGCACATATAGGTCAGGATTCAGCTTGCTTCCATGACCAAGAACTAATATTTGTTAAGATGACCATCAGTGACTTGTGAATCATGGGTCATGACAACCAATCCCAGCCATGAACTCACCTATGACGGTGCATGCCATGGAGACAAACTAGGAAAAATTCCACTGAAAAACAGAAAGAGAGACTGGGTGCCAAGGGGCTGCTAAAGTTCCCTGCATTTTGGTAAGAGGGCCAATACATAAGGATAAAATTGGGCAATTTTGTGAAGGAGCGTATTCATGGGATTGTGCACCACAAGATGGCCTCTGAGGCTTGGAGTTCTCCAACCCAAATCACATTAGCCCTGCTGGGGCCATCATCTTACCCACGTTGGATTCCACAATCTCCCAATAACCTGGGACACAGCATAATTCTATTGAGCATGCTTTTTAAGTCATCATCTCTCTTCTAGACAATATAAAGTTCTCATCATTGACCCAATGCAGGGATTTTCAATCCCCATATCAATTTCAAGGATGCCCATATGCTCACCACAGGTCAAGAAGGACCAGAGTCCTGGAAAGTATTTGATTTTCAGAGGATTCCAGACCAGGAACCTCACTGAAATGAAATCCTTTGTTCCTGGGACAGCAACTTATATCCAAGACCTTCTCTGGGACAGGATCTGGGGAAAAAGGAAGAAAAAAGGTTGTGTCAGCAAGAAAACTGGCACTTTCACAGGCATGCTGCCTCACACATGCCTTTCCTCCACAAAACAATGGGAGCAGGTATGCTTACATGGGACCTATCCTTCAGGCTGAAACAGATGGTCCCCGAGAACAAGAAGCCACAGTTCTTAGCACAGACAGGGTACTAGGTGATACAAATTGGATGGTTGTCCTCTCATATCTCAATTTAAAGTAGTCCCCAGTGTAAAAATTGGGTTTCTTGGCCAATGTTCAGAATGGGGGAATCTCACATTGTGCTTGTAATGATTGAGTTCTCATTTCTTGAATTCTCAGGAGAGCTGCTGATTTCAAAGAGCATGGCATACTTTTTTCTGGCTTTTGTGCCCCTCTCAATGTGGGTCTGGTAGACTTTCTTTTCTTTGTGTCACTGTTCCATGGTCCTTTAGATCTCAGAAGATGCCTATCTGAGACCATGGCCATATACACCTTGAGTCAAAGAAAACTTTAGTATGTTTCAATGAACCAGGATCTCCTGTTTCTGTAGAGATCAACAAAACTCACTTCTTCCTGCATTTGGATAAGACACTTGGGGCTCTTTTAACACTAGGCAGAGAGCATCTCAAAGCTCTTTTTTCACCCTGCCTCACAAAGCCATTGAGAGAAAAGGTACACATATTTGGTCAGGGTTCAGTTTGACTCCATGACTAAGAACCCCCATCCCGTGGGGTGACCCTTAGTGACTTGTAAATCCTGGGCCATGACTCCCAACACCAGCCATGCACTAACCTATGATGGTGCATGCCATGGAGCCAACTTTAGCAAAAGTTTCCACTGAAAACCACAAAGAGAGATTGAAAATTAAGGAAGGGGTTTCTACAGTGTCCTGCTTCTTGGGAAGGGGTTAAGACATAACTAACAAATTGGACAATTTCATGGAGGAGTGCACCCACAGGGTTGGACATCCTAAAATGGCCTCCAGGGTTTAGAATTCTCCAGCCCAAAGACAATAGCTCTGCCAGGGCCACCATCATCCCAATGTCGGTTTTCACAATTGTCATCTAGGCTGGATGACAATTGAGCATGATGTTTAAGCCATCATCTCTCTTCAGACAATATAAAGTTCTCATCACTGACCCAACCCAGGGATCTGTCTTTCCTACATCCATTTCAAGGATGCTCACATGCTCACCACAAATCAGCACAGGGGACCAGAGTTCTGAAGAGATTTTGACTTTCAGCAGACTTGAGGCCAGGCACTTGAATGGAACCTTTGGGCCCAGGACAGCAGATTATTCCCAAGAACTTCTCTGAGGACAGGATCTGCATGAAAAGGAGGAAGACAGGGTATGCCAACAAGTGATTTGGCACTTTCATAGGGATGCTTCCTCACACAAGCGTTTCCTCCATGCAATCATGACAGGTGGGACTTGTCCTGTAGGCTAAAGACTGATGGTCTCTCAGGGCCAGGAGCCAAGTACAGACAGGGTACTGGGTATTACAGCTTGGATGTTGGATGAGATCCCCTCGAATCTCAGGTTGGAAAATGGTCTCCAATGTCAAAAATTGGGTTTTGTAGCCAATGTTGGAAATTATGCCTACTGGATTTAATGAGTGATATCTCACATCTTGAGTTCTCCAGAGAGATAGTGGACTTGAAGCCAAGTTTTAAAATAGCATGGCTCATCTTTTTGTGATTTTTGTGCCCCCTCTCACCATGGGTATGGAGGACTCTCTTTGCTTTGTGCAACCATTCCAAGCTCCCCGAGTCTTCAGAAGATGCCCAGCAGAGGCCGTGGCCATTCACAACTTGAGTCATATAAACCATTATGTTTCAATGAGCCTGATTCTCATGACTCTATAGAGCAAGAAAAACTACTCCTCTCTGCATTTGGACAAAGCACTTGGTACTCACCTAACAGCAGGCCATGAGCGTCTCAGAGCTCTTTCTTATCCAGGCTCATCCAGGTATTGAGAGAAAAACTACACATATAGGCTGATATTCAGCTTGCCTCCATGAACAAGAACTCCTATTAGTTAGATGATTCTCAGTGTCTTTTGAATCATGGGTAATGACAACCAATTCCAGCCATGCAGTCACCTTTGGTGATGTGTGCCATGGAATCAACCTGGAAACAACATTCCATTGAAAGACTGAAAGAGAGATTGGGTGCCAAGGGGCTGCTAAAGTTCCCTGCATCTTGGCAAGAGGGCCAAGACATAAGGATAAAATTGGGCAATTTCATGAAGGAATGCATCCATGGAGTTGTGCACCCCAAGATGGCCTCTGGGGCTTGGAGTTCTCCAACCTCGTTAGCCCTGCCGGGGCCATCATCTTACTCACATTGGATTCCACAATCTCCAAATAACCTGGGCCACAGTATAATCATATTGAGCATGATTTTTAAGTCATCATCTCTCCTCTAGACAATATAAAGTTCTCATCATTGACCCAATGCAGGGATTTGCAATCCCCATATCAATTTCAAGGATGCCCATATGCTCACCATAAGTCAAGAAGGACCCGAGCTCTGGAGAGTATTTGATTTTCAGAGGATTCCAGACCAGGAACCTTGCTGAAATGAAACCCTTTGTTCCTGGGACAGCAGCTTATACCCAGGACCTTCTCCGGGCCAGGATCTGGGAAAAAAGGAGAAAAAAAGGGTATGTCAACAAGAAAACTGGCACTTCCACAGGCATGTTGCCGCACACATGCCTTTCCTCCAAAAAACGATGGAATGAGTTACCTGTTCACATAAGACCTGTTATTCAGGTTGAAGATGGATAGTCCCCCAGGGCCAGGAGCCACACAACATAGCACAGACATGACACTGGGTGATATACTTTGGATGTGTGACCTCTCAAATCTCATTTTGGAAGTTGGTTCCTAGTGTAAAAATTGGGTTCTTGGTCAATGTTGGGAAAGAAG
Organism: Cephalopachus bancanus; assembly: GCA_027257055.1. Taxonomy (NCBI): domain Eukaryota; kingdom Metazoa; phylum Chordata; class Mammalia; order Primates; family Tarsiidae; genus Cephalopachus; species Cephalopachus bancanus. The sequence continues at coordinate 1,259,569 of JAPVLO010000194.1, read as the reverse complement.
GAATCCTGCATCCTTCTTGTAATGAGTGAGTTCTCACTTCATGAGTTTTCAAGAGAGATGCTGATTTCCAAAGAGAATGGCACATGTTTTTCTGACTTTTGTGTCCCCTCTCAACATGGCTTCTACACTCACCTTTCTTTGTGCCAACATTTCATACTCCCTGAGGCCTCAGAAGATGGCCAGCTGAAGCCATAGCCATGCACAGCTTGAGCCAAAGAAAACTTTAGTATGTTTCAATGAGCCAGGCTCTCTTGTTTCTGTAGAGCTTGACAAAACCCATTTCTCCCTGCATTTGGACAGGACACTTTGGGCTCATCTAACAGCAGGCTTAGAGTATCCTAAAGCTCTTTTTTTATCTACCCTCATCTAAGTCTTGAGGGAAAAGATACCCATATTTTGTCTGTGTTCAGTTTGGCCCCCTGACTAAGAACTTCTATCACACAGGATGACCCTCAGCAACTTGTGAATCATGGGTCATGACTCCCAATCCTAGCCATGAGGTCATCTATGATGGTGTATGCCATGGAGCAAACCTGAGCAGAACATTCCACTGAAAGGCACAATGAGAGATTGGGAGGCAAGGAATGGGCTGCTAAAGTGCCCTGCTTCTTGGGAAGGAGTCAAGACATAACAATCGAATTGACAAATTTAGTGGAAGAATGTATCCACAGGGTTGTGCATCCCAAGATGGCCTCCAGGTCTTGGAGGTCTCCAGTCCAAAGACAATAACCCTGCCAGGGCCGTCATCATCTCCATGTCAATTTCCACAATTGTCACCTATACTGGGCCTCAGTGTAATCCTATTGAGCATGATTTTTAAGTCATCACCTCTCTTCAGACAATATAAAGTTCTCATTGTTTACCCAAGCCAGGAATCCACCTTCCCAGAATCCATTTCAAGGACACCCACATGCTCACTAAAGGTCAACACAGGGGAACAGAGTTCTGGAGACCATTTGATTTCAGCAGACTTTAAGCCAGGCATCTGACTGATACTTTGTCCCAAGGGCAGTAACTTATTTCCAAGACTTTATTTGAGGCTAGGATCTGTGTAAAAAGGAAGAAGTCAGGGTGTGTCAACAAGCAATCTGTCACTTTCTTAGAGATGCTGCCTCACACAAGTGTTTCTTCTACAAAATGATGGAATGAGAGACCTGGTCACATGGGATATGTCCTGTAGACTGAAGAATGATAGCCCCCTGGGTCAGGAGCCAAATATAGACAAGGTACTGGGTGATAAAGATTAGATGTGTGTCCCTTGGATCTCAGGTTGTAAACTGGTCTCCAGGGTCAAAAATTGGATTTTGTGGCCATGTATTAATGGTGAATCCTATCTACTGGTTTCAATGAGTGAGATCTCACATGTTGAGTTCTTCAGAGAAGTGGCAGTTTCAAAAGAGCATGACACATCTTTTTCTGACGTTTGTGCCCTATCTCACCATGGGACTGGCAGACTTTCTTTGCTTTGTGACATAATTCCAATCTCCCTCAGTCCTCAGAAGATGCCTAGCAAAGAACTTGACCATTGAAAACCTGAACGATAGAAACTTTTACTATGTTTCAATGATCCTGATTCTCCTGTTTCTGTAGAGCTGGAAAAAACCCACTACTCCCTACATTTGGACAAGGCTCCTGGGTCTCATCTAACGGCAGCTCACAAGCATCTCAAAGCTCTTTTTTGTCCAGGCTTACTTAGGTCTTGAGAGAAAAACTGCAAATATTGGTCAGGATTCAGCATGCCTCTATGATCAAGAACTCTTGTTTGTTAGATGACTTTCAGAAACTTGTAAATCATTGGTCATGACAACAAATCCCAGTCATGCACTCACCTATGATGATACATGCCATGGAGCACACCTGGGCAGAACATTCCACTGAAACTCACAAAGAGAGATTGGCAGCTAAGGAAAAGGCTGTTAAACTGCCCTTCTTCTTGGGAATGGGTCAAGACATAATGATCAAATTGGGCAATTTCATGGAGGAGTGCATCCACAGGTTTGGCATCCAGGGCTTAAAATTCTCCAGCTCAAAGACAATAGCTCTGCCAAGGCCATCATTATCCTCTCGTCCATTTCCACAAGAGTCACATAGGTTGGGCCTTATTGTAGTCCTATTGAGCATGATTTTTACATTATCATCACTCTTCAGACAATATCAAGTTCCCATCATTGACCCAAGTCATGGATTTGCTTTCCCCACATCCATTTCAAGGATGCCCACATGCTCACCACAAATCAACAGAGGGTACCAGAGTTCTGCATAGTATTTGACTTTCAGCAGAGTTGAGACAAGGTACTGGGTTGAAACTGTTTGTCCCAGAGGCAGCAGCTTATTTCCAAGACCTGTATGAAAAGGAGGTCAAGATCTGCATGAAAAAGAGAAAGACAGGACATGTCAGCAAATAATCTGGCACTTCCATAGGGATGCTGCCTCACAGAAGAGTTTCCTCCACAAAAGGTTGGAATGAGATATATGGTCATGTGGGACCTACCCTAAAGGCTGAAGACTGATGATACCCCAGAGCCTGGAGTCAAGTACAGACAGGGTGCTGAATGATACAGCTTGGATGTGTGACCCCTCATATCTCAGATTGGAAATTGGTCTCCAGTGACAAAAATTGGGTTTTGTGGCCAATGTTGATAATGGGGGAATCCTGCCTGCTGCTTTTAATGAATGTGTTCTCACATCTTGAGTTCTCAAGAGAGATGGTGGTTTCAAAAGAGCATGGCATGTCTTTTTCTGACTTTTGTGCCCCCTCTCACCGTGGGTCTAGCAGACTCTGTTTTGTGCCACCATTCCAAATTTCCCTAGTCCTCAGAAGATGCCCAGCAGAGGCCATGGCCATTTAGAACTTGAGACATAGAAACCATTATTATATTTCAATGAGCCTGATTCTCTTGCTTTTGTAGAGCTGATGAAAACCCACTATTCCCTGCATTTGGACAAGGCATTTGGGGCTTGTCTAATAGGAGACCAAGAGCATCTCAAAGCTGTTTTGTATCCAGCCTCACCCAGGTATTGGGAGAAAAAATACACTTACTTGTCAGATTCAGCTTGCCTCCATGACCAAGAACACTTGTTTGTTAAATGACTCTCAATGACTTTTGAATCATGGGTCATGACAGCTAATCCTAGCCATACACTCACATATGGTGATGTGTGCCATGGAACCAACCTGGGCACAACATTCCACTGAAAGACACAAAGAGAGATTGGATGCTAAGCAAAGGGCTGCCAGAGATTCCTGTCTCTTGGTAAGAGGGCAAAAACATAAGTATAAAATTAAAAAATTATGTGGAGGGGTGCATCCATGGGGTTGTGATCTCCAAGAAGGACCCTATGGCTTGGAGCTCTCCAGCCCCAAACACAATGGTCCTTCTGGGGCCATCATCATCCTCACATCAGTTTTCACAATTGTCAAAATACCTGGGCCTTAGCATAATCAAGAGCATGATTTTTAAGTCATCACCTCTCTTCTAGGCAATATAAAGTTCTCATCATTGACCCAATGTAGTGATCTGCCATCCCCACATCCATTTCAAGAATGCCTTTATGCTCACTAGAGGTCAACAAGGACCAGAGTTATTGAGAGTATTTTATTTTCAGAGGATTACAGACCAGGAACCCCGCTGAAACCCTTTGTCTTTGAATAGCAGCTTATTCCCAAGACTTTTTCTGAGTCCAGGATCTGGGAGAAAAGGAAAAAAAAAGTGTGTGTCACCAAGAAAACTGGAAATTCCTCATGCATGCTGTCTCACACATGCTCTTCCTCCACAAAATGATGGGATGAGTTACCTGTTCACGTGGGACCTGTTGTTTAACTGAAGAGGCATGGTCCTCCAGGGCCAGGAGACACAGAACATAGCACAGATATCATACTGGGTGATATAGTATGGATATGTATCCTCTCCTATCTCATTTTGGAACTTGGTCCCCAGTGCAAAAATTGGGATCTTGACCAATGTTGGAAATGGAGAAATCCTGCATACTGCTTGTAATTGAGAGGACAGTAATAGACTTAGGTTAAGAGCATGCTATTGAGAGACCCAAGAAACCAAGAAACTTAAAAAGCCATACTTGCTGTAAAAGTAGTGTTTAGTTCACTATATTTCATATATCCCTACCTCATGTTTACTATATATTTTGTGTATTCCTACCTCATGTTCATTGTACTTCATGAAATCTTAGTACTTTAAATCCTACCTCAGACCGCATAGAATTAGGCATATGTCGGGTGCTGGGTAGTGACTGATTGTGTAGTTATATAATGTCTTAAGTAGTGTTTGTATTTAGAACTCTTGGGTTAAGAATTGTCAGTCCCAATTGCCATGCTGACTTCTGCTTTTACAACAGGATGTAAATGTTAAAGCGATAAGCCCCTTTCAGACATTCCTTTGCTATCGCAGTAGACTCTGAGGTGCTAGCTGCTCTCTAGGTGGGCTTTATGTTGATTTAAATCACCGGCTTCCATGCCAGTGTTAATTTACACGCAGTGGCTATGTAAACCTGAGGGAATCAAAGACTTTTACGAAAACCGCCTTGCTATAAGACGTTTGCGATATTTTATAAATTCCCAGAACTAGTACTATATGAATTTCTACCCCACATTCACTGTATGTGTTTGCAGCATTCGTATTTAAAACTTTGCTAAGTTTGGCTTTTGTTGTCCCATAATGACCATGTTATGTTATGTAAATATTAAGCAAACAAGCTCTCCTAAGCATTCCTCAGGGTGGATCAGCAGACTTAATGGCTAATGTAACCTCCTGCCTGCTTGCTCGAATTACTTTATATGCAGTGACTGTATAAACCTAACTTATCCGACATTCCACTCTGCCCATTAAGTGGGTTTCTGTCAATCACGGGCAGTCAGGTTACAGCCCACGAAAGGCATCTACCAATACCAAGTGTTCCTGTACCCATTAGGAGAAATTACCCAATCATGTAAAATCAAGTTTAAAGTTCTTTCCCCTCCCTCTGTAATTGTGCATAAAAACTGCTTGCCATACTGGATCAAGGCTCTCGTCCCTGAAGTTGCTGCCGGCTTCATATGTGAGCTCAGACTCTAGCCTGAATAAAGACCCTTGTGTGTTTGCATCGGAGCTGGCTCTTTGTGGTCTCTCTCTCTCGGATTAGAGTTCTGGGTTTAATGAGTGAGTTCTCACTTCTTGAGTTCTCAAGAGAGGTGCTGATTTCCAAAGAGAAAGGCATATGTTTTTCTGAGCTTTGTCTCTCTCAATATGGCTCTGGCAGACTCTCCTTTCTTTGTGTCACCATTCCACACTCCCAGAGACCTCAGATGATGGCCAGCTGAAGCCATGGCCATGCACAGCTTGTGCCAAACAAACCTTTAGTATGTTTCAATGAGCCAGGCTCTCTTGTTTCTGTAGAGCTTGACTAAACCCACTTCTCCCTGCATTTGGACAAGACACTTTGGGCTCATTTAACAGCAGGCTGAGAGGATCCCAAAGTTCTTTTTTATCCATTCCCACCCAGGTCTTGGGAGAAAAGGTGCTCATATTTTGTCTGGGCTCACTTTGCTCCATGAGTAAGAACTTCTATCGCCTAGGGTGACCCTCCATGACTTGTAAATCACAAGTCATAACTCCTAATCCCAGTCGTGCACTCACCTATGATGCGTGCCATGGAGCCAACCTGGGCAGAACATTACACTGAAAAACACAAAGAGAGATTGGGAGGTAAGGAAGGGGCTGCTAAAGTGCCCAGCTTCCTGGGAAGTATCAAGACATAATAAATTGGGCAATTTTTTGGAGCAGTGCATCCACAGGGTTGGGCAACCCAAATGGCCTTCAGGGCTTAGTGTTCTCCAGTCCAAAGACAATAGCTCTGTCAATCGTGACAATCCCCACATCAGTTTCCATAATTGTCAAATAGCCTGGGCCTCAGAGTAATCCTATTGAGCATGATTTTTAAGTCCTCACCTCTCTTCAGGCAATATAAAGTTCTCATCATTGACCCAAGCCTGAGATCTACCTTCTTTGCATTTATTTCAAGGACGCCCATATGCTCACCATAAGTCAACACAGGGGACCAGAGTTATAGAGAGTATTTGACTTTCAGTGGACTTGAGGCCAGGCACCTGACTGAAATCCTTTATCCCCGGGGGCAACAGCATATTCCCAAGATCTTCTCTGAGGCCAGAATGCTTGAAAAGGAAATAGGGCATCTCAACAAACAATCTGGCACTTCCACAGGGATGCTAACTAACACAAGCATTTCTTACACAAAACAATGGGATGAGATAATTTGTCACAGGGGATTTGCCCTGTAGGCTGAAGACTGATGTTCCCCTAGGTTCAGGAACCTAGTACAGGCAGGGTACTGGGTGATACAGCTTGCATGTTTGTGCCCTCAGATCTCAGGTTGGAAAGTCATCTCCAGTGTCAAAAATTGGGTTTCATGGCCAATGTTGGCAATGGGGGAATCCTGCCTGCTGGTTTTAATGAGTGTGTTCTCACATTTTGAGTTCTTAAGAGAGATGGTGGTTTCAAAAGAGCATAGCATGTCTTTTTCTGACTTTTGTATCCCCTCTCACCATAGGTTCGGTGGACCCTCTTTTCTTTGTGCCATCATTTCAAGCCCCCTGAGTCCTCAGAACATGCTCAGTGGAGGCCATGACCATTCACAACTTGAACTACAGAAACCATTATTATGTTTCAATGAGCCAGATTCTCATGTTTTTGTAGAGCAGATGAAAACTACTACTCCCTGCATTTGGACAAAGCACTTGGAACTTGTCTCACAGCAGGCCAACAACATCTCAAAACTGTTTTTTATACAGCCACACCCAGGTATTGAGAGAAAAACTACACATATTGGTTGGGCTTCAGCTGTCTCAATGACCAAGGACTCCTATTTGTTAAATGACTCCAGTTACTTTTGAATCATGGGACATGGCAACCAATCTCAATCATCAACTCACCTATGATGATGCATGCCATGGAGCCAGCCTGGGCAGGACATTCCACTGAAAGACACAAAGAGAGATGGGTGCTAAGCAAGGGGCTGCTAAGTTCCCTACAACTGGAAAAAGCGTCAAGACTTAAGTATGAAATTGGGCAATATCGTGGAGGGGCACATCCACAGGGTTGTGCAACCCAAGAAGGCCTATGGTGTTTGGAGTTCTCCAGCCCAAAATACCAAAGCCCTGTCAGGGCCGTCATCATCCCTCGTCAGTTTCCACAATTGTCAAATAGCCTGGACCTCAGTGAAATCCTATTAAGCATGATTTTTAAGTCATCACCTCTCTTCTAGACAATATAAAGTTCTTATCACTGTTACAATGAGCAATCCCCCATCCCCATATCCATTTCAAGGACACAAATATGCTCACCATAGGTCAGCAAAGTCCAGAGTTCTAAAGAGTATTTGATTTTCAGAGCATTCCGGACCAGGCACACAAGATTTTTCCCGGGGACAGCAGCTTATTCCCAAAACTGTCTCTGAGGATAGGATCTGGGAGGAAAGGAGAAAAAGGTACGTCAACAAGAAAACTGGCACTTCCACAGGGATGCTGCCTCACATAAACTTTTACAAAATGATGGTATGAGTAAGTTACCTGTTCACATGTGACCTGTCCTTCAGGCTGGAGATGAATGGTCCCCAAGGAAAAGGGCCAGACAACACAGCACAGACATGGTGATATACTTTGGATGTGTAACCTCTCATATCCCAGTTTGAAAGTTCATCCCCAGTGTAAAAATTGGGTTTCTTGGCCAATCCTGGGAATGGAAAATCCTGCATACTGCTTGTGATGAGTGAGTTTTCAAGAGAGATACTGGCTTCAAAAGAGCATGGCACATCTTTTTTCTGACTTTTGTGTCACCTCTCAACATGGCTCCAACAGACTCTCCTTTCTTTGTGTCACCATTACTCACTCCCTGAGACTTCAGAAGTTGCCCAGCTGAAGCTATGGCCATGCACAGCTTGAGTCAAAGAAACCTTTAGTATGTTTCAATGAGCCAGGCTCTCCTGTTTCTGTAGGGCTCGACAAAACCCACTTCTTCCCGTGTTTGGAGAAAACACTTGGGGTTCATCTAACAGCAGTCTGAGAGCATACCAAAGCACTTGTTTAATCCTGCATCGTCCAGATCTTGAGAGAAAAATTACTCATATTTTGTCTGGGCTCAGCTTGGCTCCATGAGTAAGAACTCCTTTCCCTCAGGGTGACCCTAAGCGACTTGTGAATTATGGGACATGACCCCCAATCCCAGCCATGCACTCACCTATGATGGTGCATGCCATGGAGCCAACCTGGGCAGAACATTCCACTGAAAGACACAAAGAGAGATTGGGAGGTAAGGGGCTGCTATAGTGCCTTGCTTCCTGGGAAGAATCAAGACGTAATAATGAAATTGGGCAATTTTGTGGAGGAGTGCATCCACAGTGTTGGGCACCTCAAATGGCCTTCAGAGCTTAGAGTTCTACAGACCAAAGACAATAGCTCTGCCAGAGACACCATCATACACATGTTGGTTTTCACAATTGTCACCTAGGGTGGGTCTCAGCATAATCCTATCAAGCATGATTTTAAGTCATCACCTGTCTTCAGATAACATAAACTTCTCATCATTGACTCTAGCCAGGGATCCACCTTCTCCTTTTCCATCTCAAGGACACCCATATGCTCACCACAGGTCAACACAGGGGACCAGAGTTTTGGAGAGTATTTGACTTTCAATGGATTTTAGGCCTGGCACCTGCCTGAAACCCTTTGTCTCAGAGGCAGCAGCTTATATCCAAGACCTTATCTGAGGCCAGGATCTGCTTGAAAATGAAGAAGACAGGGTGTATCAACAGTCACCCTGGAGCTTCCATAAGGTTATTGCTTCACATAAGCATTTCTTTAAAAAATCGATGGGATGTGATACCTGGTCACATGGGACATGTCCTGTAGACCGAAGACTAATTACCCCATAGGTTCAGAAACCAAGTACAGACAGGGTACTGGGTGATACAGCTTGGATGTGTGTCTCCTCAGATCTCAGGTTGGAAAGTGGCCTCCAGTGTCAAAAATTGGGTTTCATGGCCAGTGTTGTTAATGGGGAATCCTACCTGCTGGTTTTAAAGAGTGTGTTCTCACATCTTGAGTTCTCAAGAGAGATGGTGATTTCAAAAGAGCCTGACATATCTTTTTCTGACCTTTGTCCTTTCTCACCATGGAAACAGCATACTCTCTTTGCATTGTGCCACCATTCTAGCTCCCTGAGTCCTCAGATTATGCCCAGCAGAGAACTTGGTTATTCAAAACTTGAGTCATAGAAACCTTTAAAATGTTTCAATGAACACAATTCTCTTGTTTCTGTACAGCAGGACAATACCCACTCCTCCCTGCATTTGGACAAAGCACTTGGGGCTCATGTAACATCAGGCCATGATAATATCAAAGCTCTTTTTATCCAGGATCGCCCAGATCTTGAGAGCAAAACTACACATATCGGTTGGGTTTCAGCTTGCCTCCATGGCCAAGAACTCTTTTTTGTTAGATGACCCTCAGAGACTTGTAAATCATGGGTCATGACAACCAATTTGAGCTACACACCTATGATGGTGCATGCCTTGGAATTCCACTGAAAGACACAAAGAGAGATTGGCAGCTAAGGAAAAGGCTGCTAAAGTGCCCTTCTTCTTGGGAAGGGGTCATGACATAGCAATCAAATTGGGCAATTTCGTGGAGAAGGGCATTCGCAGGTTTGAGCACCCCAAGATGGCCTCTGGGGCCTAGAGTTCTCTAGTCCAAAGACAATAGCCCTGCCAGGGCCATCATCATCCTCACTTCTGTTTCCACAATTGTTACCTAGGGCCTCAGCATAATACTATTGAGCATGATTTTTAAGCCATCACTTCTCTTTAGACAATATAAAGTTCTCATCATTGACTCAAGCCAGGGATCCACCATCCCTGAATCCATTTCAAGGATGCCCATATGCTCACCACAAGTCAATACAGGGGATCAGACTTCTGGAGAGTATTTGACTTTCAACAAACTTGAAGCCAGGCACCTGACTGAATCCCTTTATTCTAGGGGCAGCAGGTTATTTCCAAGACCCTCTCTGAGACCAGGATCTGTTAAAAAAGGAAGAAGACAGGGTGTGTCAACAAGCAATCTGACACTTCCACGGGAATGTTGCCACACACAAGCACTTCTTTCACAAAATGATGCGGTACAATACATGGTCACATGAGACCTGTCCTGTAGACTGAAGACTGATGGTCCCCAGGGTCAGGAGCCAAGTATAGACAGGCTACTGAGTGATATATCTTGAATATGTATCCCCCCTCAGAGCTCAGGTTGGAAAGAGGCCTCCAGTGTCAAAAATTGGGTTGTTAATGGGGAATCCTGCCTCCTGGTTATAAAGAGCAAGAGCTCACATTTTGAGTTTTCTAGAGAGAGGGTGGTTTCAAAAGAGCATGGCATATCTTTTTTTGACTTTTGTTCCCCTTCTCACCATGGAACCAGAGGACTCTTTTTGCATTGTGCCACCGTTCCAGCTCCCTGAGTCCTCAGAAGACACCCAGCAGAGGACTTGGCCATTCAAGACTTGAGTCATATAAATCTTTATTATGTTTCAATGTTCCTGATTCTCTTGTTTCTGTAGAGCAGGACAAAACCCGTTACTCCCTGCATTTGGACAAGGCACTTGGTACTCAACTAACATCAGGCTGTTAGTATCTCAAAGTTCTTTTTATCCAGTCTCACCCAGGTTTTGAGAGAAAAACTGCGCATATTAGTCGGTATTCAGCTTGCCTCCATGAACTAAAACTCCTGTTTATTAGATGACCTTCAGGGCCTTGTTAATCATGGGTCATAGTAACCAATTTCAACTATGCTCTCACCTATGGTGGTGCGTGCCATGGGGCAGTACTGGGCAGAACATTCCACTGAAAGACACAAAGAGAGATTGGGAAGTAAGGAAGGGGCTGCTAAAGTGCCCTGCTTCTTGGGTAGGGGTCAAGTTGTAATGATCAATTTGGGCAATTTGTGGAAGAGTACATTAAGGGTTTGCACACCCCAAGATGACCTCCATGTCTTAGAGTTCTCCATCCCAAAGACAATAGCCATGCCAGGGTCATCATCATCCTCATGTCTGTTTCCACAACTGTCACATAGGGTGGCCTCAGCATAATTCTATTGAGCATGATTTTTACGTCATCACCTCTCTTCAGACAATATAAAGTTCTCATCATTTACCAAGCCACGGATCTTCCTTCCCCACATCCATTTCAAGGATGTCCATATGTTCACCACAAGTCAACACAAGGGACCAAAGTTCTGGAGAGTCTTTGTCTTTCAGTGGAGTCGAAGCCAGGCAACTGGCTGAAACTCTTTATCCTAGGGGCAGCAGTTTATTCCCAACATTATCACTGAGGCCAGGATCTACGTGAAAAGGAGGAAGACAGGGTGTGTCAACAAGCAGCCTGGAAATTCCATAGGGATACTGCCTCACATCCCTATGGATGTGCCAAAGCATTTCCTCCAAAAAACGTTGGGATGAGATACATTGTCATGTGAAACCTGTCCTGTAGGCCAAAGACTGACTGTCCCCCAGGCCCAGAAACCAAGTAAACAAAGGGCAAGCTTGAATGTGTGTACCCTCACATCTCAGGTTGGAAAGCCATCTCCAGTGTCAAAAATTGGGTTTCATGGCCAATGTTGGTAATGGGGTAATCCTGCCTATTGGTTTTAATGAGTGTGTTCTCACATCTTGAGTTCTCAAGAGAGATGGTGGTTACAAAAGAGCATGGCATGTCTTTTTCTGACTTTTGTGTCCCCTGTCACTATGGGTCAGGTGAACCCTCTTTGTTTTGTGCCACCATTCCAAGCTCCCTGACTCCTCAGAAGATGTGCAGCAGAGGCCATGGCCATTTACAACTTGAGCCATAGAACCATTATGTTTCAATGAGCCTGATTCTTTTGTTTCTGTAGAGCCAGTGAAAACCCACTTCTCCCTGAGTTTGGACAGGGCACTTGGGGCTCATCTAACAGCAGGACGAGAGCATCTCACCCAAGTACTGAGAGAAAAACTGGAAATATTGGTTATGATTCAGCTTGCCTCTATGACCATGAACTCCTGTTTGTTAGATGACCCTCAGAGACTTGTGAATCATGGACCATGACAATCAATCCCAGTTATGTACTCACCTATGATGGTGCATGCCATGGCATCAACTCGGGCAGAATATTCCACCAAAAGACACAAAGGGAGATTGGCAACTAAGGAAAAGGCTGCTAAAGTGCTCTTCTTCTTGGGAAGAGGTCAAGACATAATGATCAAGTTGGTCAATTTCATGGAGGAGTGCATCTACAGGTTTGAACACTCCAAGATGTCTTCCGGGGATTAGAGTTCTCCAGCCCAAAGACAATATCAGGGCATCATCATATTCACGTTCATTTCCACAATAGTTACATAAGCTGTGCCTCAGCGTAATCTTATTAAGCATGATTTTTAAGTCATCACGTCTCTTCAGACAGTATAAAGTTCTCATCATTGACCAAATCCAGCAATCTGCCTTCCCCACATCCATTTCAAGGATTCCCATTTGCTCACCACAAGTCAACAGAGGGGACCATAGTTCTAGAGTGTGTTTAACCTTCAGCAGAGTTGAGGCCAGGCACCTGGCTGAAACCCTTTATCCCAGGGCAGCAGCATTTTCCCAGGATCTTCCCTGAAGCTGGGATCTGTGTGAAAAAGAGAAAGACAGGGCATGTCAATAAGCAATTTGGCACTTCCATAGGGGTGCTGCCTCACAGAAGCGTTTCCTCCACAAAACGTTGGAATGAGATACATGGTAATGTGCGACCTGCCCTCTAGGCTAAAGATTGACAATACCGCAGGGTCAGGAGTCAAGTACAGACAGCGTACTGAATGATATAGCTTGGATATGTGTCCCCTCAGATCTCAGGTTGGAAAGTGGTCTCCAGTGTCAAAAATTGGGTTTCGTGGCCAATGTTGGTAATGGGGGAATTTTGCCTGCTGGTTTTAATGAGTGTGTTCTTACATCTTCGGTTCTCAAGAGAGTTGTTTCAAGAGCATGGCATGTCTTTTTCTGACTTTTGTGCCCCCTCTCACCATGGGTCCAGAAGGCTCTCTTTGCTTTGTGCCATCATTCCAAGCTCCCTGAGTCCTCAGAAGATGCCCAGCAGACGGCATGATCATTCACAACTTGAACCATAGAAACCATTATTATGTTTCAATGAGCCTGATTCTCTTGCTTCTGTAGAGCAGGTGAAAACCCACTACTCCCTGCATTTGGACAAGGCACTTGGCGCTTGTCTCACAGCAGGTCAAGAGCATCTCAAAGCTGTTTTATATACAGCCACGCCCAGGTATTGAGAGAAAAACTACACATATTGGTTGGGATTCAGCTTGCCTCCATGAACAAAAACTCCTATTTATTAGATGACTCTCATTGACTTTGAATCATTGGGTATGACAATCAATCTCATTCACTCACCTATGATGATGCATGCCATGGAACCAACTTGGGCAGAACATTCCACTGAAAGACACAAAGAGAGATTGGGTGCTAAGCAAGAGGCTGCTAAAGTTTCCTGCATCTTGGTAAGAGAGTCAATACATAAGTATGAAATTGGGCATATCATGTAGGAGCATATTCACAGAGTTGAGCAACCCAAGAAGGCCTCCAGGGCTTGGGGTTCTCCAGTCCAAAACACCATAGCCTTGCAGTGCCATCATCATCCCCACACTGGTTTCCACAATTGTCTAATAGTCTGGCCCTCATCGTAATCCTATTGAGCATGATTTTTAAGTCATCACCTCTGTTCTAGACAATATAAAGTTCTCATTATTGACCCAATACAGGGATGCACCATCCCTGCATCCATTTCAAGGATGTAAATATGCTTACCACAGGTCAACAACATCCAGAGTTCTAAAGAGTATTTGATTTTCAGAGCATTCTGGACAAGGCACATGGCTGAAACCCTCCTTCCCTGGGACAGCAGCATATTCCCCAAACTGTCTCTGAGTCTAGAATCCAGGAGGAAAGGAAAACAAAAGATGTGTCAACAAGAAAGCTGGCACTGCCACAGGGATGCTGCCTCACACAAGTGTTTCCTCCACAAAATGACTGGATGAGATACCTGTTCGGATGGGACCTCATTTTTCAGGTGAAGTCTACTGATGCCCCAGGACCAGGAGCCAAAGAGCACAGCACAAACAGGGTTCAGGGTGATACATTTTGGATGCATGGCCTCTCATATCTCAGTTTGGAAAGTGGTTTAAAAATTGGGTTTCTTGGCCAATGGTTGGAACGGGGGAATCTCACCTGTTGCTTGCAATCACTTCTTGAGTTCTCAAGAGAGATGCTGGTTTCAAAAAAGCATGGCACATTTTTTTTCTGACTTTAGTATCACCTCTCAACATGGCTCCAACAGACTCTCCTTTATTTGTGTCACCAGTGCACACTCCCTCAGACTTCAGAAGAATCCCAACTGAGGCCATGGTCATGCACAGGTTGAGCCAAAGAAACCTTTGGTATGTTTCTATGAGCCAGGCTCTCCTGTTTCTGTAGAGCTCAGCAAAACCCATTTCTCCCTGTGTTTAGACAAATAAATTGGGGTTCATCTAACAGCAGGCTGAGAGCATACAAAGCTCTTTTTTATCCAGCCTCATTGAGGTCTTGGGAGAAAAATGCTCATAATTTGTCTGGGCTCAGTTTGGCTCCATGATTAAGAACTCCTATCCTTCAGGGTGAACCTCATGACTTGTGAATCCTGGGTCTTGACTTCCAGTCCCACTCATGCACTCATCTATGATGCTGCATGCCATAGAGGCAACCTGGGCAGAACATTCCATTGAAAGACACAAAGAGAAATTGGGAGGTAAGAAAGGGCTGCTAAAGTGCCCTGCTTCTTGGGAAGGAGTCAAGACATAACAATGATTTGGGCAATTTCATGGAAGAGTGCATCTACAGTGTTGGGCACTCCAAGATGTCCTCCAGGACTTAGAGTTCTCTAATCCAAAGACAATAGCCCTGCCAGGGCCATCATCATCCTCACATCAGTTTTCACTATTGTCACTTTGGCTGGGCCTCAGCATAATCCTATTGAGCATGATTTTTAAGTCATCACCTCTCTTCAGACAATATAAAGTTCTCATCATTGACCTAAGCTATGGTTCCTCCTTCTCTGTATTCATTTCAAGGATGTTCAAATGCTCACCACAAGTCAACAGAGGGGCCAGAGTTCTGGAGAGTATATTGCTTTCAGCAGACTTGAGGACAGGCACCTGACTGACTGAAACCCTTTGTCTCGGGGGCAGAAGCTTATTTTCAAGACCTTCTCTGAGGCCAGGATCTGCGTGAAAAGGAGGAACACAGAGTGTGTCAACAGGCAGTCCAGCAATTTCATAGGGATGCTGCCTCACAGCAACAATTCTCCACAAAACTTTGTAATGAGGTATATTGTCATGTGAGAACTGTCCTGTAGGCTGTAAACTGACAGTCCTCCAGGGCCAGGAGCCAAGTATAGACAGGGTATTGGATGGCACAGCTTGGATATGTATCCCCTTAGATCTCAGGTTGGAAACTGGTCTCCAGTGTCAAAAATTGGGTTTCATACCCAATGTTGGTAATGGGGGAATCCTGCCTGCTGCTTTTAATGAGTGTGTTCTCATATCTTGAGTTTTAAGGAGAGATGGTAGTTTCACCTGGGTATTCACCTGGGCACATATTGGTTGGGATTCAGCTTGCCTCCATGACTGAGAACTCTTGTTTGTTAAATGACTTAGTGATTTTTGAATAATGGATTATGACAACCAGTCCCAGCCAAGTACTCATCTATGATGACGCATGCCATGAAACCAACCTCGGCACAACATTCCACTGAAAGGCACAAAGAGAGATTGTGTGCTAAGCAAGGGGCTGCCGAAGTCCCTGCATCTTGATAAGAGGGCCAAGGTATAAGGATAAAATTCAGCAAGTTTTGGGAGAAGCTCATCCAAGGGGGTTGTGTACCCCTCGATGGCCTCCAGGGCTTGGATTTCTCCAGCCCAAAACACAATAGCCCTGCCAGGGCCGTCATAATCCCCACGCTGGTTTCCACAATTGTCAAATAACCCAGGCCTCATCATAATCCTATTGAGCATGATTTTTAAGTCATCACTGCTCTCCAGACAATATGAAGTTTTCATCATTGACCCAATGCAGGGATCTGCCATCCCCACATCCACTTCAAGGACACCCATATGCTCACCACAGGTCAATAAGGACCAGAGTTTTGGATAGTATTTGATTTTCAGAGAATTTTAGACCAGGCACCTTGCTGAAACCCTTTGTTCCTGGGATAGCAGCTGATTCCCAAGACTTTCTCTGAGGCTAGGATCTGATAGAAAAGAAGGAAAAAGGGTGTGTCACCAAGAAAACTGGCACTTCCATAGGCATGCTGCCTCACACATGCTCTTCCTCCACAAAAGGATGGGATGAGTCACCTGTTCACGTAGGACCTGTTGTTCAGCTGAAGAAGCATGGTCCTCCAGGACCAGAAGACACACAACATAGCGTAGACATGGTACTGGGTGATATACTAGGGATACATGTCCTCTCAAATCTCATTTTGGAAGTTGGTCCCCAGTTAAAGATTGGGTTCTTAGTCAATGTGGGAAATGGGGTATTCCCACATACTGCTTGTAATGAGTGAGCTCTCACTTCTTGAGTTCTCAAGAGAGATGCTGATTTTGAAAGAGCCTGGCATATGTTTTCCTGACTTTTGTGTCCCCTCTCAATATGGCTCCAGAAGACCCTCCTTTATGTCACCATTTCACACTCCCTGAGACCTCAGAAGATGGCCAACTGAGGCAATGGCCATGCACAGCTTGAGCCAAAGAAAGCTTTAAAATTTTTAATGAACCAAGCTCTCTTGTTTCTGTAAAGCTCAACAAAACCCACTTCTCCCTGCGTTTGAACAAGACAGCTGGGGCTCATCTAACATGAGACTGAGAGCATCCCAAAGCTTTTTTTATCTAGCCTCACACAGGTCTTGAGAGAAAAGGTACACATATTTTGTCTGGGCTCAGTTTGGCTCCATAACTAATAACTCTTCTCCCTCAGGGTGACCCTCAGCAATTTGTGAATCACGGGTCATGACTCCCAATCCCAGCCATGCATCACCTATGATGGTTCATGCCATGGAGCCAACCTGGGCAGAACATTTCATTGAAAAACACAAAGAAAGATTGGGAGGTAAGGAAGGGGCTGCTAAAGTGCCCTACTTCTTGAAAAGGAGTCAAGACATAATGATCAAATTGGGCAATTTAGTCAAAGAATGCATCCACAGGATTGGGTACCCCAAGATTACCTCCAAGTCTTATAGTTCTCCAGACCAAAGACAATAGCCCTGCCAGGGCCATCATTATCCCCATATTGGTTTCCACAATGTCTCCTAGGCTGGGCCTCAGTGTAATCTTACTGAGCACAATTTTTAAGTCATCACCTCTCTTCAGACAATATAAAGTTCTCATCGTTCACCCAAGCCTTCCCTGCATTTATTTCAAGATGCTTATATGCGCACCACAAATCAACACAGGGGACCAGAGTTCTGGAGAGTATTTAGTTTTCAGTGGACTTGAGGACAGGCAGCTGACTGAAACCCTTTGCCTGGGGGCAGAAACTTATTCCCAAGACCTTCTCTGAGGCTAGGATGCATGAAAATAAAAAGACAAGGCATGTTGACAAGCAATCAGGCACTTGCATAGGGATGCTGCCTCACACAAGCATTTCTTTCACAAAACGATGGAATGAGATACCTGGTCAATTGAGACCTGTCCTGTGGCCTGAAGATTGATGTTCCCCCAGAGTCAGGAGCCAAGTACAGATGGGGCACTGGGTGATACAGCTTGGATGTATGTCCCCTTGCATCTCAGGTTGTAAACAACTCCAGTATCATAAATTGCATTTTGTGGCCAATGTTGCTAATGGGGAATCCTGCCTGCTGGTTTTAATGAGTGAGATCTCACTTCCTGAGTTCTCCAGAGAGATGGTGGTTTTTAAAAGAGCATGGCACATCTTTTTCTGACTTTAGTGCCCCTTCTCACCATGGGACTGGCGGACTCTCTTTGCTTTGTGCCACAATTTCAACCTCTCTGCGTCCTCAGATAATGCTCAGCAGAGGACTTGGCCATTAAAAACTTGAGCCATAGAGATCTATCTTATGTTTCAATGAGCCTGATTCTCTTGTTTGTGTGGAGCAGGACAAAACCCACTCCTCCTTATGTGTGGACAAAGCTCTTGGGGCTCATCTAACAGTAGGCCACAAGCATCTCAGAGCCCATTTTAATCCAGGCTCACCAAGGTCTTGAGAGAAAAACTGCACATATTGGCCGGGATTCTGCTTGTCTCCATGACCAAGGACTCCTGTTTGTTAGATGACTCTCAGAGACTTGTGAATCATGGGTCATGACAACCAATCCCCAGACATGCACTCACCTATGATGGTGTGTGCTGTGGGGCCAACCTTGGCAGAACATTCCACTGAAAGACACAAAGGCAGATTAGCAGCTAAGGAAAAGGTTGCTAAAGTGCCTTGTTTCCTGGGAAGGGGTCAAGACATAATGATCAAATTGGGAAATTCGTGGAGATGTGCATCCACAGGTTTGGGATCCTCAAAATGGCCTCTAGGGCTTAGAGTTCTCCAGCCCAAAGACATTAGTCTTACCAGGTCCATCATCATCCTCACATTCATTTCCACAATTATCACCTAGCCTGGGTCTCAGAGTAATCTTATTGAGCATGATTTTTAGGTCATCACCTCTCTTCAGACAATATAAATTTCTCATCATTGACCCAAGTCAGGGATCTGCCTTCCCTGCATTCATTTGAAGGATACCCAAATGCTCACCACAAGTCAATACAGAGGACTAGAGTTCTGCAGAGTGTTTGACTTTCAGCAGAGTTGAAACCCTTTGTCCCAGAAACAGTAGCATATTCCCAAGACCTCCTCTGAAAAAAGAATCTAAGAGAAACGGAGGAAAAAAGAGCATGTCAACAAGAAAAACTGGCACTGCCACAGGGATCCTAAAACCTTTGGTATGTTTCAATTAGCCACACTGTCCTCTTCCTGTAGTGCTCGACAAAACACACTTCTGCATATGGATAAGGCACATGGGACTCATTTAACAGTAGGACAAAAGCATCTCAAAACTCTTTTTTAATCCATTCTCACCCGGGTCTTGAGAGAAAGGGTAAATATATTTGTTCATGACTCAGTTTGAATGCATGACTAAGAACTCTCTTTCCTCAGGATGGCCCTCAGCAACTTGAGAATCATGGGTCATGACTCTCAACCCCAGTCACACTCACCTCTGATGGTGCATGCCATGGAGCCACCATGGGCAGAACTTTTTACTGAAAGACACAAAGAGAGATTGTGAGCTAAGGAAGGTACTGCTAAAGTGCCCTGCTTCTTGGTAAGGGGTCAAGACATAATGATCAAATTGGGCAATTTCATGCAGCAGTGCATCCACAGAGTTTGTCACCCGAAGATGACCTTCAGGGCTTAGAGTTCTCCAACCCAAAGACAGTAGCCCTGCCAGGGCCTTCATCATCCCTATGTCAGTTTCCACAATTGTCACCTAGGCTGGGCCTCAGCGTAATTCTGTTGAGCATGATTTTTAGGTCATCATCTCTCTTCAGTCAATATAAAGTTCTCATCATTGACCCAAGCAAGGGGTCTGCCTTCCCCTCATCCAATTCAAGTATTCCCATATGCTCACCACAAGTCAACAGAGGAGACCAGAGTTCTGGAGAGTTTTGACTTTCAGCGGACTAGAGGCCAGGTACTTGACTGAAACCCTCTGTCCTGGGAGCAGAAGCTTATTCCAAAGACCTTCTCTGAGGCCAGGATCTGTGTGATTAGGAGGAAGACAGAGTGTGTTAACAAGGGATCTGTCACTTCCATATGGATGCTGCCTCACACAAGCATTTCCTCCACAAAATGATGGGATGAGATAACTTGTCACATGGGATCTGTCCTGTTGGTTGAGTTCCAAGAGTCCCCCAGGGCCAAGAGCCAAGTACAGACAGGGTACTGAGTGATACAGCTTGGATGTGTGTCCTCTCGATCTCAGGTTGGAAAGTGATCTCCATTGTCAAAAATTGGGTTTAGTGGCCAGTGTTGGTAATGGGGAAATTCTGCCTGCTGGCTTTAATGTGTGTGTTCACTTTTTGACTTCTCAAGAGAAATGGTGTTTTCAGAAAAGCATGACACATCCTTTTCTGACTGTTGTGCCTCCTCCCACCATGGATCCGGTGGACTATGTTTGTCTTAGGCCACCATTCCATGCTCCCTGAGACCTCAGAAGATGCACAGCAGAAACCATGGCCGTTCACAACTTGAATCATAGAAACCTTTATTGTGTTTCAATCAGCCTGATTCTATTGTTTCTGTATAGCAGGACTAAACCCACTTCTCCGTGCATTTGGACAAGGCACTTGGGGCTCATCTAACAACAGGCGGAGAGCATTTCAAAGCTCCTTTTTTCCCACCTCGCCCAGGTCTTGAGAGAAAAACTACATGTATTGGTCAGGATTCAGCTTCACTCCAACACCAAGAACTCCTATTTGTTATGATGACCCTCAGTGACTTGTGAATTAGAGGTCATGAAAACCAATCTCAGCTGTGCACTTCCCTATGATGGTGTGTGCCATGGAGCCAACCTGAGCAGAACATTCCACTGAAGGTCAAAAAACAAAAAGAGAGATTGGGTGCTAAGCAGGGGCCTGATAATGTGCTCTGCCCTCAGGAAGAGGGTGATGACATAAGGATAAAATTGGGCAATTTCTTGGAGGAGTGCATCCAGATTGTTGTGCACATAAAGGTAGCCTCCAGGGCTTGGAGTTCTCCAGGCAAAACTCAATAGCTCTTCCAGGGCCATCGTCATTTCCATGTCAGTTTTCACAATTGTGACCTATCCTTGGCCTCAACATAATCTTATTGAGCATGATTTCTTAGTCATTACTTCTCTTCAAGACAATACATAGTTCTCATCATTGACCCAACCCAAGGATCTGCCATCTCCATATCCATTTCAATGATGCCCATATGCTCACCACAGGTCAACAAGGACCAGAGTTCTGGAGAGTATTTGATTTTCAGAAGAAATGAGGTCAGGTGAAACCCTTTAGCCCTGGGACAGCAGATATTCCCATCACCTTCTCTGAGGCCATGATCTGGGAGAAAAGGAGGAAAAAAGTGTGTGTCAACAAGAAAAGGGGAACTTACACAGAGATGCTGCCTCACACAGTCTTTCCTTCACAATACTACAAGATGAGATATCTGTTCATGTGGGGCCCATCCTTCAGGCTGAAGACTGATGGTCCCCAGGGCCAAGAGCCACATCCCACAGCACAGACATGGTATTGGGTGATACACTTTGGATGTGTGTCTTTTCATATCTCAATTTGGAAGGTGGTCTCTAGTGTAAAAAATTGGGTTTGTTGACCAATGTTTGAAATGGGGGAATCCCACTTGCTGCTTGTAATGAGTGAGTTCTCACTCTGAGTTCTTGAGTTCTCAAGGGAGATGCTCATTTCAAAAGAGCATGGTTCGTTTTTTTTTTCCTGACTTTTGTGCCCCCTTGCAACATGGGTCTGGCAGATTCTTCCTTCTTTGTGACATCATTCCATGTTCCCTGAGACCTCATAAGATGCCCAGCTGAAGTCATGACCATGCACAACTTGAGCCAAAGAAACCTTTAGTATGTTTCAATGAGCCAGACTCTCCTGTTTCTATAGAACTAAAAAAAGCATTTCTCCTTGTGCTTGAACAAGACAATTGGGACTCATCTAACAGAGGACTGAGAACACCTCAAAAGTCTTTTTATCCAGCCTCACCCAGGTCTTGACAGAAAAGGTACAAATATTTTGTTGGGGCTCATAGCTCCATGACTAAGAGCTCTGATCCCTCAGGGTGTGCCTCATTGACTTGTGAATCATGGATCATGACTTCCAAGCCCAGCCATGCACTTACCTATGATGGTGCATGCCATGGAGCAAACCTTGGCAGATCATTCCACTGAAAGACACAAAGAGAGATTGGGAGCTAAGGAAGGGACTGTTAAAGAACCCTGCTTCTTGGGAAGAGGACCAAGACATAAGGATAACATTGCACAATTTCATGGATGAGTGCATCCATGGGGATGTGCACTCCAAGATGCTCTCTGGGGCTTGGGGTTCTCCAGCAGAAAACACAATAGCCTTTCTGGGGGCATTATATATCCCCACATCAGTTTTCACAATTGTCACCACACCTGGGCCTCAAAGTAATCCTGTTGAGCATGATTTCTAGGTCATCACATCTCTTCAAGACAGTATAAAGTTCTCATCATTGACCCAACCCAGAGATCCACCATCCCCACATCCATTTCAAGGATGACATAAGCTCATCACAGGTCTACAAGGAGCAGAGTTCTGGAGATTATTTGATTATCAGAGGATTCGAGGCCAGGCACCTGGCTGAAAATCTTTGTCCTGGGAAAAGCAGCTTCTTTCCAAGACATTCTTTGAGGCCAGGATCTGGGAGAAAAGAATGGGGGATACCACCTTCTGTTTGTAATGTGTGAATTCTCAATTCATGAGGTCTCAAGAGAGATGCTGGATCAAATGAGCACGGTACATCTTTTTCTGACATTAGTGCCCCTCTCAAACATGGGCTTGGTAGAAATTCTTTCCTTGTGTCACTTTTCCATGTTCCCTGAGACCTCAGAATATGCAAAGCTGAGGCCATAGTCATGCACAACTTGACCCAAAGAAAAATTTAATATGTCTTAGAGAGCCAGGCTCTCTAGTTTCTGTACATATTTACAAAACGCACTTCTCTGTGTGTTTGGAAAAGACATTCTGGTCATCTAATATCAAGACAAGGGCATCTCAAAGCTCTTTTTTATCCAGTCTCACACAGTTTTTGAGAGAAAAGGTACACATATTTAGTTAGGCTTCAGTTTGGCTTCATGACTAAGAACACCCATCTCTCAGGTGAACCTCAGTGACTTATGAATTGTGGGTCATGACTCTCAATCTCAGCAATGCACTCACCTATGATGGTGTGTGCCATGGTACCAAAGTGGGCAGAACATTCCACTGAAAGACACAAAGAGAGAATGGAAGCTAGGGAAGGGGTTGCAAAAGTACTCTGCTTCTTGGGAAGGGATCAAGAAATAATGATCAAATTGGGAAATGTCATGGAGGAGTGCATCCATAGGGTTAGGCACACCAAGATGGCATTCAGGGCTTAGAGTTCTCCAACCCAAAGAAAATAGATGTGCCAGGGCTATAATCATCCCCACATTGGTTTCCACAATTGTCACATAGGCTGAATCTCAGCATAATCCTATTGAGCATGGTTTTTAAGCCATCACCTCTCTTCAGACAATATAAAGTTCTCATCATAGACTCAAGCCAGGGATCTACCTTCTCCACATTCAATTCAAAGATGCTCTTATGCTCACCAAAAGTCAACACAGGGGATCAGAGTTCTGGAGAGTATTTGACTTTCAGCAGAGTTGAAGCCAGAAAACGGACTGAAATACTTTGTCTCAAGGGAATAAGATTATTCCCAATAGCTTCTCTGAGGTCAGAATCTGTGTGAAAAGGAGGAAGAAAGGGTGAGACAACACGCAATCTGGCACTTCCCTAGGGATGCTGCCTCACACAAGCATTTCCTCCACAAAATGATGGGATGAGATACCTGGTAACATGGAACCTGTCCTGTAGGCTGAAGATTGATGGTCCCTCAGGGTCAGGAGTCATGTACAGACAGGATACTGGGTGATACAGCTTTAATGTGTGTCCCTTCATATCTCAGATTGGAAAGTGGTCTTCAGTGTCAAAAATTGGGTTTCACGGCCACGTGGGCAATGAGGGAATTCTGCCAGTAGGTTTTAATGAGTGTGTTCTCACATCTTGAGTTCTCAAGAGAGATGGTGTTTTCCAAAAAACATGTCACGTACTTTTTTGACTTTTGTGCCCCCTCTCACCATGGATACAGTGGACTCTATTTGCTTTGTGCCACCATTCCAGGCTCCCTGAGTCTTCAGAAGACACCAAGCAGAGGAAATGACCATTCACAACTTGAGCCATAGGAACTTTTATTATGTTTCAATGAGCCTGATTCTCTTGTTTCTGTAGAGCAGGACAAAAACCAATTCTCCCAGCATCTGGACAAGTCATGTGGGGTTCATCTAACAGCAGGCCAAAAGAATCTCAAAGCCCTTTATTGTCCAACTTCACCCAGATCTTGAGAGAAAATTGCACATATTAGTAAAGGTTCAGCTTGCCTCCATGAGCAAGAACTCCTAATTGTTATGATGACCCTCAGTGACTTGTGAATCATGGGTCATGACAACCGACCACAGTCATACACTCACCTGTAATGGTGCAAGCAAGGGGCTGCTAAAGTGCCCCGGCATGTGTAAAAGGGCCAAGGTATAAGGATAACATTGGGCAATTTCATGGAAGAGCACATTCATATGGTTGTGCCCCCAAGATGCCCTCCAGGGTCTGGAATTCTCCAGCACAAAATGCAATATAACGGCCAAAGCAAACATCATTGCCATGTTGTTTTCCACAACAGTCTCCTAGCCTGGGCATAGTGCAATGCTATTGAGCATGATTTTTAAGTCATCACCTCTCTTTAAGACAATATAAAGTCCTCATCATTGTTCCAACCCAAGCTCCTCCCATCCCCATATCCGTTTCAAGTACGCCCGGATGCTCACCACAAGTCAACAAGTACCAGCATTCTGGAGAGTCTTTGATTTTCAGAGGATTCGAGACCAGACACCTGGCTGAAACCCTTTTCCTGGGGATAGCAGCGTATTTCCAAGAACTTCTTTGAGGCCAGGATCTGGGAAAAAGGAAAAAAGGGCATGTCAACAAGAAAACTGGTACTTCCACAGGGATGCTGATTCACACAAGTCTTTCCTCCACAAAACGATGGGATGAGATACCTATTAGGTGGGACCTTTTTTCATGTGAAGACTGATGGTTCCTCAGAACCAGAAGCCACAGCCCACAGCACCGACAGGGTACAGGGTATACATTTATGATGTGTGTCCTTCATATCTTAGGTGTTAAACTTGGGTTTCTTGGGCAATGTTTGGAATGGGTGAATCGTACCTGCTGCTTGTAATGAGTGAGTTCTCACATCTTGAGTGCTCAAGAGAGATGCTGGTTTCAATAGAGCATGGCACATGTTTTTTTTATTTTTGTGTCCTCTCTCAGCATGGCTTTGGCAGACTCTCCTTTCTTTGTGTCACTATTCCGTGCTCCCTGTGACCTCAGAAGATGCCTAACTGAGGCCATGGCCATGCAAAACTTGAGCCAAAGAAACCTTTATTGTGTTTCCAAGGTCTGAGTGTTCTATTTTTGTCAAGCTCGACAAAACCCACCTCTCCCTGCATTTGGAAAAGACACTTGGGACTCATCTAACAGCAGGCTGAGAGCATCTCAAGGTTCTTTTTTATCCAGCCTCAGTCAGGTCCTGAGAGAAAATGTACATATATTTTGTTGAGGTTCGGTTAGATTCCATGATTAAGAACTCCTGTCCCTCAAATGGCCCTCAGTATATTATGAGTCATAAGTCATGACTCCCAATCCCCGCCATGCACTCGCCTATGATGGTGCATGCCTTGTAGCCAATGAGGGCAGAATGTTCCACTGAAGGACACAAAGAGAGAATGGGTGCTAAGGAAGGGGGTGCTAAAGTGCCCTGCTTCTTGAGAAGGGGTCAAGACCTAACGATCAAATTGGGCAACATGGTGGAGGATTGCATCCATAGGTTTGGACACCCAAAGATGAACTCCAAGACTTAGAGTTCCCTAGTCTAAAGACAACAGCCATGTCAGGGTCATCATCATAAGCATGTTGGTTCCCACAATAATCACCTAAGCTGGACTTCAGCGCAATCCTATTGAGCATAGTTTTTAAGTCATCATCTCTCTTCAGACAATATAAAGATCTTATCATTGACCAAGCTAGGGATTCACCTTCCCCGCATTCATTTTATGTATGCCCATATGCTCACCACAATTCAACAAGAGAACAGACTTCTAGAGAGCATTTAACTATCAGTGAACTTGAGGCCAGGCCCCTAGCTGACAGCCTTTGTCTCAGAGATTGAAGCTTATTCCCAAGACCTTCTCTAAGGCCAGGATCTTCGTGAAAAGGAGGAAGACAGGGTGTGTCAACAAGCAGTCTGGCACTTCCCTAGGGATGCTGCCTCACACAAGTGTTTCCTCTACAATAAGATAAAATGAGATACCTGCTCATGTGGAATCTGTCCTGTAGGCTGAAGGAAAAGGAGCCAAGTATAGACAGGGTATGGTGTCATACAGCTTGGGCATGGTGAGAGATGGTGGTTTTCAAAAAGCATAGCATGTCCTTTTCTGACTTTTGTGTCCCCTTCCATGGGTCTGGCAGAATCTCTTTGCTGTGTCACCATTCCAGATTCCCTGCTTCCTCAGAAGATCCCCAGCAGAGGCCACGGCCATTCACAACTTGAGCCAGAGAAAACTTTATTATGTTTCAATGAGCCTGATTCTTTGTTTTGGTAGAGTAGGACAAAACCCACTTCTTCCTGCATTTGGACAAGGAACTTGGGGCTCATCTAACAGTAGGCCGAGATAATCTCAAAGCTGTTTTTTTGTTCAACTTCATCCAGGTCTTGTGAGAAAAACTATATGTATTGGTCAAGGTTCAGCTGGCCTCCCTGACAAGAACTAATTGTTATGATGACCCTCAGTGGCTTGTGAATCATGGGTCATGACAACCAATTTCAGCCATGCACTCACCTATGATGTTACATGCCATGCAGCCACCTTGAGCAGAACTTTCCACTGAAAGACACAATGAGGCTGCTGGAAGATGGAAGTCAGTTAGTCAGACTATATGAGTCCTGGTGTGAGTGAGTGAGTGTATAGAAAATTTTTGTGTGCATGCTGGTGAGTCAGTGAGCATGTGAGTGGCTGAATGAGTGAGGGCTAGGGAGCTAGTGCCAGGGTTCTCCTGGTGCAGCAGCTGGTGGCACTGCTGCTCATCTTGGACTCCAGTGATTCCTGGGATGCAGAAGCTGAGTGCCATTTTAAAAAAAATCTACAAAACCCTTCCTGGGAAGAAAATGCTGGGAGAGACTGACTAAGTGGGGGCTCATGAACAAGTGGCTAGGGCCCTCCTGGTGCAGCAGCTGGTGTTGCTGCTTCTCTGCTTGGCCCCTGGTACTTCTCAGGTCACAGAAGCCAAGTGCCATTTTTTTCATGGTCAAAAGTTTTCCTGCAAAGAAGTGGTGGGAGGAGAGACTACCGACCCCAGGCTCTGCCTCAGCACTGCAGCAGGAGAGACTGCCGGCTCCAGGCTTTGCCTCACCACTTCAGCACCTGCTGGACACTGGCAGTAAGGGCTGTGGAGGGAGCACAGAGGCAGAGTCCCACCAGAGAGGATGAGAGGGGAACCCTTCTACCATCTTGAAGGCAGGGCAGGAAAGTTCTCCTACTTGTTCACCACGGAGCAACAGCCCGTGATCTCTGTGACTGGTGGAACAACTACTCGGGGATTGATTGTGACCCAGAGGGGTTATTCTAAAAGCACAAACTTCAAAGGAACCTGACAATTGCTGAGTCCCAGGCATCCCACTCCCTACTTTGATCCAATCATGGGACAAAGGGTGTGACCAGAAAAGGATGAGGAAGAACTCCAAAGAGATCAGTGTTGAGTCAGGGGCTGACCCAAATCCCCTCCTCCCCAGCAATTCTCTGAACTTCAGACCCATACAACTGGGCCACAACTGAGGTGGAAAAACTCAGGTGGAGCCTGGACATCAGTCACAATATGAGAACTCCATTCCAGGATAGGCCTGGCTCGGGCACCCCCCATGAGTACATACCTGGGAAAGTGACAATCCCACACCTCCCCACCGGAGGGGATCTCTCTGACCATAAGAGAGTGGGAGGGGAAGACTGAAGTCCTCACTTATCCCCACTGCCTCTCTTCCTTCCCTGCTCCGGACACTGGGGAGAGAGTGAAAGAGGAAAACTACAGGAGAGAGCAGATGGGAGAAACAATTATAGAACCTGCCACAAGAGAACAGGGTTTTTTTTTTCTTTTTCTTAATTAAAAAATTTTTGCCTGTTTGTTTGTTAGTTTATCTAATTTTTGGAGATATGAAATAAAGAATTTAATCAAATCAAAACAAATTGAATGTGAGTCCCAACTCTGAGATCTTCCTTCATGGTGGAGTTCCTGGTTTGCTCCAGTGAGGGCACAGTCCTGGTGTTCTTCCAAGACACATTATCCTAGGTCCTATTTTCTCTTTTATAAAAATTTTTATTTTAAAGATGTGGAGTACAATTCAGGGTTAGGTATACAAATGGTCATTGTACAGGTAAAGTTTGGACCTCACTTTGGTCCTTACCTGGTGGTCCTATTCTTAAATAAAGGTAATCTCATGCTCATTACAAGCAGCAGCAACCTGGCCACCATTATCTTCATTATAAAAGAACTGAAACAGAGGTAATCATGTGTGACCTTTCCACATCAGCATGTGTGAGATGGTTATTCATATCATAAAGATAATTCTTCGCTTTCCAGAGACACCTCTGAATACTAAGATTCTTGCTACAATAAAATTTGGATCCAATTCGTGAATATTAAAGTCCATTTTTAAGAATATTTCCTTTTCTTGTAAAATAACAAATGCCCATGAGCATATTAGCATGAAGGAGGTACAAAATAAATCTTATTTAGCCAGATATGAGAAAAGAGGCATATTCATCTTTTTCTGTGTTTTGTTGCACAGTGCAGTGTGTTGAACAGGAGTGGTGAGAATAGATGGTCTTACTTTGCTCTGTTTTCCTTAATATGGTGTTTTCTGTAAGTTTTTCATAGATACTTGTTATCAGACTGAAAAATTTTGTTTTTAGTTTGGTTTTATGATTTTTTTTTTGCCATAAGTGACTTTCAAATTTTGTAAATTTTTTTCTGTATCTATTGAGATGATCATATGGTTTTGCTGTTTAAAGCTGTTAATATGGTTTAATTATATTTATTAACTTTCAAATGTAAACCAAATTTACACTAGTGGCACAAGTCCTACTTGATCATTGATTATATTATTCTTTTTATGTACTGCTGGATTCAATCTGATACTATTTTGTTAACTATTTTTGTGTCTTTTATTATGACTATTATTATTATTTTAAAGATGTGGGGTACAGTTCAGGATTAGGTACATAAGTGCTCATTGTACAGGTTAAGTTTGGGCCTCCCTTTTGTCCCCACTCTGCCTAGTTTGAGATCAGGTACACTAATTGATGTTACAATGTTTCCCCACCCCAGCAGTGTCCTGCTACTGCCAATCCCTTTCTTTTCAAATTATTGTTATTATTATTTTTGTTATAAAGATGTGGGGTACAATTCAGGGTTAGGTATACAAACATTGATTATTATTATCAACAAGCATGTACCCTTGTTGATGAGGTATGTCCCTACCTCCCCTAGCAGTGTCCCTCAACTGCCAATCCCACCCCCCTCCCCTGACAGTTTCCTATTACTGCCAAATGCTTTCTTATAGTATTATAATTGTTCAAGTTCTGCTTATGAGTGAGAACATATGATACTCTGTTCTTTGTTTCTGTGATAAATCACTGAGTATGATCGACTTCAAATCCATCCAAGTTGATGTGAAGTCCATATATTTGTCATTCTTTATGGCTAAAATATTCCATTGTATATATGTACTACATTTTCTTTATTCAGTCCAGCTTTGATGGGCAACATGGTTGGTTCCATGTTTTTGCTATTGTGAATAGAGCTGCAACAAACAAACGTATGCAGGTATATTTTTTGCAAAATCATTGTGTTCTCTGGGTTTATTCCCAATAGGAGAATTGCTGGATCATATTGAAGGTCAATTTCTAGTTCTTTCAGAAATTGCCACACTGTCTTCCAAAGAGGATACACTAGTTTGCAATCTCACCAGCAGTGTAGCAGCGTTCCTTTTTCTTCACATCCTTGCCAGCATCTGTTGTTGTTTGTTTTATTAATGATGGCCATTCTTACAGGGGTTAGGTGGTATCTCAATGTGGTTTTGATTTGCATTTTTCTGATGATGAGTGAGGCTGACCATTTTTACATTTGTCTGCCGGTTGCTCTTATATATAGAAGTGTCTATTTATATCTTTTGCCCACTTTTCAAAGGGGCTGCTTGTTTTTTTTTTCTTTTGGTGCATTTCAGTTCCTTGTAGATCCTAGATATTAGGGCTTTGTCAGATATACAGTTGGCAAATATTTTTTTCCCATTCTGTGGACTGTCTCTCTGCTCTCTTGATGGTTTCTTTTGCTTTACAGAAACTCGTTAGTTTGATGAGGTCCCACTTTTCTATCTTATTTCTTAAGTTATTGGCCTTTAGGGTTCTGAATAGGAAATGGTTGCCAGTTCCAATTTCCATATATGCATCTTCTCAGATTTGTATACTTTGAGGTTTTACATTTAGGTCTTTGATCCATTTAGAGTTAATTTTTGTGTATGGTGATAGGTAGGGGTCCTGTTTCAATCTTCTGCATGTGGTCAGCAGGTTTTCCCAGTACCATTTATTGAGTAGGTTCTCCTCTCCCCAGTGGTTGTTGGGGGCTTCATCAAAGATGAGTTCGTTGAAGAATTGAGGCTTTGCTTCTGGAATCTCTATCCTGTTCCATTGGTCTATATGCCTGTTCTTGTACCAATACCAGGCTGCTTTGATTACTGTAGCCTTATAGTAAAATTTGAAGTCTGGAAGTGTGAGACCTCCTGCTTTGTTTCTTTTGCTAAGGATTGTTTGGGCTATTCGGGGTCGTTTATGTTTCCTTATGAATTTCTGTATTGTCATTTCCAGGTCTGAGAAGAATGATGTTGGTAACTTAATGGGTATTGCATTGAATCGTAGATTGTCTTTGGTAGGATAGACTTTCTTTTTTGAGTTGGAGTCTCACTCTGTCGCCCAGACTGGAGTGCAGTGGCTGCTCCCGGCCACCATAGCCTCAACCTGTTGGGTTCTGGCGAGACTTCTGCTTCAACCTTCCGAGTAGCTGGAACTACAGGCGTGTGCTACCATGCTCGGCTGATTTTTTGATTTATTGTAAGATGAGGTCTCGCTGCCCAGGCAGGTCTCGAACCCACGGGCTCAGGCAATCCACTCACCTCAGCTTCCCAAAGGCACGGGATTACAGGCTGAGCCTCTGAGCCCGGCTAGGACAGACATTTTAATGATGCTGATTCTTCCTATCCATGAGCATAGACTATTTTTCCATATGTTTGTGTCTTCTTGGATTTATTTGAGCTTTGTTTTGTAGTTCTTTTTTTTTTTTTGAGTTGGAGTCTCACTCTGTCGCCCAGACTGGAGTGCAGTGGCCGCTCCCGGCCACCGCAGCCTCGACCTGCTGGGCTCCCACGATCCTTCCGCCTCAGCCTTCCAAGTAGCCGGAATTACAGGCACGCGCTACCATGCCCGGCTGATTTTTTGATTTATTGTAGAGATGAGGTCTCACTGCCCAGGTGGGCCTCGAACCCGCGGGCTCAGGCAATCCACTCACCTCAGCCTCCCAAAGGCGCGGGATTACAGGCTGAGCCACCGAGCCCGGCTGTGTAGTTCTTATTTAAAGGTCTTTGGCTTCTCTGGTTAGGAAGATGCCGAGGTATTTCTTTCTTTCTTTTTTGGGTGGCTAATGTGAATGGGATTGTGCTTTTTATTTGAGTCTCTGCATGCTTGTTATTGATGTATAGGAATGCAACTGTCTTTTGCACATTTATTTTGTACCCTGAAGTTTTGCCAAAGTCCTTTATCAGTGCAAGCAGCTTTTTGACAGATTCTCTTAGATTTTCAAGGTATAGGATCATATCATCAGCAAAGAGAGATAACTTGACTTCCTCTTTTCCTATTTGGATACCCCTGATTTTCTTCTCTTGTCTAATTGCTCAAGCTAGGACTTCCAACTCAATATTGAACAACAGTGGTGAGCGTGGGCAGCCTTGTCTTGCTCCAGTTTTCAGGGGAAATGTTTCCAGCTTTTGTCCATTTGGCAATATGTTAGATGTGGGTTTATCGCAGATGGCACTTACTATTTTGAGGTATATTCCTTTTATATCTAGGTGTTTGAGAGTTTTTATCAAGAAGGATGCTGGATTTTATCAAAAGCTGTTTCTGCATCTAATGAGATAATCATGTGGTTCTTGTTTTTACATCTGTTGATGTATTCAATGACATTTCTGGTCTTGCGAATGTTGAACCAGCCCTGCATCCTGGGCTGAAGCCTACTTGGTTATGTTGGATGATTTTTGAGATGTGTTTTTGGATACAATTTGCGAGAATCTTGTTCAGGATTCGTGCATCCATGTTCATAAGGGATATTGGCCTGCAGTTCTCTTTTTTGTTGGATCTTTACCCAGTTTGGGTATCAGTGTGATGTTAGCTTCATAAAATGATTTGGGGAGAATTCCATCTTTCTCAATTGCCTGAAATACTTTCAGGAATGGTATCAGCTTCTCCTTGTATATTTTGTAGAATTCTGCTGGAAAGCCATCCAGTCCAGGGCTTTATTTGGTAAGTAGTTGTGGTATGACAGAGTCAATTTCCTGGGTTGTTAGTGTCTCAATGTCTTCTTGTTTTAACCTGGGGAGGTTGTGTGATGTCAGAAAGTCCTCCATTTCATTTAGGTTATCAAGTTTGTTTCCATAATGGTATACATAGTAATCTCAGATAATCTTTTATATTTCTTTGGGGTCAGTTGTGATTTGATCTTTTGTATTTCTGATTGTTTTTATTTCGGCTTTCTGTCTCTTTTTCTTGGTCATTCTGACTAGGAGCCCATCAATCTTGTTAATTCTTTCAAGCATCATTTTTTTTTGTTTTGTTGATGTTTTCTATGATATTTTTGTCTTCTATGTCCCATATTTGGGCTCTTATTTTGGTACTTTGGATTCTTCTGCTAAAATTGGGGTTTTGGTGGTCTTCTCCTTCCAGCTTCCTTAGGTTATTTGTAAGGCTTTCAACTTGTGATCTTTCCATTTTCTTGGTGTGTGCTCGTAGAGATATAAATTCCCAGAGGTTTTGGTAAGATGTTTCTTCATTTTCATTTGTTTCCAGGAATCTTTCAATTTCTTCTTTGATATCAGTATTGACCCAGTAGTTGCTCAGCATCATGCTATAGTGTCCATGTCTTTGTGGACTTTTAGGAAGTGTTGGTGCTGTTGATATTTATTTTTATTCCACTATCATCTGAAAATGTGTATGGCAAGATTTCAACCTTATGGAATTTGTTTATGCTTGATTTATGGCCAAGGATGTGATTAGTCTTGGAGTATGTTCCATGTGGTAATGAGTAGAATGTATATTCTGTGGATGTTGGGTGGAATAATCTGTGGGTATCTATTGATTCCATTTGGTCGAGTGTCAAGTTAAGGTTTTGGATCTCCTTGTTGATTTTTTGCCTCAATGATCTATCTAGGGCTCTCAATGGGGTATTCAAGTCCCCTACTATAATAGTGTTAGAGTCAATATCCTTTTTTAGTTTACTTAGTAGTTGTTTTATAAATGCTGGTGCTCCTATTTGGGTGTGTATATGTTTAGGATAGATATTTCTTGTGCTGTATTGAGCCTTTTATCATTATGTAGTGTCCTTTTGCATCTTTTAAAATTTTTGATAGCATAAAGGTTGTTTTGTCTGATATTAAGATTGCAACTCCTGCCTTCTTTTGCGATCTATTTGCCTGAACTCATTTTCCATTCTTTAACTTTGTGTCTGTGTACATCCCTTGAAGTGAGATGAGTCTCCTAAATGCAGCAAATAATTGAGTCATGGGTTTCTCATCTAGTCCGCCATTCTGTGTCTTTTAAGTGGTGCATTTAATACATTTACATTCAGACTGATTATTGAAATATGATTGTTTATCCTTGTCATGAGGTTCTTATAAAGTTTTTCCTTTGCTTGTTTTCTTTTGGCTTTGGAGTTAATGTATGTGTGTGTTTTCAAGTTTCTTGTTGTGCTGTATTCTGTGCTCTGCTGTTCTCTTGGGAAGTGTGTGGTCAGTCTTTTTTCTTCTTTCTTCTGTGCTTAATACCTTTTTAAGTGTCTCCTGTAGTGCTGTTCTGGAAGCTGCATAATCATTAGGGATTGGATGTCTGGGAAGGATTTTAATTCTCCATCACTGATGAAGCTGAGCGTGGCTGGATAGGAAATTCTTGGTTGAAATTGTTTTTCTTTGAGGACTTTGAATATAGGGCTTCAGTCCCTTCTTGCTTGCAGTGTTTTTGCTAATAGGTCTGCTGCTATTCTGATTGGTTTTCCCCAGTAGGTAGTCTGATCTTTCTCTCTTTCTGCCTTTAGGATTTTTTCTTTTGTGCCTACTTTGTGTAGGTGAATTACTATGTGTCTAGGGGTTGGTCTTCTAATTTGATGTCTTGTGAGGGTTCTCTGTATCTCTTGTGCTTGGCTGGTCACATCTCTGATGAGATGGGGAAAGTTTTTTTGGATTACTTCCTGGAATATTTGTCCAAGTTGTTCTCCATTTCCCTTTCTTCTGGGATACTAATAAGGCATAGGTTCGGCCTCTTGATATAATTACACATCTCTTGTAGGCTTTGTTCTTTCTTTCTGGGTCTTCTTCCAATGTTTTTTTACAGTTCGGGTAAATTCCATGTTCTGGTCTTCAAGTTCTGAGATTCTTTTGTCAGTTAGATTAATTCTGCTTTTCATGCTTGTCATATTGTTATTTATTTCCTGGATGAAATTTTTTTTTTATTGCCAAACTCCCTGTTACAAGTTCTTTCAGTTTGCATCTTGTCTTTCTTGAGTCCTAGTCACTTTTTCCAACCATTCCCTAATCCCTGTCATATCCTGGGGACAGTCTTTGGTGACCTTCATTGTTTGGGCACCAAGGTCTGATTTTTCTGGAGTTTTGTCTTTGGTACACTTGAAATGGCCTGAGGTCTTCCTTTGGCTTTTACTCATTTGCGACAGATCTCTTGTTTTTCTTTTTAGTTCTGTTATTCAGTGTCAGTGGGAAAGGCGTTCCCTTCTGATATTTGCTCAGACCTCTATTCTTCCCTGATCCAGGCTCTGGATTTGTTCTATTATGAAATAGGTTGGTGGATGGGAAACTTTGCTGTCTCTTTTAATTTTCAAAATTTGAATAAAGTTGGGAATGGGGTGCTAGGAATCAGATACCTCTTGCAAATTAAAATGGTCACCTATTTTGGTATGTGTTCCCAGAGACCCACTCCCCACTGCTACTCTATATAGTGATGCAAAGCAGAAACCAATGCAAAAGCAATTGAACACATGTGCACACACTCCGAAACAAAGTAGAATAACAAAAAAGTGAAACAAACAATCATCAATAAAAAGATCCCCAAGAATACTAAACACACACAAACACACCTAGCACAAAGTGAATAGAGAAGAAAAACAGAAAGATCAAAAGGGGGGAGGGTTTCGGGTTGAACCTTCACATCTATTGATATTCCCCTTAAACTATAAAAAAAAGGATATAAAAAAGACCCAGAAGAACAAAAGAACCAAAACCAGCAACCACAACAAAATCAAAAGATGAACACTCAATCCTTCACATACACACATAAAAACAGAAAATGACAAAAGAAGAAAGAAATAGAAAAAGAAAAGTAAAGAAAAATTAAAAAAAAAATCTGGGGGGAGGATGCAGATCAAACCCTCACATACACATTCATGCACAAAGGAAAAATATTTTAAAAATAGATGAACTAACAAGCAAACAGTCAAAAAATTTTTTTAATTAAAAAATAATTGAAAATTTAAAAAACAAAAACAAACAAAAAACTTGCCCTCTTGTGGCAGACTCTGTAATTGTTCCTCTAATCAGGTCTCTCCAGCAGAGCTACCTCTTTCACTCTCTCCTCAGGGAACAAAGCAGGGAAGGAGGAGGGACAGTGGAGTTGGGAGGGACTGCAGGCCTCCCCTCCCACTCTCATATGGCCAGAAGATCTCTGGTGGGGAGGTATGGGACTGTCTGTTCCCCAGGTATGTACTCTCTCTGGGGTGCCCCATTCAGGCCTATCTTGGAATGGAGTTCTCCTATTGTGACTGACATCCAGTCTCCACCTGGGTTTGTTCCTCTCAGTTGTGGCCCAACTGTGTTGGTCTGACATTCAGAGGATTGCTGGGAAGGAGGGGGTTTGGGTCAGGCCTGGACTCACCACAGATCTCTTTGGCGTTCTTCCTCCTTTTCTGGCCACACCTTTGTCCCACAGTTAGCTCAGGGTAAGGGATGGGGCACCTGGAACTCAGCATTCATCATGTCCCTCTGAAGTTTGTGGTTTCAGGATATTCCCTTGGGCCATTATCAAGCCCTGAGTAGTTGATCTTGCCGTCACAGAGATCAGATCTGTTGGTCTGTGATGAGCAAGTTGGAGCAGTTTCCTGCCCTGCCTTCTGTATGGTGGTGGGGTGTGTCTCTTGTCCTCTTCTGTGGGAACTTGCCTCTGGACTCTGTCTGCAGTCCCTTCCAGGGTCCTGCAAGGTGCTGAAGTAATGAGGCAAAGCCTAGAGCAGTCTCTCTCCTGCTTCAATGGTGAGGAAGCACCTGGAGCAACAGTGTCTCCCTGCTGCTTTTCCAAAGGAAAACTTTGTTTTGAAAAAACAATGGTGGGAAGAGCCAGGGATGTGGTAGAGAAGCTGCAGCACCTGCTGTAGCAGAAGGGTCCTGGCCACCTGCTCACGAGCCCCACTTAGACTGTCTCTCCCAGCATGTTCTTGCCAGGGAGGGTGTGCTGAATTAAAAAAAAAAAGAAAGGAAGATTAGAAAGAGAAAATGGTGCTTGGCTTCTGCGTCCCAGGCATCACTAGAGTCCAAGCCCAGACACTGTGGCACCAGCTGCTGCACCAGGATAGCCCTGGCCACTAGTTCCCTAGCCCTCACTCAGTCAGCCACTCACATGCCCACTCGCTCACCAGCACATACACAAAATTTTTCATACACTCACTCACTTATATGGGGACTCGCAAAGTCCAACTGGCTTGGCCACCATCTTCTCTGTCCCTCTAGTTTATCTATTTTAAAAATATTTTTTTCTTTGTGCATGAATGTGTATGTGAGTGTTTGATCTGCATGCCTCCTGTTTTCTTATTAATTTTCTTTTACTTTCTTCTTTTGTTTTTGTTTTCTGTTTATGTGTGTTTGTGAATGACTGAGTATTCATCTTTCAGATTTTTTTGCTTTTGTCGGTTTGTTTTTGCTCTTCTGTTTTCTCTTAAAATTTTTTTTTTTAAATTTAAGGTATGTGTCAATATATGTGTGAAGGTTCAATCTGAATTCCTTTGTGGTTTTTTTTCTGGTCCTTCTCTTTTTCTTCTCTATTCATTTTGAGCTAGGTGTGTGTGTGTGTGTGTGTGTGTGTGTGTGTGTGCGCGCTTGTGTTTAATTTTCCTGGTTTGTTGTTGTTGTTTTATTTCACTTTGTTGTTATTCCAGTTTGTTTTGGGTTGTGCGTGTATGTCTGTGCGTGTATGTCTAATTGTTTTTTTGCTTTGGTTTCTGCTTTCATTGTTCTGTGTTTCTTTCTTTTTTAAAAAAAAATTCTTGTCCATCTTATTTTATTCTATATTTCTCTGTGCTCCTCATTGCTGTCACTGTATCTTGAACTCGGGAGTACACACATGTACCCATTCCATCATCATGTAGAGAGGTGGTGGAGAGTGGGTCTCAGGGAACACATACCACAATCAGTGAACATCGTAATTTGCGAGTAGATTCTGAATCCTAGTTCCCATCTCCTACCTTATTTAACTTTCAAAACTACAAGAGACAGCAAAACATTTCACCTACAGTCCTGTTTCAAAATAGAACAAATCCAGAGCCAGGATCACGAAAGAAAAGAAAGCTAAGCAAACATCAGAAGGGAAAGCCTCTACCACTGACACTGAATAACAGAACTAAAGAGAAAAGCAAGAGATCTGTCACAAAAGAGGAAAAGCCAATGGAAGATCACATGTAATTTCAAGTGCAACAAAGAGAAAACTAAAAAATCAAACTTTGAAGCCCAAACAATGGAGGTCACTGACAACTGGTACCAGAATACAACAAGGATTAGGGAATGGATGAAAAAAGTGAATAAGACTCAAGAAAGATGCAACACTCAAAGAACTTGAAACAGAGATTTTGGCAATAAAAAATTTCATACAGGAAATAAGTAGCAAGATGACAAGCATGGAAAGCAGAATTAATCTAACTGAAGAAAGATTCTCAGAACTTGAAGACCAGAACATGGAACTTATCCAATCTATAAAAAGCATAGAAAGAAAACTCAGAAAGAAAGAACAAAGCCTACAAGAGATGTGCAATTATATCAAGGGGTTGAACCCTTCAGAAAAAAAAAGGGAAATTGAGAACACCTTGGAACAAGTATTCCAGGAGATAACCCAAGAAAAACTTCCCCATCTCACCAGAGATGTGACCAGTCAGACATAAGAGATATAGATAACCCCAAAGACATCAAATGAGAAAACCAACCCCTAGACACATAGAAATTCACTTACACAAAGTAGGCACAAAAGAAAAATTCCTAAAAGCAGCAAGAGAGAAAGGTCAGACTACCTACCAGGGAAAACCAATCAGAATGGCAGCAGACCTATTGGCAGAAACACTACAAGCAAGAAGGGACTGGAGTCCAATATTCAATGTCCTCAAAGATAAACAATTTCAACCAAGAATTTTCTACCCAGCCAAACTCATCTTCATCAGTGATGGAGAATTAAAATCCTTCCCAAATATTCAATCCCTAAAAAGATTATGCAGCTTCCAGACCTGCTCTACAGTAGACACTTAAGAAAGTATTAAGCACAGAAGAAAGAAAGAAAAAAAAGAATGACCACACAATTCCCAAGAGAACAGCAGAGCACAGAATCAGCAGAGTATGCAATGCAACAAGAAACTTGGAAGCACTCACATACATCAATGCCAAAGCCAAAAGAAAACAAAGAAACAAATAAAAAAACTTTATAAGAACCACATGACAGGGATAAACAATCATATTTCAATTTTCAGTCTTAATGTGAATGGACTAAATCCACCACTGAAAATATAAGGAATGACAAACTGATAAGAAACTATGACCCAGTTATTTGCTGCATCCAGGAAACGCATCGCACCACAATGGATGCACACAGATTCAAAGTTAAAGAATGGAAAACAAGTTTCCAGGCAAATGGATCACAAAAGAAGCCAAGAGTTGTGATCTTAATATCAGACAAAAACCTTTAAGCAAGCAAAAATAAGAAAAGATACAAAAGGACACTGCATAATGAGAAAAAGTTCAATCCATCAACAAGAACTATTCCTCCTAAACATATACGCACCCAACACAGGAGAACCAGCATTTATAAAGCAACTACTAAGTAAACTAAAAAAGAATATTGACTC
This sequence comes from Cephalopachus bancanus, assembly GCA_027257055.1. Classification (NCBI taxonomy): domain Eukaryota; kingdom Metazoa; phylum Chordata; class Mammalia; order Primates; family Tarsiidae; genus Cephalopachus; species Cephalopachus bancanus. The sequence goes on along the minus strand of JAPVLO010000194.1, from coordinate 1,220,116 downwards.
TAACACTATTGTAACAGGGGACTTTAATACCTCACTAACAGCCCTAGATAGATCATTGAGGCAAAAAATCAACAAAGAGATCCAGAACCTAAACTTGATACTTGACCAAATAGACTTACTAGATACCTTCAGATTATTCCATCCAACAACCACAGAATATATATTTTACTCATCACCACATGGAATGTATTCCAAGATTGATCATATCCTTGGCCATAAATCAAGTATAAAAAAATTCCATAATGTTTAAATATTGCCATGCACCTTCTCAGACTACAGCATAATAAAAATTAATGTAAATATCAAAAAAAGTCCTCCAAACCCACAAAGATCTGAACACTAACAAGCATGATGCTGAACAACTACTGAGTCAACACTGAAATCAAAGCAGAAATTAAAAGATACCTGGAAACAGATGAAAATGAAGAAGCATCTTACCAAAACCTCTGGGATGCCATGAAAACAATTCTAAGAGGAGAATTTATATCTCTACAAGCACACACCAAGAAAATGGAAAGATCACAAGATGAGAGCCTAACAAATCACCTAAGGGTGCTAGAAAGAGAAGACCACAAAAACCCTAACTTTAGCAGAAGAACCCAAATCACCAATATATGAGCCCAAATATGGGACAAAGAAGACAAAAATATCATAGAAAACATCAACAAAACAAAAAGCTGGTTCTTTGAAAGAATTAACAAGATTGATGAACCCCCTGGCCAGAATGACCAAGAAAAAGAGAGAAAAAACCCCCAAAACAAATAAATGCAATCAGAAATACTAAAGATCAAATCACTACTGACCCTAAAGAAATACAGAAGATTATTGGAGATTACTATGTACACCTGTATGGAAACAAACATGGTAACCTAAATGAAATGGAGGACTTTCTGACATCACACAACCTCCACCGGTTGAAACATGGAGACATTGAGACACTAAATAGACCAATAACAACCCAAGAAATTGACTGTCATAAGAAAAATGACTACCAAAAAAATGCCCTGGACCAGATGACTTTTCAGCAGAATTCTACAAAATGTAGAAGAGGAACTGATACCAATCCTATTGAAAGTATTCCAGGCATTTGAGAAAGATGGAATTCTCCTCAAAGCACACAGCTAACAACACACTGATACCTAAACCGGGTAAAGATTAAAAAAAAAAAAAGAACTACAGGTCAATATCCCTTATGAACATAGATGCAAAAATCCTCAACAAGATTCTAGCATAACGGATCCAAAGTAGGCTTCATCCCCAGGATGCATGGCAATTAGACAAGAGAAGGAAATCAGGGGTATCCAAATAGAAAAAGAAGAAGTCAAGTTATCCTCATATCCTCAATATGATCCTATACCTTGAAAATACAAAAGCATCTGTCAAAAATCTGATTGTACTGATAAAGGACTTTTGCAAAGTCTTGGGATACAAAATAAATGTGCAAAAGACAGTTGAATTCTTATACACCAATGACAAACAGACAGAGAACCAAATAAAAAGCACAATCCCATTCACAATAACCACCAAAAAAAGAAAGAAATACCTCAGCATCTTCCTAACCAAAGAAGTCAAAGACCTTTAAATGAGAACTGAAAAACAAAGCTCAAAGAAATCCAAGAAGATACAAACAAATGGAAAATATTCCATGCTCATGGATAGGAAGAAACAACATTGTTAAGATGTCCATACTGCCCACAGCAATCTACAGATTCAATGCAATACTAATTAAATTAAGAACATCATTCTTCTCAGACCTGGAAATGACAATACAGACATTCATATGGAAACATAAATGACCATGAATAGTCAAAACAATCTTTAGCAAAAGAAACAAAGCAGGAGGTGCTACACTTGCAGACTTCAAACTTTACTATAAGGCTGCAGTAATCAAAACATTCTGGTGTTTGGTACAAGAACAGGCATAGACCAATGGAACAAGATAGAGATTCCAGAAGCAAAGTCTCTATTCCTCAACCAACTCATCTTTGACGAAGCCTTCGACAGCAGCCACTGGGGAGAAGAGAACCTATTCAGTAACTGGTGCTGGGAAAACTGACTTATCACATGCAGAGGATTGAAACAGGACCCCTACCTATCACCATACACAAAAATTAACTCTAAATGGATCAAAGACCTAAATGTAAAACTTCAAACTATATGAATCTTAGAAAATACAGGAGTCACCCTTATGGAAATTGGAACTGGCAACCAATTCCTGATCAAAACCTTAAGTGCCCACACCTTAAGAAGTAAGGTAGACAAGTGGGACCTCATCAACCTTACAAACTTCTGTAAAGCAAAAGAAACCATCAAGAAAGCAGGGAGACAGCAGCCACAGAATGGGAAAAAATATTTGCCAACTGTATATCTGACAAAAATCTAACATCCAGGATCTACAAGGAACTCAAATATGCCCCAAACAAACAAACAAACAAACAAACAATCAGCCCCATTAAAAAGTGGGCAAAAAGCCAGGCTCGGTGGCTCAGCCTGTAATCCCGTGCCTTTGGGAGGCTGAGGTGAGTGGATTGCCTGAGCCCATGGGTTCAAGACCCGCCTGGGCAGCGAGACCTCATCTCTACAGTAAATCAAAAAATAAGCCAGGCGTGATAGCGCATGCCTGTAATTCCGGCTGCTTGGAAGGCTGAGGTGGAAGGATCACTGGAGCCCAGCAGGTCGAGGTTGCGGTGGCGGGAGCGGCCCCTGCACTCCAGTCTGGGCGACAGAGTGAGACTCCAACTCAAAAAAAAAAAAAAAAAGTGGGGAAAAGACATGAATAGACACTTCTCAAAAGAGGATATATGGGCAGCCAACAGACATATGAAAAAGTGCTCAGCCTCACTCATCATCAGAGAAATGCAAATCAAAACCACATTAAGATACCACCTAACACCAGTAAGAATGGCCATCATTAATAAAATAAACAACAACAGATGCTGGTGAGGTTGCAGAAAATAAGAAATGCTTCTACACAGCTCCTGGGAATGCAAACTAGTGAAACCTCTTTAGAAGACAGTGTGGTGATTTCTGAAAGGGGGGGATTCTGACCCAGCATTTCCCCTATTGGGAATATACCCAGAGCAGCTAAAATCATTCTACAAAAAAAAATCTGCACAAGCATGATTGTTGCAGCTCTATTCACAATAGCAAAAGCGTGGAACAAACCATGCTGTGCACTGAAGCTGAACTGGATTAAACAAATGTGGCACAAATACACATTGAATATTATGCAGTCATGAAGAAGGACAAACATATGGACTTTGCAGCAAGTTGGATGGATTTAGAGTCTATCATACTCAGTGACTATCACAGAAACAAAAAATAGGGTACCATGTGTTCTCACCCAAAAGTGGACCTTGAACAATTATCATAATACTATAAGAAGGGGATTGGCAGTAGTGGCAAACCACAAGAGGAAAGGAGGTGGGATTGACAGCTGTGGGACACTGCCAGGAGCACACCTCTTCAAAAGGGTACTAGCATAATGAACATTTGTATACCTAACCCTGAATTGTACCACATATCTTTACAAAAAAAAAAAAAAAGAAAGACACAAAGAGAGATTGGGTGCTAAACAAGGGGCTGATAAAGTGCCCTGGTTATGAGAAGAGGGCCAAGGTATAAGGATAATGGGCAATTTCATGGAGGAGAGCAACCACATGGTTGTGCACTCCAAGACAGCCTTCGGGGCTTGGAGTTCTCCAACACCAAACACAATAGAACTGCTGGGGCCATCATCATCCCCATGTTGGTTTCCACAACTGTATCCTAGCCTGGGCCTGAACATCATGCCTTGTACATGATATTTAAGTTATCATCTCTCCTCAAGGCAATATAAAGTACTTACCATTGGCCCAACACAAGGATCCACCATCCCTATATTCTTTTCAAAGACAGTCATATGCTCACCACAAGTCAAACAGTAACAGCGTTCTGAGGAGTATTTGATTTTCAGAGGATTCGTGACCAGGCACCTGGTTGCCTCCTTTTGTTACTGGGACAGCAGCTTGTTTCCAAGACCTTCTCCCAGGTAAGTTTCTGAAAGAAAAGTAGCCATAAAGGGTGTGTCAGCAAGAAAAATGATACTTCCACTGGGATTCTGCCTCACACAAGCCTTTCCTCCACAAAATGACCGGATGAGATACGTGTTCAGGTGGGACCTGTTTTGTCGGGCGAAGTCTGATGGTCCCCCAGGACGAGGAGGCACAGAACACAGCAAAGACAGGGTTCAGGGTGATGTATTTTGGATGCGTGTCCTCTCATATTTCAATTTGGAAACTGGTCCACAGTGTAAAAATTGGGTTTCTTGGCCAATGTTGAAAATGGGGGAATCTCACCTGCTGCTTATAATCAGTGAGTTTTCACTTCTTGAGTACTCAACAGAGATGCTGATTTCAAAAGAGGATGGCACATGTTTTTCTGACTTTTGTGTCACCTCGCAACATGGCTCTGGCAGACTCTCCTTCTTTGTGTTACCATTCCACGATCGCTGAGACCTCAGAAGATGCTCAACTAAGGCCATAGCCAGGTACAAGTTGAGCCAAGAAACCTTTAGTATGTTTCCATGAGCCTGGTTGTCCGGTTTCTGTCATGCTTGACAAAAAAATACTTCTCCCTGAGTTTAGAGGAGACTCTCGGACCTCATCTAACAGCAGGCTGAGAGCATTTTAATGCTCTGTTTTGTCCAACCTCATATGGGTCTTGAGAGAAAAGGTACCTATATTTGGTCAGGGATCAGTTTGGCTCCATGACTGAGAGCTCCCATCTCTCAAGTGGCCCTCAGTACCTTATGAATGATGGTCATGACTCTCAATCTCAGCCATGTACTCACCTATGATGGTGGGTGCCATGGAGCCAATGTGGGCAGAACATTTCATTGAAAGACACAAAGAGAGAATGGGAACTAAGGAAAGGTTACTAAAGTACCATATTTTTGAGAAAAGGGTAAAGAGGTTATGGTCAAATTGGGCAATTTGATGGAGGAGTACATCCACAGGGTTGGGTAATCCAGGATGACCTACTAGGCTTACAGTGCTCCAGGAACAAAGCCACATCAGTGCCATCATCAGGCTCATGTCGGTTTGTGCAATTGTCACATAAGATGGACCTCAGTGTAATCCTATTGAGCATGATTTTTAAGTCATCACCTATGTACAGACAATGTAAGTCTCAGCATTGACCCAAGCTAGGCATCCACCTTTGTTGATTCATTTCAAGGATGCCCATATGCTCACCATACAACACAGAGACAGGTTTCTGGAGACTATCTAACTTTCAGCAAACAAGAGGTCAGGCACCTGGCTGACATCCTTTGTCCCAGAGACCTGAAAGTTATTCCCAAGACCTTCCCTGAAGACAGGATCTCTGTGAAAAGGAGAATACAGGGTGTGTCAACAAGCCATTTGGGAACACCCTAGGGATGCAGCCTCACACAAGCATTTCCTCCACATAATGATGAAATGAGATACCTGCTTATGTGGCAACCATCCTGTAGGCTGAGACTGATGGTCTCCCAGGGCTGGGGCCAAGTCCAGACAGGTTACTTTTGATATAGCTTGGACATGCTTCCCTTCATATCTCAGGATGAAAACTGGTCTCCAGTATCAAAAATTGCATTTCATGGCCAATGTTTGTAATGGGGGTTTTAATGAGTATATTCTCACATCTTGAGTTTTAAGAAAGTGTGATTTCAAAAAAGCATGAAACATCATTTTTTGATTTGTGTGCCTCCTCTCGCCATGGGTCCGGTGGATTCTCTTTACTCTGTGCCTCCATCCCAAGCTAACTGATCCTCAGAAGATACTCAGCAGAGGACATGGCCATTCGCATCGTGAGCCACAGAAACCTTTATTATGATTCAATGAGCCTGATTCTCTTGTTTCTGTAGAGCAGGACAAAACTCACATCTTCCTGCATTTGGAAAAGGCACCTGGGGCTCATTGAACACCAGGCCGAAAGCATGTCACAACTCTTTTTGTCCAGCTTCATGGGTCTTGAGAGAAAAACTTCATGCATTGGGCAAGGTTCAGCTTGCCTCCTGGAACAAGAACCCCTAATTGTTATGATGACTTTCAGTGACTGGTGAATCATTAGTTATGGCAAGCAATTGTAGCCATGCACTCCCCTATGATGGTGCATGCCATGCAGCCAACCTAAGCAGAAGTTACCACTGAAAGACACAGAGAGCAGCACTCCTCTGAATTTCCTACTTGCACAGCTCACAGGGAACAAACTTCAAATACCGAAAATGATTGGCTTACGATGCACCCTGAATTTGGATTCCCTCCTTGGAAAGAATGTATGTATTCCTCCAAGGTGACTCTCCCTATTTCTAATACTAATGTATCCATAAGTGACTGGAGTTGTCATGACCCGACTACAGATCTCCGCCCTTATGTGGAACAGAGTCCTAATTTTTTGTGGAAGAACTCCATACCTAAACCTATACCCATTACTAGATGGAACATTAATGGGTGGGTTCCCCCAATACTAGTAATGAATGATGGTAATAAACAATCCATACAACCTTATATTTGGAGAGCCTTAGCTGCTACTAAACCCATAGTTTTACATCGTCCACAGGGACAAACTATATATAATATAAGAGCTTGTTTGCAATCTCCTTATGCCTTTTTAGTAACCACTGATTATGAATCTTTAGTAATTTCTTTTGATGGGCAGAAATACCAAATTTCTTGTAAAAACTGCAAATTAACTAATTGTCTTACTTTCTCTAATTCATATAAAGGATTTATTATTCTCCGCCGACCTCCTTATTTGATGGTTTCTGTAAAACTTCCATCTCTTTGGTATGACGAATATAGTTTAAGAACATTATATGAGCTTAACTCACTGTTGTCATGACCAAAAAGATTTATAGCAGCTTTAATTTTAGGAATTACAGCTTTGATAGCCATTGCTACTTCAGCTTCAGTTTCAGCCATAACTTTAGCTAAAGAAGTACATACTGCTACATTTACAGATCACTTATCCAAAAATGTCTCATTAGCTTTAGCAGCTCAAGAAATTATTGACCAAAAATTAGAAAGTAAAGTTAATGCATTAGAAGAAGCTATTTTGATTATAGGACAGGAACTTGTAGCCTTGAAAATTAAATTGGCTTTGAGATGTCATTCAGAGTTTAAATGGATTTGTGTCACACCTCTTCAAGTGAACAAGTCTATTCATACCTGGGATAAGATTAAAAATCATATCTCCAGAATTTGGAACCATTCCAACATAAGTTTGGATCTTTCCAAACTTCATCAGGAAGTACAAGACATTAGCTCTGCTGAAAAACAATTTGAATTCACCCAATTGGCTCAGTCAATCTATAATAATTTTTCTTCATTTGTCAATCAAAAATCATTATTGTCTATATTAATCAATGTGGGAATTTGTGGAGGAATAATCTTGCTACTATTATGCTTACTTCCAGTACTCTTCAAATCATTGAAAAATAACATCTCTCGACTAAGCACGGAATTTCACGGCTTTGTATTAAAAAACAAAAAAGGAGGATATGTTGGGAGCCAGCCTTGGAGGTCCACCTGATTGACAGGGTCCGGGTGGGCTGAAGACCCCAGGCCGCAGGGCGAGCCCAGGAAGCTGAGGCCCTTCTGTCCTTCACCTTTGCTGTTTGATACCGCCGAAGAATTCTGTGCAGTCATGGAAGAAGAAAATGTCATGTTTATGTGAAGTGCTCACAGCTAACCTGGAAACATCATGGTTTATTTTTCCATTTTTCCCACTATGCCACTTGGCCTTTTCTAACATATGCAAGGGTTAAACTCTGAAGCACATCAAGAATGCTTTATTTCACTTGGTTATAAGTTATTAGACATTGCTTAGATAATAAATGATATAAGTATATCCACTCCTTATTTTATTTAGGACTATGCAGTTTAGTGTTTAGACATAAGGATTTTTTAGAAACACAAGTTTATAATAGGTTCATTATGAATTCATTATAAGTTCTAACACTTATCTAGGAGTTATGTAGGTGACTTATAACACTGTTTACACTGACTTAGGATAAAGATTAATGTTAAGGTTTTTACTTAATTCTATAGTTAAAACTCTAAGTTAACATTTATAGAGTAGGTTTTCACTGAACTCATAATATAATAATTAGACACTTTTATGACAGATCAGCTAAAACAGAAAGTAACCTTGAGGGGCCTGGGAAACATTACTAAAAGCTTCTTTTGAGTTCTCTTTAGAAACAACCACTGCAAAACAAGAGAAAAGTAACGAGGACATCTGGACAAGGGAGGCGATCACAGGACTCTGAAGAACACAAGAGCCTAAGATGAGAATATTCCTGACACATAAAGAAATATACACTTAAAGAAACTTTCTTGAAACATTCGTAATTTGGGACATTGGACTGAGAGTGTCATTGTTGGCTTTATGAATAGGACTTGTCTAATGCCTATGAGATTCCTGGCTTATTTGCTACTAAAGCCTATGGGAATCTTGGTTTGATTGCTACTAAGACCACTAGCTGGTAACTTTTAAAAGATATGTATGTGAAAGAGTTTTCTTTGTTTTGCCCCTTCACAAATGGTATAAAAGCTCTGTATTAACTAGCATTAAATTGTCATCTGTTCAAGAAGCAGGTGTCCGGTATATGATCGTCGTCATCGCCTATCTATCTCTCCTTCAACGTATCTCACGACCCTTGTGGGGCGGGACCCCACAGGGTGCTAAGTAAGGGGCTGCTAAAGTGCCTCGGCCTCGGGAAGAGGGCCAAGGTATAAGATAACATTGGGCAATTTTATGGAGGAACACATCCACATGGTTGTGCTCCCCACGTTGGCTTCCCAGACTTGGAGTAATACAGAACCAAATCTGATAGAACTGCCAGGCTATCATCATCCTCTTGTTGGTTTCCACAAGTGTCTCCTTTCCTGGGCCTCAGCATTATGCCATTGTACATAATATTTATTTTTATTTTTTGAGTTGGAGTCTCACTCTGTCGTCCAGACTGGAGTGCAGTGGCCGCTCCAGGCCACTGCAGCCTCGACCTGCTGGGCTCCGGTGATCCTTCTGCCTCAGCCTTCCGAGTAGCCAGAACTACAGGCATGCGCTACCACGCCTGGCTGATTTTTTGATTTATTGTAGAGATGAGGTCTCGCCAAGTTGCCCAGGTGGGTCTCGAAACCACAGGCTCAGGCAATCCACTCACCTCAGCCTCCCAAAGCATGGGATTACAGGCTGAGACACCGAGCCCGGCTTGTACATGATATTTAATCATCATCTCTCCTCAAGGCAATATAAAGTACTCATCATTGACCTGTCATCCCCATATCACTTTCAAGGACATCCATACGCTCACCACAAGTCAACTAGGCCTAGCATTCTGGAGAGTATTTGATTGTCAGAGAATTCATGGTCAGCACCTGGTTTCAACCCTTTGCTGCTGGAACAGCAGATTATTTCCAAGACATTCTCCCAGGCCAGCTTCTAGGAGAAAAGGAGCCATAAAGTGCGTGTCAACAAGAAAACTGACACTTCCACTAGGATGCTTCCTCACACAAGGATTTCCTCCACAAAATGCCAGATGAGATTCTTATTCAGTTGGGACCTGTGTTTTCGGGTGAAGTCTGATGATCTCCCAGGACCAGGAGCCACAGAACACAGCCCAGACAGGGTTCAGGGTGATACATTTTGAATGCATGTCCACTCGTATCTCAATTTGGAAAGTGGTCCACAGTGTAACAATTGGGTTTCTTGGCCAACGTTTGGAATGGGTGAATCTCACCTGCTGCTTGTCATCAGTGAGTTTTCACATCTTGAGTACTCAACAGAGATGCTGATTTCAAAAGAGGATGGCACATCTTTTTCTGACTTTTGTGTCACCTCGCAACATGGCTCTGACAGACTGTTTTTTCTTTGTGTCACCGTTCCACGATCCCTGAGACCTCAGAAGATGCTCAGCTGAGGCCATGGCCAGGTGCAGGTTGAGCCAAAGATACCTTTAGCGTGTTTCCATGAGCCTGACTGTCTAGTTTCTCTCATTCTTGAACAAAACCACTTCTCCCTCTGTTTAGAGGAGTCACTTGGACCTCATCTAACAGCAGGCTGAGAGGATCTTAAGACTCTGTTTTCTCCAGCCTCATATATTCCTCAAGAGAAAAGATACCCATAATTGGTCAGGAATCAGTTTGGCTCCATGACTGAGGGCTCCCATCCCTCAGATGGCCTTCAGTAACTCGTGAATGATGGACATGGCTCCCAATACCGCCATGCACTCACTTATGATAGTGCATGTCATGGAGCCAATGTGGGTAGAACATTTCATTGTAAGACACAAAGAGATAATGGGAGTTAAGGAATTGGTTGCTAAAGTGCCCTGCTTTTGGGAAAGGGGTAAAGACATTATGGTCAAATTGGGCAATTTTATGGAGGAGTGCATCCACAGGTTTGGGTACCCCAGGATAGCCTCTAAGACTTAGAATGCTCCAGGACAAAAGATATGCCAGGGTCATCATCAGGCTAAAGTTGGTTTGCACAACTGTCAGTTATACTGGGCCTCAGTGTAATCCTATTGAGCATGATTTTTAAGTTATCATCTCTCTACAGCAGTGAAAAGATCTCATCATTGACACAAGCTAGGCAACCACCTTTGCCCCATCAATTTCAAGGACAAAAATATGCTCATCACACGTCAACATGGGAGGCCAGATTTTTGGAGACTATCTAACTTTCAGCAGACATGAGGCCAGGTACCTGGCTGACATCATTTGAAGGTTGTTTCTAAGACCTTCTCTGAAGACGGAATCTCTGTGAAAAGGAGGAAACAGGGTGTGTAAACAAGCTGCCTGGGACTTCTCTAGGAATACTGCCTCACACAAGCATTTCTTCCACAAAATAATGAAATGAGATACCTGCTCATATAGAATCTGTCCTGTCGGCTGAGACTGATGGTCTTTCAGGGCTGGGAGCCAAGTCCAGACAGTGTACTTCTGATACAGCTTGAACATGCTTGCCTTCATATCTCAGACTGAAAAATGGTCTCCAGTGTCAAAAATTGGGTTTTGTGGCCAATGTTTGTAATGGGGGGATACTGCTACCAGGTTTTAATGAGTGTGTTCTCACACCATGAGTTTTCAAGAAAGGTTGTGGTTTCAAACAAGCATAGCATGTCATTTTTGACTTGGGTGCCCTCTTCTCACCATGAGTCTGGAGGACTCTCTTTGCTCTGTGTCACCATTCCAGGCTCCCAGAGTCCTCAGAAGATACCCGGCAGAGGACATGGTCATTGATATTGAGTCCCAGAAACCTTTATTATGATTCAGTGAGCCTGATTCTCTTGTTTCATTAGAGGAGGAAAATTCTCACTTCTCCCTACATTTGGAAAAGGCACTTGGGACTCATTGAACAGCAGACTGAGAGCATTCAAAGCTCCCTTTTGTTCGGCTTCACCCAGGTCTTGAGAGAAAAACTACACACACTGGGCAAGGTTCGGCTTGCCTCCATGAACAATAACTCCTAATTGCTATGGTGACCCTCAGTGATTGATGAATCATTGGTCATGACAATGATTGCAGCCATGCACTCACCTATGATGGTGCATGCCATGTTGCCACCCTGAGCAGATGTTTCCACTGTAAGAAACAAAGAGTGAATAGGTGCTAAGCAAGGAGTTGCTAAAGTGCCCTGGACTTGGGAAGAGGGCCAAGGTATGAGGATAATATTGGACAATTTTATCAAGGAGCAAATCCACATGGTTTTGCTCCCCAAGATAACCTTCCAGTCTTGGAGTTCTCTAGCACCAAAAATGATAGAACTGCCAGGGCCATCTTCATCCCCGTGCTGGTTTCCACAAGTGTCTCTTGGCCTGGGCCTCAGTGTCATACCATTGTACTGGATATTTAAGTCAAGTACAATGGTCAGATGGCAGATCCTCTAGTCAATATAAAGTCTTCATGATTGACTCAACACAAGGATCTGTCATCCCCATATCTCTTGCAAGTACAGTCATATGCTCACCACAAGTAATCCAAGACCAGCGTTCTGGAAAGTATTTGATTTCCAGAGGATTCCTGTCCAGGTATCTGGTTCAACTCATGTAGCTGGAACAGCAGCTTATTTCATGATCTCCTTCCAGGCCAGCTTCAGGGAGAAAGGGAACTATAAAGGGCATGTCAACAAGGAAACTGATACTTCCACTAGGATGAGACCTCATACAAGTCTTTCCTCCTCAAAAGACTGGATGAGATACTTGTTCAGGTGTGATCTGTGCTTTCAGGTGAAGTCTCATGGTCCCCCAGGACCAGGAGCTACAGAACACAGCACAGACAGGGTTCAGGGTGATGCATTTTGGATTCATGTCCTCTCATATCTCAACTTGGAAAGTTGTTCACAGTGTAAAAATTGGGTTTCTTGGACAATGTTTGAATGGAGGAATCTTGTCTGCTTCTTGTAATCTGTGAGTTTTAACTTCTTGAGTTCTCAAGAGAGATGCTGATTTCATAAGTGAATGACACATCTTTTTTCTGACTTATGTGTCACGTCTCAACATGACTCTGGCAGACACTTCTTTCTTTGTGTCACCATTCCACGTCCCAGAGACCTCATAAGATGCTCAGTTGGGGCCAAGGCCAGACACAAGTTGAACCAAAGAAACCTTTTGTATGTTTCCATGAGCCTGACTGTGCATTTTCTGTTCATACTCGACTAAAACCACTTCTCCCTGTGTTTAGAGGAGATACTTGGACCTTATATAACAGCAGTCTGGAAGCATTTTAATCTCTTTTTTTCTCCCACCTTATATGGGTCTTGATAGAAAAAGTATCTATATTTGGTGAGCGATCAGTTTGTCTCCATGAATCAGAGCTCCCATCCCTCAGGTGGCCCTCAGTAACTTATGAATGATGGTTGTGACTCCCAATTCCAGTCATGCACTCACCTATGATGGTGCATGCCATGGAGCCAATGTGAGAAGAACATTTCATTGAAACAGAAAAAGAGAATGGGAGTTAAGGAAGGGGTTGCTAAAGTGCTCTGCTTTTGGGAAAGGGGTGAATTGGTCAATTTCATGGAGGAGTGCATCCACAGAATTGGACACTGTAAGATGGCCCCCTAGGCTTAGAGTGCTCTAGGGCAAAAGTCATACAAAGGCCATCTTCAGGTTCACGTCAGTTTATACAATTGTCACCTAAGTTGGGCCTCAGCCTAATCCTATTGAGCATGATTTTGAAGTCATCATCTATCTACAGACAATGTAAATGTCTCATCATTGACCCAAGCTAGGCATCCATCTTTGCCGCATCAATTTCAAGGATGCCCATATGCTCACCCCAAGTCAACACAGGAGACAGTATTTCTAGAGATTCTCTGATTATCAGTGGGCATGAGGCCAGGCATCTGTCTGACATCCTTTGTCCTAGAGACTGTGGGCTATTCCAAAGACCTTCTCTGAAGACAGGATATCTGTGAATGGAGTAAGACAGGGTGTATCACATGTCCTCTGGGACCTCTCTAGGGATGCTGCCTCACACAAACTTTTTCTACACAAAATGAAGAAATGAGATACCTGCTAATGTGGTATCCATCCTTTAGGCTAAGACTGATAGTCCGCCATAGCCAGAAGCCAAGTCCCAATTTGGTACTTTTAATACAGCTTGGACATGCTTCCCTTCATATCTCAGGCTTGAAAGTGGTCTCCAGTGTCAAAAACTGGGTTTTGTGGCTAATGTTTGTAATGGGGGAATTCTACCATCAGATTTTAATGAGTGTGTTCTCAAATCTTGAGTTCTTAAGAAAGATGGTGGTTTAAAAAATGCTTGGCATGTCATTTTTTACTTGTGTGCCCCCGCTCACCATGAGTCAGGTGGACTCTTTTTGCTTTGTGCCACAATTCCAAGGTCCCTGGATCGTCAGAAGATGCCCAGTAGGGGACATGGCCATTGAGATCATGAGCCACAGAAAACTTTATTATGATTCAATGAGCCAAATTCTCTTGTTTCTTTAGAGCATGAAAAAACTCACTTCTCCCTGCATTTGGGAAAGGCATTTGGAGCTCACAAAAAAGCATGGTGAAAGCATCTGGATGCACTCTTTTGTCTAGCTTCACCCAGGTCTTGAGAGAAAAAAATACATGCATTGGTTAAGGTTCAGCTTGCCTCCATGAGCAAGAACTCCTAATTGTTATGATGAGCCTCAGTGACAGGTGAATCATTGGTAATGACAGGCAATCACTCCCCTGTGATGGTGCATGCCATGCAGCCACACTGAGCAGACGTTTTCACTAAAAGACACAAAGGGAAGTTGGATGCTGAGCAAGAGGCTGCTAAAGTTCCCCAACCTCAGGAAGAAGGCCAACATATAAGGATAACATTGGGAAAATGTATGGAGGAGCACAGTCACATGCTTAACAAAAACCACTTCTCTCTGAGTTTAGAGGAGACACTTAGACCTCATTTAACAACAGACTGAGAGCATTTTAGGGCTCTGTTTTCTACAACCTCATATGGGTCTTGAGATAAAAAGCACCCATATTTTAACAGGGATCAGTTTGGTTCCATCAATGAGAGCTCCCATCTCTTAGGTGGCCTTCAGTAATGGATGAATGAAGTTTATGACTCCCAATCCCAGCCAAGCACTCAACTATGATGGTGCATGCCATGGAGTCAACATGGACAGAACATTTCATCGAAAGACACAAAGAGAGAATGGTAGCTAAGGAAGAAGTTCCTAAAGTGCCCCAGTTTTGTGAAAGGGGTCAAGACATTATGTTCAATTGGAAAATTTCTTGGAGGACTGCATCCACATGAATGCACTCCAGGACACAAGCCTTGCCACGGCCATTATCAGATCCATGTTGGTTTGCACAATTTTCATCCAAAATAGATCTCAGTGTAATTCCATTGAACATGACATTTAAGTCATAACCTCTCTATAGACAATGCAAAGATTGCATATTTGAACTCAGTTAGGCATCAACCTTCACTGCCTCTTTTTAAAAGATGCCCATATGCTCACCACAAGTCAACACAGGAGACCAGATTACTGGAGATTATCTGTCTTTCAGTGGACTTGAGGAAAGACAACTGGCTGACATCCTTTTCCCAGGGACTGAGGCTATTCCTAAGACCTTCTCAGAAGACTGAATCTCTGTGAAAAGGAGGAAGACAGGGGGTGCTGTCTCAGATGGATGTTTTCTCCACAAAATTATGAAATGAGATACCTGCTCATGTGGAATCCATCCTGTAGGCTGAGACGGATGGTCCCCCAAGGCTGGGAGCCAAGTCCAGACAGGGTACTTTTGATACAGCTTGGACATTCTTCCCTTTATATCTCGGGTTGGAAAGTGGTCTCCAGAGTCAAAAAGTGGGTTTTGTGGCCAATGTTTGTAATGGGGAATACTGCAAACAGCTTTTAATGAATGTGTTCTCACATCTTGAGTTCTCAAGAATCATGATGGTTTCAAAAAAGCATGGCAGGTCATTTTTGACTTGTGTGCCCCCTCTCACCATGAGTTTGGTGGACACTCTTTGCTCTGTGCCACCATTACAAGCTTCCTAAGTACTCAGGAAATGCCCAGCAGAAGACATGACCATTCACATGGTGAGTCACAGAAACCTTAATTATGATTCCATGAGCCTGTTTCTCTTATTTTTGTAGAGCAGAACAAAACTTACTTCTGTCTTGGAAAAGGGACTTGGGGCACATCAAACAACATTCTGAGAGCATCTCAATGTTTTTTGTTCTGCTTCACTCAGATCTTAAGAGAAAAAAGATGTGATTTTGTCTAGGTCCATTTGCCTCTATGAGCATGAACTCCCAATTGTTATGATAACCTTCAGTGACTGGTGAAGGTTATCATATCAACACTGGTCATGACAAGCGTTTGTAGTCATGCACTCCCCTATGATGGTGCATGCTATGCAGCCACCCTGAGCAGAAATTTCCAGTGAAAGACACAAAGAGAGACTGAGTGCTAAGCATGGGACTGCTAAAGTGCCCCAGCCTTGGGAAGAGTGCCATGGTATAAGAATAACATTGGGTAATTTTATGAAGTAGCACATCCATATGGTTGTGCTCCCCACGATTGCCTCACAAACTTGGAGTTTTCCAGCACCAAACATGATAGAACTGCCTGAACCATCATCATCCCCATGTTGGTTTCCACAACTGTGTCCTAGTCTTGGCCTCAGTGTCATGCCACTGTACATGATATTTAAGTCATCACCTTTCCTCAAGGCAATATAAAGTTCTCATCATTGACTCAACACAAGGATACTCCATCCCCATATCCCTTTCTAGGACAACCATATGCTCACCCCAAATCAGCCAGGACAAGAATCCTGAAGAGTATTTGATTTTCAGAGGATTTGTGGTCACGCACCTGGTTGCAGCCCTTTGTTGCTGGGGCAGCAGCTTATATCTAAGACCTTCTCCCAAGCAAGTTTCTGGAGAAAAGGAGACATAAAGGGTGAGTTGAAAAGAAAACTGATACTTCTACTGCCTTACACTTTTCTCCACAAAATGACCAGAGGAGATACCTGTTCCTGTGGGAAATGTGTTTTCAGATGAAGTCTGATGTTCCCCAGACCTAGAACCACAGAATATAACACAGAGAGGATTTGGGGTGATACATTTTGGATGCATGTCCTCTCCTATCTCAATGTGAAAAGTGGTCTACAGTGCAAAAATTGAGTTTCTTACCCAACGTTTGGAACAGGGGAATTTCGCCAGATGCTTGTAATCAGTGAGTTTTCATTTCTTTAGTTATCAAGATAGATGATGATTTCAAAAGTGGATGGCACATCATTTTCTGCATTTTGAGTCCCCTCTCAGCACGGCTCCATTATTTTTTGTTTCACCATTCCACATTCCCTGAGACCTCAGAAGATGCTCATTTGAGGCCATGGACAGGCACAAGTTGAGTCAAAGAAATCTTTATTATGTTTCCATGAGCCTGGATATCCAGTTTCTGTCATGTTTGACAAAAACCACTTCTCCCTGAGTTCAGAGGTGACACTTGGACATCATATAACAGCAGGCTGAGAGAATCTTCAGGTTCTGTTTTCTCAAGCCCCCATATGGTTCGTGAGAGAAACGGTACCCATATTTGGTCAGAGATCAGTTTGGCTCCATGACTGAGAGCTCCCATCCCTCAGGAGGCCTTTAGTAACTTATGAATGATGGTCATGACTCCCAATTCTAGCCATGCTGTCCCCTGTGATGGTGCATGCAATGTAACCTTGTGGGCAGATCTTTTCATTGAAAGACACAAAGAGGGAATGGGAGCTAAGGAAGGGGTTTCTAAAGTGCCCCACTTTTGTGAAAGGAGTCAAGACATTACAGTCAAATTGGGCAATTTCATGGAGGCGTGCATCCACAGGGTTGGGCACTCCTGGATTGCCTCCTAGGCTTAGAGTGTTCCAAGACTAAACCTATGCCAAGGCCATCGTCATGGTCATGTCAATTATGCACAATTGTCACCTAAGCTGGTCCTCAGCATAATTCTATTGAGTATATCTTTTAAGTCATGGCCTCTATGTAGACAATGCAAAGGATTAATCATTGACCCAAGCTAGACATCCACATTTGCCACATCCTTTCAAAGACACCCATATACTCACCACAAGCCAACACAGGAGACCAGATAACTAGAGGTTTTCTGACTTTCAGTGGACATAAAGCCAGGCACCTGGCTGACATTCTTTGTCCCAGAGACCGAAGGTTATTCCCAACAACTTCTCTGAAGACAAGATCTCTGTGAAAAGGAGGAATAGAGGGTGTGTCAACAAGATGGTTGGTACCTCTCTAGGGATGCTACATCACACAAGCGGTTCCTCCACATAATGATGAAATGAGATACCTGCTCACGTGGAATCCATCCTGTAGGCTCAGAGAGATGGTCCAACAGTACTGGAGCCAAATCCAGACAGGGTAATTTTGAGACAGCTTGGATATGCCTCCCTTCGTATCTAAGGTGGGAAAGTGTTCCTCAGTGTCAAAAATTAGGTTTCGTGGCAATGCTTCGTTATGTGGCATTTTTTAGCAGGTTAACATGAATGTGTTCTCACATTTTGAGTTCTCAAGAAAGATGGTGGCTTCAAAAAAGTAGGAAAGTCATTTTTTACTTGTGTGCCCTTTCTCATCAAGAATCTGGTGGATTCTCTTTGCTCTGTGCCACCATTCCAAGCTCCCAAAGTACTCAGAAGGTGTGCAGCAGAGGACATGGCCATTCACATCGTAAGCCACAGGCAACTTTACTAAGGTTCAATGAGCCTGATTCTCTTATTTCTGTAGTGCAGGACAAAATTCTATTCTCCATGCATTTGGAAAAGATACGTGGGCTTCATCAAACTGCACACTGAGATCATCTTGAGGCTCCTTTTTGTCTAGCTTCACCCAAGTCTTGAGAGAAAAATTAGAGGCATTGGTCAAAGTCCAGCTTGCCTCCATGAGCAAGAACTCCTCATTGTTTGATGACCCTCAGTGACTGGTAAATCATTGGTCATGACAACCAATCTCAGTCATGCATTCCCCTATGATAGCGCATGCCATGCAGCCACGCTGAGCAGAAATTTCCACTACAAGACACAATGAGAGATTGGGAGCTCAGCAAGGCATGCCAAAATGCCCAGGACTCAGGATGAGGACCAAAGGATGAGGATAGCATTTGGAAATTTTATGGAGAAGCATATCCACATGGTGGTACTCCCAAGATGGCCTTCCAGACTTCAAGTTGTCCAGCAACAAACACGATCGTACTACCAGGACCATCATCATCTTCCCCATGTTGGTTTCCACAAATGTCTCCTAGACTGGGCCTCAGCGTCATGCCATTGTATGTGATATTTAAGTCATCACTGCTTCTCAAGGCAATATAAAGTCCTCATCATTGACCCAACACAAGGATCTGCCAATACCATACCCCTTGCAAGGACAGTCATATGCTTACCACAAGTCAACCAGGAACAGGATTTTGGAGAATATTTTATTTTCGGAGGACTCATGGCCAGCCACCTGGTTTCAGCCATTTGTTGCTAGGATAGCAGCTTATTTCCAGGTCAGCTTCTGGGAGAAAAGGAGCCATAAAGGGCATGTCAAAAAGGAAACTGATACTTCACTGAGATGCTATCTCCAAAAGTAACAAGATGAGATAATACATTTCAGTTGGGACCTGTATTTTCAGGTGACATCTGACGATTCCCATGGACCAGGAGCCACAGAAGACAACATATACAGGGTTCAGGGTGAATTATTTTGGATGCATGTCCTCTCATATCTCTATGTGGAAATTGGTCCACAGTGCATAATTGGGTTTCTTGACCAATATTTGGAATGTTTGAATCTAGTCGGCTTCTTGTAATCAGTTAGTTTTCACTTCTTGAGCTATCAAGAGAGAAAATGATTTCTCAAGTGAATTTCATATCTATTTCTGAGTTTGTGTCCCCTCTTATCATGGCTGAGGCACACTCTACTTTTTCTGTGTCACCATTCCACACTCTCTGAGCCCTCAGAAGGAGCACAACTGAGGCTATAATCTGGCACAAGTTGAGCCAAAGAATGCATTAGTATGCTTCCATGGGCCTGACTCTCCAGTTTCTCTCACGCCTGAAAAAATTCTCCTCTTCCTGAGTTTAGGGGAGACACTTGGACCTCAACACACATCAGGCTGAGAGATTTGAAGGCTTTCTTTTCTCCAGTCTCATATGGGTCTCAAGAGAAAAGGTACCCATATTTGTTCAGTATTCAGTTTGGCTGTAGAACTGAGAATTCCCATGCCTCACGTGGCCCACAGAAACTTATGTTTGATGACCATCACTCCCAATCCCAGCGATGCTCTCCCCTAGGATGGTGCATGCCATGGAGCCAACGTGAACAGAATATTTCTTAGAGAGACACAAAGAGAGAATTTTTGCTAATGAAGGGTTGCTAAAGTACCACGCTTTCGTGAAAGGGGTCAAGACATAACGATCGAATTTGGCAGTTTCCTGGAGGAGTGCTTCCTCAGCATTGAACACCCCTGGATAGCCTCCTCTGCTTAGAGAGCTCCAGACTAGAGCAATGCCAGGACCATCATTAGACTCCCGTCAGGTTGCACAATTGCCACGTAAGATGGTCCTCATGTAACACCACTGAGCATACC